>CM065899.1:41190081-41879081 GCA_033439115.1 Firmiana major
GCTTCGAAAATACTATCCAGATCTAGCATAGGTGACAGGATATGAGATCCAGCAATTCAGCTTAATGCAAATATAAGTATATTGAAGAAGTTGATTCGTGCATTAAACAGGAACGAGAAAGTATTGAGGTTTAAGACGATCTCCCTAATTAAAGTTCTTTGGTAGTAATACACTCCGGACAAAGTCACATAAGAATTTAAGAAGTATGATACGATTAATGTACTCGGAGTAGTCTATGGACTCATATGACTTGGTTCTAATTTGGAGGACCAAATTCCTTAAGTGGGGGAGAGTTGTAAGACCCGAATTTAATTAAAATACGAAATAAATGAGTATTCGTGAAAGGAAGTTGGGTTAAATTAATCCCGAACACGTGCAAGGGCAAAATGGTCAAAAGATCGAAAGCCGATATAAATTCGAGAAGAAAAAATAAATTAAAAATAATGGATTGAGAAATCTTGGTCAATAAAGGTGAAATAAATTTATTCTGGATTAAATTAATCAGGATATAAATTTATGGGAATTAATCGGGATTAATCAAAATTTTTAGTTCGAAAAAATAATCCCGAAAATAATCAAAAAATATACCGAAAAGTTATTCGGGACAATATCCCAAAAATACAGAGAAATTATATCCGAAAAATGGTTAAAATATAATAAATAAATTAAATAAAAATTAAATTAATGAGTTTGGAATAAAATAATAATTTTTGGTAGATATTTTGGGCATTTTAATGTATTTTAATGATTAAAATAATAATAAAAATAATTAATTAATAAGTTAAAAAAAAGGAAAGGAAGGAAATCAGAAAATGAGTATCGGGGAGAGAGAGGAAGAAGAGAAAACGGAGCCAACCCGAGGAGGAAGCCGACGAACCACCGGCGGCCAGGGACCCCAGGCGAGGGCCGACGAAGGAAGCCCGACGCCAGGTGAGTCGTCTGCCACCGGTGACGTGCGCCAAGGACGCCGGATAACGCCGAAAAACGGAGGAGAAATCGCGGGAGAAGAAATGGCCACCGACGGCGAACGGCGGCGATTCGGGCGGAACTAAGGCCCGATTCTGAAAGCCCAGGAGACGGCGGTTCTTTCTGCACCAGTAGCAGCCGATGAAACGACGGGAATGGCCGGCGACGACGAAGAGAAAGAAATGGGTTCCGACGGCCGAGGGAGAAGAGCCGGACCGGTGACCTTCCGGCGACCTCGACCGAAGCTGAGGCCAGATTCGTGCTGCAGACGACCCAACGGAGCCACTGGCAGTGGAAGCCGACGGAGAACCGGCCAGCAAGGCGGTGAACCGGAGTGAACCGGGGTGAACCGGCTATCCGAACCGATCTGAACCGGATTGAACCGGTTCAGCCAAGAAAGAGAGGAAAAAAGGAGAAAAAGGGAAAAAGAAAAAGAGGAAAAAATTGGGGAAACTTCCAGTGATGCAATCGAGCTACGGGTAAGTTGCTAAGCGGTCGAATTGACCGATTTAAATTTCGGAATATTTTATTTAATTAATTTTTGACTGAAAATTTACCCGAAAAATTATGAAATTGTGTAGCTCGACAATTGGCATCCAACGAGAGCTCGAGATAGCCTCGATTTACGTACTAGCATGGAATCTCGGGTAAGTGACCCTTATTTACGATAGTTTACATCGTTATGCGTGATATGAATTTAAATTCCGGATAAATTGAATTAAATTATGGAAATTTAGATAAATTGTCGTAAATAATAAATTTTGCTATTCGAGAGTTAGAACGAGGCCCAATAAATTGTTGGAGGGTCCAATGAGCCCAATAGGCCTCGATAATGTGAAAGTTAAGTGGAAAACGGGCTTAAGGCCGATTAAGGCCCATTAAGGTGCAATCGGGCCCAATAGGGGTAAATGGGCCCAATGATTTAAATTAAGCCCAGAAAAGAGGAAATACAATTAAATTGTATAATATCTGACCTGAGGAATATTTATACGCAGTTTCGGAGGTTTGATTGGGAGCATATCGGACTACGCGACGTGACATCAGTGGAAAGGTCAGACTCTACAGAAAAATAAGGTAAGGGGATTCTGCGGACTGCTAGAGGTAACTTTACGAAATTTCAAGTTCATATGCAGTCTTTAAAAATTATCTGAAGGGTCTAGAGGTCAAATAATACTTTTAGTGTCCGAATGGGCAAATTACCAAAATACCCTTATTAAGGGTAAAATTTACAAATTTAGGAAAAATTTGGGAGGAGCAAGAACAAGAGGTTTCTGCTCGTTCTGGAGACATTTTAATGCATGCATGAGTAGGCTGGCTAACCTTGAAAGAAAATGCACAGCATTGCATACTTTCAACGATATAATTGTTTTGAAAAACTGTTTTGAGGAAACAGAGCCGCCTACGTGTTTTTATTGACATGTGACGTGCTAGAGCTCAGCTCGCACGATATTTTGATTTGTGTGATGCATGCATTAGTGCTGGAGCGAGAGCTCGCACTAGAGTTTTACATGCATAGGTGCTGGAGTCCAACTCGCACCAGATTATATATATATATATATATGATTCTCGTGACAGGGTGCTAGAGTCTAACTCGCACCATATTTTTATATGATTTTTTGAGACAGAGTGCTAGAGCCTAGCTCGCACTAGTTTTACTTGATTTGATGAGACTGCTGAACATTGCTCGCACTGATTTTATGAGAACATGCGATGAGCCGTGCTTGGAGCATCGGGTAGACTGTGTGTCACCGATTAAATAGGCTCGCACGTGCATTTTGAGACATGGCAATACGGTTTAATGTTAAAACAACATGATGAGCCCGAAAGAGGGATAAGGGTTGGAGGTCCAGCTGATGAGCCCGAAAGAGGGATAAGGCTGGGGGTCCACGGAGTACGATGTACCGTGCAAGTAGCATGGAGTACGATGTACCGTGTGGTATCTTTGTGATACGTTGTATCTTTGTGATACGGGGTATCTTCGGATACGGTATCTTCGGATACGGGGTATCTTCGGATACGGCATCTTCGGATGCGTGGGATCGGATAAGACTGACGGGTTGGATTGACCCACCTTTCGGGCGGTTCCCGATCAGGGTGAGACCCCGCACACTAGGATCCGTGTAGCAGAGGGGCTCAAGAGGACACACGGCCATAGTCCTGGTTATTATCGATATACAGATGTTGCCTAGTCTCGCATGTCGACGATTTTGATGAGATCAAACTGGGTTTTAAACTGAATTTGCATGATGGTATTTCCATGCTTTTTAAACCCATGTGTGATGTAAACCGATTTTCATGGTTTTGTGTGAGTCAGGATCACCCGAAGGAGGGGTCGAGTCCTGACTTTATTGTGAAATTTTTAAATGAGAAAAAAATGATTTGAAATAATTGCATGTTGAATTTTCCGTGCAAACTTGATTTACATAACATCATAACTCATATCATCTGTTTTAAAATGTGTGGAGAAAGGGTGGTTTATGCATGGCACCACGTTCATGTAGGTAGTATGGTTGCCTACTTGTTCGTAGGATTGCCTTACTGAGCTTGATGTGCTCACCCCTTTCATTTTCTCCCACAGATAATCTCCAGTAGACGTTGAGACGACTCAGTACTGCATTCCGAATATCCACTGCTACCCATCAACATAAGGTATATACACTTGTACATATTGTATCTACATAAGCATAGTACAGTAGCATGTTTGTAAGTAACTTTATGGGATGTATAAATAATGTAAACAATTATAAATGGCTAGAGAAGAAATAAGTTAGATGGTAATTGAATGGTGGGACTGGTATTGACGCACAGCCCAATTATTAGTGGAGTGTGGTCACGATTCGAGGATAGGTAAGAATTTAAGTAAATAAACAAAATGCGAAAAAAATTAACTCTGATTTTTTGGTAGTTTGGGTCGTGACAGTGTTGTTGCTGGTTGTTGAGGAGGTACTAATGTGTGGCAAAGCACGAGTTAGACGAGTGGTGCTGTTGGGTTGTGCTTGTGAATAGGACGTGTGAAGCAGAGGGAGTACAACACAAGGACCATTTGTTAGTATGGCAGTGCAGGAAAGTTGGCAGCAGAGAAAACAAGCTGGACATGGCTGTTGCTCGGGCAGAAACATAAAGGATCAGGTGTGGTAGTACATGGTGTAATGGTGCTGAGTAGGTGCTGCGCTAACATGTTGGTGCTAGACTGAAGCAGCAGCTGGTGTAAAGCTGCAGGAATGTTGGCGACAAATTGCTATGCATGGCAGCTATTTTTTTTTTCTTTTTTTTTTGTTTTGTAGTTTTGTTTGCAATAGTTTAAGAGTTTAACATTATAGTTTAGTATTATTTTAATTTAGTGCACTTTTTAATTAGTTTAGATAATATTTTAATAGTTTAATTAATTTGCATATGTTTAAGATTATTAGATTCAATTTCTTTAGATTTTAGTTTACCTAAGTTTTCATCCATTTTTCTCCCTTTTGATTTTGTTGTCTTAATGTGGGTTGATGCTAAGCATTATCTCACATTAAGAACAATGTGGAATCCTGGTTGGAGAAGAGAATGAAGTAAATTGAGAATGATAAGTTCCTTGTTTAAGTGTTGAAGCTCACAGATGAAGTTTGCAATTGTGTTGTTTTTTTTTAATTCCTTTCGGGCTTAAAATCAGATGCTGCTATGCTTTATTGTTCTTCCCTTCTCTTATTTCATTGTTATTATTCTGCATTTCATGCATCGGGTTAATTTGTTTATTGCATTTCACATTGGTTTGCATTGTTTTACACCATAATGTTAAGGTTTATTGTCGGAAGCAATTGCTGCATTTCATGTTAGAAAGTCTTCATTTATCCCACTAGATTTGTCAGCTAATTCATGTTTGTTGTTGTTGCTCTGTTCGGCTCTGTTAAGTTGGTAGTGTACTGTTTAGCTGGTTATTTTGCTGGAATGCTTATGTAGTGATAGTGGGATTCTGAGAAGAGCAAGATAGGTGCAAGAGGAGTAGTTGGATTAACCTCAGCAGCTGCAAACCTTGAGGAATATCCTGCTCGGGTATAGGTTGCTGTTGACGAGCCCTAAGGGTAATACCGCAAGCATACGGGTCGTACAAGTAATAATGGGATTTTGAGTCCCGAGTTATCGTCCCACAGAGAAGTTGACTAGCCTAATTAAGTATCGGTTACTTTTACCCTATGTATATTCTAGCAAATTATGAAATTGAGTGGGTGATCTACCAAGTCTAGAATTGAAAATACCGGAAAGCGATAAAATAAAAAGAACTAAATAAAACCGACCAAATTTACTTACAGTGCTCCACGCAATTAAAATAAAAAACCTACAAAAGAAATTAAAATAGTTAAAACTAATTAATGCAATAAAATGCAATTATGAAAACAACGCAATAAAATTAAACTACAATTAAACTATCCTAGAAATGCATGTAATTAAACTAATAAAAGTTACAAATTGAACTAATCCTAAAATCTAATTAAAATTGCATGAAAAACATTTAATCTAGATTAATTCTAAATGCCACTTATAAAGCACTAAACTAAATTAAAATCCTAAAACATTTAATTAACTACTAACTAAACATTAACACTACAAATTAAATTAACATACAAAAAGGTTTAAACTAACCTAGCATTGCAATTGATTTAACTAAATAACTAACAACTAATACATGCATGGAAATGGATTAATTAACTATATGAATGCCAAACAAGGCCTTAGGATTTTAAACCATCCAACAACTCCCTCCAAAATACTATTCATGAATTTCACATTTTCATTTTTCAGGTGCTGTCGGGTTGGTAGCTTAAGCGTGTCTAGCTGCTGCCATGCCTCTCGGTTCTGACTCTCACCAACTCTGCCTCGGTTTCATGCACCTCCTTCTTCTCTGCCCATGCTCTGGCTGCTAGGCATGATCTACACGTTTCCATTCAGCTGCAGGTAAGCAACTGCTCTCGGGCTGCTCTCGATTCCAGGTGAAATCTGCTGGTTGCCTCGATTTGCTCTCGGTTCACGCATATGTCCAGCTGCTATCATCGAGTGCTGTCCAGGCGAGGGTAGCTTCTGCTGTTGCTGCTTGTCCTGCAAACCTCAGCTCCAGATCAGTGCACGCCTGCTGCTTGCTTCTGCTTCAGAATCTGCTGTTGCTCGTCTCGGTTCAGGCATGTATCCCACTGCTCTTGACACCCGTTCAGCTGCTGTTCCTCGGTGTCTTGCTACTGCTGTGTACCAGCTTTAGTTCGTAGATCCAATGCTATAGCAGAACTGAGTTGTCTCAATGAAACAAAACATCAATGATAGAAAAGTGAAAGTGAACAGGAATAGAAACACGAAACAGAGCATAACAGAGTGCATTGTGGTTTCCCGATCACTGCCATGATGCTTTCAGTCCCTGCTCTGTGATGCATGGGGACATTAAGTAACAATGAGTAAGCTGTAAATGGCTAACTAACTAAAGGAAAAAGAACAGGGAATGCAGTGATGCACAAACACAAAACCGAGAAGGAAGAGTGCAGTAAACAGAAGCGGAAGCAAGCATGAATATGCAGAAAATAATGGCTCCTGTGTACTGCACAAAACATTAAATGACACAAGGGAAATCAACAACAATCCATTACTAGATGAAAGTTTCAACAACTAAAAGAACTAAATGAAGATTGATACTGAAAAATAATTAACTAAACTACAAATGCCGAATGCACATGAACCGTGAACCATCACCCTCGGGTTGCATCAACTTCTTTTCCAACATGATTCCACATTGCTCTTGATGTGGAACAATGTTCAACATCCATCCACATCAAGGCACTAGAACCAAAATGAAGAAGAATGAAAGAAGAATAAATACCCAAGTGATCAAATGATTTAAAGGAGTAAAACCATTGCAACCGAAAGCTAATGAAAAAAAAAAAACACAAATCTTTGAAACCGAGAGGTAGAAAATGGAGACTTAAATCATTTGTCATTAACTTTCATCTATAACTAAGTAAACAAGGAACATATATAAATGGATGCTTTTGCAAACCGAAAAGAAAAAAACAAGGTGAAACAACCTTGCTAAAGGAAACCGAGAAGATTCAGAGAATGGAAGCAAAAAATTTTCATTAAGTGAATAGTGCATGAATAGTAAAATGGTGCTAAGAAAACTAAAAACCTCTCGGGAAAGCCTAAAAACAAAAGCAATATCTCAAGCTACCTTAGAAAACTATTCTACCCTAAGAAATTACATCCCTTTTTCAATTGTCATCTTCCTATTTATAAGCACACTAGGGGTAAAATGGTAATTTTCACATCCTTGATGAGTTGGCATTTTTTTTGGCCACTTGTCTTCACACCATTGGCTCCTTGAAAAGATATTTCCATGTCATCGGTCTTCTTGTCCAATTGGTTGTGCTAGGTGACATGACTCGTGTTATCCGCGTGGCTCAATCTCGATTTTAGCCCAATTCCGGTCCGTTTTCTACCGAAATATTCAAAACTCATCCGGATTTGATTTATCTGCAAAAATGAGAATTTTAATTAAATAAAGGGGATAATTAACAAAATAAATTTGGGATTTAAATAATTATTTAGGAAATTAAACACAAATAATTCTAAAAATATAGAATTATCAGCTGTTGCTGTTTAAGCAATCCCTAGGTGCCCGGCTGTTGTACACGATTTGAGTTGGTGCAGAACCTGAGCAGACAGCAGCGAGCTGGGCAAAAATCGAGACCAGCATAGTGCCTGGAACCGAGAATGCCTGGAGCAACAGCAGATTATAGAACCAAGAAGCTGAGTACAGCATGCCAGTAGCTGAACTCGTGAGCACTTGGAACTGAGACACGCCTGGGCAAAACAAAAATGGAGAGAGAGCAGGACAACACACCTGGACAACAGCAACAGATTGCAGGACCAGATGCAGCAGACCGAGAGTACCTGGGCAAACCGTGAGTACTTAGAGCAACTATGACAGACCTGAAGCAGAGGACATATCTCGAGAATGCTTGGAAATAAACATGAAATTGGAAATGTTTTGGAAGAACGTGAACAGTAACTTGTCGGGACCACTTGTGTGTTTTGCAATTCGGTTAAGGCCTTGTTTGGCCACCTTTATTTTGTTTAGTTTAATTTTTATGGCATTTTTATTATTTTGATTGTTTTATTAGTTGTTAGTTGATAATTGTAGGTTAAATTTAATGTTTTAAGTTGTTAATTTAATCTTATTTTAAGTCTTAGTTAATAGTTAATTTTAGATATTATGTGTTAGGATTTAATTTTTAGTTTAGTATTTTATGAGTTATATTTAGAACTAATTTAGATTAAATTTATTTTCATGCATTAGTAGATTTTGTTTTATTAGCATTTAGTTAGAGTTAAGTTTAAGAATTTCTTTAGGTAAGTAGATTTTTATCTTATTAGACTTTAAGTTAGTTTAAATTGCATTTTCTTAGTTAGTTTAATTACATACACATGTTATTTTAGAATTGTTTAATTTTAGTTTAATTAGTCTTTTTTAGTTATTTTCATATTTGCATTTTATTGCGTTAATTAATTTTAACTGTTTTAGTTTTCTTTTGTAGGTTGATTGCTTGGAGCATTGTAAGTATTTCTTAGCTTGGCTTTATTTTCTTTATTTTATAGTTTTATTATTTTCAGTACTATTAGCTTTGTAGATCACACATTAAACTTCATAATTTGCTAGGATATACTTAGGGTAAGATTAACCGGTAGTTAATTAGGCTAGTCAACTTCTCTGTGGGACGATAATCCCGGACTCAAATCCCATTATTACTTGTACGACTCGTGCACTTGGGGATAATACCTTTTGGGCGTATAATGTTCCCAATGACCCAGAGCTCAAGAGATTGATATTGACGGAAGCTCATTCGTCGAGGTACACGCTACATCCGGGGAGTAATAAGATGTATCAGAACCTTTAGAAGGTGTACTGGTGGTCAGGTCTGAAGAGAGATGTGGCAGAATACGTGGCAAGATGTCTCGTATGTCAGCAAGTGAAGGTAGAGCATCAGAAACATGCAGGATTATTGCAGCCTCTACCTATACCGATATGGAAATGGGAGCATATCACCATGGATTTCGTGATAGGTTTACCGAGGACCAGGAGGAATCACGATGCGATATGGGTGATTATGGATAGACTGATGAAGTCAGCTCACTTTCTAGCTATGAGAGCTACCGATACTCTCAGTTCATTGACAAAATTGTATGTATGTGATATTCCAGTGAACATTGTTTCGGATAGGGAATCTCGCTTCACTTCAAACTTTTAGAACATTTTCAGGAAGCTATGGGAACCCAGTTAAGTTTGAGCACCGTTTTTCATCCTCAGACAGATGGTCAGTCAAAGAGGACTATACAGACCCTGGAGGATATGTTGAGAGTGTGTGTTCTAGATTTTAGAGGCTTCTGGGATGATCATTTGCCACTAGCCGAATTCGCCTACAACAAGAGTTATCATGCGAGTATCGGGATGGCACCGTATGAGGCTTTATATGGTCGTAGGTATCGTTCCCCTATTGGTTGGGAATAAGTGCGTGATAGAAAGATATTTGCTTCTGATTTGGTTACACGGGCCTCTGAGGATGTCCAGTTGATTGTTGAGAGATTGAGCACAGCTCAGAGCAGACAAAAAAGCTATGCTAACAAGAGATGGAGACCACTAGAGTTCGCAGTTGACGAGTCAGTATTTCTGAAGGTTTCTCCTTCCAAGGGTATAGCAAGATTTGGGAAGAGAGGTAAGTTGAGTCCTCGCTATATTGGACCCTTTGAAATACAAGACAGAGTGGGAGATAAGGTCTATAGGTTAGCTTTACCACCGGATTTATCGGGAGTGCATAATGTCTTCCACATTTCGATGTTAAGGAAGTATCTTCCAGATCCAAATCATGTGATTCGGTATGAGCCATTGGAGCTCAAAGATGATTTGACATATGTAGATAAATTGATACGGATACTGCATAGAAATGAGAAAGTCTTGAGGAATAAGACCATCGGGTTAGTGAAGATTCTCTGGCAGCATCACACTTCAGAGGAAGCTACTTGGGAGCTAGAGAGTCTGATGCAAGAGAGATATCCCCAGTATTTTGTAGAGTAACTTGATTCTAATTTGGAGGACCAAATTTCTTAAGGTGGGGAGGACTGTAAGACCTGAAAATTTATATGTAATCTTTGTGAGTTTGTGATGTATAGACAAGTCACAACTAATATAAATTATGAGAAATAGATGTTTTAAAGTTGTAAATGTGGATGAAATGTAAAATGGATGGTTAAGTAAGTCAAATACCAATGTAATAGTGAATTGGGATGAAAAGTGCAGCAGAACTGCTTCAGGAAAGGAGCAGATCGATCTCCTTGGCAATATAGATCGATTTCCTTAAGGCTCAAGTTACCACAAATCGATCTCATTGTAAGGCCAGATCGATCTCCTTAAGGTTCTGAGTTGTGCAGATCGATCTCATGCTTATGGGCAGATCGATCTCATTAGGCCTGAAAGGTCAATTTCGAGGAGAAAAATGCAGGGGAGACCGATCTCATGTGGTTAACAGATCAATCTCATAGAGACAATTCTATAAATACTGGACCTTTACAACCTCTGTTTCACGAGAAACACTATTCCATTCGAGAACTAAAGCTAAACCTAACATTTCAACACTAAGAAACTTCAGTTTGCAATCAATTTTGAGTGAGATATAGTTGAGCAAAGTTGTTCTTGGTAAGAGGAGAACAACATACTTGGAAACAATAGATTTGGAATCAAGATTGAAAGAGCAAGGAGTAGTTGTCCATTTGATACACCAAGTTGATATATGTTAAACTAGGTATATAGGTGAGTTAATTGGTGTATGTATGAATTGTTGGAAATGAAAGGATCATGAAAAATGAGCATGACCTAACTATTGGCAAGAAAGTGAGAAAATGATAAGAAAGTTGTGTTAACATGAACTAAATGGTGGAATATGCCTGTATGGAAGATTTTAAGTTAATCTTATGAAATGCATAAATTTAAAATGAGGAGGAATGAAGAGAGATATATAGAAAAATATGGTATAACACCATAATAGTAGCAAGTGATGAGTTTGATGTATTAAGATGAAATTTGGCAAATGAAATAAGTATATGACGGTATACTGATGTCAATAATTATAGCAGCTTCAGAAATCACCTTGGAAATTGATCGGACTGCGAAAGTGAGCAACACCGAGAAAGAGAGGTCACGTGACGTGATCAGAGGTAAGGAAATTTCGTGAGTAGCTAGATATAGCTACACATATTTTGAATAGAATTTTGATAGTATATGATTTATGAATTCCCATGTATAGGCATGTTATGGTGATAGGAACTAATGAGGATAAGTGTGTTTTATCAAAAAATAGGGTGAAAATACCTTAGAAGCATGTTGTGACTAAGATTCATGAATTGCATGATAGAATGGCTAATGTTTCATGTTTATGCGAAAACAGCACATTTGAGTGCCGATTTGATTTGAATTGGGTGAATTGTGATTTGAACAGCCATCTATTAGGTTTTGTGTGAAAACCATAAAGTGCTAGAGAATACTCGCACTATATTTTGAGATATGCATCACGTAGTATTTGAGTTATACTCGTACTAGATTTTAAATGCGAATTATGCATGTTAGAGTACTGAGAGCATTGCTCATACTCAATTTTTATAATTGATGCATTACAGAGTATTGGGAGTTATGCTCATACTTAGTTTTACATGGTAAAGTACTGGGAGCTTAACTCGTACTCAGATTTCATATATGATACATTATAGATGTAAGGCCCGTATTTTTGTATGTAAACCTTATGAATTCATAAGTATATACATGTACATGCTATGTAAAGCATAAATGATGTAAAGTCCATAAAATCGATGTACACACTTGTAATATGAGTTTGGGAATGTACACACAAGTTTCATTATGCATTAATATGAAGAAATTGACTTCTGTAAGTGATGAATGTGACTGGAACTTAAAATGAGTAGTGCAGCAAATTGAATGCAAGTGGTCTGTTGAATGTTTGGGAAAAAATGCAGCTAAGTGTGCTACAGAACAAGAGGCGATTGATCTCAATGCAAGAGAGATCGATCTCATGGCCCAAAATGAAGAGAAAAGAGGCATTCTACAAGAGGAGATCGATCTCACCTCAAGCAGATCAATTTCCTTAGCTCTCGACCAAGAGCATATTGATCCCATCCTTGTGCCAGATCGATTTGTTTAGCTCTCTGCCTGGATGAGATCGATCTCATCACTTAGAGCAGATCGATCTCTTAAGCAATGAGCAGACCGATCTCATGCCTAGACAGATCGATCTCATAGGATTAAAAATGGCATTATGAAAGGCTTAAAATAAGGGGAGATCGATCCTTAACCTAGGGAGATTGATCTCATCAAGCATTTTCTATAAAAACAGGGCCTGCTGAACATTATTTCATGAGAAACAACCATCCCCTTCTGTTTTTGTAACCGAAAATCTCTCTAAGGATTCTTAACACTTTCCATAGAGATTTGAGGGAAGTTTGTTACATTAAAGTTGTTCATAGAGTGGGGAAGAACAACATAGTTAGAAGCTAGAACTTGAGTTGATCCATTGAAGGAGAAAATGAGTTTTCCCCCAAATTGTGTAAAGTGGAGAAAAGTTGAGATTGGTAAGATTTCAATACTCAAATGTCGTATATGTTAATCTATATACTTGTGTGAGTAGATTGGTATATAGATGTATGGTTGAAACATCTTAGAAAAATGCTAAACTCTCCATGGCCTATAAAATGGTTAAATGTACCAAAATGAGGATTTGTTGAGTAGGCATGGATTTGAGGATGATTTGAGCATTCATAGATGTTATTAAGCATGTATAGATGCTTGCAAAATGGTTTGCTGAAATCCATAAGATATAATGGAAAATGGTGGAAATTTAGTATATGAGGTGTTTGATGAAATGCCTCAATGAAATGAAATGATGAACTAATGGCATGGTGAACTAAATGTCGGTTCAATATGGAATCAATGGACTCGAGGAGTCTAATGGATTTCCGAGAAACAAATAAAATGAGTGAAATGGACTTAAGGAAGAATAAAGTCCAATAATGGTATAAAGAGGCCAAATGAGATATAAATGGCTAAAATGCATTGATCCAAATATCATGCAAGTGGAAGGAAGTATACGATAATATATTGATGAGAATTGTGAACACTTGCAGCTCATGGAGATAAGGTCGGAGTTGAGAAGACCGGATCACAAGCTATTGGAATCAAGGAAGATGATTCAAGCGTGATTCGAGGTAAGGGACTTATGTGAGCTATAGAGATAGCTATACGTTTCTTGCCTGCTGAATGCACATGTTTGCAATAAATACATAGAAATTGATATGGCTAGATAGAAAACTACGTATGAGAATAAGTCGATAGTATGTGTAAGATCCGATTTTTATTGTAAGAGCAAAGGGAATAAATAAAAATTTTTGAATGCATTTAAAAAAATGCAAAGGATTGAAATGGAATTTTCGAACACGTCGAAGGGCAAAACGATCAAAGGACCGAAAGCCAGTATAAATTCGATAAGAAAATTTAATTAATAATAATGGATTTGAGAATCTTGATCAATAACGAAAAAATAATTAAATTTTGAGTTAAACTGATCAAGATATGAATTTATTGGAATTAATCAAAATTTTCACCTCGGGAAATTATCCCGAAAATAATCGAAAAATATATCGAAAAGTCAAAATAATACTGATAAATTCAATTATATATTAAATGAATTAAATAATAATTTTTGGAGATATTTTGATTATTTTAATGGATTTTAATGATTAAATATATAAATAAATAAATAAATAAAAAGAAGAAACAAAAGTTCAAAAACGCAAAAAAAAAAAAGAGAAGAAGAAGAGAAACGAAGCAAAGACGCTGTCAGGACCTCATTCTCAATCCATGACTTAACAAAAAACCACTACAAAGTTTTTTTTTTTTTTTGCATTTTGAACTTACCTTTCCTCTCTTCAATGGTTGGGCTGTGATTTGATGTCAGAATCCTCGCTTACCACATTATCCATTATCATACATACATGTCAATATACTGTTACTAACTGTAACTGCTTTTATAATACATGTGAGATTATATAAAATCTAACATAATTACATTCCCCATAATATATATCGTATACATCACTGTGCTGTTTCTATGTTTAGATACACAACTGTACAAAATCTGTATACCTGGCGGTCGATAGGAACTAGCAGTGGACTCAGGAATACTATCCCTCGATAGCTCTCGCTCTACTGATGCTCTGTAGAGAGATGTAAAGAAAGGGGGTGAGCATACAACGCGCTGAGTAAGGAAATCAGGCAAGCAAGTAGATATCTACACTATCTACTCAAAATAATGCTATGCCTTGAAAACATTATTTCCTTAACTCACTCTAAAAGCATGTCTTTAAATATATATATGTATACTTGTACAGATTAAATCCCATGTATAGAAATCATGCTTTCTTTCTCAAATGTAGGCATGTAGTGCAAAGCAATGCATCTTTATATAAATCATGCCTTTATGTAAATCATGCCATGTATATTTAAATCATAATAAATACGGCATTAAATAATTCACATCATCAAATCGGAGTCCGACCCATCCCTCAGGTCTGTCTGCAATTAAAATCAGTTAAGCAATATGATATATCATGTGAGACTTTGTGGTGAAATGCAAATAGTATCCTAGACTATGATCATATCCGACATGTGATCCCAAGCAACACAGTACTCGGTGTTCGGGGCATCACTGTTGCAACGGGAGGGTGGTCAGTCCATTACAACCGTCAACTATACAACAACACACGGTACAGCGTACTCCCATGCCCCGGGTATGGTACAAAGTACACCCGTGGACCCTACATCACAGTCGGGGTGCCTGCCATGGGTCTTAGCCCTCAAACCATGGAATATCATACCACGTCTATATTACCCTCATGCGGATATCCTCTCACAAGATGTGACACACAGTCACACAAGGACTCTGGCATGGGTTTTAACATGTATATCACATACAGTGCGCGCCTTGAGTGCGACTCACAGTCGACACTCCGCTCAAACACTGTTTCACATCACAACCTCAACTCTAGTGCGAGTAAACCTCCAGCAACTAGGTAAATGCATAGTTCATGTATTAAATCAAGTACGAGCAATAGCTCCAGTACCATGCTATGCATAATGTCATCAAATCAAGTACGAGCAATAGCTCCAATACTATGTCATGTATAAATCATGAAGAATCGAGTATGAGCAACGCTCCAGCACTCTGTCATGCATCTCATGAAAAACTCGAGTACGAGCTAATCGCTCAAGCACTCTATCATGCATATATCATATAAAACTGAGTACGAGTAATAACTCCAGTACTCTATCATGCATGTCATGGAAATCTAGTGCGAATCAAAATCCAGCACTAATGTATGTGGAAAATATATGAAATCCCGTGCGAGCTGTGCTCTAGCACGATTCATTCTAACAAAATATGATAGATGGCTCTTTAAAAAGGGATGGTTTACAAAATATTAAAATCAGCACTATAAAGTGTGCTTAAGTCACATTAACCTTAAAATCATTAGCCCATCTATTTATTTTCATGCTAAACAACAGTTAAACACTCACAATAGTAGTTTCCATGCTTTTTGCAACTTTTCACAAAAGTTGACTTTTTGACTAACTAGAGGCAAAATCATAATTTGCCACTATCGGGTCGCAATAATTATTATTCACTTTCTCTGACCCTCAGAGATTTTAAGTGAACATAAAAGCAGACGAAAATACGTGCAGGTATCTCCAACTACTCACAAAAGTCCCTTACCTGCAATCACTCGAGAAATTTTACTTTCTTTGCGCTGCTCGTTTCAGCAGTCCGATTTGTTCCTCCAATACTCTCTAGAGCTGCATATAATCGTTTATCAGGTTAATTACACTTTTCCTACTGTATTTCACATTAAATATAGTCTATTTCCCTTAATGGGCCTTAATAATCCTTAATGGGCCTAACTATGTCTTAAGCCCATTTTCATTTTACTATTCATTTTCGTTGGGCCTATTGGGCTTGTGGGGCCCACCAACTCTTATTGTGCTTGTCCTAGGCCCATTACATCACATTGGACTTAAAATATTTGGGCTTGGCCCATTGGGCCTCTCGGCCACATGCCATGGTCGAGAGCTATCCATGTTCTCGGTTATGGAATGGCATGCCATCCATGCCTATTCCTTAGACAATTCACTTAGGCATTTTCACAAACACTTGGTTGGCAACATTCCTAACCATCATATAGTTCATTTAGGCATTTTATCAAACACCTTGATTGCCAACTAATTACATGTATTAATTAATCAATTTGATTAATTCTAATTACACCATAATCATTAACATATGTACATTAATCCTTTTATGCCTTAAAATTATATGGACATAAATCAATATCCCATTACTCACTCTCGGCCTAACCAACTTCATGGTGATTTAATATGTTTCAATGCTTAAAACATATATCAACATACTTAAATTCATTCATACATTAACATATATGAAATTGAAAGTTGGAAAATATACCAATTGTTGTGTTTACCTTTTGGCCAAATCTTTGAAGGCTCACGGTTTGTACTCTATGGCTCCTTGATAGTCAATTCCAACATATGTCACTCTCCTTTCAATTTGGAACAACTTCCATGAAGGATGCAAGTTCCAAATATGCCTAATTCCTAATGATTTCTAGTGAGAGAAAGCTTGGATGATATGTTTCAATGGTTTCTTCTTCTAGCCGAATTTGGTGTGATGAAGATGACAATGGTGTGGCTGATTTTATAAGCCACATACTTAGCCATTAAGCTTTACTTTCCAGCCATTAAGCTTAACTTTCCAAGCCTTAGCCATGAGTCACCTTATGAGTCACCTTATGAGTCATGGTTAGCTTTAACTATGGTTAGATATTTATCTCATGGGCTTTCCATTTGGGCTTCTCGGTTTGGGCTTTCTTAATGGGCTTTTGGGCTGAAATTTTTACTATGTCTCGGGCCTTTAATTGTCTCAATATTTGGCCAATCAGTCGATCCAACAATTCGGTCTAAAGGACCTAAGAATTTCGATATACGTTTAGTATACCTTAATGGGCTTTAAAATTTTCACCTTAGGCCCATTACGTTTTTAACCATTAAATTAAATCCGAAATCCTTCCGAATAAATTTTCCTTACTTCCGGGGATGATTATCTTGTATTCTGGCCAAGAATATTTTTCCCCAAATCTTTCTCCACACTTAGGTTAATTTTTAACCATGATTAGTCAACTATGGTAAAAGTCCACTTTCTTAACTATAGCTGACTTTTTCTCAAAATTTTGAAAGTGTCATATCTTATGTCTTCCACTCTCGTCTTTATGTTTCAACCGTTCCCGGTGGATAATTTCACCCGAAACACCTTAAATACCTTAACTCGCCAAAAAGGTCCATTTTACCCTTTTTAGCTTTTTCTCTCGTTTTCTATGTTCGAGAGTAAATCAAGTTGACTTTCCTTCATGAGCTATCTATGCTCTCTCATTTAAAGTTCTTATTTTCATTCAGAATGATTTAGATTTACTCGGTTTAGCCTGTGACACTTATAGCTTACATTAGGCATTTTATGTAGCTTTTGCGTGTTAAATCATTTCACTAACACTTTAAGTCTTGTAACTACTCTTCTTATGATTCAACTATTATAACAAAGTGTTCATACACATAGGAATCATAAGGTACAAGCTACAAAAAATTTGGGTCTGACAGATGCGACTGAAGATCGACATCTGCAACCGAGGAGCACCGACGATAGGCGAGGGCCAACGACCACCGAAAAAGGTAGAGGACGTCTGTGCGACCTCTTGCCACCAGCGACGCTCCCGACCATCGTCGAAGAACGTTCAGATCGAGGGGGAGAGTATCGCAGAGGGAGAAGAGAAATCGGCAGCCATCGGCGTCGATTCGGCCAACCCCGACCCTAGCCAAACGTTCCACTGCTCCAGGCACTTCGATTGGCGCCAGAAACGACCCGAGAACCGACCAAAAAAGAGAAGAAGGACGATGAGAAAGCCTAAACCGGTACAGACCGGTTCAGCAAGAAGTGAATTGGGCTGAACCGATCGGTCTGAACCGGGTTGAACCGGATCGAACCGGTTCAGCCAAGAAAGAGAGGAAAAAGGAAGAAAAAGCGAAAAAAGAAAAATGGAAAGAATTTTTGGGGATACACCGGACTTCGGGTAAGTCGGTAAGAGGTCAAAAGTGACCCATTTGATTTTTGAGAAATTTATTTAAATTATATTTGATTGGAAAAATAACCCGAAATTAAATATAAATTGTGCAGTTCCACGATAAATTTCGAACGTGAGCCAATCGAACTTTGATTTACGCACCATCACATAATTTCGGGTAAGTAAAGCTCATTTACGACAACAATATGATTATTACGCAATTGAAATTTATTTTACAGATTTCAGATTAATTTCTGCAGAAAAATAAATTCTATTCGTATTTTGAATTAATTGTTCTAAATGATATACGGGCTATCCAAAGAGTTTGGAACGAAGGCCAATAGGTATTGAGAGCCCAATAGACCCGAAGAAAGGATTTAATAAGTGGAAACGGGCTGGAAATGGGTCGAGGCCTATTAAGATGAAATCGGGCTCAATATGGGTAAACGGGCCCATTGATTTAAATTAAGCCCAAAAAAATATGAAATACAATTAAATGTATTGTATTTAACCCGATAAATATTTATACGCAGTTTTGGAGATTGTATTTGGAGCAAATAGGACTGCGTGATGAGATATCAGTGGAAAAAGTCAGACTGTACAGAATAATGAGGTAAGGGAATTTTGTAAGCACTTAGAGATACCTGCGCATATTTTTGGGGTTATTTTCATTACGTATAATTTCATAAGGTATCTAGAAATAGAATAATAATTTTTACGAAAATCGTTATATATGTGAAAATTACGATTTTACCCCTAGTTAGGGAAAATTTCAAAAAGGGTAGTAAGGCTATGAAATTGCATGATTTTCATTTTTTTATATTCTTATGATTATGTTGCTTTAATTTAAGCAAATTATGGATAGGCTGGCTGTTTATTTCATGTTTTTACATGAAAAGGGCACGAGTTAGGTGCCAGTTGTGATTTTTCATTTGTTTTAGTAAAATTGAGCAGCCTATCATGTTTTTATGAGTTTTAAATCGTGTTGGAGCACTGCTCGCACTTGATTTTATATTTTAACTCGTATACAGAGTGTTGGAGCACTACTCGTACTGAGTTTTACAAATTTGCTGTACATGACTACCGTATTGGAGCTGTGCTCGTACATGGATTTTACTTGGTTTTATGCATCCGTACTAGAGCATTTCTCGTACGTGAATTTAAATTGGATTTATAATTATTTTTAAGTGGTACTGGAGCGCTGCTCGTACGCAGATTTCATTGATGTTTATGAAACCGTGCTGGAGCTTCGCTCCCACGAGGGTTTTTCTGATATCATGAATATGCATGAGCCGTGTTGGAGCTTCGCTCGCACAGGAATTTTATGACATGCATATGACCGTGCTGGAGCCTCCTATAGATTGTGTGTCACAGTGAGAAGATATGCCAGCACGTGTAGATTGAGACTTGGGTTCGTTATCGACATGGTTTGGAGTGGGATAAGACCTATGACAGGCATCCCCAGACTGTGATATTGTGTTTATGGAGTACGTAGTACCGTGTATGTCACACGAAGTACGCTGTACCATGTCGTCATGACTATTATATCACGTTACTTGATATTCTGGCGGGTAGGATTTGACCCCACCTCTCGTTGCAGTTGTGATACCCCGCACACCAGGATCCGTGTAGCCTGGGATCACAGGGACATAGTCCTCAATTGTTTCCATACAGTAACCTACATGTCTCACATAATATATGTTTTATTGGTCTTGTTAGACCAAGGCAGACCCGAAGGAGGGGTCGAGCCCCGATTTGTGACGATTTTCATGAAATGTGGTATTAAATGAGAAATTGATGGGTTTTTATGAGGATATTAATGATTTGAAAGATGTGTTGAATCCCTCTAGGATTGTTTTTAAAGAGTTTTACTGTACCGAGCATGAGAGGTTTTACATGAGATGTTTTTCATGTTTTACATGCCGATTCATGTTTTACGATATATGATATACTCATACATGGCATGGTTTTCATTGCCTCATGCTCAAGATATAAATGTTTTACATGTCATGCCTTTATCAGCATGTAGATAGCGTAGTTATCTACCTGCTTACATTATTGCCTTACTGAGCAAGTTACGCTCACCCTTTCATTTTCCACCCTACAGGGTACATTCAGTAGAAGAGAGCGACAGTAGTCTTGCATTTCTATTATCCGCTGCTTCCTATCAAGACCATGTATACACATTTGTATAAATTTGTATTTGAACATATAGAGGTATAGTACTATACACGGATGTAATATTGGGGATGTATTTAGTTAAAATGAATTGATATGTAAATGAAATATGAAAAATAGATGTTAAGGTAAGTAACATGACAGGAGGGACTAACATCGACTCATAGCCCAACTGTTAGTAGTGAAACTGTTCATGACCGGTAAGGAAATGAAAAGATGAAAAATTTGTAGGGGTTTTTAGGAAAAATGGGTCGTGACAGTATAAACTTGCATGACTTCTGTGATTTTTGTGAAAAAAGGTTTTTACAAACGGTTTGAGAAAGAATGATATTAGAATGGCTCTCGATTTTGTTGAATTGTATGAAATGCCTTTAAAGAGTGATTGAAGGGAGATTTTCCCTCTCACTCATAACTATACAAGGAGCCCTTCTATTTCTTTTATGTATGAAATCGTGTTAGAGCATGAGAGGCAACGATAGATTGACCAGCCCTGCTCGCATGTTATTTTCTAAGGGATTTTTGAGAAAACAAAAAGAGTGCTCGATGCCTCGGGTGATGTTGTGTGCTCCACTCGAGTTGCTCGCAGTAGATTTTTGGGAATCATGCTAGAGCCTTCGACTATTGCTGTGTGTCTTGCTCTGCCTATGCTCAGATGTGAATTCCTATTATACAGTGCTCGATGCCTCGGGTGATGTTGTGTGCTCCACTCGAGCTGCTCGCAGTAGATTTTTGGGAATCATGCTAGAGCCTTCGACTATTGCTGTGTGTCTTGCTCTGCCTATGCTCGTATGTGAATTCTGATTATACAGTGCTCGATGCCTCAGGTATGCTGTGTGTCTTACGCTGAGTTCCTCACACGAGGTTTTCATGATTGTGCTGTGTGTTGAGTAAAACCGTGTTAGAGCCTTCATGTATTTCTGTGTGTCTTGCATTGACCTGCTCACACAAAGTTTGTGAATGTGATGTAATGATTATAAAACATGCTTGAGCCATCGTGTACTGTTGTGTGTCTGACACTGACCTGCTCGCATGAGATTTTGAGACAACGAAAATGGGTGATAAGGATCCACGGGAGCACGATGTACAGTGAGCGTTAGCCATGGAGTACGATGTACCGTGAGTTGAGTTGATCTGACGGGATGGTTGATCCGCCTCCCCAAGCGTAGGGTTCTCGCACACTTGATCAGTGTAGCCTGGAATCTCACTATGGCCATAAGTCTTCTATATCTGTGTGATATGATATTGTCACTACTGTGTGAGGTGACCTATATCTTCCCTTACTGTGTGTCTGGGGATATGTGATATATGATATTGTCACTACTGTGTGAGGTGACAGATATCTTCCCTTGTTGTGCGTGTGGGGAATGTATTAACCCATGATTATGTCTCATATGAACATTGTCTTGCTGTGTACAAAGTGATTTCGAAATGAACCTGTATGGTTTTAAGTAAAGCATTTTCTATATATGAACTGTGTGAATAGATTATGCTGTGTGAAGCTGTGTGCTACTGTGTGAATATGCATATACCCATTAAGCGAATTAATGGTTTCGCATTGATGGAAGTTGTTTTAACGAACATGCATATTGGTTTATAAGGAAAATGAATATATATGTATTTTAGCATGTAGATAGTGTAGTTATCTACCTACTTGCACATTTTCCTTACTGAGTGTGTTATGCTCACCCCCTTATTTCCTCATCCATAGATACTATGTAGTAGTGAGTACTGTAGTCGTCCCTGCTAAGGTGTTCTCTAGTTTCTCCAGCAGTATAGAGAGGTATACACTGGTGTTGAGAAAAAAATTTGTATTCTGTAAATTAATGCACCGTCTGGTGATATTTTGTACGAAATGGATGTATAGATACTGGAAACTGATGTAAAGGCTTCCACATATTTATAAAAGTCCAGTTTCTATTTCAAATTTTTTTATTTACAATGATTAAACTATAATGTATGAGAAATGGATCGGATATTGACTCACAGCCCAACTGTAAGTGGTAAGGTAAAGGTCACAGACTGCTATAGAGGGTTGTGACACTAGAGTATTAGGAGCTTTGCTCATACTCGTGTTTTTATATGACATAGTGTTGGGAGCATTGTTCGTAGTAGAGTTATATCATTGTGACATGTTCGTCCTTGGAGTTTACTCGCACCTACCAGTTTTGAAAAGAGCATGAAACAGCCGTGTTGGGAGCCTATGTTGACTGTGTGTCGCACCGATATTATATGCTCACACGTGCATTATTTTAAGATAAGGCTGGGGGCTATCGAAACGACCCATAGTATGAGGACTAAGACTCATGGAGAGCATCTGACTATGTGGTATATTCAAGGTATGAGGACTAAGACTCATGGCGAGCAACCCACCTTGAGATAGGGTTCATGGAGTACTTGAATGGACTTGGATAGGAATGGTTAGCAGTGGGAGCGGTATCCAGTGGGATCTGGTGTGCTTCGGGATCAGGTCCTCAGTTGAGAGCTGATGGTAGAGATTTGACCTACCTCCCATTACAGTAATTGTGAGACCTCACACACCGAGTACTATGTAGCTTGGGATCACGAAAAATGAGTTATGATCATATACTCGAAACATGTAGTCGCCTATCTCATTTTCTTTTCATGCTATGAACTTTGAGTTTCTTGAATGAAATATCACATGGTTTTTATGATATGAACATGTGAATTTTTGAATTGTGAAAAAGGTAACCTAAGGGATGGGTGAGGCCCAGATTTCCATGTTTTGAAACATGATGAATGCCATATGATTTTGATTTAAATGAATGGCATGATAAATGTGATTTGTGTGAAATTACATGAGAAATGCAGTGCTATGCATAAAATGCTGAGATTGTTAAACCAGCATATTTCCAGTCTTATAACTGATGTTTTGTATCTATATATATATTGCATAAAAGCTTTGAGAGAGAGATGCATGCTTTAGATGCGAATAGATAAGGAAATGATTTCAAGGAATAAGCATTGTATTTTGTAGATAGGGCGGTTATCTACTTTCTTGCCAGATTTCCTTACAGAGCTTTGAGCTTAGTCCCTTATTATTTTTCTCTTTACAGAGCATCCATAGTCGGTGGACACGGTTGAGGATAGATATTCCTTGATCCGTTACATATCCATCTTGTGAGAGGTATACGCACTCAAAAATTTTATACTGGACATTGTAAAAGCACAGTTATGTAACCTAATGTACGGTCGAGATGTATATGCACAAATAATTGTATTTTTTTATAAGAGTTTATCTTATAGAATAGATTAATAAATTCTAAGTATGTTATGAATAAATATGAATGAGTGACTAATATCGAATCACAGCCTAACTAAATGGTGTAGAAAGATAACAAAAGGAAAGGTAAGTAAAATATGAAAAATTTATGGTGATTTTGGTAAGTCGCGTGTGAGAGAAGGGCGTGACAACTATATGTTCCTTAATTATCTAGTCATTTGGTATGCTATTTCCTCTTTAACTGGTGATTTGGAATGCTAATATTTGCTTTCTTGATATGACAAAAAGGGGGAGAAGATAAATGATATTCATATATTAAGGGGGAGCAAATCATAAACATTATGCATATTACAGAGGAGCAAATTTTTAAAATACAGATGATTTGGAAACCATGCATATATTAATGACCAAAATCTTAAAATATTGAACTAAGTTTTGTCATATCAAAAATGGGGAGATTGTTAGTTTCGGATGATATATTTTGAAATGAGAAAACATTAATTTAAATGTCCTTATTTTAAACCTTCAAATCATTTGTGAGGTATTATTTATGAGTAATTGTCTTAGAGAATATATTGCCAATCGTACTAAAAATTACTTAGAAAACTTGTGAAGATATAAACTTAGAAACCTTTTTAAACTAAATTTTTGCAGTGAAAACTGATACTTAAGCCAAGAGATCGATCTCTTGGGGTTGTGAGATCGATCTCTTTTTGGCAGAATCATTGTGAGATCGATCTCCTGGGGTTGTGAGATCGATCCCTTTTTGGCAGAATCATATCAGAACTCAATGAGAAGACCATGGGATCGATTTGCTCTGGGAGAGAGATTGATCTCCTCTAGGTAGTAACAATCTGAGATCGATTTGCTCTGGGAGAGAGATTGATCTCCTCCAGGTAGTAACAATTTGTTCAATGCAGTAATAGTAAAGACATTGATCTCGCTTGAATAAGAGATCGATCTCCTCTAGGCAGTAACAATTTGTTCAATGCTGTAATAGCAAAGAGATCGATCACCCTTGTTTTGCGAAATGTGATGACACTAACTTCTCGAGAAGTGGAGATCAATCCCTCTGTATTATGAGATCGATCTCCTTTCTTGGAGTACCTTTGTGATTGCAGGTTTTGAAACTAAATAATCAATCTTCTCGGGTAAGGAAATTGATCTGGCATTCGTCTACAGGACTCCAACGGCTAGTTTTTCAGGGTTTCAACGGGAAGAATTGCATCAAATGCTTCACCAACCAATTGGGTGTATAAATACAAGTCATAAAGACATTGGAGAAATGAAGAGAAGCTCTGAGTATTCTTGCAGAAAACATTCCTTCTGTCTTCAACTAAAAGTGCACTTAATTGTCATTAAAAGCTTTAGTTAAGCTATTCATTTTCATCACCTACCCATTAAGAAAGCCTTGATTATATTCATTCTTCATCCTAAAGCAAAAGGGAGAGTTCCTCTGTGAGAGAGCTATTTTAAAAGAGTTTGAATAGCAATATTTCCTAAGTGGGTAGAGAGGTTATTCCTTAACCTTGAAAAGGAAGTTGTAAAGTTCATCTTGACAGTGGAAGTGACTCCTTGATAAGAAGGTCAAGAAGAGAGGACGTAGGCAAAGGAAGAAAGCCTTGATTGTATTCATTCTTCATCTTAAAGCAAAAGGGAGAGTTCCTCTGTGAGAGAGCTATATTAAAAGAGTTTGAATAGCAATATTTCCTAAGTGGGTAGAGAGGTTATTCCTTAACCTTGAAAAGGAAGTTGTAAAGTTCATCTTGACAGTGGAAGTGACTCCTTGACAAGAAGGTCAAGAAGAGAGGACGTAGGCAAAGGATTTGGCCGAACCTCTATAACTCATTGTGTTTACTACTTCTTTCCCTTATCTCCTTATTTACTGCACATTTGTTCTCAATCTTATAGTAGTTATAAATTTATTTGTGTGTAATATTAGCTAAGTAAGTTTTAAATTTGGTAAATTGATAGAAAATCGATTCACCCCCTCTCGGTTGAGCCAACTGTAAGAAATTAGTCAAAAACGTGATAATTACCGTAGGTACCTCGAAGACATTGATCTGCAAAACTGATCGAAATTTCATCCCACTTAAGCTCAATTTGAAAGGGAAATAGTAGAGAAGAGTGAGTTAAAGCTCAATAAGCTATTTATAGAAGAGCCAAGTTATGATCCTATTGTTCCACATGTAATGCACATAATTTATCTATATAGGATCCACAATCATATTATGAGCATAACACTATAACATAATGTTTTCACACATAAGCAGATCGATCTCTCCCCATGAGCAGATCAATCTCCTCAAGCTTTTGCTAAGCCAGGATCGATCTCTCCCCAAGGAACAGATCGATCTCTCCTATTTCAAACCTGAGAATTCGATGGCTAAAACCAAAGGAAGATTGATCTCTTCACCCTAGCAGATCGATCTCATCAGTCTCAATCTATAAAAACCCCATGACAAAACCTTTTTCTTCAACAAACCAATGCACCTCTTCCATTTTTACCCAAAATACCAAGCTTTCTCTCTCTAGAATGCACCCTCTTCCAAAAAGAATTGAGGAAAAGCTATTAGAGAAAAGTTTTTTATTGTGAGGAGAAGAACAACATAGCTTGGAGTTAACATTTCATTTGTTGGATTGAAGGAGCAAAGGAGTCTTTAAATTTGGAAAAGAGGAAAGTCAAGCTAGGTGAGTTTCTAGTACACCAACGCTAAGTATATTTATCTAGTTGTTATTGTGAGTATATTGGTGTATGTATTAATGATTGAAACTACCTAGAATGTAATGGAACAAACATAACCTAGAATGAGTTTAGTGTGAGAAAATAGAATGTGGTTGATTTGATGATAAAATGGATTATATCAAGTTGTTAGTGAGGTGATATGCATGATTTTGAGATGATTGGATGAAGCCAAATTGTGAGACTAGTCAAGTGATAAAAATGTGCATAAATGATGTTGTAGAGAATGCATCAATGACGGAAGATTATGGATAAATATTTATGCCAAGTGTTTGATACGTTACCAAGTGAGTTGCTAGCTAAATTGACTAGAAATGGCATAATGATGGCCAAAGGAAATAATAGGCCAAAATCGATGAAATAGGCTCGATGGGATATGACGATTAGTTAAAGTTAGAATATGAGTTATCGGTATTGACTCATATGATTGAAGTATGTTTGCAGCTCCCAAGGATATATACAGAGCAAGTTAAGCCAAATCGCAGAAAGCAGGAAATGTAGAAAGAGTTACTTCACCGAGAATTGAGGTATATCTATACGCCTTTCGGATGCATGGGTGATTTCTTAACATATCTAAGGGTCTTAGAATGAAACAGTTGTTTGAAGGGAAAAGAATTGGGTTTTTGAGAAATGTGCATTAAGAGTAAGAGTATGATGCTTTGAAATCTTTTTATTGCTTTTTAGCATGTGATTGGTAGGTTAGCTAGCATTTAAAATGATTTGCACAAAAAGTAGCTTGATTTGGTTATGTAACCATACTTTGCAACGAATGAGCCACCTATATGAGTTTTGTGAAAAATGAAACATGTTAGATCGATGCTCACACGAGATTTGACGTGTCTTATACATGTATTAGTGCTGAAGCGATGCTCGCACTAGAGTTTTACATGGATTTTATAACATTGTGCTGGAGCCTAGCTTGCACTAGTTTTCATACGAGTTTTGACATGGTGCTAGAGCATAGCTCGCACTAGATGTCCACTATATTTGTTGTTGTGCTAGAGATTTACTTGCACGTGGTTTTATGACATGTTGGGAGCCATGCTGGGAGCTTCGGGTAGGCTGTGTGCCACATCGATTAAATAGGCTCGCATGCGTGTATTGAGACGTGGCAGTGTATGATGTGGTGATATGGGTCCACGGATTACGTTGTACCTTGCACGTAGCAAGGAGTAAGCTATACTGTGTGTGATATTATATATATGTCGTCTTCAGACGATGGATTCTGCTATGGATCTACGGGTCGGATGTGACCCACCTCCCGTGTGGACGGAGATAGAGGTGATACCCTACACACTAGGATCCATGTAGCTTGGGATCACAGGCGATATGGCCATAGTCCTAGTTATTACCCTTATTGATATTATATGCCTATCTCACATGTCTATTGTTGAATGAGAAATCCATGTTTTGAAATGTGTTTATGGGTCAGGATAGTCCATGGGAGGGGTTGAATCCTGACAAGTGATGATTTTGTATCAGTTTGTGTTGAGAGTTGAAATGCTTTATAAGTGCACTTCGCATGATGATTTACCATGTCTTGATTTCGTTTTATGCATGATGATTTTCCATGCTATGTTTTAAGAACTGTGCATTGATTTAAATAGCATGAATTGCGTTACATGTCATGAACACAAGCATGAACATACGTTTTGGAGTATGGTAAATAAATGTGTGATTTAAGCTTGGCATCTACCTGCTGGCATGATTGCCTTACTGAACGCGTGGTTTGCTCACCCCCTTATTTTCCCTCTGTACAGAGTACTACAGTAGATAGTGGGCGACTGAGGATTGGATTTTTGGTGTCCACTGCATCCCATCACACAAGGTATACACATTTGTATAGTTTCTGTTTCTAGACATGTCAAAGCACAGTAATATCTTTCAATGTAATTTTTGGGGATTTAAAGTATTTTAAAAACATGTAAACAACAACTTTGATTTAGAAATATAAGTGTTTACATTTAAATGAATAGTAACTTGAAATGATATGAATTGATGAGATTGGCAACGATACACATCCGAACTGTTGTTGGTGTAGCTATTCATGATCAGCTAAGGTAAAGGCAAAGAACAAACAATGAGAAATGGATTAAATAATAAATGAAAAACAAAAAATTTGTAGTGGATTTTCGGTGGATTGAGGGTCGTGACATACCTAGAGTAATATATCTGCTAAACTCTAATTCAATTGATCAAGTGTAAACTAAAACTTGTCAATGACTATTGTTGGATAAGCCACTATGTAGATTAAATGATGTATACTCATGCAGTTTCTATTATGGTTTTTTGATATCGAAAAACTAGGAGTACTTGAAATCTTTAAAATAATAGATTTATATGTTTTTAGATCCACTGGTTTTGAAATCATGAAAACGAGGTTATGCTTTCTCAAATCTACTTATACATGTGCAATTTCGCTATATGCCACAACATTTCAAAACATGTATTAATTTAATTTAAGAGCTTTCACATATGCATGTATAAAGCAATGCAAGCTTTTAAATTCCACAAATCATGCACCATGCATAAACATGTCAAGTGCAGTCAAAGTATGGTCCAATGCAAATTCAAAACTCATGCTTATGCCATGCATGCCTTAAGCAAATACACTAAACAAGAGCATCATTATTACCATGTCATGGAGTAATGTCCCAAATTTGTTGAAACGTAGACCAAAGTTTTCTTTTTTTCTTCCTATTAGTTGCCTACGTGCAGTGTAAGGCATGATCCATCTTTGTTAGCTAATCCTTTACAGTTTATATTTGTATTGTTCTTTAGTTTGTGGTCCTAGTTCAAACTTGAGGAGATGTAAATTGACGATGCATAATTCAAATCTCTACCTACTCATCTGTGATAGTATTACATTCATCCAAATCAATCTATAACCATAAGTTAAACAAAAGAATCACAATTTGAAATCCTTACATTATATCACCCTAAATGAGGCTATAATTTATGCATAATCTAATTGTTAGATTACATTTGCCATCTATTACAGCCTAACATTACATCCAACAAAATGACTTACAAAATAATATAATAGCTTAGTTTGTGCCTTGACTGTCTGGAAGACAAGCATACAAAAGAGGTAGATACTTTACGTGAACAAAGAGAGAGCTGAAAGAGGCTCTAAAATCTGATCCACCTAAGCGGTGCTCTACCAACCACTAGAAAATCAATTTGGAGATGAAGGGTTGAGCTTTACGATGACCAATTTAAAACATATTTGCAAGCACTATAGCATCAAAAAAAATGATACAAAAACAAATTTGAAGCATGTGGATTCCAATCAAATGAAAACTTATAAAACATGTTTAACCAGAACGAATACTTATCAAATGCAGATTGCAAAGCAAACTTATCAAAATGTGAGCTTTAAAAACAAATAACTTGTCATAGGCATACATCAATACTTACCAAAAGCATATTTCAAAAATCAAAAGCTTATCAAAATCACTCTTATCAAATTGAATCACGTCGAATAGTGGATAGTAGATTGTGTCCCTATAATATTATACAACAAAACGAATATGAATCTTTAACCTTGAGAGGAACATAAGTAGGGTAACCAATGGCCATGGTCAAGGTCCTCAGTATCTTAAGACGGATGAGTACTGAAAAGGTATAGATGTATCCAAGTTTAACAACCACAAAAATGCCACTTGGCACACAAAGAGTACCACTCAATACATATTTACATGGAAGCTTTGTGGCTTACAACATGACATGATTACCACTCAGTATACCCGTACGTAGATACCACTCAGCTTGCAACATGACACGCAAAGCATACACTAAAGGAGCTTGTCATCTCAAAACATAATTCTCAAAAACGTATTATGAGACAACTCGGTCTCATGTCAAATAAACTATTAAAAGTGACCCACGCTTTAATATTAAGGTATATAATATAGCATATAGATTTAAAACATGCACAAATTTGTTTCAAATTGCTTTGGAAGTCAATTAGTTATTTTACTCTTTTAAAATAAGATATAGTTCAAAATCAGAAGAAGGGATCAATCCTATAGATTAAAGGGATTGATCTTAAAATAGTAGAATGCTTCTACCCATGTGAATAGGCAGAGAGGATCAATCATTGCCTCAGAGGGGATTGATCCTTCATACCTAGAAAGTAGTTTTCTAGAAATTTTGATGAGGGATTGGTCCATAAAGTTAAAAAATTTATTTTTGGCTGAGATTTGAACCCTAAGCCTATCTAAAACAATTTAAAAAACTTCTCATGCATTTTAAGAAATCTTTTTTCATGCTTAAACCATTGTAATGTGCTTACAAAACCTATTATCCAAAGAAAACGTTTACAAACTGTGTGGACAAGGTCTCAGTCTTTAAAACCTTATCAACACATGCAAGATTCATGGCATTGGGTAATCCTAGTTTTCTATGCAATAAATCATCCTCTTAGACACCATCAAACTTACAAATATATCCCTCACCTCTTATGTATAGCACTTGTCACCAATGAGGTCCTAGCACCCTTCCTCGGCTCAATGCACTAATTTAAAAACTTTAGCTGTAGTATCACAACAATGCTCATTAATTTCTCAACTCATTAACACAATTCATATTCATCAATAAAACTTACTCTTAACCAAACCCTAGAGTAATCATTTCACATTTTTCCATAATAATTTCTCTTTAGCCAAATTATAGCTCAAAGTCTAAATATCAACATATATTAATTTCATAATTTTTTAAAAATCCTTACCTTGATTTTCTTATGGTTGTCAAAATGTTAGCCATTCTTCTTCAATCTCTTCAGCTATAATCCATACCAAAATTTCCTTCAACATCACATAAATGACTCAAAAACCATAACCCTTAAAAGATCAAACTCTTGCCTTCAACTTACCTCAAAGATTCAAAACTTCTCTTAAAGATTTCACCACCAAAACAACTTCTACCAACTCCAAATTGATATATAATGGTGAAGGGAATCATTGTAAGCTTTAGGTTAAGGTTTGGAAGTTTCTCTCTTCCTCGTTCTCTTTTATCTTCTCTTTCTCTCATTTCCCTTCTCTTTACCTTTTATTTTACTATTTTAGCTGACATATGTAGAATGAGGGAGAGAGAAATGGCCTTACGGATTAAATATTGGGTTTTGGTCTGTAATGGGAGCAGATGAGTACCTTAAAGAGTAAGGGGATCGATCTGTTAAGGGAGAGGATCGATCCTTCCTTTACAAAACCTCTGATGTTTCAAGGATTAAAGGTAGGGGATCGATTCTATGAGACAAAAGGGATCGATTTTTAATTCACAGAATGCCTTATCCTGCATTTCCTTGATAGGGGATCGATCCATCCTGATGAGGGATCGATCTCTTAGGCTTCAGGTTGTATAATTTCCCAGAAAATCATCCCAAACGAACAAAATCATCATTTATTTTTCTCAAACTCACAACATCCCAATTTTATTCACAAACCAATCCAAAACATACTCATACACATATTTAAACTTAAATGTGGCACTTATTCTTTACAATAACCTTACATTGTCATAACACCAATTATACTAAATCAATTGCACACAAAGTCTAATACTAATATAAGGAAAATGGTAGGTTTTAAGTCTTCCCCACCTTTGGGAAATTGGTTCTCCAAATTCACCAAAGATTGATCAAACAAATAAGGGTGCTTCTCTTTCATAGGGCTTTCCAATTCCCAAGTAGCCTTTTCTGCAAAATGATGCTACCACAAGACTGTAACTAATAGAATGATCTTATATCGAAGCACCTTCTCTTTTCGACCTAAAATAGGAATTGGCTTCTCAATATAATTCATGTCTTCTCTAATCTGTAATGGTGCATACTCAATGACATGAGATAGCTTCGAATGGTTCTTCCTTAACATCAAGATATAAAAGATGTTGTGCACCCATATAGCTGTGGTAGAGATAACTTTATTTTATAGAGTTATTTATGTGCGTATTTTCTATGAGACCCCATGTATGTATGACTCTATGATATGTTAATGGAATTATAAGATAGATGATTTTGGATTATATAAATGTGAATGAATTTACAAATGGGATAAATGACTATCATGATACAAGTAAAGGTTAAATAAAGGCTGAAGTGGCCCCAAGCTAAACGAATAGAACTTAAAGAATTCAAACTAAAGATAAAGATTTAAAACACGAAATGATAATGCATGGACTGTGAATTTTGTGTATCCTTTCTGATTTCAAGCAGTACATACAAGTTCCATAACATAAAACTAATAAGAAATGAACCTTTCCATGTTCAAAGTGTGAATAGATTGCAAAATGACTAGTGGAGCAATCGAATGCAAGTTTTCCCTTGGAAATTCTGGAAAACCTACAGCAAAAAGTCTACAAATGAAGGCCAGATTGATCTCCTATTCAAAGCATGTACCACCCTGGTAAGGCGAATGTAGTTGTCGATGCCTTGAGTAGGAAGAACATCGGGTTGGTGTCGTATATGATGATCAGGGAACACGAGCTGTTAGAAGAGTTTACGAGCATCAGTTTGGGTGTGACCCCACCTAATACTGATAGTGGCTTCATGGTAGCTAGCCTGTGGTTGGAACCGAATCTAGTGGATCATATCCGGCAGGCTCAGCATATTGATCAGCAATGCAGTGATATTATTGGGTAGATACAGAGAGGCACAGAGACTGATTTTGAGCTGAGTTCAGATGGTTTGCTAAGGTTCAGGGGTAGGATATGTGTTCCCAATGATCCAGAGATCAGGAGGTTGATTTTTTCATAGGATCATTCGACGAAGTATATGCTGTATCTGGGAAGTAATAAGATGAATCAAAACCTATGGAGAGTGTATTGGTGGTCAGGGATGAAGAGAGAGGAGGTAGGATATGTGGTAAAGTGTCTCGTCTATCAGCAGGTGAATGCAGAGCATCAGAAACCTGCAGGGCTATTGCAACCTCTACCTATACCAACTTGGAAATGGGAGCATGTCACTATGGACTTTGTGATGGGTTTACCCAGGACCCGCAAGAAACATGATGCGATTTGGGTGATAGAGGATAGATTGACGAAGTTGGCACACTTCCTAGCTATGAGAGCCAGCGATACTCTGAGTACATTGGTGGAACTATATGTGCACGAGATAGTGAGGTTGCATGGTGTTCCAGTGAGCGTTGTTTCTGATCGGGATGCCCGCTTCACTTCCCACTTTTAGGAACACTTTTCGAAAGCGATGGGGACCCAACTAAATTTTAGCACAGCCTTCCATCCTCAAACAGATGCTCAGTCAGAGAGGACGATATAGATCCTGGAGGATATGTTGACGGCGTGTGCATTGGATTTTGGAGGCTCTTAGGATGACCATTTACCACTCGCCAAGTTCGCCTATAATGATAGCTATCATTCGAGTATTGGGATAGCACTGTATGAGGCTTTGTATGATCGAAGATGCCATTCCCCTATTAGATAGGAAGAAGTAGGTGACCGACTGATATTTACTCCCGACTTAGTGAGACAAGCCTCTGAGAATGTCCAATTGATTTGTGAGAGGTTACGGACAGCTCAAAGCAGACAAAAGAGTTATGTTGATAGGAGACGGAGACCATTGGAGTTCGTAGTGGGTGAATCGATATTTCTGTGAGTTTCTCCTTCCAAGGGTATAACGAGGTTCGAAAAGAAAGGAAAACTAAGTCCTCATTACATTGGATCCTTCGAGATACTTGATGGAGTGGGAGATAAGGCCTATAGGCTAGCGTTACCACCTGAGCTATGGGGTGTTCACAACTTCTTCCACATTTCTATGTTATGGAAGTACCACCCGGATCCGGCACATGTAATTAAGTATGAGCTGTTGAAGCTCAACGAGAACGTATCGTATGTTGAGAAGCCGGTTTGGATATTGGATAGGAAGGACAAGGTGCTAAGATCGAAGATGATTCCCTTAGTGAAAGTCCTTTGGTAGTATCACACTACAGAAGAATCTACATGGGCATTAGAGAGTTTGATGCGGGGGAAGTATCCCGAGTTGTTCACAGATTGATTTGGTTTCAATTTGGAGGACCAAATTTTCTTAGTAGGGGAGATTGTAAGACCCCATGTATGTATGACTCTATGATATGTTAATGGAATTATAAGATAGATAATTTTTGGATTATATAAATGTGAATGAATTTGCAAATGGGATAAATGACTATCATGATACAAGTAAAGGTTAAATAAAGGCTGAAGTGGCCTCAAGCTAAACGAATAGAACTTAAAGCATTCAGACTAAAGATAAGGGTTTAAAACATGAAATGATAATGCATGGACTGTGAATTTTGTGTATCCTTTATGATTTCAAGCAGTACACATAAGTTTCATAACGTAAAACTAATAAGAAATGAACCTTTCCATGTTCAAAGTGTGAATAGATTGCAAAATGACTAGTGGAGCAATCAAATGCAAATTTTCTCTTGGAAATTCTAGAAAACCTGCAGTAAAAAGTCTGTAAATGAAGGCCAGATCGATCTCTTATTCAAAGCATATCGATCTCTTGTTCAAGCAGAACAATTCCAAGTGGTTCTGCTAAGAGTAGATCGATCTCCATTTGCTTCTGCTCAGAGCGGATCGATCTCTCCCCATAGCAGATCGATCTCCTCAAGCTTCTGCCAAGAAAGGATCGATCTCTTTCGCAAAGAGCAATCGATCCCACCCTTTCATGCCTGAACATTTCGATAGAACAAAGCCAAGGGAAGATCAATAGTTACCCTAGTAGATCGATCTCATCACTCTTATTCTATAAAAACTCAACGACCAAACCTCATTCTTCAGCAAATCAAACAATCCCTCTCCATTTTTACCCAAAAAGTAAGCTTTTTCTCTCTCTAGAATACCTTCCCTTCCAAAAAGATTTGAGAAAAAACTATTAGAGTAAAGTTATTCATTATGACTAGGAGAACAACATACCTCGAAATCAAAGCTCAACTTATTGGATTGAAGGAGCAAAAGGATGTTCCAATTTCGGACATGAGAAAAGTCAAGCTAGGTGAGTTTTCGTTACACCAACTCTAAGTATGTATACTAAGATATTGTTAGGAGTGGATTGGTGTATGTATTATTGATTGAAAATACCTAGAATGTGATGAATCGACAATGACCTAATAATAGGTTAGTGTGAGAAAATGGGACATGGTAGAATTTTATGATGAATAGTTTATATTAAGGTGTTAAAAATGTTATATGCATGATTTTGAGATTGTGTTGTGAAGGTAAACAATGGGATTGAACAAAGTGATGAAATGTGCATATATGTTAATTGTAAAATGCATGAATGAATGGAAGAGCTAAGGATTAAGAATGCAAATCAAGTGCTTGATTTGATAACTGGGTTAGTTACTAGCCAAAATTAATTAGGAATGACACAATGTTGGCCATATGTGAAAATGGAACAAGCTTAATACTATAAGGTCCGATAAGATATATCGATTGTGATGAAATGATTGATGAATGTTTGTAGCTCCAGAGACCGGATTAGGAGCAAATTGGATTGGACGCACTTCCAGCGGTGGAACTTGTACTACGCACAACGGGATTCGTGGTAAGGGGGTTTTGTAAGTGCCTAGAGGTAGCTATACGTATTTTGAGGGGAAATATAGGGCACAAATTTCTCTAGCTATCTAATAATGCATTAAAAGAATTTTTTAGAAAGGTTCCAAAAAATAAGGAAAGAAAAGATAAGTTTACCTTGGTAGGAATTTTTATGTAAGGGGTAATAAGGATCCTAAAATGTATGGATTTTCATGACTTTGATGTTTTCATGATGAAATGCTTTGTAAGGCCCGTATTTTTTGTTGTAACCTTATGAATTCATAAGTAATAGATATGTACATGTAATGTGAGTCATAAGGGATGTAAAGTCCATAAATTCAATGTACACACTTGTAAAATGAGTTTGGGAATGTACACACAAGTTTCATTACGTATGAATATGAAGAAATGGGCTTTTATAAGTGATGAATGTGATTGGAACTCAAAATGAGTAGTGAAGCAAAGTAAATGCAAGTATCTCTTTGAAATTTAGGAAAAAATGCAGCTATGTGTGCTGTAGAACAAAAGGAGATCGATCTCAATGCAAGGGAGATCGATCTCATGGGCCAAAATGAAGAGAAAGGAGGCATTCTGCAAGGGGAGATCGATTTGGAAAGCAAGTATACCGATCCCTTATGAAGAAAAGATCATCTCACCTCAAACAAATCGATTTCCTTAGCTCTCGGCCAAGAGCAGATCGATCCCATCCTTGTGCTAGATTTATCTGTTTAGCTTTCTACCTGGAAAAGATCAATCTCATCCCTTAGAGTAGATCGATCTCATAGCAATGAGTAGATCGATCTCATGCTTCGATAGATCGATCTCATAGGCTTAAAAATGGCATTATGAAAGGCTTAAAACAAGGGAATATCGATCCTTGACCTAGGGAGATCGATCTCATCAAGATAATTTCTATATAATAGGGCTGCTGAACTGCAGATTTTTGAAAAACATCAAAACCTTTCCATTTTTGAAGCCAAGTGACCTAAATTCCCTCCCTAGGCTATCAACACTTTCCTTAGAGATTTCAGAGAAGTTTATTACATCAAAGTTGTTCATAAAGGGAGGAAGAACAACATAAGTGGAAGCTAGAAGTTGAGTTGATCCATTGAAGGGGAAAATGAGCTTTTCCTCAAAATGTGCAAAGTGGAGAAAAGTTGAGATTGCTCCTGGAGATAAAGTCAGGGTTGACAAGACCATATCACAAGCTATTGGAATCAAGGAAGACGATTCAAGCGTGATTCGAGGTAAGGGACTTATGCGAGCTACAGATATAGCTATACGTTTGTTTTCTCACCTACTGTGTGCGAATGTATGCGATAAATACATAGATATTAATATATCTAGGTAGAAAACGATGTATGATAATAAGTCTAAGTATGAGTTGCATGACTTCTAGGATTGTCGTCAAAATAGGTTTTGCAAACATTTTGAGAAAGAATAACAATAGAGGGGCTCTCGGTTTTGATAAATTGCATGAAACGCCTTTAGAGAGTGATTGAAGGGAGATTTGGTCTTTCACTCATGACTATACATAGAGCCCCTTCCATTTTTTCTGTGTGAAATCGTGCTAGAGCATGAGAGGTAATGGTAGATTGACCAGCCCTACTCGTACATTGTTTTCAAAGGGATTTTTGAGAAAACGAAAAGAGTACTCAATGCCTCAGGTGATGTTGTCTGTTCCACTCGAGCTGCTTGCACTAGATTTTGGGAATCATGCTGGAGCCTTCGAGTATTGTTGTGTGTCTTGCTCTGACTATGCTCGCATGTAAATTCCTATTATATCGTGCTCGATGCCTTAGGTACACTGTGTGCCTTACACTAACTTGCTCGCACGAGGATTTCATGATTTTGCTGTGTGTTGAGTAAAACCATGTTAGAGCTGTCATGTATTGGTGTATGTCTTGCATTGACCTGCTCACACGTAGTTTGTGAATATGATATAATGAGTTTAAACCGTGCTTGAGCCGTCGTGTACTGCTGTGTGTCTGACATTGACTTGCTCGTACAAGCTTATGAGACAACAGAAATGGGTGATAAGCCCATCTAGCGAATTAATGGTTTCGCATTGATGGAAGTTGTTTTTAAAGAACATGTATATTGTTTTATAAGGAAAATGAATATATATATATATATGTATATATTTTAGCATGTAGATAGTGTAGTTATCTACCTGCTTTCATATTTTCCTTACTGAGTGTGTTATGCTCACCCTCTTATTTCCTCCTCCACAGATACTACGCAGTAGTGAGCACTATAGTCGTCCCTGCTAAGGTGTTCTCCAGTTCTCCATCAGTATAGAGAGGTATGCACTTGTGTTGAGAAAAAGAATTTGTATCCTGTAAATTAATGCACAATTTAGTGATATTTTGTACGAAAGGGATGTGTAGATATTGAAAACTGATGTAAAAGCTTCCACATATTTATAAAAGTCCAGTTTCTATTCTACTTCATTAAATTGAAATGATTAAACTATAAATGTATGAGAAATGGATTGGAAGTTGACTCACAGCCCAACTGTAAGTGGTAAGGTGAAGATCACGTACTGGTATAGAGGGTCGTGACCTGCTTTGATATGAATGAAAATGAGGATAGGTTGGCTATTGCTTTATGTGTTTGCATCAAAAAGCATAAATCATGTGCTAAGATTCATCTTTGAAAATACTTTATTTTTAAATGAAGCCACCTATCATATTTCTGTGAGTGCAAACAATGCTGGAGCTTAGCTCGCACTAGATTTTGATTATTTGATTTCCTAATGATAGTGCTGGAGCCTTGCTCTCACTAGGTTTTCCTGATTTAATGTGCATGAAAGCCGTATCGGAGCGTTGCTCGTACGAAGATTTGACATGTTTTATAAAAAATCGTGCTGATGTGCAAGGCTCCTATTTTCATATGTAATCCTTATGATTCCCTAAGTATACACTTGTTTATGCAATATGAATCATAAGTGATGTAAGGTCCGTAGATTGGGTGTAAACACTTGTTATCTGAGTTTGTGATATACACGCAAGTTTCATTAAGTATGAATTATAAGAAATGGACCTTTTTAAGTGATAAATGTGGATTGAATGAAAAATGAGTAGCGAAGCAAATTGATATGAAGTTAACTTTGAAATTTGGGATGAAATTGGGCTAAGTATGCTGCAGAGCAAGGGGAGATCGATCCCTCCTTCAAGCAAGATCAATCTTAGTAAGCTTCTATCAAGCAAGGATCGATCTTATCCTCAAGCAGACCGATCTCATTATGACTCGGCCAGAAGCAGATCTCCCATCCCTCTGACAGATCGATCTCTGAAGTCTCTCTACTTGACTAAGATCGATCTTACCCTTTAGAACAGATCGATCCCTCATGCTTCAAAACTGAGTGTCGAGAGACTTAAAGCAGGAGAAGATCTATCCCTCACTTATGGCAATCGATCTTATCAATCTATTTCTATATAAAATGGGCTGCTAAACTGCACTTCACAAGAACAACTTAAAACCTTCCATTTTTGAAGCAAAGTAACCTAACTTTTCTCTTTAAACTGCCAACACTTTCCTTAAAGATTTGAGAGAAGTTCATTTCAGAAAAGTTGTTCCTAGAGAGGAGGAGAAGAACATAGTTTAAAACGGGAAGTCGATTCATTGGATTGGAAGAGGAAAAGAGATTTCTCCCAATTTTGATGAAAAAGGAGAAAAAGTTGAGATTGGTAAGATTTCAATGCAACAATCTCATGTATGTTAATCTAGGCATGATTATGAGTGATTTGGTATATAGATTGATGGTTGAAGCATCTTAGTTCATGCCTAATCTTCCAAGATCTATAAGAGGCTTGATGTGCCAAAATGAGAAAAAGATTAGTAGGCATAGATTTAATGATGAATTAAGTGTGCATTAATGTTATTGAGCATGTATATATGCTTGTATAATAGTTTTGGTGAAATCCATGTGCTAGAAACAATAAAGGTTGAAAATAAGCATATGAGGTATTTGATGAAATGCCAAAATGAAATGAAATGATGAATTAAAGGCATTGTAAGCTTAATGCCAGTTCAATACGAATCAATAGACTCAAGGAGTCTAATAGATTCTTGAGAAATGAGTTATATACTCGAAATGGACTCAAGAAAGAATAAAGTCCGATAATGATGTAACGAGGCCAAATGAGATATAAATGGCCCAATGCATTGATTTGAATATCATACGAGTGAAATGATAGTATACTGATATGCATAGTACATAATTTCAGCTCCAGAAGATATATTGGAGTCGATAAGATCGGGTCACGAGCGTTGGGAATCAAAGGAAAGTGATTCGAGGGTAATTCGAGGTAAAGGACTTATGCGAGCTATTAGACATAGCTATACGTACGTTTTCTTACCTGTTGTGTGCAAATATATGCTATAAGTGTGTAGATATTGATATAATGAGGCGAAAACTATGTATATGAATAAGCCTATAAGTATGACTTGCATGACTTCTATGTTATTGTTGTAAAAAGAGGTTTTTTACAAACGTTTAAGAAAGAGTAATGATAGACGAACTCCCGGTTTAGTAGTTTGCATAATAAAAAGCTTTTAATGAGTGATTGGAGGGAGATTACCCTTTCACTCATACTCGGTGAATGGACTCCTCTATCTCGTTTTGTGTGAAATTGTGCTAGAGCCTAAGTGTCAATGGTAGATATACCAGTCATGCTCGCAAATCGTTTAAAAAAAATTGAAGAAAAAGTAAAAAAGTGCCCGATGCCTCGGTGATGCTATGTGTTCCACTCGAGAGCTTGCACTAGATTTTTAGGAATCATGCTGGAGCCTTCGAGTATTGCTGTGTGTCTTGCTCTGACTATGCTCGCATGTAATTTCCTAGTAAAACCCTGCTCGATGCCTCAGGTATGCTGTGTGCTCTTACGCTGAGTTGCTTGCATGACGTTTTCATGATTATGCTATGTGTTGAGTAAACCTGTGCTAGAGCTGTCGTGTATTGTTGTGTGTATTGCATTGACCTGCTCTCAAGTGGTTTATGGATGTGAAGTAATGAGTATAAAACTGTGCTAGAGCCGTCGTGTATTGTTGTGTGTCTTGCACAGACATGCTCGCACGATATTTTGAGATAATAGAAATTGGTGATAAGGATCCACGGAAGCACGATGTACCGTGACTGTTAGCCATAGAGTACGATGTGCCGTGATTTCAGTATGAACTGAAGGGATGGTTGATCTGCCTCCCCAAGCGTAGGGTTCCTACACACCTGATCAGTGTTGCTTGGAATCCGACTATGGCCATAAGTCCTCATAAGTCCTTTATTTATCTTAGTGATATGACATTGTCACTACTGTGTATGGTGACATATGTTTCTCTTGCTATGTGTCTGGGGATATGATAACCCATGATTATGTCTCATATACATTGATTTGCTGAGTGCAAAGTGATTTCTAATTGTATACTGTGTGATTTTAAAGATGAGCTGTGTGAAAAGAGTATGCTGTGTGAATATGCATATACCCATCTGTCGAATTAATGATTTCGCATCGATGGAAGCTACTTTACATAATGCATATGTTTTATAAGGAAAATGATTATATATTTTTAGCATGTAGATAGTGTAGTTATATACCTGCTTTCATATTTTCCTTACTGAGCATGTTAGCTCACCCCTTTATTTCTCCTCCACAGATTCTACGCAGTAGTGTGTATGCTACAGTCGTCCCAGCAATCGTGTTGCTTCGGTCATCCAGTAGTATAGTGGTATACACTTGAGATGAAAAACTTTATATCCCATAAATTAAAGCACAATAAAGTTTGTATTTAGTATTTTTGGGGATGTATATAATAGAAACTGATGTAAACACTTCTGCACATATATATAAAAGTCCAGTTTCTATTTTAATTTATTTGTATGAATTTATTAAACTATAATGGATGAGATATGGATTGGATGTTGACTCACAGCCCAACTGTAAGTAGTAAGGTAAAAGTCATGGAGAGAGAAGGAGAGAGGGTCGTGACAAAATTAATGGTATCAGAGCAGAGTTGGTCTGATGTGAGTCAGTATACATAGTTAGGAAATTCATCCCCAAAGTACTGTGTATTATTAGGATACAATTGTGTATACCAAGCTGGACATTGTGATTGAGACATTTATTTTGAGTATGCAGGATGTCTGATAGACGACGTACTCGTTGAGGAGAGAGTTCTCGCTCTCAGGGGCATAGAGATGAACCCAAGACACGCAGTTGGTTTAGTTTTCGTAGAGATCTACCCGGTCTTAGTGAGAACGTTGAGGAACGTATAACGCAGTTACAGCGCAGTGTAGACACAGTTATGGTGATCTCTACACAGGTAATGGCCAAAGACAAGATCCAACACAGCCTGCACCGAGACCTCATGATGCAGAGGCATAGATTCTTGCACCCCCTCCGTTTAGGACATTCCCCCACCAGTTCAGGATCCTGTAGCTCCACAATAGTTTAGTGGTGAAGGAGTGTACAATTGTGATCTGGTTAGACTGAGAGAATTCTGGAAGTTCGGACCACCTTCATTTATTGGGGTGAAGAACCCAGTGTTAGCTGAGCGTTAGATACGTAGTATCGAGAAGCTCTACCAATTTTTCCATTGCTTCGCCAAAGAGAAAGTTACCTTTGCGGCTTTTGTATTAGAGGATGAGGTCGAGCATTGGTGGATGGCCACACAGTCGATGTAGAGTGCACGACACTCGGTTATGACATGGGATATATTCTTGGATGCCTTTAGAAGGTAATACATTCCAGCTATTGCTAAAAGAAAGATGCAGATGGAATTTATGACATTGACTCAGGGGAACTGGACAGTCGATGAGTATGAGTCTGGATTCACATCCCTGGGCAGATATGATACAGTCACTATGAGCCTTGAGGACAGAAAGGTTTAGAAATTTCTTGAGGGGTTGAGACCTTCCATCAGAGCTCGATTATCACCATTAGACATTACCACCTATGACAAGGCAGTATGCAGAGCTCAGCTATATGAGCAAGATTATAAGTTGTATGCCTCAGAATTAAACATGAGTGGTAAGGGTAGAGATAGAGATCAAAAAAATTCAGTTGAGGATAGTGGGTTGAGAAAGGGTCGAAGGTCATTTGGTAAGGGCCCTAAGATTGAGGAGGTACGAGAGAGGCTTGTGAAGCCTCCAATTCATCAAGTTTTACCTCTAGCTTCGAGGGGCATAATTATTGGCGTACCTCAACCTACCACTGAGCAGTATAGGTTATGTGGTAGATATCATGGGGGGTAGACCATGCCCATTATCGATGAGATCATGTTATAGGTCTGGTAAACCAAGGCACATAGCTTGTGAATACCCAGAGTTGATTGATACAGCCCCACAGAAGGGTAAAGAGCCAGAGAAGGCTACAGTTGAGACACCTACACCTACACCTAATAGGAAGGCCACAACTGAAGAGAAAGGGAAGCAAGCTGTTGGTCGAGGGCGAGTGTTTGCTTTGGCCTAGGTATCTACAGAAGCTTCTACGGATGTGATCAAAGGTACCATCCTAGTCTTTAATTTTAAAGCATTAACATTAATTGATCCTGGTGCCACGCATTCATTCATATCGCCTACATTTACATGTAAATTGTTGGAACATGTGAAACTTGTACCTCTAGGTAGGATATTGCTCATAAGCACTCCAGTGCGAGATAGCGTAGTAACTGAATATGTCTGTGAGGGTTATAAGTTGAAAGTAGGGGAAAATGATATGTTAGCCAACCTCATTCTATTAAACTTGAGGGATTTTGATGTAATATTAGGGATGGATTGGTTAGCTGCAAACCATGTTGTTTTAGACTGTTATGCTAAGACAATAATGTTTACCACCCCTAAACAGTATGTTGTAAGATTTGTTAAGTAATGAAAGAAGTAGTAGATTAATTCCAAGGATGGATGATTTTACTAACAAATGTGGTTATAATATGTTGAAGGTTTTATAGCATATTTATTTGGATAAGGCACACCCGAAATTAGTTGACATCATAGTGGTTAGAGAATTCCCCCACGTCTTTCCAAAAGAATTACCAGGGTTCCCACTAGATAGGAAGATGGAATTCTGTATTGATGTGGTGCCTAGAACTGAACCGATATCCAAGCCACCGTATAGAATGGCTCCAGTGGAATTAGAGGAGTTAAAGAAACAATTGCAATAGTTGTTGGACAAGGGGTCTATCAGACCGAGTGTATCGCTATGGGGAGCACTAGTTTTGTTTGTAAAGAAGAAAGATGGGAGTCTCTGACTGTGTATAGATTACCGGTTGTTGAACAAGGCTATCATCAAGAATAAGTATCCCTTCCCATTGATAGATGATCTATTGGACCAGTTTCAAGGAGCACAGATCTTTTCAAAGATTCATATGAGTTTTGGGTATCATCAGTTGAGGATTCGAAGTGGAGATGTGCCCAAGACAGTGTTTCGGACCCGTTATGACCATTATGAGTTTTTGGTTATGCCATTTGGGTTGACGAATGCTACTGAAGCTTTTATGGCATTAATAAATGATGTATTTAAGCCATACCTGGACAGCTTCATGATCATATTTATGGATGACATATTAGTGTACTCAAAGTCGTGGGAAGAGCAAGAGCAACATTTGAGAACAGTGTTACAGACCCTCGAGATCAGGATATGTATGCTAAACTCAACAAGTGTGATTTCTGGTTGAGTGAGATATCATTTTTGGGTCATGTAGTCTGGAGAGACGAGGTATCAGTGGATCCGTCCAAGATAAAGGCTGTAATACAGTGGGAAATACCTAAGACGGTCATAGAGATCTGCAGTTTCCTGGGTTTAGCAGGTTATTACCGACGATTTATCGAGGGATTCTCTAAGCTGGCTGCTCTATTGACTCCTCTCACTGGAAAGAATGTGGCATTCGAGTGGGCTGATAAATGTGAAAGTAGTTTCTACGAGCTAAAGCACAGATTGATCACCGCACCCATTCTCACCATACCCACCAGCTCAGGAGGTTACTTAGTGTATACAGATGCCTCGAGACAGGGATGAGGCTGTATGTTGATGCAGGATGGGAAGGTAGTAGCCTATGGATCCAGACAACTTAAGGACCATGAGAGGAACTACCTGACCCATGATTTAGAATTCGCAGTCGTGGTATTTTCATTGAAAATTTGGCACCACTACTTGTACGGTGAGAAATTCCAGGTGTATACAGATCATAAGAGCCTTAGATACATGTTTTCATAAAAAGAGTTGAATATGAGGCAGAGACGATGGATAGAGCTTCTAAAGGATTATGAGTGCTAGATACTATACCATCCAGGAAAGGCTAATGTTGTGGCTGATGCCCTGAGTAGAAAGAGCCTCGAAATTGTATCGCATATGATGGTCAGGAAATATGAGCTTCTCGAGAAGTTTGCTCACCTCTAGTTTGATATAGACCCTTTTGATAATGACAGAGACTGTGTGATAGCTAGCCTACGAGTGGAACCAAATTTGATTGATCGAATACGCCAGACTCAGCATGTCAATCTACTGTGTAAGGGTCGTGCGAGTCAGATTCAGAAGGGTGATGTGGCCGATTTCTTAGTAAGTGATGATGGCCTACTGAGGTTTAAAGACAAAATTTATGTTCCCAATGACCCAGAGCTAAAGAGGTTGATTTTGATAGAAGCTCATTCATCGAGATATACATTGTATCCAGGGAGCAACAAGACGTATCAGAACCTCCAGAGAGTTTATTAGTGGTCACGGATGAAAAGAGATATCGCAGAGTTTGTGGAATGTCTCGTTTGTCAGCAAGTGAAGGTAGAGCATCAAACGCCTGCAGGGTTATTATAGCCTTTACCTATACCAACTTGGAAATGGAAGCATGTCACCATGGATTTCATCATGGGATTGTCGAAGACTGAGAGGAACCATAATGCTCTATGAGTGATGGTTGACATATTTACGAAATTCACCTTCTTTTTACCTATGATATCTACAGATACTTTGAGTAGTTTGGCATAGTTAAATGTACGAGAGATTGCAAGGCTACATGGTGTACGAGTGAGCATCGTACCGGATAAGGATTCCCAGTTCACTTCTCACTTTTAGGAACATTTTTAGGAAACTATGGGAACCCGATTGGGTTTCAATACTACTTTCCATCCTCAGACTGATGGTCAGTCAGAGAGAACCATCCAAACGTTAGAGGATATATTAAGAGCAAGTCTTGTGGATTTTAAAGGCTCCTGGGATGATCACCTACCGCTAGTCGAATTTGCATACAACAATAGTTATCACTCGAGTATTGGGATCGCACCATATGAGGCCTTGTATGGTAGAAGGTGTCATTCCCAAATTAGTTGGGAAGAAGTGGGTGAAAGGAAAATTTTTGCTCCTAATTTGGTACAACAAGCCTTTGATGTTGTTCAGTTGATATGTGAGAGATTGAGAACAGCTCAGAGCAGGCAGAAAAGTTATGTTGACATGAGACAGAGGCCACTAGAGTTCATTGTGGGTAACTCAATTTTCTTAAAAGCTTCTCCCACGAAAGGGATTATGAGGTTCGGTAAGAATGGTAAGTTGAGCCCTTGGTATATCAGACCATTTGAGATATTGGAGCGTGTGGGAGATAAGGCCTACAGGCTAGCATTGCCACCAGAGCTAGTAGGCATACATAATTTCTTCCACGTATTGATGCTTCGAAAGTACCATCCAGATCCAACTCATGTGATTCGGTATGAGCCATTGGAGGTCAATAATGATTTGTCATATGTAGAGAAACCGATCTGAATAGTTGATAGAAAGGAAAAAGTGCTATGGAACAAGACGATTCCACTTATTAAGGTTCTCTGGTAGCACCATACTTCAGAGGAAGCTACTTGGGAGTTAAAGAACTCTATATGGGAAAAGTACCCTCGACTTTTTGAAGAGTAACTTAGTTCTAATTTAGAGGACAAAATTTATTGAAGGATGGGAGGAATGTAAGGCCCATATTTTCCTATGTAATCCTTATGATTTCCTAAGTATACACTTGTTTATGTAATATGAATCATAAGTGATGTAACGTCCGTAGATTGGGTGTACACACTGGTTATCTGAGTTCGTGATGTACACGCAAGTTTCATTAAGTATGAATTATAAGAAATGGACCTTTTTAAGTGATAAATGTGGATTGAATGGAAAATGAGTAGTGAAGCAAATTGATATGAAGTTAACTTTGAAATTTGGGATGAAATTGGGCTAAGTATGCGGTAGAGCAATGGGAGATCGATCCCTCCTTCAAGCAAGATCGATCTCACTAAGCTTCTGCCAAGCAAGGATCGATCTCATCCTTAAGCAGACTGATCTCATTATGTCTCGATCAAAAGCAGATCGATCTCATCCCTCTTATAGATCGATCTCTGAAGCTCTCGGCCTGACTAAGATCGATCTTACCCTTCAGAATAGATCGATCCCTCATGCTTGAAAACTGAGTGTCGAGAGGCTTAAAGCAGGAGAAGATCGATCCCTCACATATGGAGATCAATCTCATCAAGCCATTTCTGTAAAAACTAGGCTGTTGAACTGCACGTCATGAGAACAACTCAAAACCTTTCATTTTCTAAGCAAAGTATCCTAGCTTTTCTCCTTAAACTCTCAACACTTTCCTTAGAGATTTGAGAGAAGTTCATTTCAGTAAAGCTGTTCCTAGAGAGGAGAAGAACAACATAGTTGAAAACGGGAAGTCGAATAGTTGGATTGGAATAGGAAAAGAGCTTTCCCCTAATTTTGGTGCAAAAGGAGAAAAGCTAAGATTAGTAAGATTTCAATGCAACAATCTCATGTATGTTAATCTAGGCATTATGATGAGTGATTTGGTATATAGATTGATGGTTGAAGCATCTTAGTTCATGCCTACTCTTCCAAGACCTATAAGAGGCTTGATGTGCCAAAATGCGAAAAAGATTAGTAGGCATGGATTTAATGATGAATTAAGTGTGCATTGATGATATTGAGCATGTATATATGCTTGTATAATAGTTTTGGTGAAATCTATGTGCTAGAAACAATAAATTTTGAAAATAAACATATGAGGTATTTGATGAAATGCCAAAATGAAATGAAATGATGAACTAAAGGCATTGTAAGCTTAATATCAGCTCAATACGAATCAATAGACTCAAAGAGTCTAAGAGATTCTCGAGAAATGAGTTATATACTTAAAATGGACTCAAGAAAGAATAAAGTCTGATAAGGATGTAACGAGGCCAAATGCGATATAAATGGCCCAATGCATTGATTTGAATATCATGCAAGTGAAATGATAGTATATTGATGTGTGTAGTACACAATTTCAGCTCCAAAAGATATCATTGGAGTAGATAAGATCGGGTTACGAGCATTGGGAATCGAAGGAAAGTGATTCGAGCGTGATTCGAGGTGAGAGACTTATGCGAGCTATTAGAGATAGATATACGTATGTTTTCTTACATGCTGTGTGCGAATATATGCTATTAATGTGTAGATATTGATATATCTAGGTGAAAACTACGTATGAGAATAAACATATAAGTATGAGTTGCATGACTTGTATGTTATTATAGTGAAAAGAGGTTTTTTTGCAAACGTTTTGAGAAAGAGTAAAGATGGACAGACTCTCAGTTTAGTAGTTTACATAAAAAGCTTTTAATGAGTGATTGAAGGGAGATTACCCTCACACTCATACTCGGTGAATGGAGTCCTCTATCTCGTTTCTGTGTGAAATTGTGCTAGAGCCTAAGTGGCAACAATAGATATAACAGTCATGCTCGCACACTGTTTAAAAAAAAAAGATTTTTGAGGAAAAGAAAAAGAGTGCTTGATGCCTCAGGTGATGCTGTGTGTTCCACTCGAGAGCTCACACTAGATTTTTGGGAATCATGATGGAGCCTTCAAGTATTGCTGTGTGTCTTACTTTGACTATGCTCACATGTAATTTCCTAGTAAAACTGTGCTCGATGCATCAAGTATGTTGTGTGCTCTTACACTGAGTTTCTCGCACGAGGTTTCATGATTATGATGTGTGTTGAGTAAAACCGTGCTTGAGTCGTCATGTATTGCTGTGTGTCTTGATTAACCTACTCGCACGTGGTTTATGGATGTGAAGTAAAGAGTACAAAATCATCATAGAGCCGTCGTGTATTATTGTGTGTCTAGCACAGACAATGGAAATGGGTGATAAGGATCCACGAGAGCACGATGTACCGTGAGCGTTAGCCATGGAGTATGATGTGCTGTGCCGTGATTTCAGTATGAGCTGAAGGGATGGTTGATCCGCCTTCCCAAGCATAGGGTTTCCGCACACCTGATTAGTGTTACCTGGAATCTGACAATGGTCATAAGTCCTTATAAGTCTTTTATTTATCTGAGTGATATGACATTGTCAAAACTATTTATGGTGACATATGTCTCCCTTGTTGTGTGTCTGGGATATGATAACTCATGATTATGTCTTATATACATTGATTTGCTGAGTGAAAACTGATTTCTAAATGTATACTATGTGATTTTAAAGATGAGCTGTGTGAAAAGAGTATGTTGTGTGAATATGCATATACCCATTTAGCGAATTAATGATTTCGCATCGATGGAAGCTACTTTAAATAATGCATATGTTTTTATAAGGAAAATGATTATATATTTTTAGCATGTAGATAGTTTAGTTATCTACCTGCTTTCAAATTTTTCTTACTGAGCATGTTAGCTCACCCCCTTATTTCTCCTCCACAGATTCTACGTAGTAGTGAGTATACTGCAATCGTCCATACTATCGTGTTGTTTCATTCATCCAGCAGTATAGAGGTATACACTTGAGATGAAAAATTCTGTATCCCATAAATTAATGCACAGTAAAATTTATATTTTATATTTTTGGGAATGTATATAATAGAAACTGATGTAAACGCTTCCGCACATATATATAAAAGTCTAGTTTCTATTCTAATTTATTTGTATGAATTTATTAAACTATAATAGATGAGATATGGATTGGATGTTGACTCACAGCCTAACTATAAGTGGTAAGGTAAAAGTCACGGACAGAGAGGGAGAGGGGGTCATGACAGAATTAATGGTATCAGAGCAGAGTTGGTCTGATGTGAGTATCCATAGTTAGGAAATTATACATCCCCAAAGTACTGTGCATTATTAGGATACAATTATATATACCAAGTTGGAAAATGTGATTGAGACACTTATTTTGAGTATGTAGGATGTCTGATAAAAGACGTACTCGTAGAGGAGAGAGTTCGCGCTATCAGGGGCATAGAGATAAGCCTCAGAAACGCAATTGGTCTAGCTTTAGTAGCGATTTGCCCAGTCTTAGTGAGGTCACTAAGGAATGCATAGCACAATTACAGCGCAGTGTAAACACGGTTATGGAGATGTTTACAAAGGCAATGGCCAGATTTGAGGGTAGACAGGAGAACCCTGCTGGTGAGGCTGCTACACCTGAGAGACAAGAGCCAGCACAGCCTGCACTGATACCTCATGATACAGAGGCAGAGATTCCTGCACCCCCTCCAATTCAAGACATTCCCTCACCGGTTCAGGATCTTGTAGCTCCACAACAGGTTGGTGGTAAAGGAGTGCACAATTGTGATCTGTGTAGACTAAGAGAATTCTGAAAGTTCGGACCACCTTCATTTAGTGGGGTGAAGAAGCCTGTGTTAGCTGAACATTGAATACGTAGTATGGAGAAGCTCTACTGATTTTTCCATTGCTTCGCCACAGAGAAGGTCACCTTTGCAGCTTTTTTATTAGATGATGAGGCTGAGCATTGATGGATGGCCACACAGCCAATGTTGAGTGCACGGCTCCCACTTGTGACATGGGATATATTGTTGGATGCCTTTAGAAGGTAGTACATTCTAGCTACTACTCAGAGAAAGATGCAAATGGAATTTATGACATTGACTTCGGGGAACCGGACAGTGGATGAGTATGAGTTTGGATTTATATCCCTAGGTAGATATGATACAATCACTATAAGCCTTGAGGACATAAAGGTTCAGAAATTTCTTGAGGGGCTGAGACCTTCCATCAGAGCTCAATTAGCTCCATTGGACATTACCTCATATGACGAGGCAATACCCAAAGCTCAGCTATGTGAGAAAGATTATGAGTTACATGCCTCGAAATTGAACAAGAGTGGTAAGGGCAGAGATAGAGACCGAAAAATGTCAGTTGAGGATAGAGGGTTGAGAAAGGGCCAAAGGTTATTTGGTAAGGGGCCTAAGATTGAGGAGGTACGAGAGAGGCCTGCGAAGCCTCCAGTTCATCCAACTTTACCTCCAGCTACGAGGGGCATAGGTATTGACGGACCTCGACCTACCACTGAGCAGTGTAGGTTATGTGGTAGATATCATTGTGGTAGACCATGCCCGTTATCGATGAGATCATGTTATAGGTGTGGTAAACTAGGGCACACGGCTCGTGAATGCCCAAAGTTGATTGATACAGTGCCACAGAAGGGCAAAGAACCATAGAAGGCTGCAGTTGAGACACCTACACCTAAGAGGAAGGACACAGCTGAAGAGAAAGGGATGAAAGCTGTTGGTCGAGGGCGAGTGTTTACTTTAGACCAGGTATCTGCAGAAGCTTCTACGGATGTGATCAAAGGTACCATCCTAGTCTTTGATTTTAAAGCATTAGCATTAATTGATCTTGGTGCCACGCATTCATTCATATCGCCTACGTTTGCATGTAAATTGTTGGAACGTGTTAAACCTCTACTTCTAGGTAGGATATTGCTCATAAGCACTCCAGTGAGAAATAACGTAGTAACTGAATATGTGTGTAAGGGTTGTAAGGTGAAAGTAGGGGAAAAGGATATGTTGGCCCACCTCATTCTATTAAATATGATGGATTTTGATGTAATATTAAGGATTGATTGGTTAGCTACAAACCATGCTGTTCTGGACTATTAGGCTAAGACAGTAATGTTTACCACCACTGAAAAGTATGTTGTAAGATTTGTTAAGTAATAAAAGAAGTAGTAGATTATTTCCAAGGATGGATGATTTTACTAACAAATATGGTTATAATATGTTGAAGGTTTTATAGCATATGTGGTTTATTTGGATAAGGCACACCCAGAATTAGTTAACATCCTAGTGGTTAGAGAATTCCCCGATGTCTTTCCAGAAGAATTACCAGGGTTTCAACCAGATAGGGAGATGGAATTCTGAATTGATGTGGTGCTTGGAACTAAACTGATATCCAAGTCACCGTATAGAATGGCTCTAGTGGAATTGGAGGATTTAAGGAAACAATTGCAAGAGTTGTTGGATAAGGGGTTTATCAAACTGAGTGTATCACTATGGGGAGCACCGGTTCTATTTGTAAAGAAGAAAGATGGGAGTTTTCGATTGTGTATAGATTATCGGTTGTTAAACACGACTACCATTAAGAATAAGTTTCCCCTCCCATGGATAGATGATCTATTGGATCAGTTGTAAGGAGAACAGATCTTTTCGAAGATTGATCTGATGTCTGGTATCATCAGTTAAGGATTCATAGTGGAAATGTACCCAATACAACATTTCGAACCCGTTATGGCCATTATGAGTTTTTGGTTATGCCATTTGGGTTGACGACTGCTCCTGCAGTGTTTATGGTATTAATGAATGATGTATTTAAGCCATACCAGGACAACTTCATGATTGTATTTATAGATTACATATTAGTGTACTCAAAGTCTAGGGAAGAGCATGAGTAACATTTGATAATAGTATGCTAAACTCAACAAGTTTGATTTTTGGCTGAGTGAGATATCATTTTTGGGTCGTGTAGTCTCGAGAGATGGGGTATTAGTGGAGCCGTCCAAGGTAGAGGTCGTGATACAGTGGGAAATACCTAAGACGGTCACAGAGATCCTTAGTTTCCTGGGTTTAGTAGGTTATTACCAACGGTTTGTCGAGTGATTCGCTAAGTTGGCTGCTCCATTGACTCATCTCACTCGAAAGAATGTGGCATTCAAGTGGGATAATGAATGTGAAAGTAGTTTCTGCTAGCTAAAGCACAGACTGACCACCGCACCTATTCTCACCATACCCACTAGCTCTGAAGGTTACTCAGTGTATAGAGATGCCTCGGGATAGGGACAGGGACTGGGCTGTGTGTTGATGCAGGATGGGAATGTAGTAGCCTCTAGATCCAGACAGCTTAAAGAACATGAAAGGAACTATCCGACCCCTGATTTAGAATTGGCAGCCGTGGTATTTGCATTGAAAATTTGGGGTCACTACTTGTGCGGTAAGAAATTCTAGGTGTATACATATCATAAGAGCCTTAGATAGCTGTTTTCACAGAAAGAGTTGAATATGAGGCAGAGACGATGGATATAGCTTCTAACGGATTATGAGTGCGAGATACTGTACTATCTAGGAAAGGCTAATTTTGTGGCTGATGCCCTGAGTAGAAAGTGCCTCAGAATGGTATCGCACATGATGGTCAAGGAATATGAGCTGCTCGAGCAGTTTACTCACCTCAGGTTAGATATAGACCCTCTTGATATTAATAAAGACTATGTGTAGCTAGCCTGCAAGTGGACCCAAATTTGATTGACAGGATACGCTAGGCTCAGTATGCTGATCTACTGTGTGAAGATCGTGCGAGTCAGATTCAAAGGGGTGATGTGGTCGATTTCTTAGTGAGTGATGATGGTCTACTGAGGTTTAGAGGCAGAATTTGCATTCCGAATGATCCAAATCTAAAGAGGTTGATTTTGACAAAAGCTCCTTCATCGAGATATACATTGCATCCAGGGAGCAACAAGATGTATCAGAACCTCTGGAGAGTGTATTGGTGGTCAAGGATGAAAATAGATAACGAAGAGTTTGTGGCTAGATGTCTCATTTGTTAGCAAGTGAAGGTAGAGCATCAGAAGCCTGGAGGGTTATTGGAGCTTCTACCTATACCAACTTGGAAATGGGAGCATGTCACCATGGATTTCATCATAGGATTACTGAGGACAAAGAGGAACCATGATGTTATATGGGTGGTGGTTGACAGATTGATGAAATCCATCCATTTTTTGCCAATAAAATCTATAGATACTTTGAGTAGTTTGGCAGAGTTGTATGTATGGGAGATTATAAAGCTACATGGTGTACCAGTGAGCATCATATCATATAGGGATTCCCACTTCACTTCTCGCTTTTGGGAACAATTTTTGGAAACTATGGAAACTCGATTGTGTTTCAGTACTGCTTTCCATCGTCAGACTGATGGTCAATTAGAGAGAACCATCCAAACATTAGAGGATGTGTTGAGAGCAAGTGCTATGGATTTTAAGGGCTCCTAGGATGATCACCTATCGTTAGTCAAATTTGCATACAATAATAGTTATCACTCGAGTACTGGGATGGCACCGTATGAGGCATTGTATGGTTGAAGGTGTCGTTCCCCAATTGGTTGGGAAGAAATGGGTGAAAGGAAAATTTTTGCTCCTGATTTGGTATAGCAACCCTCTGAGGTCATTCAGTTGATATGTGAGAGATTGAGAACAGCCTAAAGCAGGCAGAAAAGTTATGCTGACATGAGATGGAGGCCATTAGAGTTCACTGTGGGTGACTCAGTTTTCTTAAAAGTTTCTCCCTCAAAAGGGATTATGAGGTTCGGTAAGAAGGGTAAGATGAGCCATTGGTATATCAGACCATTTGAGATATTGGAGCATGTGGGAGATATGGCCTACAGGCTAGCATTTCCACCAGAGCTAGCAGGCATACATAATGTCTTCCACGTATCGATGCTTCAGAAGTACCATCCAGATCCAACTCATGTGATTCGGTATGAGCCATTGGAGCTCAAGAATGATTTGTCATATGTAGAGAAACCGATCCCGATACTGGATAGGAAGGAAAATGTATTACGGAACAAGACAATTCCACTTATTAAGGTTCTCTAACAGCACCATACTTCAGAGGAAGCTACTTGGGAGTTGGAGAACACTATACGAGAAAAGTACCCCTGACTTTTTTAGGAGTAACTTAGTTCTAATTTGGAGGACCAAATTTCTTGAAGGAGGGGGGAGGAATGTAAGGCTAATATTTTCCTATGTAATCCTTATGATTCCCTAAGTATACACTTGTTTATGCAATATGAATCATAAGTGATGTAACGTCCATAGATTGGGTGTACACACTTGTTATCTGAGTTCATGATATACACGCAAGTTTCATTAAGTATGAATTATAAGAAATTGACCTTTTTAAGTGATAAATGTGGATTGAATGTAAAATGAGTAGTGAAGCAAATTGATATGAAGTTAACTTTGAAATTTGGGATGAAATTAGGCTAAGTATGCTGTAAAGCAATAGGAGATCGATCCCTCCTTAAAGCAAGATCGATCAGGTAAGCTTCTGCCAAGCAAGGATCGATCACATCCTTAAGCAAACCAATCTCATTATGCCTTGACCAAAAGCAGATCGATCTCATCCCTCTGATAGATCTATCTCTAAAGCTCTCTACCTGACTAAGATTGATCTTACCCTTCAGAACAGATCGATCCCTCATGCTTGAAAACTGAGTGTCGAGAGACTTAAAATAGGATAAGATCGATCTCTCACTTATGGAGATCGATCTCATCAAGCCATTTCTATAAAAATTGGGCTGTTAAACTGCACTTTACGAGAAAAGCTCAAAACCTTCCATTTTTGAAGCAAAGTAACCTAGCTTTTCTCTCTAAACTCTCAATACTTTCCTTAGAGATTTAAGAGAAGTTCATTTCAGTAAAGTTGTTCCTAGAGAGGAGGAGAACTACGTAGTTGAAAACAGGAAGTCGAATCGTTGGATTGGAAGAGGAAAAGAGCTTTCCCCCAATTTTGGTGAAAATGGAGGAAAGCTAAGATTGGTAAGATTTCAATGCAACAATCTCATATATGTTAATCTGGGCATGATGATGAGTGATTTGGTATATAGAGTAAGGGTTGACGCATCTTAGTTCATGCCTAATCTTCCATGACCTATAAGAGGCTTGATGTGCCAAAATGAGAAAAAAGATTAGTAGGCATGGATTTAATGATGAATTAACTGTGCAATGATGTTATTGAGCATGTATATATGCTTGTATAATAGTTTTGGTGAAATCCATGTGCTAGAAACAATAAAGGTTGAACATAAGCGTATGAGGTATTTGATGAAATGCCAAAATGAAATGAAATGATGAACTAAAGGCATTGTAAGCTTAATGTCGCTTCAATACGAATCAATAGACTCGAAGAGTCTAATAGATTCTCGAAAAATGAATTATATACTCGAAATGGACTCAAGAAAGAATAAGGTCCGATAAAGATGTAACGGGGCCAAATGAGATATAAATGGCCCAATTTATTGATTTGAATATCATGCAATTGAAATGACAGTATACAGATGTGTGTAGTACACAATTTTGGCTCCAGAGAATATCATTGGAGTCGATAAGATAGGGTCACGAGCATTGGGAATCGAAGGAAAGTGATTCGAGCATGATTTGAGGTAAGGGACTTATTGTAAGACCCGATTTTTATCAAAATTCCTTATGATTCATGTGATGTAAACATCGTTATATGTAAATTGAATCATAAGAAGAGTTCTACGTGAATGGAAAAATGCAAATGGAACGAATAAAAATTCCCGAATGCATTTAAAGATCAAATGAAGGATTGAAATGACCACATACTAAATGAATGAGAGTCGAACCATTTAGATTGGAGATAAGAATTTAAAACATGAAATGAGAAAGGGTTCGAGAAGGAAAGTCGGTCTAAATTGGTCTCAAATGTGTAGAAGAGTAAAATGGTCAAAAGACCTAAAATTCGGTATAAATTCGATAAGAAATTATCATTAAAAATATGGAATCGAGAAATCTTGATCAATAACGAGAAAAATATTGAATTTCGAGTCCAATTGATCAAGATATGAATTTATTGGATTTAATCAGCATTTTCACATCGAGAAAATTATCCCGAAAACATTGGCAAAATATATTGAAAAAACGAAATAAGACATATAAATTCATTTTTTGATTAAATGAATAAAATAAGATTTTTAAAGATATTTTTAGATTTTTATAATATTTTAATGTATAAAATAATAATAAAATAAATTATAAATAAATAAATAAATAAATAAACACAGAATCACGAAATCACGATTCTGCAGAAGGGGGGAGAAGACAGAACCGAGGGAGTCGGTTCCCTCGATCCGTTAAGCCACCGATCAACAAAAGACCAGGCGACGACCGGTGAGAGGAGCCTGACACCGGGAGAGCCACCAGGCTCCGGCACACGAGCCGACGTCACCGGAAAGAGGAGATCGAAAGAGGAGAGTGCCGTAGGGGAGAAGGGGAGATTCGCCTGCGATAGAGTCGTTTCGACCCACCTCGAGGCCAGTCGAAGTTTCCCCTCGCGATGGAGTGCCGAACAGCACTGAAAACTGTCGGAGAACCGGCCGGACGATGTCGGAATGGCAAGGATGAGCCTAAACCTGTCAGGCCCTCCTCCCACACGTGACTTACCAAAAACCACAATAAATTTTTCACTTTTTACTTACCTTTATCTCCTCAACAGTTGGGCTGTGAATAGGCATTAGTCTCCTCATCCATACATACCTTACCATTCTTTTTCGTATCATACATACATGACATTCATATCATAAGTAAATTCATATACTTAAATATAATTACATCATTACATCCCCCATATTAAAACGTGTACATCACTGTGTTTATGCATTGTTCAGATACAAAAGAGTACGCATGTGTATACCTTTCGCTAGATGGGGAGTGGCAGCGGATCAAAGGAATGCAATACCTCAGCCGACTCAATCTACTGACGAGAATCTATAGAGATGGGGGGAAAATGAATGGGATGAGCTATCAACGCGCTCAGTAAGGAAATCAGGCAAGCAAGTAGACATCCATACTATCTACTGAAAATAGTGCTTTGCCTTTCCTTCTCTCAATTCAAAAGCATGTTTAAAATATATATAATATAGTACAGATTTAAAATCCCATGTACTAAACACATGTTGGTTTATCAATCAGAGGCATTTATGCAAAACAGTGCATATTTAATCATTTAAGAATGCCTTTATATAAAATATGCCATTTACATTCAAAACACAGTAAATATGGCATTTCTCATCACAACACAAATAAATCGGGTTTCGACCCATCCCTTAGGTCTACCCGTATCATAAAACACATGTGATATATCATGCGAGACTCAGTGGCTAAATGCAATCTCTCTAGACTATGTAAGAGAGCCTCCCCGTCGAACAGAGCCTCCCCGCCCACTCTGGCTTAAGGATGTTGGGCTTAAGGATCTTACCGTAAGAGAGCATCTCCGGACTATGTACATATCCTAACATGTGGTGAAATCCCAGGCAACACAGTACTCGATGTGCGGGTTATCACTGCTGTAACGGGAGGGGGGTCAGCCCATCACAACCGCCAGCTATCAACACTCTCCTCCACAACTTCACAACACAAAACACGGTACAATGTACTCCATGCCACATGCACGGTACAACGTACACTCGTGGACCCATACATCATGGTCGAGGTGCCTGCCATAGGTCTTAGCCTCTCATACCATGGAAATACATCATAGTCGGGGTGCCTGCCATAGGTCTTAGCCCTCATACTATGGAATCAATGCCACGTCTCTAAATCCACGTGAGAACATCTCAACAGTGTGATACTCAGTCTACACGGAGGAAATCGTCACGATTTTTTCTAACATGTGTATATATCACGAAAAACTACAGTGCGCGTCTTGAGTGTGACACACAGTCAACACTCCGCCTCAAAACTCTGTATATGCATGTCAAAATATCAACACTAGTGCGAGTAAACCTCTATCACCAGGTCATGCATAGTTCTCATTACAAATCAAGTACGAGCAAATCGCTCAAGTACAATGTCATGTACAAATCATGAAAAATCGAGTACGAGCAACGCTCCAGCACTCTGTCAGGCATCTCATTTAAAACTCGAGCATGCTAATCGCTCCAGCACTCTATCATGTACAAATCACATAAAAACTGAGTACAAGCAACGCTCTAGTACTATATCATGCATGTCAAATAAATGTAGTGCGAGTAAACCTCCAGCACTAATGTATGTGAAAAACATCTGAAATCAAATGCGAGTTGTGCTCTAGCACGATTGTTTCCACATAATTCGGTAGACGGCTCTTTGAAAATAGGGATGTTTAAAATCATTAAAATCAGCACTATAAAGTGGGCTTAGTTTACATCGACCTCAAAACATTAGCTCATCCACCTACTCTTCTGCTACACAGCAATAAAAACCACTCAAAACATTATTTCCATGCTTTTTACCACTTTTCCCAAAATTTCACTTTTTGCCTAACTAGGGGCAAAATCGTAATTTACCCATATCGGGTCCCTATAATTATTATAGATTTTCTCTGACCCTCAAACAATTTCAGTGAATGTAAAATCCAACGAAAATATGCACAGATATCTCTAGCTACTTGTCAGAGTCCCCTACCTCGGATCACGTCGTGTGACCTCTCTTCCTCTGTGCTGTCTAACCTCGCAGTCCGGTCAACTCTCAATATGACTCTGGAGCTGTATTTAACCATTCACTGAGTTAATTACACTTTTCCTACTGTATTACACATTTAATACAGTTCATTTTATTTAAATGGGCCCGTTTACTCTTAATGGGCCTTAAACACTTTAATTGGGCCTTAATCCGTATTAAGCCCGTTCATCAGGGTCTATCGACTCATTGGGCTTATCAATACCTATTGGGCTTTATTCCAAGCTCTTTGGATAGCCCGTATATCATTTACGACATTTATTTCAATTTTTTGAATATAATTCACTAAATCTGAAATTTAATCCGAAATGCGTAAATTAAATCTTAAATACGCATAAATCACTTAAATTGTCGTAAATGAGCTTTACTTACCCGAGATTGTGCGATGGTGCGCGAATCGGAGTTCGATCGGGCTTCCGTTTGAAATTAATCGTCGAACTGCACAATTTCGTATATTTAACTCCGGGTCAAATTTCGATTAAATATAATTTAAATAAATTTATCGAAAATTAAATTGGTCACTTTCGACCTCGTATCGACTTACCCGAAGTCCGGTGAAATCCTGAAAATTTTTCTTTTCCTTTTCTTTCTTTTTTTCCTCTTTTTCCCCTTTTCTCCTTGGCTGAACCGGTCCGGTCCGGTTCAGCACAGTCACTTTCCACTGAACCGACTGACCGGTTCAGGCTCCTTTCGCCGTTCCGGCGCCGTCCGACCGGTTCTCCGGCCGATTCCACCGTCAAATGGTTCGGCCTTGCCTCTAGAGGCTTCTTTTGGCCTCGTCTGGGGTTTATCGGCGACGAATTTTGTCGAATCCATCTTTCTCTCCCGCGGCTTCAACCTCGCCCATCTCCCCTTTCCGGCGTCGGTGAGGCGCGTTACCGGTGGCTGGGAGGTCGCAGGCTTATGCTCTTCCTTTTCCGGTCGTTCGCTAGCCGCTGGGTCGTCGGATTGTTGGCCGTCCGGTGAGCTCTTCTTCCTCAGCCTTCACACGGTTTGCTCTCTCTTTTCTCTCTCCCCGATACCAATTTTCAATTCGTTTCTGATTTTCATTTTTTTTCAATTTCTTTATAATATAATTTTAATATTATTTTAATCCTTAAAATAATATTAAAAATCTTAAAATATCCCAAAAATATCCCAAAATTCTTATTAAATTCATTTAGTCCGTAAATGAATTTATCAGTCCGATTTTACCTTTTCGATATATTTTTTCACTATTTTCGGGCTCATTTTTCGAGACAAAAATTCTAAAAATATTAATTAAATTCATATCTTGATTAATTGGACTCAAAAATAAATATTTGCCCCGTTATTGATCAAGATTTCTCGATTTCATATTTTTAATGAAATTTTCTCATCGCATTTATACCGAATTTTGGTCAGTTGATCGTTTTACCCCTGTACTTACTTGAAAATTAATTGAACTCGTATCTCGCTGTTATGTAGCTCACATGCATTTTTAATTCTCAATAAATCAATTGCATGATAGTAAATACTCTTCTTATGATTCAACCATGAAATATAATGTTCGTACACATAGGAATCATAAGGTACAAGCTACATACGTAAATCGAAAACTCAGGTCTCACAATCCTCCCCAACTAAAACAATTTGGTCCTCCAAATTAGAACCAAATCAATCCTCAAACAACTGGGGGTACTTATCTCGCATCAAGCTCTCTAACTCCCTAGTAGCCTCATCGGAAGTGTGATGCTGCCATAAAACTTTCACTAACCCGATAGTCTTCGATCTCAAAACCTTCTCCTTCCTATCCAGTATCTGAATCGGCCTCTCAACATATGACATGTCCTCACTGAGCTCTAAAGGCTCATAACTAATCACATGTGCCGGATCTGGGTGATTCTTTCGAAGCATCGAAATGTGGAAGACGTTATGCACGCCTGACAAATCTGGTGGCTATGCCAACCTATAGGCCTTATCTCCCACTCGATCGAGTATCTCAAAGGGTCCAATGTAGCGAGGACTCGGCTTACCCCTCTTCCCAAACCTCGCTATACCCTTGGAAGGAGAAACCTTCAGAAACACGGACTCACCAACTGCGAACTCAAGTGGCCTACGTCTCCTGTCAGCATAACTCTTCTGTCGACTCTGAGCTATCCTCAATCTCTCAACTATCAACCGGACATCCTCAGAAGCCTGTGTAACCATATCAGGAGCAAAAATCTTACGGTCACCCACTTCTTCCCACCCAATAGGGGAACGACATCTACGGCCATACAAGGCCTCATACGGTGCCATCCCGATACTCGAATGATAACTGTTGTTGTAGGCGAACTCGGCTAGTGGCAAATGATCATCCCAAGAGCCTCTAAAATCCAGTACACATGCTCTCAACATATCTTCCAGAGTCTGTATCGTCCTCTCTGACTGACCATCTGACTAAGGATGGAAAGCTGTGCTCAAACTCAACTGGGTTCCCATAGCTTCCTGAAAATGTTCCCAAAAGTGGGAAGTGAAGCAGGAATCCCTATCTGAAACAATGCTCACTGGAACACCATGCAACCTCACTACCTCGCATACATACAACCCTGCCAATGTACTCAGAGTATCGGTAGCTCTCATAGCTAGGAAGTGGGCTGACTTTGTCAGTCTATCAATGATCACCCATATAGCATCATGATTCCTCCAGGTCCTCGGTAAACCTATCACGAAATCCATGGTGATATGCTCCCATTTTCGTGTCGGTATAGGTAGAGGCTGTAACAATCCTGCAGGTTTTTGATGCTCTACCTTCACCTGCTGACATACGAGACATCTCGCCACAAAATCTGCCACATCTCTTTTCATACCTGACCACCAGTACACCTTCCGGAGGTTCTGATACATCTTGCCACTCCCTGGATGCAATGTGTACCTCGATGAATGAGATTCTGACAATATCAATCTCCTGAGCTCTGGGTCCTCGGGAACACACAATCTACCTTTGTACCTCAGTAGTCCATCAGAACTCAACTCAAAATCCATCACTGTGCCTCTCTGCATCTAACTAATCACATCGATGCAATATGGATCAATCTGCTGAGCCTGTCTGATCCTGTCCAACAGATCTGGCTCTAAGCATAGACTCACAATCATACAATCTGCATCTCTGTCTGAAGGTATAACTCCCAAATTGAGGCTAGCAAACTACTCTAGCAGCTCGTGCTCCCTGACCATCATATACGATACCATCCCAAGGCTCTTCCTACTCAACGCATCTGTTATAACATTAGCCTTACCTGGATGATAAAGTATCTCACAATCATAATCCTTCAGAAGCTGTAGCCATCTTCTCTATCTCATGTTTAGCTCCTTCTGTGAGAATAGGTACTTGAGGCTCTTGTGGTCGGTAAAAATCTGAAACTTCTCACCATACAAGTAGTGGCGCCATACCTTCAACGTAAACACTACTGCTGCTAACTCTAAATCGTGGGTCAAATAGTTCTTCTCATGGTCCTTCAGCTGTCTAGATCCATAAGCAACAACCCTCCCATCCTGCATCAACACACAGCCCAGTCCCTGATGCGAAGCATCGGTATATATTGAAAATCCTCTTGAGCTAGTAGGAATAGTGAGAATCGGAGCGGTGGTCAATCGACTCTACAGCTCCTAAAAACTCCTCTCACAATCTTCGTCCCACACGAATGCAACACTTTTCCTAGTGAGACGTGTCAACGGAGCAGCCATCTTCAAAAATCCCTCAACAAATCTTTGATAGTACCCTGCTAAACCTAAAAAACTCCTGATCTCGGTAACTGTCCTCGGCTGTTCCCACTAAACTACAGCCTCAATCTTGGATGGATCTACTGATACACCATCCCTCGACACTACATGTCCCAAAAACGAGATCTCTGTCAACCAAAAATCACACTTGGTAAGTTTAGCATACAACTGCTGCCCTCATAGAGTCTGTAATACAATCCTGAGGTGCTCCTCATGCTCCTCCTCGGATCTCGAATATACTAATATGTCATCGATGAATACGATAACAAACTGATCCAAATATGGCTTGAATACATCGTTCATCAAAGCCATGAAAGCTACGGGAGCATTCGTCAGTCCGAATGGCATAACTAGGAACTCATAGTGGCCATATTGAGTCCTAAATGCTGTCTTGGGTACATCTCCACTCCGAACTCTGAACTGTTGATACCCAGACCTCAGATCAATCTTAGAAAAGACATGCGCTCCCCGAAACTGATCCAGTAAGTCGTCAATGCATGGAAGGGGATATCTATTCTTGATGGTAGCCTTATTCAACAATCTGTAGTCTATACACAACCGGAGGCTTCCATCCTTCTTCCTCACAAACAGAACCGGTGCTCCCCACGGTGAAACACTCGGTCTGATAAAACCCCTATCCAATAGCTCCTGCAACTGTCTCTTGAGCTCCTCCAGCTCAACTAAGGCCATGCGATACGGTGGTCTCGAAATAGGCTCAGTACCAGGCACCAAATCTATACAGAACTCCATCTCTCTGTCTGGTGGTAACCCAGGCAACTCATCCGAGAAAACATCTGGGTACTCACTAACCACAAGAATATCTACCAACTCCGGATGTACCTTATCCGTATCCACTACGTACGCAATGAAACCTCGAATCACATTCGCAGAAGCATCAGCTGTGTCCTGGTCCAAAGCATGTACTCGCCCTCGACCCATCACCTACTTCCCCTTCTCCTCTGCCGTCGCTCTACCTCTCTGAGCAGACGTACCAGCTGAAGCTCTATCATGCTCCCTGCCCTTCTGTGGGGCAGTCACATATGTCTCTGGGTACGCTCTAGCAATATGCCCTTGTTTCCCACATCGAAAAAACACAACAGGGCTCAACGGACAAGGTCTACCGCCATGATGTCTACCACATCGGCTACACTGATCAGTAGTAGGCCTCGATCCTCCAATCACAATGCCCTTCACCAGAGCTATGGTCGGGTATGTAGGAGGTCTAACTGGTCACTCTCGCACCTCCTCTATCCGTGGTCTCTTACCGAAGAGTCTCCTCCCTCCTCGATAACTGAACCCTCTATCTCTAGTCGGCCTCTTCCTCTCTCTATCTCGGCTCCGACTGAACTTCCCAAACTCAGAGACATTTTTCTCGTAATCCTACTCACAAAGCTGCGCCTTGCGCACTGCCTCATCATATGTACCAATGTCCAGTGGTACCAATCTATACCGCAACACCGGTCTCAATCCGTCTACAAACCTGCGGACCTTCCTGGTCTCGCTGTACATGGTATTGGGATCATATCTCCCCAGAGCCAAAAATCTAGTCTCGTACTCATCCACTGTGAGACTCCCCTGGCTCAATCCCAAAAACTCAGCCTGCAGTCTACGCTGCGCAGTATCAGGAACAAACTGCCTCTTGAAGGCCTCCAGAAACATCTCCCAACTAATCTCAGCATGTCGGGCTCTCAATATCGGCCTGGTGGACTTCCACCAATACTCTGTCGTTCCCTTCAGTAGGAACGCAGCAAATGCGACTCTCTCAGAAGTCGTACACTTAAAGAAATCATATAACTTCTCCATCTCGCTAATCCACTCCTCTGCACTAGCTGGGTCCTTGACCCCTCGAAAAGATGGAGGTCCAAGCTTTTGGAACAGTCGCAACCGATCCAAATCACACCCTTATCCTCTACCAACCTGAACTGGTGGGGGTGTAGGAGTATGAGTAGTCTGTGGCCTCTGTACAGGCTGCGCAGGTGTATCAGGTGCAACTGCCTCCCCAGTCACAGTCTCTGCATCCTGTCTCTGTCTACTTGGCAAAGTCTGTGCCAACAGCCCTACTATCGCCTCTAGGCTACGCTCTATCCTCGTGAAGCCTGCCTCGATACTCTCTGGTACTTCAATGGGACTCTACGTCACCAAGTCAAATGAGGACTCATCTCAGCTCTCAGGCCTACCTCTAGGGCCTGTAGCCCTACCTCTCGCCCCTCTACCGTCGCGAGTAATTTCCATAAAGGCTCAATTCCTGCATTCACAAACATTAAGTTGTCCAACTCCCATCTTGTATACACAATTGTAACTGAACAAAACACAGTGATATGGGGATGTACATTTTTCTAATTACAAATGCCTTGACACATCAGACTAACTACGCTCTGATACCATTCTGTCACGCCCTCCTCCCATATGCGACTTACCAAAAACCACAATAAATTTTTCACTTTTTACTTACCTTTATCTCCTCAACAGTTGGGCTGTGAATAGGCATTAGTCTAATCAGCCATACATACCTTACCATTCTTTTTCGTATCATACATACATGACATTCATATCATAAGTAAATTCATATACTTAAATATAATTACATCATTACATCCCCCATATTAAAACGTGTACAACACTGTGTTTATGCATTGTTCAGATACAAAAGAGTACGCATGTGTATACCTTTCGCTAGATGGGGAGTGGCAGCAGATCAAAGGAATGCAATACCTCAGCTGACTCAATCTACTGACGAGAATCTATAGAGATGGGGGAAAATGAATGGGATGAGCTATCAACGCGCTCAGTAAGGAAATCAGGCAAGCAAGTAGACATCCATACTATATACTGAAAATAATGCTTTGCCTTTTCTTCTCTCAATTCAAAAGCATGTTTAAAATATATATAATATAGTACAGATTTAAAATCCCATGTACTAAACACATGTTGGTTTATCAATCAGAGGCATTCATGCAAAACAGTGCATATTTAATCATTTAAGAATGCATTTATATAAAATATGCCATTTACATTCAAAACACAATAAATATGGCATTTCTCATCATAACACAAATAAATCGGGTTTCGACCCATCCCTTAGGTCTACCCGTATCATAAAACACATGTGATATATCATGCGAGACTCAGTAGCTAAATGCAATCTCTCTATACTATGTAAGAGAGCCTCCCCGTCGAACAGAGCCTCCCCGCCCACTCTGGCTTAAGGATGTTGGGCTTAAGGATCTTACCGTAAGAGAGCATCTCCGGACTATGTACATATCCTAACATGTGGTGAAATCCCAGGCAGCACAGTACTCGATGTGTGGGTTATCACTGCTGTAACGGGAGGGGGGTCAGTCCATCACAACCGCCAGCTATCAACACTCTCCTCCACAACTTCACAACACAAAACACGGTACAATGTACTCCATGCCACATGCACGGTACAACGTACACTTGTGGACCCATACATCATGGTCGGGGTGCCTGCCATAGGTCTTAGCCTCTCATACCATGGAAATACATCATAGTCGGGGTGCCTGCCATAGGTCTTAGCCCTCATACTATGGAATCAATGCCACGTCTCTAAATCCACGTGAGAACATCTCAACAGTGTGACACTCAGTCTACACGGAGGAAATCGTCACGGTTTTTTCTAACATGTGTATATATCACGAAAAACTACAGTGCGCGTCTTGAGTGTGACACACAGTCAACACTCCGCCTCAAAACATTATATATGCATGTCAAAATATCAACACTAGTGCGAGTAAACCTCTAGCACCAGGTCATGCATAGTTCTCATTACAAATCAAGTACGAGCAAATCGCTCAAGTACAATGTCATGTACAAATCATGAAAAATCAAGTGCGAGCAACACTCCAGCACTCTGTCATGCATCTCATGTAAAACTCGATCACGAGCTAATCGCTCCAGCACTCTATCATGCACAAATCACATAAAAACTGAGTACAAGCAACGCTTTAGTACTCTATCATGCATGTCAAATAAATGTAGTGCGAGTAAACCTCCAGCACTAATGTATGTGAAAAACATCTGAAATCAAATGCGAGTTGTGCTCTAGCACGATTGTTTCCACATAATTCGGTAGATGGCTCTTTGAAAATAGGGATGTTTAAAATCATTAAAATCAGCACTATAAAGCGTGCTTAGTTTACATCGACCTCAAAACATTAGCTCATCCACCTACTCTTCTACTACACAGCAGTAAAAACCACTCAAAACATTATTTCCATGCTTTTTACCACTTTTCCCAAAATTTCACTTTTTGCCTAACTAGGGGTAAAATCGTAATTTACCCATATCGGGTCCCTATAATTATTATAGATTTTCTCTGACCCTCAAACAATTTTAGTGAATGTAAAATCCAATGAAAATATGCACAGATATCTCTAGCTACTTGCAAGAGTCCCCTACCTCGGATCACGTCGTGTGACCTCTCTTCCTCTGTGCTGTCTAATCTCGCAGTCCGGTCAACTCTCAATATGAATCTGGAGCTGCATTTAACCATTCACTGAGTTAATTACACTTTTCCTACTGTATTACACATTTAATACAGTTCATTTTATTTAAATGGGCCTGTTTACTCTTAATGGGCCTTAAGCACTTTAATTGGGCCTTAATCCGTATTAAGCCCGTTCATCAGGGTCTATCGACTCATTGGGCTTATCAATACCTATTGGGCTTTATTCCATGCTCTTTGGATAGCCCGCATATCATTTACGACATTTATTTCAATTTTTTGAATATAATTCACTAAATCTGAAATTGAATCCGAAATGCGTAAATTAAATCTTAAATACGCATAAATCACTTAAATTGTCGTAAATGAGCTTTACTAACCCGAGATTGTGCGATGGTGCACGAATCGAAGTTCGATCGGGCTTCCGTTCAAAATTAATCGTCGAACTGCACAATTTCATATATTTAACTCCGAGTCAATTTTCGATTAAATATAATTTAAATAAATTTATCGAAAATTAAATTGGTCACTTTTGACCTCGTATCAACTTACCCGAAGTCCAGTGAAATCCCAAAAAAATTTTCTTTTCCTTTTCTTTCTTTTTTTCCTCTTTTTCCCCTTTTCTCCTTGGCTGAAACGGTCCGGTCCGGTTCAGCACAGTCACTTTCCACTGAACCGACCGACCGGTTCAGGCTCCTTTCGTTGTTCCAGCGCCGTCCGACCGGTTCTCCGGCCGATTCCACCGCCAAATGGTTCGACCTCGCCTCTAGAGGCTTCTTTTGGCCTCGTCTGGGGTTTACCGACGCCGGATTTCGTCGAATCCGTCTTTCTCTCCCGCGGCTTCAACCTCGCCGATCTCCCCTTTCCGGTGCCGGTGAGGCGCGTTACTGGTGGCTGGGAGGTCGCAGGCTTACGCTCTTCCTTTTCCGGTCGTTCGCTAGCCGCTAGGTCGCCGGATTCGTCGCTGTCTGGTGAGCTCTTCTTTGCTCTCTCTTTTCTCTCTCCCCGATACAAATTTTCAATCCATTTTTTATTTTCATTTTTTTTCAATTTCTTTATAATATTATTTTAATATTATAAAAATCCTTAAAATAATATTAAAAATCCTAAAATATCCAAAAAATATCCCGAAAATTTTTATTAAATTCATTTAGTTCCTAAATGAATTTATCAGTCCGATTTTACCTTTTCGATATATTTTTTCACTATTTTTGGGCTTATTTTTCGAGACAAAAATTCTAAAAATATTAATTAAATTCATATCTTGATCAATTGGACTCAAAAATAAATATTTGCCCCATTATTGATCAAGATTTCACGATTTCATATTTTTAATGAAATTTTCTCATCGGATTTATATCGAATTTTGGTCAATTGACCGTTTTACCCCTGTACTTACTTGAAAATTAATTGAACTCGTATCTCGCTGTTTTGTAGCTTACATGCATTTTTAATTCTCAATAAATCAATTGCATGATAGTAAATACTCTTCTTATGATTCAACCATGAAATATAATGTTCGTACACATAGGAATCATAAGGTACAAGCTACATACGTAAATCAAAAACTCGGGTCTGACAAAACCGGTATGGATCGGTTCAGTGCAGTGCAGGTTTGCTGAACCGGACCGGACCGGTTCAGCTAAAAAGAAAAGAAAGAAAAGAATAGAAAAAGAAAAAGAGGAAAAAGTGGAGAAAAATCCCGGTGTGTCGAGCTACGGGTAAGTGGTAAGCGGTCAAAATTGACCGATTTAAATTTTGAAATATTTAATTTGCTTACTATTCGACTGAAAAATTATCGAAAAAATATGTAATTATGTAGTTCGACAATTGACGTCAAACGAGAGCTCAAGTCAGCTTCGATTTGCGTACTATCATCGAATCTCGGGTAAGTAATCCTTATTTACAACAATTTGCATAGTTATGAGTGTTAGAAATTTACTGCATAAATTACGGATTAATTCCGTATAAAATGAATTAAATTTTGAAATTTGAGATAAATTGGCGTAAATAATTAAGTGAGCTATCCAAGAGTTTAAAATGAGGCCCAATAAATACTGATGGGCCCAATGAGCCCAATAGGCCTCGATGATGTGAATAGTATTGAAAAATGGGCTTAAGGCTAGTTAAGGCCCATTATGGTACAATCGGGCCCAATATGGGTAAACGGGCTTAATGATTTAAATTAAGCCCATAAAATATGAAATACAACTAATTATATTGTATTTGACCTGATGAATATTTATACGCAGTTCCAGAGATTGGATTGGGAGCAAATCGAACTGCGTGATGAGATATCAGCGAAAAGGTCAGATTGTACTGAGTAAAATGAGGTAATGGAATTTTGCGAGTAGCTAGAGGTAGCTACGCGTATTTTTAACAGCTTTTGTATACACTAAAAATGTATAAAAGTCCTAGAAATGGATTAAAAATTTTAAGGACTCAGGATAGGTAAAACACAATTTTACCAATACTGAGGGAAAATTCACCTAAGGATGGTGAAAGCATGACATGCATGAAATGCATGATTTGAAAGATTTTTGTGAAATTGTAGCAAAGCAAATTGGTAGATTGGCCAATATTTGTATAAATTTCACAAGATAACTCTACGTAAATGTTATTTAAATTTAAATGAAATTTCTTTGGAAAATGGGCCAACAATCAAGTTTATATGGAAATAGATGGTGCTGGAGCATTTTCATGCACTATATCTGAGTTTGTGAGTGTGCATAATGGTGTTGGAGCGGTTACTCGCACCGATTTATGTGACATCATATGCATGAAATGTGCTAGAGCAGTTGCTTGCACTGATTTTTATTTTTGTGAAATGCATGAGACCTGTCGGAGCCTAGCTCGCACCCTGTTTTGACATGATATACATAAAAAGGTGCTAAAGCGATTGCTCGCACTAGTTTAAATGATTTGACATGCATGAGAGGTGCTGGAGCTTAGCTCGCATCCTGTTTTGATATGATAATTGCATAAAAGCCGTACTAGAGCTTTGCTCGTACGCGATTTAATCGATTGAATTGCATAAAAGTCATGCTGAAGTGTAACTCGCACGAGATTTGATTTCTTTATGCATGAAAACGTGTTGGAGCGTTGCTCGCACGAAGTTTTGATTTACTTAAGCATTTATTCGTGCTGGAACATTTCTCACACAAAGTTTTGAATGATTTATGCATGATACTGTGCTGGAGCATTGCTCACACGAGGCTTTGATAAATTTTATGCATAAACCGTGATGGAGCTTGCTCACACGTGATTTTATATGGATTTATAACTCTTTTAAAGTCGTACTGGAGTTCTGTTCGTACGCAGATTTTACTAATTTTTATGAAAACGTATTGGAGCTTCACTCGCACGAGGTTTTTAGATATCATGAATATGCATGGAGCTGTGTTGGAGCTTTGCTCGCACAGGGATTTATATGACATGCATATAGCCGTGTTGGAACCTCTTATAGAATTTATGTCACATAGAGATCATATACTCACACGTGCATACTGAGACATAGGTTTGGTGGATAAGACCTACGGTAAGCACCCCCTGACTATGATTTGGGTTTACGGAGTACGTTGTACCATGTATATCACGCGGAGTACGCTGTACCGTTGGGATTGTTGGAGTGGATTGGCATTAGCCACAAGGTTGTAAGCCTTGCCCTTACAATCCTGGTATTTATGTTGTTCTGGCGGTAAGACTGACCCACCTTCCATTTCAGGTGTGATGCACACTAGGTACCGTGTAGCCAGGGATCACTAGGATATGGTCATAGTCCTTGATGTTCCTGATATAGTCACCTATATGTCTCACATGATATAGCTTTTGGTCTCGATAGACCAGGGTGGACCCGAGGGAGGGGTCAAGCCCCCGATTTTGTGATTTTCAGTGAGATGTGATTTTCTACTATGATGCTAGATTTTTTAGAGGATTTTATGACATGTGACCCTAAAAGAAGGGTGATTTTATAACAGTATTTTATAACAAAAATTTTTATGAGATGATTGACCTGGAGGGGTTATTTTATACTGAGTATTAATGAAGTGATTTAAAATGCAGTAGCGTGAGGAGTTTTCCATGCTTTAATTACAAATTCATGAAAAGAATTATCTCTCATGATTTGTTTTACACGACATGAAATAATGCATGATCTCGATTTACTTCATGCGAATTATGATTTTACATAAAATGCCATTGATGCACGAGTTGCATGATTTCTATATGCACAAATAGTTTTTATAAACTATGGAATTGATGTATGCATGATTTCGTGCATAAGATTTAAACGATAAGAAATGAATTTAAGGACATGGCATTATAAGCATGTAAATAGTGGAGCTATCTACTTACTTGCATGATTGCCTTACTGAGCGTGTGGTTTGCTCACCCCCTTATTATCCCTCTTTTTTAGAGCACTCGCAGTGGTTAGTGAGCGGCTGAGGACTTGCATTCTTGGTATCCGCTGCATCCCATCGAGAGTCAGGAATACACATTTGTATAGTTTTGTATCTAAATATGTAAATGCACAGTACTGTAAATGTATATGATGACGAGGATGTAAGGTTAAGTAAATCCAATTGTGAATGTATTAGTTAAAGTCAAAGGATAGAAAAATCCTAATGTGTAAATGTAACATGAAAATGGAATGGTAAGTAGTGTGAGGGGACTAACACCGAATCATAGCCCAACTGTTGGTTGTATGGTCACGATGAGAGGAAGGTAAGAATTAAATGTGAAAGAAAAACGAAGAATTTACTCTGATTTTTGGGTCGTGACACTTATGCGAGCTATTAGATATAGGTATACATACGTTTTCTTACCTACTGTGTGTGAATATATGCTATGAGTGTGTAGATATTGATATATCTAGGCAAAAACTACATATGAGAATAAGCCTATAAGTATGAGTTGCATGACTTATATGTTATTGTTTCAAAAATAATTTTTTTTTGCAAACGTTTTGAGAAAGAGTAATGGTAGACGGACTCTCAGTTTAATACTTTGGATAAAAAGCTTTTAACGACTGATTGGAGGGAGATTACCCTCGCACTCATACTTGGTAAATGGAGTCGTCTATCTCGTTTCTGTGTGAAATTGTGCTAGAGCCTAAGTGGTAATGGTAGATATACCAGTCATGCTCGCACATCATTTTTAAAAAAAAAATTTAAGGAAAAGCAAAAGAGTGCTCGATGCCTCGGGTGATGTTGTGTGTTCCACTCGAGAGCTCGCGCTAGATTTTTTAGAATCATGCTGGAGCCTTCGAGTATTGCTGTGTGTCTTGCTTTGACTATGCTCGCATGTAATTTCCTACTAAAATCGTGCTCAATGCCTCAGGTATGCTGTGTGCTCTTACGCTGAGTTGCTCGCACGAGGTTTTCATGATTATGCTACGTGTTGAGTAAAATCGTGCTAGAGCCGTCGTGTACTGTTATGTGTCTTGCATTGACCTATTGGCACGTGGTTTATGGATGTGAAGTAATGAGTACAAAACCATGCTAGAGCCGTCATGTATTGCTGTGTGTCTTGCATAGACCTACTCGCACGAGATTTTGAGACAATGAAAATGGGTGATAATGATCCATGGGAGCACGATGTACCGTGAGCGTTAGCCATAGAGTACGATGTGCCATGATTTTAGTATGAGCAGAAGGGATGGTTGATCCCCTTCCCCAATGGTAGGGTTCCTGCACACCTGATTAGTGTTGCCTGGAATCCGACTATGGCCGTAAGTCCTCATAAGTCCTTTATTTATCTGAGTGATATGACATCGTCACTACTATGTGTGGGACATATGTTTCCCTTGCTGTGTCTCTAGGGATATGATAACCCATGATTATGTCTCATATACATTGATTTACTGAGTGCAAAGTGATTTCTAAATGTATATTGTGTGATTCTAAAGATGAGCTGTGTGAAAAGAGTATGCTATGTGAATATGCATATACCCATATAGCGATTAATTAATGATTTCGCATCGATGAAAGCTACTTTAAAGAATGCATATGTGTTATAAGGAAAATAATTATATATTTTTAACCTGTAGATAGTTTAGTTATCTACATGCTTTCATATTTTCCTTACTGAACGTGTTAGCTCACCCCCTTATTTCTCCTCCATAGATTCTACGCAGTAGTGAGTATACTGCAATCATCCCTGCTATCGTGTTGCTTCAGTCATCCAACTGTATACAGATATACACTTGAGATGAAAAAATTTGTATCTTGTAAATTAATGCACAGTAAAGTTTGTATTTTGTATTTTAGGGGATGTATATAATAGAAACCGATGTAAACGCTTCCGCACATATATATAAGTCCGGTTTCTATTCTAATTTATTTGTATGAATTTATTAAACTATAATGGATGAGATATGGATTGGATGTTGACTCACAACCCAACTGTAAGTGGTAAGGTAAAAGTCACAGACAGAGAGGGAGAGAGGGTCGTGACATGATACCTCATGTAGACTGTGTGTCACAGTGAGATGATACATCGCACGCTTGTTTTGGGACATGAAATGGTTACCGACATGGTATAGGGTGGCGAAGACCAATGGTAGGCACCCTCAGACCATGGTATGGGCTAAGTCCTATGGTAGGCACCATAAAAACAGTCTTGTGGGCTAAGTCCTATGGCAGGCACCCCTGACAATGATGTGGCCTAAGTCCTATGGTAGGCACCCTCAAACCGTGTGGGTCCATGGAGTACGTTGTACCATGTATGTCACATGGAGTACGCTGTACCGTGTAGTCCTGATGACTAGTTGATTGAGTTATTACAAGAGTAGGGCTGACCTCACCTCTCATTGCAGTTGTGTTGCCCGCACGTCAGGATCCGCGTAGCCTGGGATCAAAGGGGTTTATATATGGCCATTATTCCCAATTTGTTTCCAAAATGTAACCTACATGTCTCACTTGATATCATCTCTTATTGTTAGACTTGGGTAGGCCTGAAGGAGGGGTGACTCCCATGATTTGACTTTAAAAAGAAATTGTGATTTTATGCACAAGGTAAGCCTAGAGGGCGGGATTAGATTTGATTTAAACGAATTGTGATGAATTTTGATATGATGAGTATGAGATGTTTTACATGATGATTTTCCAAGTGATATCATGCCTGTTTTTATGAGTTTTCATATACTATATACATATTCATGTGGCATGGTTTTTAATCTACTTGATGCTCAAGATGTAAATGATTTTGATTTCATGTCATTAAAAGCACATAGATAGTGTAGTTGTCTACCTGCTTACATTATTTCCTTACTGAGTGTGTGGTTGCTTACCCTTTCACTTTCCATCCCTACAGAGCATCCATAGTGGTCGAGAGAGAGCAGAGACTTGCACTCCCAGTGTCCGCTGCTGCGCTTCATTGAGAGGTATACACATTATTATCGTTTTGTATCTAAACAAGTACAACACAGTAATACTTTTGGAAATGTAAATTCAGGGGATGTAAACATTTGTAGACACATGAATTAATGATGTTAATGAAAGAAATTTAAGTATCTACAGTTATTGTATATATAAATGTTAAGTGATATTGTGTATAGTAAAAGGTAACTAGCTCCGAATCATAGCTCAACTAATTAGTGTAGGAAATTGTGCACGACAGGGTAAGTTAACGAATAAAGTGAAAAAATTTATAGTGAATTTAGATGAAAAAGGGTCATGACATTTTCCTCGATGAATGTTTAATCCTCTTAATTTGATTAATTTTCTTTAATTGTGCATATGAATAATTTGAGAAGAAATTGGGTTAACTTGATGGCATTTAAGCTCACCTATATAAAATGAGATTGAGTGTATTAGAAGACATCTTCCATAATAACCAAAATTTTCTTCTAGTGCAACTTAACGGTTGCTACCTAATATGCCTCATGGCTTTGTTCCATTCACTCTTAGAAGATTATGACAAGTTTTCACAAGGACTTTTCATGGGTTAGCCACCTAGGATGACACTTAGACAAGAAGACAAAGGGTAGTTATGGAGCTTTGATGATGTGAAAATATCTTTCTTGAAAACCAATTAGATTAGTACACATGGTAATTAATTGCCAACTAATTTACCATGTGTTTTCTCCCATTTACCCCTAATTTACCTATATATATATATATATATATATCAAATGATGGGGAAGAAAAGAGAGGGTAGGCTACTTAGGATTTCTAGGCTATTTCTCTTACTTCTTTAATGCCTTTATTAGTGTAGTGTAGCCATTAATTTACTTTACAAGTATCATTTACATTTCCTGTGAAAATTTAATTGTTTTTTTTTTTTTTTTTTTTTTACATTTCAAGTTTAATCTTAATCTTGCACTTCATTTATGTTCTTTAATTTTCAGCTTTTAATTTCTTCTTTTACTCCATTTCTATTTTTTATTGTTGTTCTTGATTGAGTTCTATGAGCATGGGAGCTTGAGAGGTTACAAAACACCTTCATAGCTCTTGTTCTTGAGCTTGGTGCACCTTTTCTTTTATTGATTTTATTTTCCTATTTTCAACCTAGTTTTTATTGTTTATAATGTTCGATCTACTGTTTTAAAAGTATATCATAGTATTATATTTTTGTTTTTAATGTTTTAAATAAAAGATAAATATATATATATATATATATATATTAGATTCAACGTGGTTTACGATTTCATTTTTCTTTATCTCTATGATTCAATGTAAATGGTGTTATTCAGTCTTTCTTTGTTGTTGTTATGTTTTCTTTTACTTATATTCAACAGAGTGGTCTTTAAATGTGATCACTAGGATCAAGCATGTGTAAGGAATATGAATTAATCGGTGCAAGTAGTTGGTTCAGCCGTATTTTGTAGGATTGTTTTATTGAACATTAGTTTCACATGACTCATGGCAGATTTCAGTGGTAGTGTTTGGTGCTAAGTTGTGGAATTATAATGTTAAGGAAATGGTATTTATTTGTTGGTTTTATAATCAATGGAAGTCATGTGTATAGGTAAGTTTTTAGGAAATTAGATGTGGTTGTCCATAGTTACAATTCGAAGCAATACTTATCTCGTTTAGTGATTTTTCATTTTGTTCTTTTTATTTTTGTTTCAATCTTGATTCCAGCCATATTCTAGCTCCGATTTCTTGCAATAGTAATATAGATTTTCTTAAGTTTAAATCATGTTAAGGTTAGGTATTGATTGGTGCATTCTTAGAAGTAATTATGTTAATTATCATGGCATTTAACCTTGCATTCTAGGTAGTACATGCTGCATTTTAGTTCACTTAGGCTACTATATAGCTTAACTTAGCTACAGTTTTGGTAATGTTATAGGTGCATTTAAATAGTTCTTAGGTTATAATTAGGTTATGTTGTAACGCCCCGGAAGCGCAGAAATTGGTGCTAACTTTTTTATTTTAATACTTAATTTCTTACTTGGGTGTCATTCCTGTACAGTGTTGGTTACTTCATTTCTTTCTTTACTTAATCTTTTAATGTAAGACCCGATTTTTATCGAAATTCCTTATGATTCATATGATGTAAACATGGTTGGATGTAAATTGAATCATAAGAAGAGTTGTACGTTAATGAAAAATGCAAATGGAATGAATAAAAATTCCTGAATGCATTTATAGATCAAATGAATGATTGAAATGGGCACAGATTAAATGAATGAGATTCGGACCATTCTGATTGGAGATAAGAATTTAAAACACGAAATGAGAAAGGGTTCGTGTAGGGAAGTTGTGTTGGTTTGGTCCAGAACACGTTGAAGGGTAAAACGGTCAAAAGAATGAAATCCGATATAAATTCGATAAGAAAAATTTCATTAAAAATATGGAATTGAGAAATCTTGATCAATAACGAGGAAAATATTGAATTTCGAGTCCAATTGATCAAGATTGAATTTATTGAAATTAATCAAAATTTTCACATCGAAAAATTATCCCGAAAATATTGGAAAAATATACCAGAAAGACAAAATAAGACAGATAAATTCATTTATGGATTAAATTAATAAATATAAATTTTTAATGATATTTTGGGATTTTTATAATATTTTAATAAATAAAATAATAATAAAATAAATTATAAATAATAAAAGAAATTGAAAAAAAAACTTGAAATCGTGAAACGCGATTTCTGAAAAGGAAACAGAAACGAAGCGAACAAGACAAAACCGAGGGAATCGGTTTCCCTCACCGGTGAGCCATCGGCGAGACAGAAGACCAGGCGAGGGTTGGCGAAGGTAGCCGATGCCGCGCGACCCACCAGCAGCCGCGACGCGCGCCGACATCGTCGGAGAACGCCGGATCGAGAGGGAGAGACCGCGGGAGAGAAGATGGGATCGGCGGCCATCGGCGTAGTTTTGACTCCACCCGAGGCTCGTTGAAGAACACCCAGGCGATGGCGCGCCAAACAGCACTGGAATCGCGTCGAGAACCAATCGGACGGAGTTGGAACGGCGAAGTGAGGACTGAACCGGTATGACTAGTTCAGTGAAGTGAAACTGTGCTGAACCGGAACGGATTGGTTCAGCCAAAGAAGAAAGGAAAAAAGGAAGCACAAGGGAAAAAGAAAAAGAGGAAAAATTTGAAAAAAATTTCAGTGATGCAATCGAGCTACGAGTAGTCGGTAAGCGGTCGAAATTGACCGATTTAAATTTCGAAATATTTAATTTGATTAATATTCGACTGCAAATTTACCCAGAAAAATATGTAATTGCGTAGCTCGACAATTTACGTTAAACGAGAGCTTGAGTCAGCCTCGATTTACGTATTATCATGGAATCTCGGGTAAGTAACTCTTATTTATGACAATTTGCATAGTTATGCATGTTAGAAATTTACCACATAAATTACGGATTTAATTCCGCATACAATGAATTATATTTTGGAATTGGAGATAAATTATCGTAAATAATTAATTGAGCTATCCGAGAGTTTAGAACGAGGAACAATAAATATTGATGGGCCCAATGAGCCCAATAGGCCTCGATAATATGAATAATAAGTGGAAAATGGGTTTAAAGCCGATTAAGGCCCATTAAGGTGCAATAGGGCCCAATATTGTAAATGGGCTCAATACTTTGAATTAAGCTTAGAAATGATGAAATAAAGTCAATTGAATGATTTCTGACCCGATAAATAATTATACGCAGCTCTGGAGATTGGATTGGAAGGAAATCGGACTGTGTGATGAGACATCAGCGAAAAGGTCAGACTGTACAAAAAATGAGGTAAGGGAATTTTGTGAGTAGCTAGAGGTAGCTACGAGTAATTTTAATAGCTTTTGTATACACTGAAAATTTATAAAGGTCCTAGAAATGGATTAAAAATTTTAAAGACTCGGGATAAGTTAAAAGACTAATTTACCCCTATTGAGGGAAATTCACCTAAGGATGGGGAAAGCATGACATGCATGAAATGCATGATTTGGAAGATTTTCGTGACTTTTTAGTAAAGCAAATTGATAGATTGGCCAGTATTTGCATAAATTTCACAAGATAACACTACGTAAGTGTTATTTAGATTTAAATGAAATTTATTTGGAAAAAGGGCCAACTATTAAGGTTATATGGAAACAGATGGTGCTGGAGCCTTGCTCGCACTATATCTGAGTTTGTGAGTGTGCATAATGGCACTGATTTGTGTGACATGATATGCATAAATAGGTGCTGGAGCGATTGCTCGCACTAGTTTTAATGATTTGACATGCATGAGATGTGCTACAGCTTATTTCGCACGAGTTTTGATTTGTGTGATGCATGCATTAGTGCTAGAGTAAGGGCTCGCACTAGAGTTTTACATGCATAGGTATTGGAGTCTAACTCGCACCAGATTTTCATATGATTTTCATGACAGGGTACTAGAGTCTAACTCGCACCAGATTTTCATTTGATTTTTATGACATAGTGTTGAAGCCTAGCTTGCACTAGTTTTACATGATTTTGACTGAGTCCTGGAGCTTAGCTCGCAATAGATCTTATGAGATCTTATGAAACGCGTGCTGGAGCTTTGCTCGCACGAGATTTTTCTTGATTTTATGAGAGTGCTGGAGCATTGCTCGCACTGATTTTATGAGACATGCAATGAGTCGCGCTTAGACCGTCAGGTAGATTGTGTGTCACGCCGAATTAAATATGCTTGAACGTACGTTTTGAGACAGGCACGATTATTGATATGAGATGTGGGTCCACGGAGTATGTTGTACATTGCAAGTAGCATGGAATACGCTGTATCGTACTGGGATTGATTATGTGGCATCTTCAAATGCGAGTGGCATATTCAGATGCGAGATATCGGACAGGATCGATGGGATGGACTGACCCACCTCCCGGGATAGTTCTCGATAGTCGTGAGACCTCGCACACAGGATCCGTGTAGCAGTGGGATCACGAGTATATGGCCATACTCATGGTTATTTGCCTAAGATATTGATATATATATATATATTACCTAGTCTCGCATGTTACTATCTGATGTTTTGAAAGTTTGAGAATGCATGGATTTTGTGTGAGTCTGGACCACCCGAGGGAGGGGTTGGATCCTAACTGATGATATTGGTTTTGTTATGAATAAATGAAATTTTCAATGTTTTCGAAAATGCTTGGAAATAAATGATTTTATGTGGACCAGGATCACCCGAGTGAGGGGTTGAGTCCTGATGAGTGTGATTGAGATGTGATTTGATGAGAATGAAACTGGGATTTAAACTGAAACTTGCATGACATTATTTCCATGCTATTTAAACCCATGTGTGAGGTAAACTGGTTTTACATGACATTCATGGTGTGGCATATGGGTATGCGTGAAGGTTTTACGGAAACTCATCATGATGTATTTTCCATGCTTGTTTATAATTCATGAAATGAAATGTTTTAGCATGAGGAGGTTATCCATGCTTTAATTGCAAATGCATGATTTTGATTTAATTCATGCGTTGTATGATTTTACATGAGATGCCATTAAGGCATGAGTTGCATGATTTCCATAAGCACGAACAGCTTTTATAAACTATGGCATTGATGTGTGCATGATTTCGTGCTTGAGCTTTAAACGAAAAGAAATGGATTTAAGGGCATGGCATTATGAGCATGTAGATAATGGAGCTATCTACTTACCTGTACGATTACCTTACTGAGCGCATGGTTTGCTCACCCCCTTATTTTCCCATCTTTTCAGAGCACTCGTAGTAGATAGTGAGCGGCTGATGTCTTGCATTCTTGGTATCTGCTGTTTCCCATCATTGAGAAAAGGTATACACATTTGTATGGTTTTGTATCTAAATATGTAAATGCAAAATATTGTAAACGTATATGACATCAGGGATGTAAGGTTATGTAAATGAAATTGTGAATGTAACATGGAACTGGAATGGTAAGTAGTGTGAGGAGACTAGCACCGAATCATAGCCCAACTGTTTGTAGGATGGTCACGATGAGAGGAAGGTAAGAATTAAATATGAAAGAAAAATGAAAAATTTACTATGATTTTTGGGTCGTGACACTAAATCATTTAAAGTTCGTTTTAAATTCGGCAGAACCTATCTCCCTATAAATAGACAAGATCACAGTTTATAACCTCAAGTAGTTGTTTTTATTTTTCTTAAACTTATTATCTCCCGATTTACCATACTTCTCAACTAACCAAGTTGTTCCCATACTTAATATTATCAAAATATTTCATTCATTCATTTGCTTCCACAACCATTTATATACAAATCCATAAAAGTGTTTACAAACAATTATATGTACAATACAAAGTCTGGAAATAAAACATCAGACGATATACCTTAGCGTGTAACAAGTTGTGAGACCCCATGTATACATGACATACCTTATGGTTCACTCATTGTATGACATTATTATACGTTAATGGAATCATAAGACGGGTGATTTTGGATCATGAAAATGAGAATGAGATAGTTACACGCACGTAAAATTGCGTAAAGGGTAAATAGGGGCTAAAGGGACTAGATTTTGAACTAAAGGTGATTAAGTCATTTTGACTGAAGGGAAGAACTTAAATTAAGAAAATATAGAGGGTTCAAGAAGGAAAGTCAGGTTGATTTGGTTTCGAACTCATTGGTGTAGTGTAAAGTGCCAAAAAAGCCCAAACAACCCCTATTATAGTGGTTAAGCGAATGTAGTACTTTTGGGGTTAGCAAGTGCACCAAAACCCTAGAGATAAGTGATTAAATAATGAGAACTCATATAAATGAGTAAGATATGACAAATGGACAAAAATAAGAAGGCAAGTTCAAGGAAAAGTAAAGATAGGAAAAATTACCTTGAACGTTAAGCATTAAATCCGGTAAAGTGAATAAGTAAATGATTGAGCTTAGAAAATGACCAATTGGGACATTGGTATTTGGGGTTTAGGTTAAGATATGTCTAGGGAACTAATAAAAATTATTTGGTGGGATTTACAAGACTGAAATCATGGAGAAAAACATAATGGGCAAAGAGATGAAATTTAAAGCCCTTTTTGGGTAAGTTGAATTAGGCCGAATTGTGCAGGCCCATTTGGCTAAATGAGTGGGCCATTTTATGAGCCCAATCTGAAGTAGAATTAAGGCCCTAACTGTGCTGAAAATTACAGCCCAAGGGAATGCCCAAACTGAGAGCCCATAAGACAAGCCTATTTCAAGTGATGTCATAAGCCTAATTAGGAAAACCAAGCCCAAAACCCATGGATCATGACCTAAACCCATTAACTTGGATGAACATTTAATGTGTAATTAGTCAACCATAAGCCTTAGGGACTAAGAAAAAATCGACTGAACACTAGGCATGAAAGAGGTTAGCTAGAAAACTAGGCATGTTAGCGTGGCTTGCCATGGCATTTAGCCATGGTTGGCTTGGATGGCATTCGGCCACCATGCCATGGGCGAATGGTTGGGCCTAGCCTAAATGTAGAAAACCCATTAAGAAATTTAAGAACTCAGTACAAGGCCCAATAAAAGTTAACAGACCCGATAAGCCCGATAGACTCTGAGGAAGAAAAGTTCGAATAAAAAGGGGCTCAGGAAATTTTTGAAGATTGTTATAAATATAATTAGGCCCACTATTTTATTTAAGTTCATTGATATAGAAATATAGTAATTAACCTGATAATGGTTTAATGTAGCTCCAAAGATTGGATTAGGAGCGAATAGGACCGGACAAGCTTCCAGTGGTGGAACTTGTGTTACGCTCGACGTGATTCTAGGTAAGGGGATTTTGTAAGTGCTTAGAGGTAGCTATACATGTTTTCGAGGGGATTTACAGGGACTTAAATTTCTAAGCTATCTAGAAATAAAAGAATAATTCTTCGACAAAAAATTTTTGAAAATAAGAAAAAATGATGATTTTATCCATGGTAGGGAAATTTATGAAAAGGACAGTAAGGATTCAAAAATGCATGAATTTCATGATTTTGCTGTTTTTATCATGATGTAATGTCTTAAAGTGAATGAAATGAGGATATACTGGCTATCACCTTTTATTATTTTATGAAACAACACAGATTAGGTGCTAAGATTTATTTTTAAAATACTTTATTTAAAATGGAGCCACCTGTCGTATTTGTATGAGTATAATTAGTGTTAGAGCCTCGCTCTGTAAGACCTGATATTTTCGAGTGCATTTAAAAGTGCAAAAGGATTAAAATGGTATTTCCGAACACGTGCAAGGACAAAACGGTCAAAAGACCAAAATTCGGTATTAATCGGGACTAGAAAATTTAATTAAAAATATGAAAATGAGAAATCTTGATCAATGATGAAGAAATAATTAAATTTCGGGTTAAATTGATCAAGATATGAATTTATTGAAATAAACCGAGATTTTCGCATCGAAAAATAATCCCGAAAATAATCGAAAAATATACCGAAAAGGTAAAAATTGGACTGAGAAAATTATTTACAGATTAGATGAATAAAATAAAATTTTTAAAAGATATTTGTGTATTTAAATATTATTTTATTGATTAAAATAATATTAAAAATAAATTATAAATAAATAAAATGAAATTGAAAAAAAAAAAAGAAACGAATAGTCTGAAACGAAAACAGAAAGAAAAGAAACAGAGGGAAAACGCGAAGCGAGACCGAGGGAAGAAGAGAGACCGGACGAGCCACCACCGGCGGCCAAGGGCCCCAGGCGAGGGTCGGCGATGGTCGACCGACCTCAGGCGAACCCACCGGTGGCATCGACGAGCGGCCAAGTGGCCGAAAAACGCCAGATCGACGGAGGGAGGCCACGGGAGAGAAAACTGGTTTCGCCGGCGATGGCTGCGATTCGACCCCAGCCGAGGCCCGATTTAGGAAGCCCATGCCATGGCGCGCCGAACGGCACCGGAATCGCACCGGGAACCGGCCGGACGGCTCCGGAACGGCAAAATGATGGGTGAACCGGACTGAACCGGTGGTTTGAGCCGAACCGGACCGAGCTGAACCGACGGTCCGAACCGGGTTGAACCGGACCGGACCGGTTCAGCCAAAAAGAAAGGGAAAAAAGGAAGAAAAAGGGAAAAAGAAAAAGAGAAAAAATTGGGAAAAATTTCTGTGATGCAATCGAGCTTCGGATAAGTCGGTAAGAGGTCAAATTGACCGATTTAATTTTTAGAATATTTAATTTGATAAATAATCGACTGAAAGTTTACCCGAAAATATATTTAATTGTGTAGCTCGACAATTGACATCCACTGAGAGCTCGAGACAGCCTCGATTTGTGTACGATCATGGAATAACGGGTAAGTGACCCTTATTTACGACAATTTTATATCGTTATGCGTGATTGATATTTAACGCATGAATTACGGATTTAATTTCCGCATAAATGAATTAAATTCTAGAAATTGGGATAAATTGTCGTAAATAATTCATAAGCTATCTGAGAATTTAGAACGAGGCTAAATAAATATTGATGGGTCCAATGAGCCCAATAGGCCTCGATAAAGTGTGGTAAACGGGCTTAAGGCCGATTAAGGCCCATTATGGTGCAATCGGGCCCAATATGGGTAAACAAGCCCAATGATTTAAATTAAGCCCAGAAAATTGTGAAATACAATTAAATTGTATTGTATTTGACCTGATGAATGTGTATCCGCAGTTCTGGAGATTTGATTTGGATTGAGAGCAAATCGGACTGCGCGACAAGTCATCAGTGGAAAGGTCAGACTGTACAGAAAATGAGGTAAGGGAATTGTGTGAGTAGCTAGAGGTAGCTACGCGTATTTTAATAGTGTTCTGTACACTGAATATGTATGTATAACTTGATGATGTATAAAGATCCTAAAAGTGGTTTAAATAATTTTGAGGATCGAAATAGGTGAAAAGACTATTTTACCCCTATTGAGGGAAGTTCACCTAAGGATGGTGAAAGCATGACATGCATAAAATGCACGATTTAAGGAATTTTTCGAATTAAAGATTTGATTGGTTTTAAATCAAAGTAAATCGATAGATTGGCCAATAATTGCATAAGTTTCCCAAATTAACACTACGTAGGTGTTATTAATATTTAAATCAAATTTCTTTAGAAAAGAGGCCAACTATCAAGTTTATAAGGAAACAGATAGTGCCGACACGTATTTCGCACTATATCTGCGTTTGTGAATGTGCATAAATGTGCTTGAGTAGTTGCTCGCACCGACTTGTGTGACATCATATGCATGAAATGTGCTAGAGTATGGTGCTCGCACTGATTTTTATTATTGTGAAATGAGAGCTGCTGGAGCCTAGCTCGCACTCTGTTTTGACATGTTTTGATTTGTTTTAACGTGGTATGCATAAAATAGTGCTGGAGCGATTGCTCGCACTAGTTTTAATGATTTGACATGCATGAGAGATGCTGGAGCTTAGCTCGCATCCTGTTTTGATTTGATATTGCATAAAGCCGTGCTGGAGTGAATCTCGCACGAGATTTGATTTAATTATGCATAAAGCCGTGCTAGAGTGCAACTCGCACGAGATTTGATTTACTTGAGCATTCATTTGTGCTAGAGCATTGCTCGCACAAAGTTTTACGTAGTTTTCATAATTCATTTGAATATCGTACTGGAGTTTTTCTCGTACGAGGTTTTCAGTGAGTTTTTATACATATTCGTACTAGAGTGTTGCTCGTACGTGGATTTTAATTGAAATTATAATCAGTTTAAGTCGTACTGGAGCGCTGCTCGTACGCAGATTTTACTGATTTCTATGAAACCGTGCTAGAGCTTTGCTCGCGCGAGGTTTTCAGATATCATGAATATGCATGGAGCCGTGCTTGAGCTTCGCTCGCACAGGGATTTATATTACATGCATATAGCCGTGTTGGAGCCTCCTGTAGACTGTGTGTCACAGTGAGATGATATGCTCACACGTGCATTCTGAGACAGAGATGATATGGGTGGATAAGACCTATTACAGGCACCCCTGACTGAGCTTGGGTTCACGGAGTACTTTGTACCGTGTATGTCACGCGGAGTACGCTGTACAGTGAGGATTGTTGGAGTGGAGTGGCATTAGCCACGAGGCAGCAAGCCTTGCCCTCGCAATCCTGGTGTTATACTGTTCTGGCGGGTAGGACGGCCCACCTCCCATTTCAGGTGTGATACCCCGCACACTAGGTACCGTGTTGCCAGGGATCACTAGGATATGGCCATAGTCCTCGATGTTACTGATATTTACCTTATTGTCTCACATGATATAACTTGTGGTCTGTTAGACCAGGGTAGACCCGAAGGAGGGGTCAGGCCCCCGATTTGATGATTTGATGATTTGATGATTTCAGATGATTTTATGATTTGTGACCCTGAAAGAAGGGTGGTTTTATAACCGAAGTTTTATAATGAAATTTTAACGAATTGTTTTACGAGTTTGAAATGGAATTATGAGATTGTTTTATGAGTTGATTGACCCTGCAGGGTTAGTTTTTACTACAGTTTTAATGTATTGATTTAAATGCAGTAGCATGTGAAGTTTTCCATGCTTTCATTTGAAATCCATGTTTTGTCTTACATGGCATAAAAGACTGCATGATCTTGATCTAATTCATGCTTAATATGATTTAATGATGTCACATGAAATACTTTGAATGCATGAATTACATGATTTGTATATGCACAAATAGTTTTGGATAAACTAAGTCATTGATGTTTGCATTTGTGCTTGATGATTTTAATGAAAAGAAATGGATTTAAGGGCATGGCATTATGAGCATGTAGATAGTGGAGCTATCTACTTACTTGCATAATTGCCTTACTGAGCGTGTGGTTTGCTCACCCCCTTATTTTCCCATCTTTTCAGAGCACTTGAAATAGTTATTGAGCGGCTGAGAACTTGCATGTATTGATATCCGCTGCTTGCTGCTACCCATCGAGAGACAAGTATACACATTGGTATGATTTTGTATCTAAATATGTAATGCACAGTACTATAAATGGATATCATGTCGGGGATGTAGTGTTATGAATACCATTATGTATGTATTCAGTTAAAGTCACAAGATAGTAAACTCTGATATTGAATGAAATTATGGAAATGGAATGGTAATAGGTGTGAGGTGACTAACACCGAATCATAGCCCAACTGTGTTGTAGGATGGTCACGACGAGAGAAAGGTAAGAATTAAATAATAAATGAAAAAGTGAAAAATTTACTCTGAAATTTGGTAATTCGGGTCGTGACAGGTTTAATGGTATCAGAGCTTGAGTTGGCCTTATATGAGTCGGTGTTAGTGGTTAAGAAGTTTACATCCCCATGTACTGTGCATTGTTTAGATACAATTGTGTATATCGAGATGGAAGTACAGCTAAGAATTTGATTTTTTAATGCAAGAATAGACTCACTGACTGATAGCCGCTATGGTTGAGAGGCGAGTACACGAACTCGAAGCCGTAGAGGTAGGCCCAAGAGTTGTACTGAGTCGCCACATGAGACTCGTGATGAGATTGACGTGGAGGCTGATGTTGAGCATGCCCCACAGAGTCCGACAGAGAGATCGGACAGAGTCCGACAGAGAGATCGGACAGAGTCTGACAGAGAGATCAGACAGTATTGAGACATGCTTCGCGAGGTTGGAGCGGAGTGTGGAGAATATTTTGCAAGCTAATTGCTCAGAGTATGTTTGTGATTGGAGGGCGAGTTGGAGCATTAATTGAAGTTCGCTCGACCCATCTTATGAGTTAGACATCAAGAATGGACTTGGAACATAATTTCAGATGTATTCCGGTGACAGAATATCCCGGATATTGTTTAAAGAAAATTACAGATGACATTATTTACTCTGATCCAGAGGAACATGTTGATTGACGAGTATGATACTCAGTTTATATTCCTGGGCAGATGTGACTCGGACACGATGAACAGTGAGAGTCGAGATGTTTGAAAGTTCATGGAAGGACTCATATTAACAATTAGAGTCCGATTTACCCGTTAGACATCACTACCTATGCCGAGGCAGTGCGCAGACTATAGTTGTGTAAATAAGATTATAAGTTGCACGCCTCTGAGATTGAGAAAGGTAGTAAGGTCCAAAATAGAGACAAAAGAGAATAGAGGATGACAAGAATGTCAGAACGGGAAAAAGGTAGTTTGGTAAAGGCTTTGAGCTGATAAATCACGGGGTAAGTTGATTGATAAAACCCAGTATATCTAATTTTAACACTTATGGGGGGTATTGTGATTTGAGAACCCCGACATGCTACGGAACGGTGTAGCATTGTGAACAGTGTAAGATGTGTGGTAGTTACCACGGAAATAAGATGTTGGACGAGGGCGAGTGTATGCCTTGGACCAGGACACTACTGATGTTTCATTGGATGTGGTGGAAGATACCACACTGGTTGTGAATAATGAAATAATTATTTTAATTGATCCTGGTGCCACGCATTTATTCATACCGCCTTCAGTTGCTTATAAGTTAGTGAAAAATGTGAAGCCTATACCATTAAGCATGAAGAGGATGATAGTTAGTTGATTTTCACTAACTTAATATGGGTATAGGGATTGTAAGTTGAAAATAGGGGTGAAAATATCACTGAAAAGTGTATTGTAACTTGACAAGTAAGGAAAGAGTTGTTATAAGTGATATATGAAATGAGATAAGTTTGGAGATGTGATAGATCCTGCATATGAGATATATTGGAATAAGAGACGTATGCAAGGTAAGATATCATTGATATGCAAAGTAAGGATTAAGCAATATGTATTGTATATGGATTGCGACCAAGATAAGTGGTAGATATATCTACACCCAGTCGATGTGGTTAAATCTGAGGGTTAATAAAGGTATTTCAAAATATCTCCCTGCCTGAAGATTTGACAGCGTCTAGAAGCGCACGCATAAGCTATAAATTGAAATCGACAATTGGGATATATATGCAATTAAAATTTGGGTACCTTTATTGGTATGATAAAAAGATATAGAAATTCATTAATCATGAAAGTTTAAAAATTAAAATTTTATAAAAGCCGTTAATATAAGAGGAAGGAAACGACGTGGGTTAGTAGCTTGACCATAAACGATTTCGAAATGACATTGGGTGTTTATACGTACATAGGTCAAGGACAAGAGTGATTGAATTATTAAGTGGAACTCAACTATGTTAAGGTATTTAAACCTTACCTGGACCAATTGGTTGTCATCTTTAGTGATGATCTTATGATGTATTCGAAGTCCAGGGAAGAGAATGAGTAGCAACAGAAAACTGTCTTATAGACGAGGTGTTGAGAGTTTCTCAAAATGGGCTACTCAGTTGACACGTCTCATTCGGGAAAAGATTTCATACGAGTGTTATGATAAGTATGAAAATAGCTTCAATGAGTTTTGGTATATTGGAGTAATGAACTGACCACCGTAAGTATTCTCACTATAACCAACAGCTCAAGAGGTTTCAGTGTGTATAGATACCTCCAAATAAGGATTGAGCTATGTATTGATGTAAAATGGGAAGATAGTCGTTTATGGATCCAGACAATTCAAGGAACGTGAGAGAAACTATCTGACCCATTATTTAGAGTTGGCAGCCGTAGCGATTACACTGAAAGTATGGCGCTACCACTTATACGGTAAGAAATTTCGAGTATGCACTGATCGTAAAAGCTCCAAGTATCTGTTTTAACAGAAAGAGTAGAATATGAGATAACCTAGAGGGTTAGAGCTTCTAAGGATTAGGATTGTGAATATTATACCACCCAGGAAAGGCCAATGTAATGGCTGATGCCTTGAACAGAAAGAGTCTCGGGATGGTATCACATATGATGGTCAGGGAGCGTGAGCTGCTAGAGCAATGTGAACCTCAGTAGTGATGTGATCCCTTCTTGATGATGACGGTGATTTTATGACAGCTAGCCTGAGGTTAGAACTGGATTTGTGTGACATAATTTGCCAGGCTTAGCGTGATGATTTTGGCATGGTGTCGATAGTGTGGGTCAGATTCAGAAGGGTACAGTGACAGAGGTCACAGAGAGTGATGATGACTGACAGAGGTTCAGAGACAGTATAAGTGCTCCCGAGGACCACAGTTGATGATATAGTGTTATTGACAGAAGCTCACTCTTCGGGATATATAGTGCATCCGAGAAGTAATAAAGATATTAGAATCTTTGAAAAAGGTATTGGTGGTCAGGTATGAACAGTGATATTGCAGAGATTGTGGAAGAAGTGTCTCCTATGTCAGCAGAGTAAGGTAGAGCAATAGATGTATGCAGAGTCATTGCAGTCTCTACCTATATTGACACGAAAATGGGAACAAGTTACCATGAATTTCGTGATGGGTTACAGTGGACCCGAATAATCATGAGGCTATCTGGGTGATAGTCAATGGATCGATTAAATCTACCCACATTCTGTTTATTGAAATCCCCAGATACTCTGAGTGTGTAGGCGGATTTTTATGTGTATGGAAAATTGTGGAATAATATGTAGCGTTCCAGTGAGCATGATATCAGATGGGGATTCCCGCTTCACTTCCCACTTCTGGGAATATGTTTCAGGAAGCTATGGGAACCTGATTGAGTGTTAGCACAGCTTCCACCCTCAGACAGATAGTCAGTCAGAGAGGACTGTACAGGTTCTGGAGGATGTGATGAGAGCGTGTGCTATTAATTTTATGAGCTCCTGGGATGATCAGTTGCTACTAATCAAATTCACCAGTGATGACAGTTGTCACTTGAGTATCGGGATGAGATTATATTCGGCATTATATGGCCGTAGGGAGTGTTCCCTGACTTTGATAAGAGAAGTGGGTGGCAGATAGAGAATTGTTCCCGAATTGGTAAGACAAGCCTCTGAGGATATTCAGTCGATTTGTGAGAGATTAAGAACACCTCAGAGCAGACAGAAAAGCTATGCTGACAAGAGACAGGAAATCATTGGAATTCACCGAGGGTGAATCATTATAGTTGACAGTTACTTGTCCTAAGGACGTAACGAGATTCAGATAGAGATATTGGACAAAGTGGAAGATAAGACCTGTAGGTTGACATTACCACTTGAATTAACAGGCATCCACTATGTGTCCTATCTTATGATGTTTCAGAAAGAATATCCGGACCCAGTATATGTGATCAGATATGAGCTTCAACGTCTTAGCTCAATGAAAGTACAACATATGATTGGAAATCGATTCGGGCATTAGACGGAAGGAGAAAGTATTGAAGTTTAAGATGATCTCCCTAGTTAAGTATGATGGTAGAATTACACTCCGGAGAAAGTCACTTGCGGATGACAGTATATGATACAATAGATGTAACCGGAGTTATTTCTGGACTCATATTACTTGGTTCTAATTTGGAGGACCAAATTTTTTAAGTGGGGGAGATTGTAAGACCTGATATTTTCGAGTGCATTTAAAAATGCAAAAGGATTAAAATGGTATTTTCGAACACGTGCAAGGGCAAAACGGTCAAAAGACCAAAATTCGGTATTAATCGGGACTAGAAAATTTAATTAAAAATATGAAAATGAGAAATCTTGATCAATGATGAAGAAATAATTAAATTTCGGGTTAAATTGATCAAGATATGAATTTATTGAAATAAACCGAGATTTTCGCATCGAAAAATAATCCCGAAAATAATCGAAAAATATACCGGAAAGGTAAAAATTGGACTGAGAAAATTATTTACAGATTAGATGAATAAAATAAAATTTTTAAAAGATATTTGTGTATTTTAATATTATTTTATTGATTAAAATAATATTAAAAATAAATTATAAATAAATAAAATGAAATTGAAAAAAAAAAGAAACGAATAGTCTGAAACGAAAACAGAAAGAAAAGAAACAGAGGGAAAACGCGAAGCGAGACCGAGGGAAGAAGAGAGACCGGACGAGCCACCACCGGCGGCCAAGGGCCCCAGGCGAGGGTCGGCGAAGGTCGACCGACCTCAGGCGAACCCACCGGTGGCATCGACGCGCGGGCAAGTGGTCGAAAAACACCAGATCGACGGAGGGAGGCCACGGGAGAGAAAACTGGTTTCGTCGGCGATGGCTGCGATTCGACCCCAGCCGAGGCTCGATTTAGGAAGCCCAGGCCATGGCGAGCCGAAAGGCACCGGAATCGCACCGGGAACCGACCGGACAGCTCCGGAACGGCAAAATGATGGGTGAACCGGACTGAACCTGTGGTTTGAGCCGAACCGGACAGAGCTGAACCGGCGGTCCGAACCGGGTTGAACCGGACCGGACCGGTTCAGCCAAAAAGAAAGGGAAAAAAGGAAAAAAAAGGGAAAAAGAAAAAGAGAAAAAATTGGAAAAAATTTCTGTGATGCAATCGAGCTTCGGATAAGTCGGTAAGCGGTCAAATTTTTAGAATATTTAATTTGATAAATAATCGACTGAAAGTTTACCCGAGAATATATTTAATTGTGTAGCTCGACAATTGACATCCACTGAGAGCTCGAGACAGCCTCGATTTGTGTACGATCATGGAATAACGGGTAAGTGACCCTTATTTACGACAATTTTATATCGTTATGCGTGATTGATATTTAACGCATGAATTACGGATTTAATTTCCGCATAAATGAATTAAATTCTAGAAATTGGGATAAATTGTCGTAAATAATTCATAAGCTATCTGAGAATTTAGAATGAGGCTAAATAAATATTGATGGGTCCAATGAGCCCAATAGGCCTCGATAAAGTGTGGTAAACGGGCTTAAGGCCGATTAAGGCCCATTATGGTGCAATCGGGCCCAATATGGGTAAACAGGCCTAATGATTTAAATTAAGCCCAGAAAATTGTGAAATACAATTAAATTGTATTGTATTTGACCTGATGAATGTGTATCCGCAGTTCTGGAGATTTGATTTGGATTGAGAGCAAATCGGACTGCGTGATGAGTCATCAGTGGAAAGGTCAGACTGTACAGAAAATGAGGTAAGGGAATTGTGTGAGTAGCTAGAGGTAGCTACGCGTATTTTAATAGTGTTCTGTACACTGAATATGTATGTATAACTTGATGATGTATAAAGATCCTAAAAGTGGTTTAAATAATTTTGAGGATCGAAATAGGTGAAAAGACTATTTTACCCCTATTGAGGGAAGTTCACCTAAGGATGGTGAAAGCATGACATGCATAAAATGCATGATTTAAGGAATTTTTCGAATTAAAGATTTGATTGGTTTTAAATCAAAGTAAATCGATAGATTGGCCAATAATTGCATAAGTTTCCCAAATTAACACTACGTAGGTGTTATTAATATTTAAATGAAATTTCTTTGGAAAAGAGGCCAACTATCAAGTTTATATGGAAACAGATAGTGCCGACACGTATTTCGCACCATATCTGCGTTTGTGAATGTGCATAAATGTGCTTGAGTAGTTGCTCGCACCGACTTGTGTGACATCATATGCATGAAATGTGCTAGAGCATGGTGCTCGCACTGATTTTTATTATTGTGAAATGAGAGCTGCTGGAGCCTAGCTCGCACTCTGTTTTGACATGTTTTGATTTGTTTTAACGTGGTATGCATAAAATAGTGCTGGAGCGATTGCTCGCACTAGTTTTAATGATTTGACATGCATGAGAGATGCTGGAGCTTAGCTCACATCCTGTTTTGATTTGATATTGCATAAAGCCGTGCTGGAGTGAATCTCGCACGAGATTTGATTTAATTATGCATAAAGCCGTGCTAGAGTGTAACTCGCACGAGATTTGATTTACTTGAGCATTCATTTGTGCTGGAGCATTGCTCGCACAAAGTTTTACGTAGTTTTCATAATTCATTTGAATATCGTACTGGAGTTTTTCTCGTACGAGGTTTTCAGTGAGTTTTTATACATATTCGTACTAGAGCGTTGCTCGTACGTGGATTTTAATTGAAATTATAATCAGTTTAAGTCGTACTGGAGCGCTGCTCGTACGCAGATTTTACTGATTTCTATGAAACCGTGCTAGAGCTTCGCTCGCACGAGGTTTTCAGATATCATGAATATGCATGGAGCCGTGCTTGAGCTTCGCTCGCACAGGGATTTATATTACATGCATATAGCCGTGTTGGAGCCTCCTGTAGACTGTGTGTCACAGTGAGATGATATGCTCACACGTGCATTCTGAGACAGAGATGATATGGGTGGATAAGACCTATTACAGGCACCCCTGACTGAGCTTGGGTTCACGGAGTACTTTGTACCGTGTATGTCACGCGGAGTACGCTGTACCGTGAGGATTGTTGGAGTGGAGTGGCATTAGCCACGAGGCAGCAAGCCTTGCCCTCGCAATCCTGGTGTTATGCTGTTCTGGCGGGTAGGACGGCCCACCTCCCATTTCAGGTGTGATACCCCGCACACTAGGTACCGTGTTGCCAGGGATCACTAGGATATGGCCATAGTCCTCGATGTTACTGATATTTACCTTATTGTCTCACATGATATAACTTGTGGTCTGTTAGACCAGGGTAGACCCGAAGGAGGGGTCAGGCCCCCGATTTGATGATTTGATGATTTGATGATTTCAGATGATTTTATGATTTGTGACCCTGAAAGAAGGGTGGTTTTATAACCGAAGTTTTATAATGAAATTTTAACGAATTGTTTTACGAGTTCGAAATGGAATTATGAGATTGTTTTATGAGTTGATTGACCCTGAAGGGTTAGTTTTTACTACAGTTTTAATGTATTGATTTAAATGCAGTAGCATGTGAAGTTTTCCATGCTTTCATTTGAAATCCATGTTTTGTCTTACATGGCATAAAAGACTGCATGATCTTGATCTAATTCATGCTTAATATGATTTAATGATGTCACATGAAATACTTTGAATGCATGAATTACATGATTTGTATATGCACAAATAGTTTTGGATAAACTAAGTCATTGATGTTTGCATGACTTTGTGCTTGATGATTTTAATGAAAAGAAATGGATTTAAGGGCATGGCATTATGAGCATGTAGATAGTGGAGCTATCTACTTACTTGCATAATTGCCTTACTGAGCGTGTGGTTTGCTCACCCCCTTATTTTCCCATCTTTTCAGAGCACTTGAAATAGTTATTGAGCGGCTGAGAACTTGCATGTATTGATATCCGCTACTTGCTGCTACCCATCGAGAGACAGGTATACACATTGGTATGATTTTGTATCTAAATATGTAATGCACAGTACTATAAATGGATATCATGTCGGGGATGTAGTGTTATGAATACCATTATGTATGTATTCAGTTAAAGTCACAAGATAGTAAACTCTGATATTGAATGAAATTATGGAAATGGAATGGTAATAGGTGTGAGGTGACTAACACCGAATCATAGCCCAACTGTGTTGTAGGATGGTCACGACGAGAGAAAGGTAAGAATTAAATAATAAATGAAAAAGTGAAAAATTTACTCTAAAATTTAGGTAATTCGGGTCGTGACATCGCTCGCACTAGATATTTATGATGGTATGCATGAAAGTTGTACTAGAGCTTTGCTCATACGTGATTTTACATTAATTTACTATGCATGACAGCTGTACTGGAGCATTGCTCGTACGAGGATTTTATATGTTTTCCAAAAAAACGTGCTGAAGCTTTGCTCGCACGAGATGTTAGATATCGTGACATGCATAAGTTGTGTCGTAGCCTCCTATAAACTATGTGTCACAGTGAGGTGATATATCAGCACACGTATTTTGAGACATTGGTTGGTTACCGACATGATATAGGGTGGCTAACACCTATGGCAGGCACCCCCGAACCGTGATGTGCGGTAAGACTTATGGCAGGCACCCCAAACCATGTGGGTCCACGGAGTACATTGTACCGTGTACATCACATGAAGTACTGTAAGACCCGATTTTATTTAAAACACGAAATGAAAAATGCAAAAGGATTGAAATGGTATTCCTGAACCCGTGCAAGGGTAAAATGGTCAAAAGATTAAAATTCGGTAGTAATCGGGACAAGAAAATTTAATGAAAAATATGGGATTGAGAAATCTTTATCAATAACGAAGAACTAATTAAATTTTGGGTTAAATTGATCAAGATACGAATTTATTGGAATAAACCGAAATTTTCACCTTGGGCAATTATCCCGAAAATAATCGAAAAAATATACCGAAAATACAAAATAATTTCGATAAATTTATTTATTGGTTAAATGAATTAAATATATTTTTTTTACATATTTTGGAAAATAATAATATTTAATTGATTAAAATAATAATTAAAATAAATTATAAATAAATAAAATTAAATTAAAAAAAAAAGAGAACTTTCGCGAAACGCGAAAACTGGAAGAAGAAAACGAGGAGGGACTGAGGTTCCCTCTGCCTCACCGATCACCGACGATTGATAGAGGCCCATACCAGAGGCGGCCATCACCAGCAGCCCAACTGAGCCACCAGCAACCCGAACGGCGAGAAACGGAGGAACCAAGAAGAGAAAGAGAGTTTCCCGGTTATCGACGCCGATTCAGGCCCGGCCACTGGCAACCGAAGGTACGCAATGCCAAGACCAACCGATCAGTGGCTGAATCGACTGGTAGAATGACGGCCAGCAGCGACAACGGGGGAAAAAAATGGAAAGCCACCGACGCCGAAGGAGAGAAGAGCCGGATCGACCACTTTTCGGCGACCTTGGATGAAACCGACCCCAGATTCGAGCTGCGGATGACCCCGCAGAGCTATTGGCGACGGAAGCTGATGGAGAACCAGTCAACGAGGCATTGAACCAGCTGAACCAAACCGATCTGAACTGGGTTGAACCGGATCGAATCGGTTCAGTCAAAAAGAAAAGAAAAGAAAGAGAAAAAGGGGAAAAAGAAAAGAGAAAAAATTGGAAAAAATTTCAGTGATGCAATCGAGCTACGGGTAAGTCGGTAAGCGGTCAAATTGATCGATTTAAATTTCAAAATATTTATTTGATTAATATTCGATTGGAAATTTACCCGAAAAATATTAAATTGTGTAGCTCGACAATTAGCATCAACCGAGAGCTTGAGATAGCCTCGATTTACGTATTATCATGGAATCTCGAGTAAGTAACCCTTATTTATGACAATTTACATCGTTATGCGTGTTAGATAAATTACAGATTTAATTTTCGCATAAAATGAATTAAATTCTAGAAATTGAAATAAATTGTCGTAAATAATTCATTAAGCTATTCGAAAGTTTAGAACGAGGCTCAATAAATACTGATGGGCCCAATGAGCCCAATAGGCCTCGATAATGTGATTAGTAAGTGGAAAACGGGCTTAAGGATGATTAAGGCTTATTATGGTACAATCGGGCCCAATATGGGTAAACAGGCCCAATGATTTAAATTAAGCCCAGAAAAATATGAAATACAATTAATTGTATTGTATTTGACCTGATGTATATTTATACGCAGTTTCAAAGATTTGATTGAGAGCAAATCAGACGGCATGACGAGACATCAGTAAAGGTTAGACTGTACAGAAAATGAGGTAAGGGAATTGTGTGAGTAGCTAAAAGTAGCTACGCGTATTTTAATAGCTTTTGTATACACTGAATATGTATGTATACACTGATTATGTATAAAGGTCCTAGAAAATGGTTTAAAGATTTTAAAGACTCGAAATAAGTAAAGACTATTTTACCCTTTGTCACGCCCTCCTCCCACACGCGACTTTACCAAAAACCACAACAAATTTTTCACTTTTCACTTACCTTTATCTCTTCAACAGTTGGGCTATGAATAGGCATCAGTCTTCTCATCCATGCATACCTTACCATTCTTTTTCGTATCATACATACATGACATTCATATCATAAGTAAATTCATATACTTAAATATAATTACATCATTACATTTACATCCCCAACATTTAAAACCATGTACATCATTGTGTTTATGCATTGTTCAGATACAAAAGAGTACGCATGTGTATACCTTTCGCTAGTTGGGGAGTGGCAGCGGATCAAAGGAATGCAATACCCAAGCCGACTCGATCAACTGACGAGAATCTGTAGAGATGGGGAAAAATGAATGGGATGAGCTATCAACGTGCTCAGTAAGGAAATCAGGCAAGCAAGTAGACATCCATACTATCTACTTGAAAATAGTGCTTTACCTTTCCTTCTCTCAATTCAAAAGCATGTTTAAAATATATATAATATAGTACAGATTTAAAATCCCATGTACTAAACACATGCTGGTTTGTCAATTAGGCATTCATGCCAAACAGTGCATATTTAATCATTTAAGAATGCCTTTATATAAAATATGCCATTTACATTCAAAACATAGTAAATATGGCATTTCTCATCACAACACAAATAAATCAATCGGGTTCCGACCCATCCCTCAGGTCTACCCGTGTCATAAAACACGTGTGATATATCATACGAGACTCAGTGGCTAAATACAATCTCTCCAGACTATGTAAGAGAGCCTCCCCGTCGAACAGAGCCTCCCCGCCCACTTTGGCTTAAGGATGTTGGGCTTAAGGATCTTACCGTAAGAGAGCATCTCCGGACTATGGCCATATCCTAACAATGGTGATCCCAGGCAACACAGTACTCGGTGTGCGGGGCAATCACTACTATAACGGGTGGGGGGTCAGTCCATTACAACCGCCAGCTATCAACACTCTCCTCCATAACTCCACAACACAAAACACGGTACAATGTACTCCATGCCACATGCACGGTACAATATACACCCATGGACCCATATATCATGGTCGGGGTGCCTGCCATAGGTCTTAACCTCTCATACCATAGAAATACATCTTAGTCGGGGTGCCTGCCATAGGTCTTAGCCCTCATACTATGGAATCAATGCCACGTCTCTAAATCCACGTGAGAACATCTCAACAGTGTGACACTCAGTCTACATGGAGGAAATCGTCACGATTTTTCTAACATGTGTATATATCACGAAAAACTACAGTGCGCGTCTTGAGTGTGACACACAGTCAACGCACCGCCTCAAAACACTGTATATGCATGTAAAATATCAACACTAGTGCGAGTAAACCTCTAGCAACAGGTCATGCATAGTTCTCACTACAAATCAAGTACGAGCAAATCGCTCAAGTATGATGTCATGTACAAATCATGAAAAATCGAGTACGAGCAACGCTCCAGTACTCTGTCATGCATCTCATGTAAAACTCGAGTACGAGCTAATCGCTCCAGCACTCTATCATGCACAAATCACATAAAAACTGAGTACGAGCAACGCTCTAGTACTCTATCATGTATGTCAAATAAATGTAGTGCGAGTAAACCTCCAGCACTAATGTATGTGAAAAACATCTGAAATCAAGTGCGAGCTGTGCTCTAGCACGATTGTTTCCACATAATTCGGTAGATGGCTCTTTAAAAATAGGGATGTTAAAAATCACAAAAATCAGCACTATAAAGTGTGTTTAGTTTACATCGACCTCAAAACATTAGCCCATCCACCTACTCTTCCACTACACAGCAGGAAAAACCACTCAAAACATCATTTCCATGCCTTTTGAAACTTTTCCCAAATTTTCACTTTTTGCCTAACTAGGGGTAAAATCGTAATTTACCCATATCGGGTCCCTATAAATATTATAGATTTTCTCTGACCCTCAAACAATTTCAGTGAATGTAAAATCCAACGAAAATATGCACAGATATCTCTAGCTACTTGCAAGAGTCCCCTACCTCGGATCACGTCGTGTGACCTCTTTTCCTTTGTGCTGTCAAATCTCGCAGTCCGGTCAACTCTTAATATGACTATGGAGCTGCATTTAACCATTCACTGGGTTAATTTCACGTTTCCTACTGTATTACACATTTAATACAGTTCATTTCATTTAAATGGGCCCGTTTATGCTTAATCGGCCTTAATCATGTTAATCGGGCCTTAATCCGTATTAAGCCCGTTTATCAGAGTCTATTGACTCATTGGGTTTATCAATACCCATTGGGCTTTATTCCAAGCTCTTTGGATAACCCGTATATCATTTACGACATTTTATTCAATTTTCTGAATATAATTCACTAAATTCAAAATTTAATTTGAAATGCGTAAATTAAATCTTAAATACGCATAAATCACATAAATTATCGTAAATGAACTTTACTTACCCGAGATTGTGCGATGGTGTGCGAATCAAAATTCGATCGGGCTTCCGTTCGGAATTAATCGTCGAACTGCACAATTTTGTATATTTAACTCCAGGTCAATTTTTGATTAAATATAATTTAAATAAATTTATCAGAAATTAAATCGATCACTTTTGACCTCGTATCGACTTACCCGAAGTCCGGTGAATTCCCAAAAATTTTCCTTTCCTTTTTCTTTCTATTTTTTTCTCTTTTTCTCTCTCCTCCTTGGCTGTACCGGTCCGGTCTGGTTCAGTTTAGAAGGTTCTGCCTTGAACCGTCGACCGGTTCAGGGATGTTTTGGCTGTGCCGACGTCGTCCGGCCGGTTCCCGGCATCTAACCACCGCCGTTTGGCATGCCAAAGCCTGGGGATCGTTCGACTGGGCTCGATCTGACCCTAGCACCGCCGGTGGCTGTCGGATTCCCTTCTCTTCTCCGCGGCCTTCAACTCCGTCGATCTACCTTTTTCGGCGTCGGTGAGGCGCGTTACCAGTGGCTGGGAGGTCGCGGGGTGAGTGGCTTCCTTTTCCGATAGCTGGCTCAGCTGCTGGTCGCTGGTGGTGGCTGGTCCGACGAGTTCTTCCTCTCCGTCGGTTTTGGTTCTGTTTCTCTCAACTTTCTCTCTTTTCTCTCTCCCTGAAAACTCTCTTCAGATTTCCAATTTTCTGATTTCTTCTTTTTTTTCATTTATTTATAATATATTTTTATTATTATTTTAGTCTTAAAATAATAATAAAAATCCTAAAATATCCCAAAAATATCCCAAAATTTCTTATTAAATTCATTTAGTTTGTAAATGAATTTATCAGTCCGATTTTACTTTTTCGGTATCTTTTTCCACTATTCTTGGGCTCATTTTTCGAGATAAAATTTCTAAAATATTTAATAAATTCATATCTCGATCAATTGGATTCGAAATTCAATATTTTCCTCGTTATTGATCAAGATTTCTCGATTTCATATTTTTAATGAAATTATCTCATCGTATTTATACTCGGTTTCAATCAATTGACCGTCTAACCCCTGTACTTACTTGAAAATTAATTTAACCGTCATCTCGCTGTTATGTAGCTTACATGCATTTTTAATTCTCAATAAATTGATTGCATGATAGTAAATACTATTCTTATGATTCAACTATGAAATATAACGTTCGTACACATAGGAATCATATGGTACAAGCTACATACGTAAATCAAAAACTCAGGTCTGACACCCCTATTGAGGGAAGTTCACCTAAGGATGGTGAAAGCATGACATGCATGAAATGCATGATTTAATAATTTCTGATTTAAGGAATTTTCTTGGTTTTTAAGCAAAGCAAATCGATAGATTGGCTAGTATTTGCATAAATTTCACAATATAACACTACGTAAGTGTTATTAAGAGTTAAATGAAAATCCTTTGGAAAATGAGCCAACTATCAAGTTTATATGGAAACAGATAGTACTTGCACATAGGTCACACTATATCTGCGTTTGTGAGTGTGCATAAAACGTGCTTGAGCGGTTGCTCGCACCGATTTGTGTGACATCATAAGCATGAAATGTGCTAGAGCTGTTGCTCGCACTGATTTTACTATTGTGAAATGCAAGAGAGGTGTTGGAGCCTAACTCTCACTCTATTTTGACTATTTTGGCATGTTTTGATTTGATATGCATAAAAAGGTGCTAGAGTAATTGCTCGCACTAGTTTTAATGATTTGACATGCATGAGAGGTGCTGGAGCCTAGGTCGTATCCTGTTTTGATATGATATTGCATAAAAGTCGTGCTGGAGTGTAACTCACACGCGATTTGATGTACTTATGCATAAAGACGTACTGGAGCGTTGCTCGTACAATGATTTGATTTACTTTAGCATTCATTTGTGCTGGAGCGTTGCTCGTACAAAGTTTTATATGGATTTATAACTCATTTTACATTCGTACTAGAGTTTTTCTCGTACAAGGTTTTCACTGAGTTTTATACATATTTATACTTGTGAGATCTGAGAATTTTAGACATATTTTATTGATGTAATAATAATTTGAAGTGTAATTTATTGAGCTAAGTGAATTGTGGGAATGATAATTGGAGATTTATATGTTAAGTGTTAAAATGAATGTGAAACTATGAGGACAGATCGATCTGGGAGAAGGAGAGATCGATCTGGTGAGTTATAAACGACAAAGAAGGAGAAATTTAAGGAGCAGATCGATCTGGGAGAAGGAGAGATCGATCTGGTGAGATAAAAATGACAAGGAAGGAGGAATTTAAGGAGCAGATCGATCTCCAATGGAAGAGGATCGATCTCCTTATGAATCTGTTTGAGAGAAGATCGATCTCATAAGGAAGAGATCGATCTCCAAATGATTCTGTTTGGGAGAAGATCGATCTCCTTAGGAGCAGATCGATCTCATAAAGCCATAAAGAGAACGATCTCACCCCTCGACAGATCGATCTCCTAGGCATAAAATTGCCCAGATCGTCCCCAAAATTCAAACGCAGATCGATCTCATCAAGAGGCAGATCGATCTCCTACCTCCAGTCTATATAAGGAACCCGTGTTTTTCTCCTGCAAACTCACTTTCTCTCTCTTCCAACCCCATTTCCATCGAAAACCTAGCTTTCTCACTCATCCAAAACACCCATTTTCGGCCAAATCAAGAGTTGTGGTAAGAAGGAAAGTTGTTCCTCATCAAAGGGAGAACAACATACTTGGAAATCGAAGGACGAATCGGATCGAGGCGTGGGTTGTGTGTCTCACAAGCTTTGGGTAATTTCTAAACCTCGATCTTGATATTTGAGATGATTTTGATGATATTGGTGGTTGTCATTGCATTGAAATAGCTGAGAAATGATTAGGGATTGATGAAATTTCAATGTGGTTAGAGTGATAATGATATTTAGCGATTTTGGTAATTTTATGAATTTTAAGATATAAATGGAAATATAGACAATGTGGTGAATTAGCATAGACAATTGGCATGAGAAATGTAGGACATTGAGATATTGTGAATGAGGTTGTAGTTTAGGGTAGAGTTACGAGAATCGAGAGATTTGAGGAGTTATGAGCAATTATGCTCGGTTTTGAGAATTGAGGTTTATGAGATAATTGAGTATTGATGTTTTAACATCGTTTGGACAGCTCGGGAGTTCCAGAGTGGAATGCGAGGCTAGTCCGTGATACGGGGGAAACGATTGCACTATACAAGGTGCAAAGAGGTAAGGGAAATCTAAACCATTTGTGTATGTGAATTGTAAACTATTTTAGCATGAATTGTGGTTTATAAAACAAGCATGTTGGGTTTTGTGTTGAAATTTAATTGCACACGATTTTTATAGCCGGTTGGAGCCCAATGTTTTTATGAGATTATAACTGGGCTCTACGTTAAGGCAATATTGAGATTTGAGAAATGTGTGCGTGTTTTGCCGGTTGGAACTCGGTTTTATTATGTTTTGTGTTGAGTACAAAACAGTTTACAAATGAGTTTTATGAGAGAAAAACCATTATGAGTTCTACGTGAAGGCAAACCAGTCTTGTGTGATAAGACTTAGGTGTGTAATTTTGAGTGCACACTGGGCATTGCTCTGGTAGCATGTAAGCCCGATTCTTCTCCGTTCTGGTAACGTGAGAATAACCCATTCTGTGGCTATGCCACGTATACTTGGTGGCCGTTGCCACGTGAGAAACCCCATTGGTGGCCGTTGCCACGTGAGAAACCCCATTGGTGGCCGTTACCACGTGAGAACCCCAAATTGGTGGCCGTTGCCACGCGAGAAACCCCATTGGTGGCCGTTGCCACGTTATACCCCATTGGTGGCCGTTGCCACGTGAGAACCCCAAATTGGTGGCCGTTGCCACGTGAGAAACCCTATTTTGTGGCTATGCCACGTGTGTTTAGTGGCTGTGCCAAGTGAGAAATTAAATCAGTGGCTATGCCACGTGTGTTTAGTGGCTATGCCACGTGAGAAATTAAATCAGTGGCTATGCCACGTGTGTTTAGTGGCTGTGCCACGTGAGAATTTAAATCAGTGGCTATGCCACGTGTGTTTAGTGGTTGTGCCACGTGCATTACCATTTCAGTGATTTTATCACGTATTTGAGAAAGCGTTTACCGCATTGTTTTCACATGCTTTGTTATTGCTCTAGAGTGAGCCTTTTTACTTCATGTTTTCACATGATTTGAGATATGAGAATATCGTTTTGAGTACTTTCATGCTATGGTTTTCAAATGAGTTTCACATACAAATAAATACTTTGTGATGTGCATTTTGGTTTATGAAATGAGTAGCTTACCCCCCTTACTGAGCGATTTAGAAGCTCACCCTGTTTTCTTTTCCCCCCAGAGTTCTTCAAGTGAAAAGAATCTCCCTGCGACGTACGGTGTAGTGGCTAGTGGAGGACTTGAGCTCCAGGCCATATATATTGTATTTTGAGGTACCTTTTATCTTTTCATGTACCCAGACTATTATTGTAATTGCAGACACTTGATGTATATCATTGTATGGGATGTATTAGGATTAATTAACTTGTAATCGAGTAATGGGTATAATACAATATTTATTATATCATGATGAGATCCTGAGGAATGATACTTATGATGATGTATGACACTGCACAGGAATGCACCTTTAACTGTGAATTAATGAGTAAAAAGTTTTAAATTGCCCTATTTTCCGCAATTTTCGGGGCGTGACAGAGTTTTCTTGGTATCAGAGCTTAGGGTGTCTAGTAATGTCAGTGTCAATTAAGTGAAATAGAATACATCCCAAGTGTCTGTAATAGTCTGGTCATGAACTGAAATTGAGGATTGAGATTTCAATCGATTGTGATATGTACGCGCAGGAGACGAGTTGAGATAGAGAATGAGTAAACGACGAGGTCGTTCGAGGAGGCAGGCAGAGTCCCCTCTGCCACCTGTCCCACAACCAGAGAGTCCTAACTCTCGATTTAATCGGATTGAGATCGATGTGAGGCAAGGTTTTGAGCAGATGGCAGCGTTATTCGCGCAACACTTTGGAGTTAATGCCTCGGGTACTACCCCCACACCACCACAAGGACCTCCCATACCCCCAGTGCCTCCCGTCACCCAGCCTGAGGATAGAAGTATGGTCCGACTAAGGGATTTTCTGAAGATGAATCCACCCGCATTTAAGGGAAAGAAGGATCCTACAGAGGCTGAGGAGTGGTTGACGGAATTGAGAATTATATTTGATTTCTTGGGGTGCACCGATGCTGAGAGGGTCAGTATGAGTGCCTATATGCTAAAGGGGAGAGCTCGAGATTGGTGGGGTACTACCCAGGGTATTTTGATGTCCCACCATGATGTGATTGGTTGGGAAGAGTTTCAGACAGCCTTTAGGACCCAATATGTACCACGAGCCGCTTAGAGAAAGAAACAGGCCGAGTTTTTGAGTTTGGTACAGGGTGACATGTCTGTGGATGACTACGAGAGCCAATTCACAGCGCTATTGAGATATGACCCAGAGACCTTCAAGAGTGAAGAGCTCCGCACAGAGAAGTTTGTGTATGGGTTGAAGCCCGTCATCAGAGATAGATTGATAGGGCTATGTATTACTGAGTTTGGAGATGCTTTGAGACGAGCACAAGAGATTGAAAGAGGAATTGAGATGGTACAATCCCAGAATGAGCTCAGAGCGGTGAATAGAGATAAGGGCAAGAGGCCAACACTTTTCCAAACAGAGGCTCGGAGAGGTTCCTTCAGAAGAGGAAGGATTGAGGTACAGAATGGCAGATTAGAGAGACCCAGAGGTTACCCTAACATTAGAGAGACCCCTCGAGATGTCAGGCCTGAGACAAGTTTTTGCAGAGATTGTGGCAGAATGCATGAGGGAAGTTGTACTGGGTCGATCCATGGATGTTTTAGATGTGGAGACATGGGTCACATGGTGAAGGATTGCCCTCAACCTCAGAAACCACATGTATTGGAGCCCACTAGACAACAGCCTCAGAGAGTGAATCCCCCAAGACGGGCCACTGCTGTAGAGAAAGGAAAGAGACCTGTGGCACAGGGACATGTGTTTGCCCTGGATAAGGAGACCGCAGACACTTCGGCAGAAACTATAAGAGGTACACTCTCTGTCTGTAATCATAAGGCTCATGTGTTGATTGATTCAGGATCCACGCATTCGTTTATTTCTGAGCATTTTGCATGTAGATTAAACTTGAAGTTTGAACCTCTAGAATATATACTACATGTAAATACCCCTATGCGTGAATCCCAGAGAACTGAGTTAATCTGTAAAGGATGTGAAATAAAGGTGGGAGATAGAGTGATGTTAGCAGATCTAATCCTGTTGAATATACATGGGTTTGATGTAATTTTGGGGATGGATTGGTTGGCAACCAATCGAGTGAGTTTAGACTGCTACACTAAGATTGTAACTTTCTCCCTACCTGAACCTTACAGTGTACGATTGAGATATTGAGGAAATGATTATGTGGATTTCTAGTAAGTAAATTGAGAATTTTAATATTATTTTGGAGAATATTAAATATGATTGTTCATGTGAAGGTTATGAGACACTCATCTCAGACGATGAGCGGGAACATCCGAGGATTGAGGATATACCTGTGGTGTGTGAATTTTTGGATGTTTTCCCAGATGAATTGCCAGGTTTACCACCAGAGAGAAAGCTAGAGTTTACCATTGATTTGGTACCAGATACTCAGCCGATCTCTAAGCCTCCTTACAGGATGGCATTAGTGGAACTTGAGGAATTGAAGAAACAACTACAAGAGCTATTGGATCAAGGGTTTATTAGACCCAGTGTTTCACCGTGGGGAGCGCCAGTACTATTTGTTAAGAAGAAGGATGGTAGTCTCAGATTATGTGTAGACTACCGGTTGTTGAATAAAGCCACGGTGAAGAATAAATACCCACTGCCCAGGATTGATGATCTACTTGATCAGCTAAGAGGGGCCTCAGTCTTTTCTAAGATTGATTTGAGATCGGGCTATCACCAATTGAGGATCAAGGAAGAAGATATTCCAAAGATGGCCTTCAGGACGAGGTATGGCCATTACGAATTTCTGGTGATGTCCTTTGGATTGACGAATGCCCCTGCAGCATTTATGAGATTGATGAACGAGGTGTTCAGAGACTATTTGGATAAATTTGTGATAGTCTTTATTAATGATATCCTGGTGTACTCTCGGTCGTATGAGGAGCATGCACAGCATTTGTGGTTAGTACTTCAGATACTCCGAGATAAGCAATTATACGGAAAGCTTAGTAAGTGTGAGTTTTGGCTGAATCGGATAGCTTTCCTTGGTCATATAGTCTCAGAGGAAGGAGTATCAGTGGACCCAAGCAAGGTGGAGGCTGTGCTTAATTGGGAGAGATCGAGGACAGTTACTGAGGTACGAAGCTTCCTTGGTTTGGCAGGGTATTACAGAAGATTTGTGGAAGGATTTTCAAGGATTGCCGCTCCTTTGACTAAGCTCACGCGCAAAGAGACTCCATTTATATGGACTGATCAATGTGAGCTCAGTTTTCAGGAATTAAAAAGGAGATTGACAGCGGCACCTGTGTTAACTATTCCTGAGGGATCAGGAGGATTTTCGGTGTATAGTGATGCATCTCATCAAGGATTGGGGTGTGTGCTTATGCAGCACGGAAGAGTGGTCGCATATGGATCGCGACAGCTGAAAGACCATGAGCAAAATTACCCCACGCATGATTTGGAGTTAGCCGTTGTGGTATTTGCTTTGAAGATCTGGCGACACTACTTATATGGGGAAAGATTCCAGATCTTCACTGATCACAAGAGTTTGAGATATCTCTTTGATCAGAAAGAGTTAAACATGAGACAAAGGAGATGGATGGAACTCCTTAAAGATTATGACTGTGAGATTCTTTATCATCCGGGTAAGGCAAATGTAGTTGTTGATGCCCTGAGCAGGAAGAGTATGATATCTGCTATGATGATCAGGGAATGGGATTTGTTAGAGCAGTTCGCCGAACTTCAGATCAGAGTTAAAGAGGTAGAGACTGGATTTTTGGCTAGCCTGCGGATAGAGCCCAGGATCATGGATCAGATTAGAACTGGGCAGCGCAGTGATCAGAGATTGATAGATATGGTTAGCCAAGCTGAGCAGAGTTCGCAGTCGGATCTCACCATCAGTGAGGATGGATTGTTGAGATTCAGAGGACGGATGTGTGTACCGGACGATGATACCCTGAAGAGACAGATACTGAGAGAATCCCACTGCTCGCGATACACCATGCACCCAGGGAGTACTAAGATGTACCGAGACTTGAGAAAGGTGTATTGGTGGAGTGGTATGAAGCGAGACGTGGCAGAGTACGTGGCCAGGTGTTTAGTATGCCAGCAAGTGAAAGCTGAGCATCGGAAGCCCGGAGGACTACTACAGCCCTTACCTGTACCTACATGGAAATAGGAGCATGTCACTATGGACTTTGTTATGGGTTTACCGAGGACCCGAAGAGGTCATGACGCTATATGGGTTATAGTGGATAGATTGACCAAGAGTGCCCACTTCCTTGCCATCAAGAGCACAGATACTGTGGATGCCTTAGATGAGCTATATGTCAGCGAGATAGCTAGATTACATGGGGCTCCAGTGAGTATTACTTCTGATAGAGATTCCCGGTTTACTTCCAGGTTTTGGACCCAGTTTCAGGAGTCAATGGGATCTCGATTGAGTTTTAGTACCGCCTATCATCCTCAGACAGATGGTCAGTCAGAGAGGACTATTCAGACCTTGGAGGATATGTTGAGGGCGTGTACGATGGATTTTAAGGGATCATGGGATGATCACCTGCCCCTAGCAGAGTTTGCATACAATAACAGCTATCATACGAGTATTGGAATGGCACCCTTTGAGGCTCTATATGGTAGGAGGTGTAGATCCCCTGTAGCTTGGGAAGAAGTCGGTGACAGAAAGATAAATGCCCCCGAGCTTGTTGAGCAAGCCGTACAGAGTGTGAAACTCATATGTGAGAGGTTACGGGCTGCACAAAGTAGACAGAAAAGCTACGCGGATGTGCGTAGACGGCCACTCGAGTTTGACGTTGGTGATGCAGTATTTCTGAGAGTATCACTGAGCAAGGGTATCGTACGATTTGGGAAGAAAGGAAAATTGAGTCCTCGATACATAGGACCATTCGAGATTCTTGAGAGAGTGGGAGAGGTAGCTTACATATTAGCATTACCCCCACAGATGTCCGGAATACACAATGTTTTTCATGTGTCTATGTTGAGAAAGTACCACCCGGACCCTTCTCATGTTATAGAGTATGATGAGATGGACATACATGAGGACATGAGCTATACTGAAGAACCCGTCCGGATTCTCGATAGAAAGGAGAAGGTACTGAGAACCAAGAGCCTCCCATTAGTGAAAGTTTTGTGGAAACATCACTCAAGGGAAGAGGCAACGTGGGAACTAGAGAGTCTTATGAAGGAGAAATACCCCCATCTATTCGACTAGTTGAGTTGAATTTGGAGGACCAAATTCTATTTAAGGTGGGGAGGATGTGAGATCTGAGAATTTCAAACATATTTTATTGATGTAATAATAATTTGAAGTGTAATTTATTGAGCTAAGTGAATTGTGGGAATGATAATTGGAGATTTATATGTTAAGTGTTAAAATGAATGTGAAACTATGAGGACAGATCAATCTGGGAGAAGGGGAGATCGATCTGGTGAGTTATAAACGACAAAGAAGGAGAAATTTAAGGAGCAGATCGATCTGGGAGAAGGAGAGATCGATCTGGTGAGTTAAAAATGACAAGGAAGGAGGAATTTAAGGAGCAGATCGATCTCCAATGGAAGAGGATCGATCTCCTCATGAATCTGTTTGAGAGAAGATCGATCTCATAAGGAAGAGATCGATCTCCAAATGATTCTGTTTGGGAGAAGATCGATCTCCTTAGGAGCAGATCGATCTCATAAAGCCATAAAGAGATCGATCTCACCCCTCGACAGATCGATCTCCTAGGCATAAAATTGCCCAGATCGTCCCCAAAATTCAAACGCAGATCGATCTCTTCAAGAGGCAGATCGATCTCCTACCTCCAGTCTATATAAGGAACCCGTGTTTTTCTCCTGCAAACTCACTTTCTCTCTCTTCCAACCCCATTTCCACCGAAAACCTAGCTTTCTCACTCATCCAAAACACCCATTTTCGGCCAAATCAAGAGTTGTGGTAAGAAGGAAAGTTGTTCCTCATCAAAGGGAGAACAACATACTTGGAAATCGAAGGACGAGTCGGATCGAGGCGTGGGTTGTGCGTCTCACAAGCTTTGGGTAATTTCTAAACCTCGATCTTGATATTTGAGATGATTTTGATGATATTGGTGGTTGTCATTGCGTTGAAATAGCTGAGAAATGATTAGGGATTGATGAAATTTCAATGTGGTTAGAGTGATAATGATATTTAGCGATTTTGGTAATTTTAGGAATTTTGAGCTATAAATGGAAATATAGACAATGTGGTGAATTAGCATAGACAATTGGCATGAGAAATGTAGGACGTTGAGATATTGTGAATGAGGTTGTAGTTTAGGGTAAAGTTACGAGAATCGAGAGATTTGAGGAGTTATGAGCAATTATGCTCGGTTTTGAGAATTGAGGTTTATGAGATAATTGAGTATTGATGTTTTAACATCGTTTGGACAGCTCGGGAGTTCCAGAGTGGAATGCGAGGCTAGTCCGTGATACGGGGGAAACGATTGCACTATACGAGGTGCAAAGAGGTAAGGGAAATCTAAACCATTTGTGTATGTGAATTGTAAACTATTTTAGCATGAATTGTGGTTTATAAAACAAGCATGTTGGGTTTTGTGTTGAAATTTAATTGCACACGATTTTTATAGCCGGTTGGAGTCCAATGTTTTTATGAGATTATAACTGGGCTCTACGTTAAGGCAATATTGAGATTTGAGAAATGTGTGCGTGTTTTACCGGTTGGAACTCGGTTTTATTATGTTTTGTGTTGAGTACAAAACAGTTTACAAATGAGTTTTATGAGAGAAAAACCATTATGAGTTCTACGTGAAGGCAAACCAGTCTTGTGTGATAAGACTTAGGTGTGTAATTTTGAGTGCACACCGGGCATTGCTCTGGTAGCTTGTAAGCCCGATTCTTCTCCGTTCTGGTAACGTGAGAATAACCCATTCTGTGGTTGTGCCACGTATACTTGGTGGCCGTTGCCACGTGAGAAACCCCATTGGTGGCCGTTGCCACATGAGAACCCCAAATTGGTGGCCGTTGCCACGCGAGAAACCCCATTAGTGGCCGTTGCCACGTTATACCCCATTGGTGGCCGTTGTGACGTGAGAACCCCAAATTGGTGGCCGTTGCCACGTGAGAAACCCTATTCTGTGGCTATGCCACGTGTATTTAGTGGCTGTGCCACGTGAGAAATTAAATCAGTGGCTATGCCACGTGTGTTTAGTGGCTATGCCACGCGAGAAATTAAATCAGTGGCTATGCCACGTGTGTTTAGTGGCTGTGCCACGTGAGAATTTAAATCAGTGGCTATGCCACGTGTGTTTAGTGGCTGTGCCACGTGCATTACCATTTCAGTGATTTTATCACGTATTTGAGAAAGCGTTTATCGCATTGTTTTCACATGCTTTGTTATTGCTCTAGAGTGAGCCTTTTTACTTCATGTTTTCACATGATTTGAGATATGAGAATATCGTTTTGAGTACTTTCATGCTATGGTTTTCAAATGAGTTTCACATATAAATAAATACTTTGTGATGTGCATTTTGGTTTATGAAATGAGTACCTTACCCCCCTTACTGAACGATTTAGAAGCTCACCCTATTTTCTTTTCCCCCAGAGTTCTTCAAGTGAAAAAGAATCTCCCTGCGACGTACGGAGTAGTGGCTAGTGGAGGACTTGAGCTCCAGGCCATATATATTGTATTTTGAGGTACCTTTTATCTTTTCATGTACCCAGACTATTATTGTAATCGCAGACACTTGATGTATATCATTGTATGGGATGTATTAGGATTAATTAACTTGTAATCGAGTAATGGGTATAATACAATATTTATTATATCATGATGAGATCCTGAGGAATGATACTTATGATGATGTATGACACTGCACAGGAATGCACCTTTAATTGTGAATTAATGAGTAAAAAGTTTTAAATTTGCCTTATTTTCCGCAATTTTCGGGGCGTGACAATACTAGAGCATTGCTTGTACGTGGATTTTACTTGAATTTATAATTATTTTAAGTTGTACTAGAACACTGCTCGTACGCAGATTTCATTGATTTCTATGAAACCGTGCTAGAGCTTCGCTCGCACGAGGTTTTTAGATATCATGAATATGCATGGAGCCGTGCTAGAGCTTCGCTCGCACAAGGGTTTATATGGCATGCATATAGCCATGTTGGAGCCTCCTGTAGATTGTGTGTCACAGTGAGATGATATGCTCACACGTGCATACTGAGACAGAGATGATATGGGTGGATAAGACCTATTGCAGGCACCCCTAGCTGAGCTTGGGTTCACGGAGTACATTGTACTGTGTATGGCACGCGGAGTACGCTGTACCGTGGGGATTGTTGGAGTGGAGTGGCATTAGCCATGAGGCAGCAAGCCTTGCCCTCGCAATCCTGATGTTATGCTGTTTTGGCGAGTAGGACCGACCCACCTCTCGTTTCAGGTGTGATACCCTGCACACTAGGTACCGTGTTGCCAGGGATCACGAGGTTATGGCCATAGTCCTATGTTGTTACTGATAGTCACCTACTTATCTCACATGATATAACTTGTGGTCTCGATAGACCAGGGTAAACCCGAGGGAGGGGTCAGACCCCCGATTTTTTGATTTTCTACTATGTTAATATATGTTTTAGTGGATTTTATAATATGTGACCCTGAAAGAAGGGTTGTTTTATAACCGAAGTTTTATAATGATTTTTATTTAATTGTTTTATAAGATGATTGACCCAAGAGGGTTAGTTTATACTGCAATTTTAATGAAATGATTTGAATGCAGTAGCATGATGATGTTTTCCATGCTTTCATTTCAAATTCATGATTTGTCTTACATGACATGAAAGAATGCATGATCTTGATTTAATTCATACTAAGTATGATTTAATGATGTCAAATAAAATGCCAATGATGCATAAGTAGTATGATTTATATATGCACGAACAATTTTATAAAGTAAGTCATTGATGACATACATGATTTTGTGCTTGAGATTTTAATGAAAAGAAATGGATTTTAAGGGCATGGCATTATGGGCATGTAGATAGTGGAGCTATATACTTACTTGCATAATTGCCTTACTGAGCGTGTGGTCTGCTCATCCCCTTTATTTTCACATCTTTTCAGAGCACTTATAATAGTTAGTGAGCGGCTGAGGACTTGCATTTTGGTATTCGCTGCTTCCCATCGAGAGATAGGTATACACACTTGTATAGTATTGTATCTAAATATGTAAATACATAGTACTATAAACGGATATGATATCGGGGATGTAGGGTTATGTATACCATTATGAATGTATTTAATTAAAGTCAAAAGATAGTAAACTCTGATATGTGAATGTGATTATGGAAATGGAATGGTAAATAGGTGAGAGGTGACTAACACCGAATCATAGCCCAACTGTTTGTAGGATGGTCATGATGAAAGAAAGGTAAGAACTAAATAATAATCGAAGAGAGAAAAATTTACTCTAATTTTTAGGTAATTTGGGTCGTGACAAGTACGTTGTACCATGTAGTCTAGATGACTAGATAGTTGAGTTATTATTCGCACGAGCAGGATTAACCTTACCTCCCGTTGCATTTGTGATGCCCCGCATTCTGAGATCCGCGTAGCTTGAGATCACAAGGATTTATATATTGCCATAGTTCCCAATTTGTTTCCATAAGATAACCTGCATGCCTCACGTGATATCACACTCTATTGATAGATAAGGGTTGACACGAAGGAGGGGTTATACCCATATTTATATTTTAAAGAAATGTTGTTTTATACATTAGGGTATTCCCGAAGGGCAGGTTTAGCCTTGTTTTAGCTTGATTTGTGATGAAATTATGAGTTTTGATAAACGAGCATGAGATGTTTTACATGATGGTTTTCCATCTGTTATTATGCCTGATTTTATGAGTTTCCTATACACTATACATATTCATGTGGCATGGTTTTATTTTACCTCATGTTCCCGATGTAAATGATTTTTATGTCATAGCATTATCAGCATGTAGATAATGTAGCTATCTATCTGCTTACATTCTTTCCTTACTGAGCAAGTGGTACTCACCCTTTCCCTTCCCATCTCTATAAAGCATCCATACCGGTTGAGAGCGAAAGTAGACTTGCACTCTCGGTGTCCTCTATTGCCCATCGTTGAGAGGTATTCACATTAGTATTGTTTGTATCTAAAAAGTACAACATAATAATACTTTTAGAATGTAATTTTGGAGATGTAAATATTTGTAGACACATATGAAATAATAAAATTACAGTTTAAGTAGCTTATATGTTTACAATTGTTCTATATAACTATTGAATGGTGTGGTATTTGGTAAGAGGTAACTAACACCGGGTCATAGCTAAACTAGTTGGTGTTGGAAACTATTCACAGCAGGGAAATTTTAAGGAATAAAGCAAAAAATTTGTAGTGAGTTTTCTTAGAAAGGGGGTCGTGACAAAGGTGGTTTTAGAGCCAAGTTGACCTCATATGGGTCGCTGTTAGTAATAAGAGAAATTACATCCCCATATTACTGTGCTTTGTTTAGATGTAAATGTGTATATCAGATGGGTTAGATTAACGAATAGTTATAGATGCAGGGATTTAGGCATTATGCCTGCCACACGCAGTGGTAGAGGGGCGAGTGCACGTGTTAGGGGCCGTAGAGGGAGGCTTGAAAGCTGTGCAGAGCCGAAAACTGATTAGATTCAGCAGAGCCTATTGAGAGGCCAGGGGATACTGAGGTATGCTTCGTTAGGTGAGAGCAGAGTATAGAGACTATTATGGAGTTAGTCACTCAGTCCATGCAAGGAGCTAGGGAGAGACAGAGCCTAGCAGCCCAGGCTGCTGATATCGGACAGGCAGTTGTTTCAGATACACCTATACCCCTATCAGTTCATGGTACATCATCACCTGTTACTCCACAGCAGGGTAGCAGAGTTTGGGGATATGATTGTGACTTGGACAGATTACGACAGTGTTAGAAGTTTAGACCACCATCATTCAGTGGGATAAATGACCTAGCAGTTGCTGAGGACTGGGTGAGTGAGATCAAGAAGTTGTACGAGTTCTTTGAGTGTACGATGATGGAGATTGTCATTTTTGTCACGTTCCTGCTGAAGGGAGCGGCAGAACATTGGTGGAAGTCCACTAGATCGATTTTGAGAGCCTGACATAATGAGATCAGTTGAGAGGTATTTTTAGAGGTTTTTCAGAGGCAATATGTTTCACACACTGCTCAGAGGAAGTTGGAGATGGAGTTTTTTGGGTTGGCTCAAGGGAGCAGATCTGTAGACGAGTATGAGACGAGGTTTATATCCCTAGAGAGGTACGACTCGGATACAATGAGCATTGACACGAAGAAGGTTAGGAAGTTCATTGATAGATTGAGACCAGCCATCAGATCTAGATTGGTCCCATTAGATATCCCGACATATGAGGAGGTAGTGCGTAGGGCGCAGTTATGTGAGCAGGACATTGAGTGGAATGCCTTTGAGTTTGGGAAGGTCAGTAGAGGTAGAGATAAGGACCGAAAGCGATCCAGAGTTGATAGAGTGTTCAGAAGGGGAGGTCAGAGACTGTTTGAGAAGAAACGGTGGATTGAAGAGGTGCAGGAGAGGACGATTAAGCCTCTTATATATCCGACTTTAGCAACACCAAGGGATATAATCATTAGAGGAGGACAACCAACTACCGAGCAGTGTAAGAGATGTGGCAGATATCATAGTAGCAGGCTTTGTTTGATGACTACAATAGCGTGCTTTTGTTGTGGAAAGCCAGGGCATATCGTAAGGAATTGCCTAGAGATGATAGAGATTGCCCCAGAGAAGGGCAAGGAGTCAGAGCTAGCTCCTGATGAGACTTCTGCTCCAAGGAGGAGATCCACGACCAAGGAGAAGGGGAAGTAGGTTGTTGGTAGAGGATGAGTACAAGTGCTAGACCAGGACACCGCAGACGCATCAGTGACTGTGATTAAAGGTACCGTCCTAATTCTTTATTTAGAAGCATTCGCATTATTTGATCCAGGTGCCATGGATTCCTTCATATCGCCTTCATTTGCATGTAAGTTGTTAAAATATGTCAAGCTTACGTCATTAGGTATAATGTTACTGATTACTACACCCATGAACGACAATCAGTTGACCGAACATGTATATAGGGATTGTAGATTGAAAACAGGGGGAAAAGATATGACAGTCGATCTTATTCTATTGAATATAAGTGATTTTGATGTAATTTCAAGAATGGAATGGTTGTCTGCGAACCGTGCTGTTTTAGATTGTTATGCTAAGACAGTAATGTTTTCGGGGATAGATAGCTTTACTGTAAGTTTTGTTGAAAAGAAATAAAGGAATATGAGTATTGCTAATGGAAAAGTATAATTTTAATTCATCATATTTTTTAGATATAAATAAATTATTAATGATGAATATTTACATAATGAGTTATGTTACTAAGGGTGGAAATAATAAAGTGAAGAGTTTATTGCATACGTGGTCAATACAGATAAGGTCCATCCAGAATTGAGACACATTCTAGTGGTTGCAGAGTTTCCTGATGTCTTTTCGGATGATCTACTAGGGTTGCCATCAGATCGGGAGATGGAGTTTTGTATAAAGTTGGTACCTGGTATTGAACCGATATCTAGAGGACCGTATAGGATGGCTCCGATTGAGTTAGAGGAGTTGAAGAACTAATTAAAGGAGTTACTATAGAAAGGGTTTATTAGACCGAGCGTCTTACCCTGGGGAGCTTCGATCTTCTTTGTGAAGAAGAATGATGGGCACCTTCGACTGTGCATAGATTACCAGTTGTTAAATAAGGCTATCATTAAGAACAAGTATCCCCTTCGACGCATTGACAATTTGTTGGATCAGCTCTGGGGAGCACATGTCTTTCTAAGATGGATCTTCGGTTTGGGTATCATTAGTTAACTATACAGAGTGGAGATATACCCAAGACAACATTTCGTACTTGATATGGTCACTACGAGTTTTTGGTTATGCCATTCGGATTGACGAATGCCCCCGCAACATTTATGGCTTTGATGAATGATGTGTTCAAGCAATACTTGGACCAGTTTGTGATTGTGTTTATCGATGATATATTGGTTTATTCCAAGTACAAGGAAGATCATGAGCAATACTTGAGGATAGTTCTGCAGACCCTCCGAGAGAATGAATTATATGTCAAACTCAGTAAGTGTGACTTTTGGTTGGAGAAAATTTCATTTCTGGGCCATGTTGTATCGAGGGATAGGGTAGCAGTAGATCCATCTAAGATTTAAGCAATTGTTCAATGGGTACAACTCAGGACAGTCACTAAGATCAGAAGTTTTCTAGGATTGGTAGGTTATTATCGGAGATTTGTAGAGGGTTTCTCCAAAATAGCTGCTCCGTTGACACGGCTCACGCGAAAGGATGTTATGTTTGTGTGGGACGAGGCATGTGAGAAGAGTTTTCAGGAGCTTAAGCGTCGACTGACCATTACTCTGATTCTCACTATTCCTACCAGCTCAGGAGGTTTCTTTATGTATACGGATGCATCACACCAAGGACTGGGTTATATACTTATGCAGGATGGAAGGGTAGTTGCCTATGGATCCAGACAACTGAAGGATCATGACAGGAACTATCTGACTTACGATTTAGAGTTGGCGGTTGTAGTGTTTGCATTGAATATACGGCGTCACTATCTCTATGGTGAGAAATTTCAAGTATTTATAGACCACAAGAGCCTTAAGTATCTGTTCTCGCAGAAGGAGCTGAATATGAGATAGAGAAGATGGCTCGAGCTTCTGAAAGATTATGATTGTGAGATTTTGTGCCACCCGGGTAAGGCGAATGTAGTGGCGATGCCTTGAGTAAGAAGAATATCGGGTTGGTGTCGTATATGATGGTTCGAGAACATGAGTTGTTAGAGTAGTTCGTGAACCTCAATTTGGATGTAGCCTCACCTGATTTAGATAGATTTGAGGTTGTATCTAGCCTGAGATTAGAGCTAGAGTTGATTGGTCGAATCCGGCAAGGTCAGCAGAATGATCAGCAATGTATTGACTAGAGGAGTCAGATGCAAACAAGTACGAGTACTGATTTTGAGATGAGTACCAATGGATTATTGAGGTTTAGGGGCAAGATATGTGTTCCCGAGGATACAAAGATTAGGAGATTGATTTATTAGAGGCTCACTCATCGAGATATATGATACATCCAAGGAGTACCAAGATATATCGGAACCTACGGAAGGTTTATTGGTGGTCTGGGATAAAGAGAGACATTGCTGAGTATGGCGCTAGATGTCTTGTCTGTCCACAAGTGAAGGTAGAGCATCAGAAGCCTGCAGGGTTATTGCAGCGTCTACCGATGCGGACATGGAAGTGGGAGCACGTCACCATGGATTTTGTATTGGGTTTAACGAGGACCCGTAGAGGTCATGATGCCATTTGGGTGATTGTGGATAAGTTGAGGAAGTCAGCCCACTTTTTAGCTATGAGAGCTATCGATACTCTGAGTCAGTTGGCGAACTTGTATGTTCGAGAGATAGTTCAGTTACATGGTGTTCCAGTAAGTATTGCTTCTGATCGGGATACCCACTTCACTTCCCATTTCTTGGGACATTTCAAGAAGCAATGGGGACCCAGTTGAGTTTTAGCACCGCTTTCCATCCTAAGACAGATGGTCTGTCAGAGAGGACTATACAGACTCTGAAGGATATGTTGAGAGCGTGTGTACTGGATTTTAGAGGCTCCTAGGATGATCATTTACCATTAGCCAAGTTCACCTATAATAACAGCTACCATACGAGTATCGGGATGACAGCATATGAGGCATTGTATGATCGTAGATGTCGTTCCCCTATTGGATGAGTGGAGGTTGGTGACAGACAAATCTATGCTCCTGATTTTGTGAGACATGCCTCTGAGGATATTCGGGTGATATGTGAGAGGTTACAGATAGCTCATAGCCAGCAGAAGAGTTATGCTGACAGGAGACGAAGACCATTAGAGTTCACCGAGGGTGAGTCAGTATTTTTGAAAGTTTCTCCTTCCTAGGGTATTATGAGATTCAGGAAGAAAGGTAAGCTGAGTCCTCGTTACATTGGTCCCTTTGAGATTCTAGAGTGGGTGGGAGATAAGGCCTACAGGTTGGTGTTGCCACCAGAGTTTGCAGGCATCCATAATGTTTTTCATGTCTCCATGCTTCGAAAGTACCATCCAGATCTGACACATGTTATTAGCTATGAGCCGTTGGAGCTCAGTGAGAGCATGTTGTATGTCGAGAGACCGATTCGAATATTGGATAAGAAGGATAAGGTATTGCGGTCCAAGACGATCTCTCTCGTGAAAGTTCTTTGGTGGTACCACACTCCGGAGGAAGCTACATTAGAGTTATAGAGTAGATGCGAGAGAAGTACTCGGAGTTGTTCACAGATTGATTTGGTTCTAATTTGGAGGACCAAATTTCTTTAGAGGGGGAGGTTTGTGAGACCCCATGTATACATGACATACCTTATGGTTCACTCTTTGTATGACATTATTATATGTTAATGGAATCATAAGACGGATGATTTTATATCATGAAAATGAGAATGAGATAGTTACACGCACATAAAATCGAGTAAAGGGTAAATAGGGGCTAAAGGGACCAGATGTTGAAGTAAAGGTGATTAAGTAATTCTTGTGATAGCTCGTAAGGGCGAGAAAATAGGGCTAATTTAAAATTTTCTTACATTAAACTTCTTAGTCAAGTTGCATTCCTGTACAGTGTCATTTAATCACTTGCATTTATAACAAATCATTATCCTCAAGATCACATAATTTCTATTTCATAAAAATCAAATTCATAATATCCAAAAAGGGGTCCGCCCATAAAACTCAATTCCTTTTTCTTTATATTGTCATAATTACATCCCAAAATTACTTAACACAAATGTTTGTATTACATCATTGTCTGGATACAAAATGAACTGAATTTATACCTTGTGCGTGTACAAGCAATAGCCTAGGGAGATCTTGTCCACTAGCCTATGTCATGTACACGGCAGGTACTACTTCGATCACTGCAAGTGATCTAGAGGGGGGAGGAAAAATGGTGAGCTCTCAATGTAAGACCCCGTATATGTATAAGGGTAATGTGTGTAATTGGATCAAATAATATGATTGGACTTGTAATGTAAAGTATGATCGATGTAAGTCCATGGATTCAATGTATGTATGTGTAATATAAATTGTAACGTACATACAAGTTTCATTGAGTATGAATATGAAGAAATGAATTCTGGCAAGTGAGGGATGTGATTGAGACTCAAGATGAGTAATGTGGTAAAATGGAATGGAGTTATGCTTCCATTTGGTTTTATGTAGCATACCTTTGAACATACAATGAATGCACACAAGTTTCAATGTGCATAAGGTATGAATGGATGCCATTTTCAAGTTATAAAGGTGGATGGATGAGAAAATGGCCATGGCAATAGATTAAGGGTGTGTTGGTATGAGTTACAGCAATGAAATTGCAGGAAATCTGGAAAACATGAGGTCCAGATCGATCTCATAGGATGAGAGATCGATCTGGAAGAGCCAGAATGCTCTTATTTGGGCGAAAGAATAGAGCAGATCGATCTCCAATGGAGCCAGATCGATCTGCCAAGCATTCTGTAGTGAAAAGATCGATCCTCAAGCACCAAGATCGATCTCCTTAGCTCTCTGTTTGGGACCAGATCGATCTCATGCTTCGACAGATCGATCTCATGCTTCAACAGATCGATCTCATTGCTTCGACAGATCGATCTCAGGCTTAAAAATGCCGTGAAAAAGAGGGATTTTAAGGGACCAGATCGATCTCCTCTTGGACCAGATCGATCTCCTCAAGTCATTTCTATATAAGGAAAGCTGAAAATCTGGAAATCTCGAAAAAACATTTAACCTTACAATCTCAACCCAAAAACCTAACTTTCCCTCTCTAAAATCAGCCATTTTCAGTGAGATTTGGAGAGAGATCATTAGAGGCAAAGTTGTTCCTATCAAAGAGAAGAACAACATAGTGAGAGGGCATTTTTCCATTCTTGGAATTGAAGGAGTTAAGGGCATTACCAATTGGAGCAAGAAGAGAAATCATATTGGTAAGATTCTAACACTCCAATCCAAATGCATTAGCTATTTAATTGATTTTGGAGTTGATTGATGTGAGTATTGATGGATAAACTACCTAGGAATGTAGTGGAATTAGTGTGACCTAGAAATCTAAAATGGGTATAATGTGAGGATATGTGGGATTGAAGGAGCTTATGGTTTATGGCATGCTAAAGTTGTTATTGGGGTAATGTTCATGATTTTTGATGGTTAGATGGAATTACTTGGTGAGTTGGAGGAATTGTGAAAATGGGTATGTATATGAGTGATAAATGCCATAGTGAGGGAATTCATGGAATATGAACACTATGAGCTTAATGTCGATTTAACATCGATTTTGAATAAGTTAATAGGCCTAAGAAGATCCATAGACTCGAGCTATGGGTAAAGTAATGAAACGAGGCCAAATAAGCTTTAATAGAGGCTATAGATTAAATTGACTATAGCGAGCACAAGGGTTACAATATATGGATCGAATATAATGCGGGATACGATTTTGTGCAGTCCCGAAGAGTTCGTTGAAGGCGAACCGTACGAGTAAGCAGCTTAAGGAGGTGGAATCACACATCGCGATTCCAGGTAAGGGAATTTTGTGAGTATATAGAGGTAGCTGCTCGTACTTTGAACTTATGGGTGAATATTGGGTGTTGTATGAAATGCATGAATTGCTCAAATAAATTATTGATGGTATTCGTGAATGATGATGAGTATATGCGTGGTTTTGGATTTGAAGTGGATTTTATGAAATGGGATAGTAAGGCTAATAATTGCATAAATCTAATGTTTTGATGTTTTTCCAAAACGAATTGCTTCGTTTTAAGCAAGCTTGTAGATAGGTCGGCTAGTATTGTATTGTTGTTGTGGAAAAGCATTTGTGAGTGCTAAACCCGAATTGCCGGGATTGATAAATTGTATATGAGCCGCCTATCACATTTGTATGACATAAATCGCGCTAGAGCCTCGCTCGCGCTGGATTTCTATGTTTTCATTTGTATGAAACGTGCTGGAGCCTAGCTCGCACCTTGATTTGGAAACTATAATGATATTTATAAATCGTACTGGAGCTTCTGCTCGTACGTGGATTGTGAATGGTTGTCTTATGAGTATAACCGTACCAGAGCTATGCTCGTACGCGCCTCTTTATAAGAAGATGCATGATGCATGAGTCGTGCTAGAGCTTTGCTCGCACAAGTTTGCACGAGGGGATACGTATAAGGTTGTGAAAGTGGGTAAGATCCTTAAGCCTTACATCCTTAAGCCTTACATCCTTAAGCTAACATCCTTAAGCCCGAAGAGGCGGGGAGGCTCTGTTAGGCGGGGAGGCTCTGTTCGGTGGGGAGGCTCTCTTACGGTGGGATCCTTAAGCCAACATCCTTAAGCCCAAAGAGGCGGGGAGGCTCTGTTCGGCAGGGAGGCTCTCCTACATAGGTACGGTAAGATCTTTAAGCCCTACATCCTTAAGCTAACATCCTTAAGCCCAAGGAGGCAGGGAGGCTCTGTTAGGCGGGGAGGCTCTGTTCGGTGGGGAGGCTCTCTTACGGAAAGGATCCTTAAGCCCTACATCCTTAAGCTAACATCCTTAAGCCCGAGGAGGCAGGGAGGCGCTGTTAGGCGGGGAGGCTCTGTTCGGCAGGGAGGCTCTCCTTCACGGAATATGGAACACTCATGGTATGGGGTAGATAAGACCTAGGAATGGCACCCCTAATCACGATATGAGTTGCGGAGTACGCTGTACCGTGTATATCACATGGAGTACGATGTACCACATGATGGTTATATCACATGCGTGTGGTCTGGGATGAATTATGATGTAATGGTTCACATAGGCACTTTTGATATAGTGACCTAGATTTATACACATGCGTGAATTGTGAATGAAAATGTGGTTGTGATTGTGAGTTGATTTGGTGGTGTTTATGATGTTGGTTTAAAAAGGAGGTTTCTTAATGAATTACCCTTTTTATGAATTTAAATGAGATTGAGCATGAGATGATTTATACATGATGTTTCTACCATGTTTTATATGCCAATGCACATGACTTTGATACATGATATATATGTATATTTACATGGCATAGTTTTATTCCTCATGCTCCTACCATAAATGATTTATGCATAACACTATCAGCATGTAGATAGAGTAGTTATCTACCATGCTTGCATTATTGCCTTACTGAGCGTGTGGTTGCTCATCCCACTCTATTTTCCCCCCTACAGAGCGTGCATAGTAGCCCAGTGAGGACTGAGGCGTATTATTTTGGACTCCGCTGCATCTCCATCTCTAAGAGGTATATACACAGTGATTCTTTTTGTATCTAAACAATGTAAAAGCACAGTATTCTTTTGAGTTGTACTTATGGGCGATGTAGATGTCAGTAAAACATGTATTCGTATAAGTACACGATTAAATGCACATGTATGACATCATTTTAATTAATTGAGAATGAATGAGATGTGGTGTTTATTATTGGCTCACAGCCCAACAGTGTGTGGTGAGTTTAGTTCACGACCGGGTAAGGTAACAGTAAAACGCGAAAAATTTTCAGTGATTTTCAGTTAAAGAGAATGGATTTGGGTCGTGACAGAGATTGGTATCAGAGCTGTGTTGGCCTGATGTGAGTCATTAATAAAACGTAGGAAAGTACATCCCCATAGTACTGTGCTTTTGTTTAGATATAACTGTGTATACTGTGATGGATTGAGCTTAATGAATTATTATAATACAGGGAGTTAGGCACTATGCCAGTTACACGCCAAGGTAGAGGGGTGAGAGCACGTGCTAGAGGCCGTAGAGGTAGGCCTGAGAGCCGTGCGGAGCCACAGACTGAGCAGGCTCCATAGAACCCTGCTGAGAGAGCAGGTGATACTGAGGCTCGCTTCGCTAGGTTAGAGCGGAGTATTGAGAGTTTGGTGGAGATAGTCACGCAGGCATTGGGTGCCGGTGATAGACGAGGTCCCGCAGCACAGCCTACTACTGAACAGGCAGCTGCAGAGGCGGAGAGACCTCATGCTGCTGAGACAGCTACAGTTACACCACCTCCAGCTCAGGATATAGCTTCTCCTATCGCTCCACAGCAGAGCGGTAGTGATTTGGGTTATGACTGCGACTTGAGCAGGCTGCGAGAGTTTCAAGTGCTAAAACCCCCAGTGTTTAGAGGGGTGAAGGACCCAGTGATTACGGAGGATTGGGTGTATGAGATGGAGAAACTGTATAGGTTTTTCCGATGCACTTCAAGTGAGAAGGTTGCCTTCGCCATGTTTATGCTGAAAGGTGAGGCCGGGCATTGGTGGAGGTCCACCGAGGTTATTTTGAGGGCCAGACACTCTGAGATCTCGTGGGAGATATTTCTAGAGGCCTTCAGGAGACAGTATATTCCAGCTACCGCACAGAGGAAATTGCGGATGGAATTTATGAACTTTGTTCAGGGGAACCGAACTGTGGATGAGTATGAGTCCAAGTTTATGTCATTGGGGAGATATGACCCTGACACGATGGGTAGTGAGACCCGGAAGATTCAGAAGTTCATGGATGGATTGAGATTGGCCATCCGGACTAAGCTAGCTCCCTTCGATATTGTTACTTATGAGGAGGCTGTACATAAGGCTCAGTTATGTGAACAAGACTTTGAGCGAAATGCCTCCGAGCTTGGGAGAGTCAGTGTCAGAAAGGACAAGGATCGGAAGAGATCCGGGTTTGGAAGAGTGGCCAAGAGAGATGGCCAAAGATTTTTCGAGAAGAGGCCAAAGATTGAGGAGGTGCGGGAGAGAGCTGCTAGACCTCCCGTATACCCAGCCTTGACTGCGCCAAGGGGTATGACTATTGGAGGACAACGACCTACTACTGATCAGTGTAGGAGATGTGGGAGATTTCATGGGAATAGGCCCTGTCTGATGACCCCTATGGTGTGTTTTAGATGCGAGAGACCAGGACATATGGCTAAGTATTGTCCCGAGAAGATGGAGATTGCCCCACAGAAGGGCAAGGAGCCTGAGGGAGCTCCAGTTGAGACAGCAGCCCCGAGGAGGAGGGCTACAGTTGAGGAAAAAGGGAAACAGGCTGCGGGTGTGAGCACAGGAAGGGTGCATGCACTGGACCAAGACACTGCAGACGCTTCGACGGATGTGATAAAAGGTACCATCCGAATCTTTGATTTAGAAGCATTGGTATTATTTGATCCTGGTGCCACGCATTCTTTCATATCACCTTCCTTTGCACATAAATTGTTGAAATATGTGAAACCAACATTGTTGGATAAAATGTTGATGATTTCCACACCCATGAATGATAGTCAATTGACTGAGCATGTATGTAGGAATTGTGAGTTAAAGATAGAGGGGAAGGAAATGATAGCCAATCTGATTTTATTGAATATGAATGATTTTGATGTAATTTTGGGAATGGATTGGTTGGCTACCAATCGTGTTGTGATGGATTGTCATGCCAAAACATTGATGTTTTCAGGATTAGACAATCTTATTGTAAACTTTGATGAAAAGAAATGATATGAAACTTGTATGATTGTGGTAAATAAAAGAGTATAATTTTAAATGCATATTGCTTGAGAGATAAATTATTTGTTTTGATAAATATGGAATGTGGAGTGATGGTTTATGTTACTAACGATGGAGAGGATAATGTGAAGGATTCATTGCCTATGTGGTTGATATGGATGAGGCACACCAGGAATTGAAAGACATACCCGTAATTACGGATTACCCTGATGTCTTTCCGGATGAATTACCAGGACTACCACCTGAACGGGAAATGGAATTCTACATAGAGTTAGTGCCTGGTACGGAGCCGATATCGAAACCACCCTATAGAATGGCTCTGATAGAATTGGAAGAGCTGAAGAGACAGCTGCAAGAGTTGTTGGAGAAGGGGTTTATTAGACCGAGTGTCTCACCTTGGGGAGCACCGGTTCTATTTGTAAGGAAGAAGGATGGAAGCCTTCGACTGTGTATAGATTACCGGTTGTAGAATAAGGCCACCATTAAGAACAAGTACCCCCTTCCAAGAATCGATGATTTGTTGGATCAGCTCCAGGGAGCCAAAGTATTTTCTAAAATAGATCTGCGGTCAGGGTATCATCAGTTGAGGATCAGGAGTGGAGATGTACCCAAGACAGCATTTCGTACCCGTTATGGCCACTACGAGTTTTTAGTGATGCCATTCGGATTGACGAATGCTCCCGCAGCATTTATGGCATTGATGAATGATATATTCAAGCCATACCTGGACAAGTTTGTGATTGTTTTCATAGATGACATTTTGGTGTATTCCAAGTTCAGGGAAGATCATGAGGAGCACTTGAGGATAGTTCTGCAGACCCTCCGAGAGAGAGAATTGTATGCCAAACTCAGCAAGTGTAACTTTTGGTTGGAACAGATCTCGTTTCTGAGGCATGTCGTGTCAAAGGATGGGGTATCAGTGGATCCATCCAAGATAGAGGCAGTTGTGCAGTGGGAACTGCCCAAGATAGTAACTGAGATCAGGAGCTTTCTGGGATTGGCAGGATATTATCGGAGATTTGTAGAGGGTTTCTCCAGACTAGCTGCTCCATTGACACGCCTCACGCGAAAAGATGTTAAGTTTGTGTGGGATGAGGCATGTGAGAGGAGTTTTGAGGAGCTTAAGCGTCGATTGACGACTGCTCCAGTTCTCACCATTCCTACCAGCTCAGGAGGATTCTCGGTGTATACGGATGCATCACACCAGGGACTGGGCTGTGTACTTATGCAGGATGGGAAGGTAGTTGCCTATGGATCTAGACAGTTGAAAGATCATGAGAGGAACTACCCGACACATGATTTGGAGTTGGCGGCTGTAGTATTTGTATTGAAAATATGGCGCCACTATCTCTATGGTGAGAAATTTCAGGTGTTCACAGATCATAAGAGCCTTAAGTACCTGTTCTTGCAGAAAGAGCTGAATATGAGACAGAAGAGATGGCTCGAACTCCTGAAAGACTATGATTGTGAAATCATGTACCACCCGGGTAAGGCAAATGTAGTTGCCGATGCTTTGAGTATAAAGAACCTTGGGTTGGTGTCTTATATGATGGTACGGGAACATGAATTGTTAGAACACTTTGCGAACCTCAGTTTGGATGTAACCCCACCTGGATCTGAGAGACTTGAGATCATGGCTAGTTTGAGACTAGATCCAGAGTTGATTGGCCGTATTCGGCAAGCCCAGCAGAGTGATCGACGGTGCATCGATTGGCTGAGGCAGGTACAGACAGGTGTGGGTATTGATTTTGAGCAGAGTGCTGATGGCTTATTGAGGTTCAGAGGCAGAGTATGCGTTCCCAGGGATCCTGAGATCAGGAGAATGATTTTATCAGAGGCTCACTCATCGAAGTATACGATACATCCGGGAAGTACCAAGATGTATCAAAACCTTCGGAAGGTTTATTGGTGGTCTGGAATGAAGAGAGACATCGCTGAATATGTCGCTAAGTGTCTCGTTTGTCAGCAAGTGAAGGTAGAGCATCAGAAGCCTGCAGGATTATTGCAGCCTCTACCGATACCGACATGGAAGTGGGAGCATGTCACCATGGATTTTGTGATGGGGTTGCCGAGGACCCGTAGAGGTCATGATGCCATATGGGTTATTGTGGACCGGTTGACTAAGTCCGCCCATTTCTTGGCTATGAAAGCTACCGATACACTGAGTCAGTTGGCGAACCTGTATATTCGAGAGATAGTACGGCTACATGGTGTACCAGTGAGCGTTGTTTCTGATAGGGATGCCCGCTTCACTTCCCATTTTTGGGAACATTTTCAGGAAGCGCTGGGGACCCGACTGAGTTTTAGCACCGCTTTTCATCCTCAGACAGATGGGCAGTCAGAGAGGACTATACAGACCCTCGAGGATATATTGAGAGCGTGTGTGCTGGATTTTAGAGGCTCCTGGGATGACCACCTACAGTTGGCCGAGTTCGCTTATAATAATAGCTATCATGCTAGTATCGGGATGGCACCCTATGAGGCATTATACGGGCGTAGATGCCGTTCCCCTATTGGATGGGAAGAGGTTGGTGACAGACAGATTTTTGCTCCGGACTTAGTGCAGCAGGCATCTGAGGACGTCCAGTTGATATGTGAGAGATTACGGACAGCTCAGAGCCGACAAAAGAGTTATGCTGACAAGAGACGAAGACCACTGGAGTTTGATGAGGGTGAGTCGGTATTTCTGAGAATTTCACCATCGAAGGGTATTATGAGATTCGGTAAGAAGGGCAAGCTGAGCCCTAGATATATCGGACCCTTCGAGATTTTGGAGAGAGTGGGAGATAAGGCGTATAGATTGGCATTGCCACCGGACTTGGCAAATGTCCACAACGTCTTCCACATCTCGATGCTTCGGAAGTATCACCCGGACCCGGCACACGTGATAAGATATGAGCCGTTGGAGCTCCATGAGAGTATGACGTATGTTGAGAAGCCGGTTCGGATATTGGATAGAAAAGAGAAAGTGTTGCGGAATAAGACAATTCCCTTGGTGAAAGTGCTTTGGCAACACCACACGGCGGAAGAGGCCACGTGGGAATTGGAGAACTTGATACGGGAGAAGTAGCCCCAACTTTTTGAAGAGTGACTTGGTTCTAATTTGGAGGACCAAATTCCTTGAAGGAGGGGAGAATGTAAGACCCCGTATATGTATAAGGGTAATGTGTGTAATTGGATCAAATAATATGATTGGACTTGTAATGTAAAGTATGATCGATGTAAGTCCATGGATTCAATGTATGTATGTGTAATATAAATTGTAATGTACATACAAGTTTCATTGAGTATGAATATGAAGAAATGAATTCTGGCAAGTGAGGGATGTGATTGAGACTCAAGATGAGTAATGTGGTAAAATGGAATGGAGTTATGCTTCCATTTGGTTTTATGTAGCATACCTTTGAACATACAATGAATGCACACAAGCTTCAATGTGCATAAGGTATGAATGGATGCCATTTTCAAGTTATAAAGGTGGATGGATGAGAAAATGGCCATGGCAATAGATTAAGGGTGTGTTGGTATGAGTTACAGCAATGAAACTGCAGGAAATCTGGAAAACATGAGGTCCAGATCGATCTCATAAGATGAGAGATCGATCTGGAAGAGCCAGAATGCTCTTATTTGGGCAAAAGAATAGAGCAGATCGATCTCCAATGGAGCCAGATCGATCTGCCAAGCATTCTGTAGTGAAAAGATCGATCCTCAAGCACCCAGATCGATCTCCTTAGCTCTCTGTTTGGGACCAGATCGATCTCATGCTTCGACAGATCGATCTCATGCTTCAACAGATCGATCTCATTGCTTCGACAGATCGATCTCAGGCTTAAAAATGCCGTGAAAAAGAGGGATTTTAAGGGACCAGATCGATCTCCTCTTAGACCAGATCGATCTCCTCAAGTCATTTCTATATAAGGAAAGCTGAAAATCTGGAAATCTCGAAAAAACATTTAACCTTACAATCTCAACCCAAAAACCTAACTTTCCCTCTCTAAAATCAGCCATTTTCAGTGAGATTTGGAGAGAGATCATTAGAGGCAAAGTTGTTCCTATCAAAGAGAAGAACAACATAGTGAGAGGGCATTTTTCCATTCTTGGAATTGAAGGAGTTAAGGGCATTACCAATTGGAGCAAGAAGAGAAATCATATTGGTAAGATTCTAACACTCCAATCCAAATGCATTAGCTATTTAATTGATTTTGGAGTTGATTGATGTGAGTATTGATGGATAAACTACCTAGGAATGTAGTGGAATTGGTGTGACCTAGAAATCTAAAATGGGTATAATGTGAGGATATGTGGGATTGAAGGAGCTTATGGTTTATGGCATGCTAAAGTTGTTATTGGGGTAATGTTCATGATTTTTGATGGTTAGATGGAATTACTTGGTGAGTTGGAGGAATTGTGAAAATGGGTATGTATATGAGTGATAAATGCTATAGTGAGGGAATTCATGGAATATGAACACTATGAGCTTAATGTCGATTTAACATCGATTTTGAATAAGTTAATAGGCCTAAGAAGATCCATAGACTCGAGCTATGGGTAAAGTAATGAAACGAGGCCAAATAAGCTTTAATAGAGGCTATAGATTAAATTAACTATAGCGAGCACAAGGGTTGCAATATATGGATCGAATATAATGCGGGATACGATTTTGTGCAGTCCCGAAGAGTTCGTTGAAGGCGAACCGAACCGTACGAGTAAGCAGCTTAAGGAGGTGGAATCATACATCGCGATTCCAGGTAAGGGAATTTTGTGAGTATATAGAGGTAGCTGCTCGTACTTTGAACTTATGGGTGAATATTGGGTGTTGTATGAAATGCATGAATTGCTCAAATAAATGATTGATGGTATTCGTGAATGATGATGAGTATATGCGTGGTTTTGGATTTGAAGTGGATTTTATGAAATGGGATAGTAAGGCTAATAATTGCATAAATCTAATGTTTTGATGTTTTTCCAAAACGAATTGCTTAGTTTTAAGCAAGCTTGTAGATAGGTCGGCTAGTATTGTATTGTTGTTGTGGAAAAGAATTTGTGAGTGCTAAACCCGAATTGCCTGGATTGATAAATTGTATATGAGCCGCCTATCACATTTGTATGACATAAATCGCGCTAGAGCCTCGCTCGCGCTGGATTTCTATGTTTTCATTTGTATGAAACGTGCTGGAGCCTAGCTCGCACCTTGATTTGGAAACTATAATGATATTTATAAACCGTACTGGAGCTTCTGCTCGTACGTGGATTGTGAATGGTTGTCTTATGAGTATAACCGTACCAGAGCTATGCTCGTACGCGCCTCTTTATGAGAAGATGCATGATGCATGAGTCGTGCTAGAGCTTTGCTCGCACAAGTTTGCACGAGAGGATACGTATAAGGTTGTGAAAGTGGCTAAGATCCTTAAGCCTTACATCCTTAAGCCTTACATCCTTAAGCTAACATCCTTAAGCCCGAAGAGGCGGGGAGGCTCTGTTAGGCGGGGAGGCTCTGTTCGGTGGGGAGTCTCTCTTACGGTGGGATCCTTAAGCCAACATCCTTAAGCCCAAAGAGGCGGGGAGGCTCTGTTAGGCAGGGAGGCTCTCCTACATGGGTACGGTAAGATCCTTAAGCCCTACATCCTTAAGCTAAAATCCTTAAGCCCGAGGAGGCAGGGAGGCTCTGTTAGGCGGGGAGGCTCTGTTCGGTGGGGAGGCTCTCTTACGGAAAGGATCCTTAAGCCCTACATCCTTAAGCTAACATCCTTAAGCCCGAGGAGGCAGGGAGGCTCTGTTAGGCGGGGAGGCTCTGTTCGGTAGGGAGGCTCTCCTTCACGGAATATGGAACACTCATGGTATGGGGTAGATAAGACCTAGGAATGGCACCCCCAATCACGATATGAGTTGCGGAGTACGCTGTACCGTGTATATCACATGGAGTACGATGTACCGCATGATGGTTATGTGATGAGAAAGTCTAGCAAGGGATAATCCATCTTCGTGCCAGCATGATACCCCGCACACCTGGATGCGTGTGGTCTGGGATGAATTATGATGTAATGGTTCACATAGGCACTTTTGATATAGTGACCTAGATTTATACACATGCGTGAATTGTGAATGAAAATGTGGTTGTGATTGTGAGTTGATTTGGTGGTGTTTATGATGTTGGTTTAAAAAGGAGGTTTCTTAATGAATTACCCTTTTTATGAATTTAAATGAGATTGAGCATGAGATGATTTATACATGATGTTTCTACCATGTTTTATATGCCAATGCACATGACTTTGATACATGATATATATGTATATTTACATGGCATAGTTTTATTCCTCATGCTCCTACCATAAATGATTTATGCATAACACTATCAGCATGTAGATAGAGTAGTTATCTACCATGCTTACATTATTGCCTTACTGAGCATGTGGTTGCTCATCCCACTCTATTTTCCCCCCTACAGAGCGTGCATAGTAGCCCAGTGAGGACTGAGGCGTATTATTTTGGACTCCGCTGCATCTCCATCGCTAAGAGGTATATACACAGTGATTCTTTTTGTATCTAAACAATGTAAAATCACAGTATTCTTTTGAGTTGTACTTATGGGGGATGTAGATGTCAGGAAAACATGTATTCGTATAAGTACACGATTAAATGCACATGTATGACATCGTTTTAATTAATTGAGAATGAATGAGATGTGGTGTTTAATTATTGGCTCACAGCCCAACAGTGTGTGGTGAGTTTAGTTCACGACCGGGTAAGGTAACTGTAAAACGCGAAAAATTTTCAGTGATTTTCAGTTAAAGAGAATGGAATTGGGTCGTGACACTCAAAACACTCAGTAAGGAGGATAAGGGAGATTTATGAAATCATCATCACTTCACAGCTCATCATTTGGGCATGTAAAACATGATAGAAATATTCGAGCATGTAAAACGTTTATTGACATAATGATAAAAATAATGGCATCGATTTGCATCAGCATAAATCACGTGATAAAAATCACAATTCTTCATAACATCAAATTTCAATACATGATAGAAATCACAGTCATAAAGTACGTCATTCATTAAAATAGTCGAGACTAGGCATTTAATAAAACTTAGATAAAAACAGTGTCATAAGCACATCACATCATCCTCAAGGAGGGCATCTCACGTTACCAAAACGAAGGCATCTCTCAATACCACAATGGAGGCATACTCAAAAGGGGGAAACGTCGACATCTATCCATGGCCATGATATTGCTGTAGATTTGATCAAAGCCATACAAGCTCGGTCTTACATGCTATCAAAGCAAGGCCATCCATTGCTACCAGAGCAGGGTTATCTCAGTCTTACATGCTACTAGAGCAAGGCTCGGTCTTACATGCTACCAGAGAAAGGCCACTCAACGCTATCAGGCAGAGTATCGATGCGCATCTCATGACAAGCCTTAGTCTCAATAAATTATGTCATTATTATATAAAAATCATTTTGCCTTCACGTAGACCTCATAGTGGTTATCTCAAAGAAAACTCATTGTTGTTATAACACATTGTGCTCACAATTACACAAAAAAATTCATCAAAACCGAGCTTTAACTGACAAAACACTCACACATTCATCAAAGCATCAAATCAACTCATTTCTCATAAACATGCTCATTTATCAAACCTTTTTCATGCTTAAAAGGTATTTTCATCATTTAGAAAATAACATGCACAAACATTTTATTTCCCTTACCTCTTGCACCTTGAGTGGTACAATGTCCCCTAGGTCTCGGACAAGCCTCGTTTCTCGAGTCGGATTCTCGAGCTGTCCAAACATCATCAAATAGTCAATATACATCATTCTCATTGTCGATTTCTTTCTCTTACTCATTCTAGCTCAACATTCACCTTTTTCCTATTTACACATTACACCCTAAACTACATCCAAGTTACAAACCTTAAAGACATACATTGTCTCAAAACTTTTCCTACATCTTTATCAACACCTTAGCTAGCCCGTGACTATTAGAAGACATCTGCATTCACTCTTCTACTAAACTCCTTTGTAGTTTTCTTCATGACTTAAACATTTCCAACTAAGTATATATATTTATTCACCAATATATATATATATATAATGATAATGCTTAAAAACAAGGGTATTGTGAGTTCACCTAGCTTGTTTTTTTCTTGGCCAACTTATAGAATGCTTGTCTCTTCCCTTTGTTCACACCAACCATTGATTTTCTAGTATGTTGTTCTCTTTACCAAGAGGAATAACTTTGCCTCTTACCTCTCATTCCAACTCTATCCAGAATGTGGTGAATCAAAGAGAGAGAAAGCTTGGTTTGGGTGAAAATGGTGAGTACTGGTGTTTGCAGGTGAGAGGGAATCGATTTTCAGGTAAAATCTCATGGTCCTTATATAGACAGAGTGTGTGAGATTAATCTGGCATTGGGTGGAGATCGATCTTTGCTTGGTTTCAACTACTCCAACTACTCAATTACCAACTACAAGATCAATCTGCTTGATGGTAGGGATCGATCTGCTCTTTACAAAACCATATGGAGATCGATCTGTTCTATAAAGGGGGATCGATTGCTTCCTGGCCGAGACAATTAGAGATCGATCTGCCCTTGTGACAGGATCGATTCTCGTTAGGCAGAGGTAGTAGGAGATCAATCCGCTCCTTCATGAGATCGATCTACCTGTCTGCTTTAGTATACTTATTGCATTCTGGAGTCATGGGATTGATCTTCCACCCCTATGAGATCGATCCTTCATCTCTTGAGATCGATCTGGCCTTTATAAACTTCAGTGTTGTTGCACAATTTTACAGGAAACTCAAGGTAAAACTTACTATAATCTACTCTATAGACCATATTTCAATCCATTCACATATAAGACTTAAAAACCTTATCTTCTTATACTTCATTGGATTTAAAACTTGCATGTACAACGAAATATCATAACTACATTCACCAAATTATGAATCTCACATTGTAACCTCATAGCTACACAAAATTCTCAGGTCTCATAATTATGATTGAAGAGAAGAACTTAAAATAAGAAAAGATAGAGGGTTCAAGAAGGGAAGTCAAGTTGATTTCATTTGCCAAAAAGGCCCAAACAAACCCAATTATAGTGGTTAAGCAAATGTAGTACTTTTGGGGCTAGCAAGTGCACCAAAACCCTAGAGATAAGTGATTCAATAATGAGAACTCATATAAATGAGTAAGATATGAAAAAATGGACAAAAATAAGAAGGTAAGTTCAAGGAAAAGTAAAGATAGGAAAAATTACCTTGAAAGTTAAGAATTAAATCGGGTAAAGTGAATAAGTGATGGATTCAGCTTGGAAAATGACCAATTGGGACATTGTTATTTGGGGTTTAGGTCATGATATGTCTAAGGAACTAATAAAAATTATTTGGTAGGATTTACAAGGCTGAAATCATGGAGAAAAACATAATGGGCCAAAAGATGAAATTTAAAGCCATTTCGGGTAAGTTGAACTGGGCTGAATTGTGTAGGCCCATTTGGCCAAATGAGTGGGCCCTTTTATGAGCCCAATGTGAAGTATACGTAAGGCCCTAAGTGTGCTGAAATTTACAGCCCAAGAATCCCAAGGGAAGGCCTAAATCGAGAGCCTATAAGACAAGCCCATTTCAAGTGATATCTTAAGCCCAATTAGGAAAACCAAGCCCAAAACCCATGGATCATGACCCAAACCCATTAACCCAATTAAGTGGCTGAACTTTTAATGTGTAATTAGTCAACCATAAGCCTTAGGGACTAAGGAAAAATCGGCTAAACACTATCATCCTCACCAAACTGAGAGTGACTCCTTTAAAGACCAAATTGTGCAAGCTTTCTCTCTCTAAGCAAATCACTACCCTAGAGGAAAAATTGGAACAAGTGATCTTAAGAAAAGTTGCTCCAAATTTAATGAGGAACAACATATCCAAAATGCAGCACCTGATGAGCTGATTTGATCATCCCGAAATCAAAGCAAAGTCATGGTTTTGGCTAGGTAAGCAAGCTAGACATGTTCACAAGCTTCCAACTTCTAGTATAAGTATCTATGGAATTTTCTAAGATGATTACTATATAAATTAAGGGCTAAAACATTTGATTTCATGATGAAATGATCATGGTCAAAAATGGGTATTTGATGATTCATGCATCTATGGTTAAATTAGATGCATGGATAGGTTAGGTAACATGTGTACATGATGTTAAAATGGTTTATTTCAGTCAAATTGATGAATTTGTGGATGAATTGAGTTAGGGTAGTAAGGTGTTTGATGAAATGTGTGAGTGAAGGATAAAAGTAAGCTAAATTGAGTATGTCAAGTGTTTGATAAAATGCATGAAAGAGGTTGGCTAGAAAACTAGGCATGTTGGCGTGACTTGCCATGGCATTTAGCCATGGTTGGCTTGGATGGCATTCGGCCACCATGCCATTTCTGAATGGTTCAATGGAGCTAGCCAAAATGTAGAAAGCCATTAAGAAGTTTAAGAACTCAGTACGAGGCCCAAAAAAAGTTAACGGACACGATAAGTCCAATAGACTCTGAGGAAGAAAAGTTCGAATAAAAAGGGGTTGAGGAACTTTATGAATATTGTTATAAATATAATTGGGCCTAGTATTTTATTTAAGTTCATTGAGATAGAAATATAGTAATTAACCTGATAATGGTTAAATGAAGCTTCAGAGACTAGATTAGGAGCGAATAAGACTGGACGAGCTTCTAGCGGTGGAACTTGTACTACGCTTGATGTGATTCGAGGCAAGGGGATTTTGTAAGTGCTTCGAGGTAGCTATACGTATTTTTGAGGGGATTTATAGGGACTTAAATTCTCTAAGCTATCTAGAAATAAAATAATAATTCTTCAATAAAAAAATTTAAAAATAAAGAAAAATGACGATTTTGCCCATAGTAGGGAATTTATGAAAAGTGTAGTAAGGATCCTAAAATGCATGAATTTCATGATTTTGATGTTTTTATCATGATTTAATGTCCTAAAGTGAATGAAATGAGGATAGGCTGGCTATTACCTTTTATTATTTCATGAAACGACACAAATTAGATGCTAAGATTTATTTTTGAAATACTTTATTTAAAATGGAGCCACTTGTCGTATTTGTATGAGTATAATTAGTGTTGGAGCCTCGCTCGCACTGAAATTTTATATTTTGACTCATATAGATAGTGCTGGAGCCCTGCTCGCACTAGATCTTTCTGATTGTATGCATAAAAGTCATATTAGAGCTTTGCTCGTACGTGATTTTACATTGATTTACTATGCATGAAAGTCGTACTAGAGCGTTGCTCGTACAAGGATTTTATATGTTTTGCAAAGAAAATGTGTTGAAGCTTTGCTGGCACAAGATGTTAGATATCATGACATGCATAAGTCATACCGTAACCTCTTGTAGACTATGTGTCACAATGAGATGATATACCAGCATGCGTATTTTAAGACATGGGTTGGTTACCAACTTGATACAGGGTGGCTAAGACCTACGGCAGGCACCCCCGAATAGTGATGGGGGATAAGACCTATGACAGGCACCTCAGACCATATGGGTCTATGAAGTACATTGTACCGTGTAACTCACATGGAGTACGCTGTACCGTTTAGTTTTGATGACTAGCTAGTTGAGTTATTATTCGCACGGGTAGGATTGACCTCACCTCCGGTTGTAGTTGCTATGCTTCGCATGTCGGGATTCGCGTAGACTGGGATCACAGGGATTTATATATGGCCATAGTTCCCAATTTGTTTCCATAAGATAACCTACATGCCTCACGTGATATCACGCTATATTGATAGATAATGGTAGACCCAAAGGAGGGGTTATACTTGTATTTATATTTTAAAGAAATGTGGTTTTATACATCAGGGTATTCCCGAAGGGTGGGTTTAGCCTTAATTTAGTTTGATTTGTGATGAAATTATGAGTTTTGATAAATGAGCATCAAATGTTTTACATGATGGTTTTCCATGTGTTATTATGCCTGATTTTATGAGTTTCCTTTACTCTATACATATTCATGTGGCATGGTTTTATTTTACCTCATGTTCCCGATGTAAATGATTTTAATATCATGGCATTATCAGCATGTAAATAGTGTAGCTATCTACCTGCTTACATTCTTTCCTTACTGAGCAAGTGGTGCTCACCTTTTCACTTTCCATATCTATAGAGCATCCATAGCGGTTGAGAGCGAGTGGAGACTTGCACTCCCTGTGTCCGTTGCTGCCCATCGCTAAGAGGTATACACATTAGTATTGCTTGTATCTAAACAAGTACAACACAGTAATACCTTTGGAATGTAATTTGGGGGATGTAAATATTTGTAGACACGTATCAAAAATAAAATTACAGTTTAAGTAGCTTATATGTTTACAGTTTAAGTAACTTGTACTAATGCGAGAAACTTAGTACAACTCTTCGTAATTATACTCGATCCAAAACCAAACATACATAAACACATGGGATGTGACTCTAATTCTAACCTGCCTATAGGACACACACTAGAAAATTAAAGCTGTGATACCAACTCTTTAGTGTCCTGAATTTTTAAAAATGTGGACTAAATTTTTCTTTACTTCCTATTAGTTGCCTACATGCAGTGTAGGGCGGGATCAACTTAGTTAGCTAATCTTTTACAATTTATATCTATATTGTTCTTTAATCCGTTGTCCCAATTCAAACTTCAGGTGATGTAACTTGATGATGCATAATTCAAATACTCTACCTAATCATCTATGATAATATTACATTCATCCAAATTAATCTATAATTGTGAGTTAAACAAACGAATCATCATTTGAAATCTATACATCACATCACCCTAAATGAGGCTATAATTGACGACCAATCTAACCTGTCAGACTATATTTGACATCTATTATAACTTAACATTACATCTTGACAAAATAATTTACAAAGTAATACAATAGCTTAGTCTGTGCCTTGACTGTCTGAAGATAAACACCAAAGAGGTGGATATCTCACATGAACAATGGGTGAGCTGAGAGAGACTCTGAAATTCGATCTACCTAATCAGTGCTCTATTGACCACTACAAAATTGTAAGACCCTTAAATTCTTATGTAATACCCTTAAATTTGCTAGACTTTCATTTAATCATATAAGGTGTATATGGATTGTGAAATTAATACACGCAAGTTTTAAAGTGTATATCGAGTGTAAGAAGGATATTTCCATGAGTGGAATGTGAATATATTGAGTTTTGAGTGGTGTGGTAAAATGGAATCAAGTTGCATGAGTTGCATAAATCTTTATACTTCCATTTGGTTTTGTATTATATACCTTTGGTTATACAATGAATACACATAAGTTTTAATGTATATAAGGTATGAATGGATTTCATTTTTAAGCCTTAAAGGTGGTTGGATGAGAAAATGACTTTAGCAGTAAAATTTAGGAGGTTTGGGGTGAGTTACTACAAAAAATTGTAGCAAAATCTAGAAAATATGAATGTCATATCGATCTCATTGAAGGAAAGATCGATCTGAAAGAGCAAAAAATGCTCTTATTCGAGCAATGGAACAAAGGCAGATCTATCCCCAATGGGGATAGATCGATCTGCTAAGCATTTTGTGAAGAAGGAATCGATCCCTAAAGGGCCAAATCGATCTCCAAATGCTACTAACTAGGAGAAGATCGATCTCACCCTTAGAGCAGATCGATCTCCTTAAGCTACTGCTTGGAACAGATCGATCTCATGCTTAGAGGCAGATCGATCTCATTAAGTTGAATGGTCAGTTTCGAGAGGAAAAAATGCAGGGCAGATCGATCTCATATGGTTAGCAAATCGATCTCATAGAGACAATTCTATAAATACTGGGCTTCTGCATTTCAATTTTAATGAGATTCACATTTCCATTCAAGAACAAAAGCTAAACCTAACATTTCTACACTAGAAAACTTCAGTTTGCAATCAATTTTGAATGTGTTTTAGTTGAGTTGTTCTTGGTAAATAGGAGAACAACATACTTGGAAATAAGAGATTGAAATCAAGGATTCTAATAGTAAGGAGGATTTGTACCAATTTGGTGAAAAAGCAAGGAAATCTCAGCTAGGTAAGATTTAATGCACCAAGTTGATATATGTTAAACTAGGTGTATTAATGAGTTTATTGGTATATATATGAATTGTTGGAAACGAAAGAATCATGAAAAATGAGCATGACCTAGCTATTGGTGTGAAAATAATGAGAAAATGGTGTTGGCATAAATTTAATGAGGGAATATGCATGAATTGAAGATTTTAAGCTAATCTTGTGAAATGCATAAATTAGAAATAAGGAGTAACGAATATAGCTACAAGGAAATTATGGCATGATACCAAAATGAGGGAAAATGGTGTGATTGATGTATTCAACAAAGATTTAGCAAATGAAATGAATATAATATGATATACTAATGAAGATTCGTATAACAGCTTGGAAATCACATTGGGAGCTGATCAGACTATGAGAGTGAGCAGCATCGAGGAAGGGAGGTCACTTGACGTGATCCAAGGTAAGGGAATTTCGTGAGTAGCTAGAGATGGCTACACGTATTTTGAATAGCATTTTTATATTATATGCTATATGAATTCCCATGAATAGGCATGTTCTTATGATATGAACAAATGGGGATAAGTGTCTTTTATCCAAAAATAGGGTGAAAATACCTTAGAATCATGTTGTGATTAAGATTCATGATTTTGCATGATAGAATGGCTAATGTTTTTGATGTATATGCAAAAACATGCACACTTGAGTGCTTATTTGATTTGAATTGAGTGAATTGTAATTTGAATAGCCATCTATTGGATTTTGTGTGAAAACCATAAGTGCTAGAGATTACTGGCACTATATTTTGAGATATGCATCACATAGTACCTGAGAGTTATACTCATACTAAGTTTTAAATGCGATTTATGCATGTTAGAGTACTGGGAGCATTGCTCGTACTTATATTGTGATTGATGCATTATAGAGTATTAGGAGTTATGCTCATACTCAGTTTTACATGATAGAGTACTGGAGCTTAGCTCATACTCAGTTTTCATATAACACACAGTATAGAGTATTGGGAGCTTTGGTCATACTCGTGTTTTAACATAACATAGTGTTGGGAGTATTGCTCACACTAGAGTTATATCATTGTGATATGGTCGTGTTGGGAGTTTTACTCGCACATACTAGTTTTGAAAAGAGCATGAAACAGTCGTGTTGGGAGCCTATGCGGACTGTGTGTCACACCAATATATATATGCTCATACGTGCAATATTTTGAGATAAGGTCGAGGGCTATCAAAATAACCCAGGGTATGAGGATTGAGACTCATGGCGAGCATCCCGATTATAAGGTATATCCAAGGTATGAGGACTAAGACTCATGGCGAGCATCCTACCTTGAGATAGGGTCCATGTAGTACTGTGTACCATGTATGTCACATGGAATACATTGTACCGTGAGTACACGATGAGAGTGAGTTATAAGCTGATAGCTAAGATTTGACCCACCTCCCGTTACAGCAATTGTGAGACCCCGCACACCGAGTACTGTGTAGCTTGGGATCACAAAAAATGAGTTATGATCATACACTTGGAACATGTAGTCGCCTATCTTTGTTTTCCTTTCATGCTATGTGAATCAATATTTCTTGATTGAACTATCACATGATTTTATGATATGAACATGTGAGTTTGTGAATTGTGAAAGGGTAACTTCAGGGATGGGTGAAGCCTAGATTTTCATGTTTTGAAACATGATGAATGTCATATGATTTTGATTTAAATGAATGGCATGATAAATGTGATTTGTGTGAAATTACATGAGAAATGCAGTATTTATGTATAAAATGCTGAGGTTGTTAAACCATCATATTTCCAGTTTTATAACTGATGTTTTGTATCTATATATATATATATTGCATAAAGCTTTGAGAGAGATTCACGCTTTAGATACATATGGGTAAGGAAATGATTTCGAGGCATGACCATAGTATTTTATAGATAGTGCGGTTATCTACTTGCTTGCCTGATTTTCTTACTGAGATGTGAGCTCACCCCCTTATTATTTCCCTCCTTTCAGAGCATCCATAGTAGGTGGACACGGCTGAGGACTGATATTCCCTGACCCACTGCATATCCATCTTATGAGAGGTATACACACTCGAACATTTTGTACTGAACAATGTATAAGCATAGTTATGTAAACTAATTTACGGTCAGGATGTATATGTACAGATAAATGTATTAATGTACAAGAGTTTATATTATAGAAAAGAATATTAAATTCTATGTATGTTGTGAATGAGTGAGAATGGGTGACTAATATCGAATCACAGCCCAACGTTCGAGTCGATGTCATTCCTGATGATTAGGGAACACGAGATGTTGGAACAATTCACGAACCTTAGTTTAGATATGACCCCACCTGACGTTTATAGTGGTTTTATGATAGCTAGCCTGCAGTTGGAAATGGATCTGGTAGATCGAATCTAGCAGGTTTAGCGTATTGATCAGCAGTGCAGTGATATTGCCAGGCAGATACAGAGGGGTACAGAGACTGATTTTGAATTAAGTTCAGATGGATTGTTGAGGTTCAGAGGTAGGATATGTGTTCTCGATGCTCTAAATATTAGAAAGTCGATCTTGACAGAGGCTTACTCATCGAGGTATACGATACATCCAGGGAGTACCAAGATGTATCAGAATCTTTGAAAGGTTTATTGGTGGTCTAGGATGAAGAAAGACATTGTTGAATATGTCGCTAGATATCTCATCTGTCAGCAGGTAAAGATAGAGCATTAGAAGCCAGTAGGGTTATTGCAGCATCTACCGATACTGACATGGAAGAGGGAACACGTCACCATGGATTTTGTGATAGGATTATCGATGACCCGCAGAGGTCATGATGCCATATGGGTTATTATGGATCGATTGACGAAATCAGCCCATTTCTTAGCTATGAGAGCTACCGATACTCTGAGCTAGTTAACGAACTTGTATGTACGCGAGATAGTGAGGCTACATGGAATTCCAGTGAGCGTTATTTTTGATAGGGATGCCCGCTTCACTTCCCATTTCTGGGAACATTTTCAGGAAGAGATGGGGACCCAGTTGAGTTTTAGCACCGCGTTTCATCCTCAGACAGATGGTCAGTCAGAGAAGACTATACAAACCCTAAAGGATATATTGAGAGTATGTGTGTTAGATTTTGGAGGCTCTTGGGATGACCATTTGCCACTCGCAGAGTTCACCTATAATAACAGTTTTCATGTGAGTATCAGGATGGCACTATATGAGGTATTGTATGGGCGTAGATGTCGTTCCCCTATTAGATGTGAAGAGGTTGGTGACAGACAGATCTTTGCTCCTGACTTGGTTAGACAAGCCTTTAAGGATGTCTAGTTGATTTGTGAGAGGTTACGGATAGCGCAGAGCAAACAAAAGAGTTATGCTAAGAGGAGATAGAGACCACTAGAGTTTATGGTGGGTGAGTCAGTGTTTTTGAAGGTTTCTCCCTCGAAGGGGATTATGAGATTCAGAAAGAAGGGAAAGTTGAGCCCTCGATATATAGGGCTATCTGAGATACTTGATAAAGTGGGAGATAAGGCATAAAGGCTAGCATTACCACCCGAGCTAGTGAGTGTACATAACATCTTCCACATATCCATGTTACGGAAGTACCACCTAGACCCGGCGCTTGTGATAAGGTACGAGCCTCTGGAGCTCAATGAAAGCATGACGTATGATGAGAATCTGGTTCAAATAGTGGAGAGAAAAGAGAAAGTGTTGAGGACAAAGACCATCCCCTTGGTGAAAGTCCTTTGGCAACATCACACTGTGGAAGAGGCCACATGGGAATTGGAGAGTTTGATGCGGGAGAGGTATCCTGAGTTATTCACAGAGTGATTGGTTCCAATTTGGAGGACTAAATTTTCTAAGTGAGGGAGAATGTGAGACCCAAAAAATCAAGGCCAGATCGATCTCCCATTCAAGGAACATCTATCTCTTGTGAAAAATGAGGCAATTTGGAGTGAAATATGCAAGGCAGATCGATCTCTCAATTGCCCAGATCGATCTGCATTTGCCTCTGCCAAGCCCAGATCGATCCCCCACTCAAGCAGATCGATCTCCTTAGCTCTCAGGTTGGAGCATATCGATCTCCTCCCTTAGCCAGATCGATCTCCTCAGCTCTTTGCCTGAGGCAGATCTATCTCAAGCCCTCGACATATTGATCTCCTGCCTTCAAAATCTCGTGAAAATGAGGAATTTAGGCAAGGTAGATCGATCTCCTCTCTATGCAGATTGATCTCATCAAGTAATTTCTATAAATAGGAGCAGTTGAAATCTTCATTTCACAAGACAAAACCATTCCTTTTCCTTTTCAATCCAAAAACCTAGCTTTCTCACTCCTAAATCCACCCATTTTCATAAAGATTTGAGGGAAAACTATTAGATACAAAGTTGTTTACATCAAAGAGAAGAACAAGATAGATTGGAGTCATTACCCCATTTGTGGGATTGAAGGAGCAAAGGTGCATTTCCATTTGGAGCAAAGAGGAATTCAATCTAGGTAAGTTTCTAATGCACCAATCCAAGTTTATTTGTTTAGTTATTGATTTTGGAGTTGATTTGGTGTGCATATTAATGGTAGAACTATCTAAATGCAAAGGAACAATTATAACCTAGAAATAGGTTAGTATGAGAAAGTGAAATGCATTGGAATTAATAATGAATGAGATATCTTAAGGTGATAATGGTGTTGTGGATATGATTTTTAGTTGGTGTTATGGACTAAATTGTGAGACTTACCCAAAAAGGGTCAAATGTGTATTTAAGGCATTGGGTAAAATGCATAAATGAATGAGAGAGTAAGGGTAGAGTATTTCACATCCAGCCCTAAACAAGTAACTAAGTGAGTTACTAGATAAGTTTGGTTAGAAGGCTTGATGATGGCCAAATGCAAAAATGGTCCAAACTTAAAGAAATAGGCTTAATGAAATATATTGACTAGTTGAAGTCAAAATGTCAGTTAGCAACATTAACTCAAGTGATTGGTGAATGATTTGTAGCTTCCAAGGATACACCCAAAGCAAGTTGAGCCAAAGAGCGAGAAGCTAAGAGGAAGAGAGTCGTATCCCGAGTAAATCGAGGTTAGGGAATTGTGTGGACTCTTAGAGATATATGTGCGTATTTTGGGCGTATTATGGTTTCTAGAATGCATGTGGTAATAGGAAATGAAATGGGTGATTGAAGGGCAAGAGTTGGGTTTTTGTGAGAAATGTGCATGAAAACAAAAGCATGATACTTTGAAAATCTTGTTTTATTACTTTTTAGCAAGTGATTGGTAGGTTGGCTAACATTTGAAATGATTTGCATATGAAATGACTTGATTTATGTTTTATAACCATGCTTTGCAAAGAATTAAGCCACCTACATGGATTTCGTAAGGAAGAAAGCGTGCTACAGCATGACTCGCATGAGATTTGATGTGTTTTCATACGCATGAGTGCTGGAGCTTAGCTCGCACTAGTTTTCACATGGATCTCTATGATGTTGTGCTAGAGCTTAGCTAGCATAGATTTTATACTGGTTTTGACATGGTGCTGAAGCAAAGCTCGCATTAGATGTCCACCATACTTATTGCCATGCTTGAGATTACTCGCACGTGGTTTTATGACATGTTGATAGTCGTGCTAGGAGTTTCGGGCAGACTGGGTGTCGCACCGATTAAATAGGCTCGCACGCGCATATTGAGATGTGGCGTGATATGATGTGTTCATATGGGTCCACAGAGTACGTTATACCGTGCATGTAGCATGGAGTACGTTGTATCATGTTGAGATTGTGATATGCTACCTTTGAACGATGTTAAGTTCTGCTATGGATTGGTGGGTTGGACATGACCCACCTCCCGTGCGGAAGCAGATAGAGGTGATACCCCACACACCTGATCAGTGTAGCTTGGGATCATAGAGGGTATGGCCATAGTCCTAGAGGATATTCTCTTGTTATATTTCCTATCTCACATGTCTCTTATTTATGAATGAATCCATGTTTTGAAATGTATTGTAAGTCAAGACAGTCTGAGGGAGGGGCTGAGTCTTGACAAGTGTTGATTTTATTGCGACGAGAAAGCATGATAATCGCTTTAAAGTGCACTTAGGCATAATGGTTTTCCATGCTTTAAATTTGATTTGTGCGCTGAACAAAATAACATGATTTGCTTTACATGCCTTCAACACAAGCATGAACTAATGCTTTTGAGGTGTGAATGAGAAATTGTATGGTTTTGAGCATGGCATCACGATCACGTAGATAGTGCAGTATCTACATGTTCGCATGATTGCCTTACTGAGCGTGTTGTTTGCTCACCCCCTTATTTTCCCCCTCTCTATAGTGCATTGAGTATAGACTGAGGGTGACTTGAGGTTTCCCTTTTGGTATCCACTGTATCCCATCACGAAAGGTATACAGAATTTTATAATTTTGTATCTATCCTTACCGTAGCACTGTAGCATTTTGAATGTAACCATTGGGGATGTAATGTAATGTAAGTACATGTAAACAACAACTCTGATTTATTTATACAAGTGTTTACTTCCAAATTGTAATGCAAATTAAATTGTTTTGGTTAGATGTGATAGACATTGACACACAGCCCAACTGTTGAGAGTGTAGCTGATCACGATTGAGGTAAGGTAAGAATGAATAATAAATAATGTATGAAAAGTGAAAAATTTGTGATTTTTGGTAAGTTGGGGGTCGTGACAGAAAGGGTTGGGCCTTGACAATAAAATGCCCGTTTTATTATCAAGGCTCAGCCCGATCTAAGGTCATCGGCTTGTATCTTATTGGAGTTTAGATCCCCCCTAGGTTTGCCTTGGCTCAAACGTACTGTCCGCTTTGGGTCCACTGACCCGTATGGTTTTATCGAGGTAAATACCCCAATTCACGTCCCTATTGTGGTTCGAACCTGGGACCCTTAAGTACCTAAACCTTACACACATAGGGATGCAAATTCGGGTATTTATCTTGATAAAACCATGCGGGTCGGGGGGCCCAAAGCGGACAGTATACTTGAACCTAGGCAAACCTGAGGGGATCTAAGCCCCAAGAGGATGCCATCCGATGGCCTAGGAACGGGTTGGGCGTTGATATATATAATATAGCATATATATTTTAAAACATGCACGAATGCATTTCAAATTGCATTGGAAGTCAATGGGCCATTATGCTCTTTCAAAACAAGATATAGTTCAAAATATGAAGAAAATACCGATCTAGTGGATAAAGAGAATTGATCCTAAACTAGTAGAATGTTTCTACCCTAGCAAAAAGGTAGAAGGGTTCGATCCTTACCTCAAAGGGGATCGATCCTTCATACCTATAAAACAGTTTTTTGAAAATTTTTGATGAGGGATCGATCCTTAAAGTTCAATGATGTAGTTTTGGTTGAGTTTTGAACCCTGACATATACAAAACAATTTGGAAAACTTCACATGTATTTTAAGAAATCTTCTTTCATGCTTAAACCATTGTAATGTGCTTACAAAACCTATTATGGAAAGAAAACGTTTACAAGCTAAGGGTAGACAAGGTCTAAGTCTTTAAAACCTTCTCAAAACATGCATGATTCATGGCGTTGGCTAATCCTAGTTTCTATGCACTAAAATATGCTCTTGGACACCATCACACTTACAAACATATACTTTACCTCTTATTTGCAGCACTTGTCACCAATGAGGTCCTAACACCCTTCCTTGGCTCAATGCACTACTTTAAAAATCTTGGTTGCACTTCTACAACAATGTCCATTAATTTCTCAACTCATCAACATAATTGAAATTCAACAATAAGACCTACTCTTAGCCAAACCCTAGAGTAATCTTTTCACATTTTCTTAAGAATTTCTCTTTAGCCAAACTATAGCTCAAATTCTAAATATCAATATATATATTAATCTCACAATTTTTAAAAGTTCCATAACTTGATTCTCATGTGGGTGTTAAAACCCTAGCTCATCTTCTTCAAGCTCTTCACTTACAATCAACACCAGAACCACCTTCATCATCACATATATAACTAAAAAATGTAACCTCTCAAAGATCAAACTTATACCTTCAACTTCCCTCAAAGATTTAGAACTCCTCTCTAAGATTTCACCACAAAATAACATCTTTCATGATCCAAATTAATATGTGATGGTGAAGAAATTGATGTGAGCTTTGGGTTAAGGTTTGGAAGTTCCTCTCTTTCTTTTTCTCTTTTTTTCTCTATCTCTCTCTTTCTCTTCTTTTTTTTCTCTTCTTTTCCTTCTTTGGCTGACATATGCAGAATGAAGGAGAGAGAAATAACCTTAGGGATTAAAAATAAGGTTTTGGTAGGTTTTCTGGCTGTAATAGGAGCAGGTGAACACCTCAGAGAACAAGAGGATCAATTCGTTGATGGAGGTGATCAATCTCTCCTTCACAAAACCTTTGGTTTTTTTGAAGGTTAAGGCTAAGGGATCGATCCTTTGAGAGAAAGAGGGGTCGATCCTTCCTTATGAGGGATCAATCCCTCAAGATCTAGGTTGTATAATTTCACAGAAACACATCTCTAAGTCAACCAAAATCATCATTTATTCTACTCAAACTCACAACATCCCAATTTTCATTCACCAACCAATCCAAAACATACTCATACACACATTTAAACTTAAGAGCGGCACTTATTACCTACAATAACCTTACATTATCATAGCACCAATTATATAAAGTCCGTTACAAATATGGTCTCATACAAATACAAGGAAAATTGTGGGTTTTACATATTGTGCCAAGATTTATACTAAATGCATGCTATCAATGACTGTCCATTAATCATGTCACTTGCATACCACATTCTATCACAAAATCACATAAATTATGTTATACAAGACAATACCAATGCACTAGGCTAGACTTATAAGTATCACAATGCCAACTTATGCATCCATGTGTTTAGACCATTTTCTTCATTCAATTATTCCACTTTCAGATAAGCCTTTTATCCTTCACTAGCATTGATATCATACCTTATAATACAACACTATCACATGCACCACATAGGCTATGTCACGACCCTCTGTGACTTAACCAAAACCACTACAAATTTTTCGCTTTTTATTTACCTTTCTTATTCTCAACAGTTGGGCTGTGATTTGATGTTAGCATCCACGCTTACTATACCATTCATTATCATACATACATGTCAATATACTATCTACTGACTGTAATTTCTTTTATAATATGTGAGCTCATATAAAATCTAATACAAATACATTCCCCATAATTTACATCAAAAGCATCACTGTGTTATTTATATGTTTAGATACAGAACCGTACAAAATATGTATACCTGTCGATCGATAAGAAATGGTAGTGGGTAACAGGAACACTATCCCTCACTCGTACTGACTCTACTGCTGATGCTCTATAGAGAGGTGTAAAAAAAAGGGGTGAGCTCACAGCTTAGTAAGGAAATCAGGAAAGCAAGTAGGCATCTACACTATCTACTCAAAATAATGCTATACCTCGAAAATATTATTTCCTTAACTCACTTTAAAAGCATGTCTTTAAAATATATACATATACTTGTACAGATTAAATCTCATGTACAGAAATCATGCTTTGTTCTCAAATGTAGGCATTTCGTGCAAAATAATGCATCCTTATAATTTCATAGTGCCTTTAAATAAATCATGCCATTTATATTCAATCACAGTAAATATGACATTTAAATCATTCACACCACAATAATCGGATTTCGACCCATCCCTCGGGTCTATCCGTATCAAATAAATCAATCAAGTGATGTATCATGCGAGACTCTGTGGTGAAATGCAATAATATCCTGGACTATGGCCATATCCTATAATGGTGATCCCAAGCTACACAGATCTCGGTGTGAGGGGCATCATGGCTGCGACGGGAGGGGGTCAGTCCATCACAATCGTCAGCTATCAACTCCTCAACTCCATAACAGCACACGGTACAGTGTACTCCATGCCACTCGCACGGTACAACGTACACCCGTGGACCCTATCTCAATGGATAATCAATACCACGTCTCTAAATCCACATGCAAACATCTCACAGTGTGACACTCAGTCTATACGAGGAAATCAGCATGGTTTTTTTCAACATGTCTTATATATCACATAAAATACAGTGCGCGCCTTTGAGAACGACTCACAGTCGACACTCTGCTCAAACACTGTTTCACATCACAAACTCAAACTCTAGTGCGAGTAAACCTTCAGCACTAGGTCATGCATAGTTCATGCTTCAAATCAAGTACGAGCAATCGCTCGAATACCATGCTATGCACAAAACTCCTTAAATCAAGTACGAGCAATAGCTCAAGTACTATGTCATGTATAAATCATGAAGAATCGAGTACGAGCCACAACTCTAGCACTCTGTCATACATCTCATGTAAAATTCGAGTACAAGCAATAACTCTAGTACTCTATCATGCATGTCATGGAAATCTAGTGCGAATCATACTTCAGCACTAATATATGTGGAAAATATATGAAATCAAGTGCAAGTTGTGCTCTAGCACGATTTATCCTCACATAAATTCGATAGATGGCTCTTTAAAAAGGGATGATTCTCAAAACATCAAAATCAGTACTATAAATTGTGCTAGTTTTCATCAACCAAGAAAATATTAGCCCATCTACCTACTCTTCTACTAAACAACAATAAAAACACTCATAATTGTGGTTTCCATGTTTTTTACAATTTTTCCCAAAAGTCGACTTTTTTTCCTAACTAAGGGAAAAATTGTAATTTGCCACATCAGGTCACAATAATTATTATTCACTTTCTTTGACCCTCTTAGTTTTTAAGTGAATGTAAAAGCAGACGAAAATACATGTAGGTATCTCTAACTACTCACAAAAGTCCCTTACCTCAGATCACGTCACGTTACCTCACTTCCTCGGTGCTGCTCAATCTCGTAGTCTGATAAGCTCCTAGTATGATCTCTGGGGCTGCATATAACCATTCATCAGGCTAATTACACTTTTCCTACTGTATTACAAATTTAATACAGCTTATTTCACTTAATGGGATCGTTTACTCTTATTGGGCCTTATTCACTCTAATTGGGCCTATTCACTCTAATTAGGCCTAACACTGTCGTAAGCCTATTTTCACTTTACTATTCATTTCTGTTGGGCCTATTGGGCTTGTAGGGCCCACCAACTCTTATTGGGTTAGTTCAAGGCCTATGATACCTTATTTACGACAATCGATTTTCAATTCCAAACATAAGGCAATTTATATGGAATTAATCCACAGTTTATGCGATTAATTTCTAACTCTTATAATTATACAAGTTGTCGTAATTGAGATTTACTTACCCGAGATTCCATGATGACATGTAAATTAAGGCTCGATTGAACCCAAGTTCATCGCCTATCGTCGCACTACATAGTTATATATTTAAATCGGTTAATTTCGATCAAATATAATTTCGAATAAATTTTTTAAAAATTAAATAAGTCAATTCCGATTGTTTACTGGCTTATCCTTAATCTCGGGACATCACCGAATTTTTCTCCCTTTTTTTCCTTTTTTTCTCTTTTTTTTTCTTTCTTTTTCGGCTGAACCGGTTCAGACCGGTTCAGTCCCTCTTTTCACTGAATCAGTCCGACTCGGTTCAGTGCCATTTTCGTCACTATCGGCGCTCTCGATCGGTTCTTCAACCGATTCGGCCACCAATTGGCTCGGCTTCGCCTCTAGAGAGTTCTTTTGGCCTCGGCTGGGGTAGATCGACGTCGGATTCTACCGAATCTCCCATTCTCTCCCGCAGCTTCTCCCTCTCTGATCTCCCTTTTTTTGGCGACTCCAAGCGCGTGGTGGCTGTCAAACGTTTCCTTGGAGTCAGTCATCCCTTCGCCGACCATCTCGCGCCCGTGGTTCTTGCCATTCGCTGAAACTAGTGAGAAATCAGAGGGATCGAGTTTTCCCCTGTTCCTCGCACGAGCTTCTTTAGTTTTTTGTTTTTCCTTTTTTTTTTTATTCCTTTACCGTTATATATATATATATATATTATATTCTAATAAAATATAATATATATTTAGAAGTATCCTATAATAAAATACACATATATATAGGAAAATATCTTGTATTTTATAATATTATTATAATAAGATTAATACTAAAACAAAGTATTTTATACCATAATTTCCACATACATGTACATATAAAATTATTTAATTTATCTCAATGATTATATATGTACATCATATTTTATTTTTGTTTCTTCAAAAATATTAATATTTATTATTATTATATTTCAAAAATATTTTTCTTTATTTACGAGATAAATTCTCAATGTGGAAAAATTCTGTCTTCACAATAAATTCATATCTTGATCAATTGGACTTAGAATTCAATTATTTCTTTTTTACTGATCAAGATTTCATAGACCCATGTTTATAATAATAACTTCTTAAAAATGACATCGAATTTTGGGTCTTACAATCCTCCCCACCTTAAGAAATTTGGTCCTCCAAATTAGAACCAAGTAAATCCTTGAATAACTTGGGATGTTTCTCGTGCATCAGACTCTCTAATTCCACATAACTTCCTCATAAGTGTGATGCTGCCAGAGAACCTTTACTAATCCGATAGTTTTCAATCTCAAGACTTTCTCCTTCCTATCCAGTATCTGAATCGGTCTCTCAACATATGACATGTCCTCTCTGAACTCCAATGGCTCATAACTAATCACATGTGCTGGATCCGGGGGATACTTCTGAAGCATCGAAATGTGAAAGACGTTATGTACTCCTGATAAGTCTGGTGGCAATGCGAACCTATAGGCCTTATCTACCACTCGATCAAGTATCTCAAAGGGTCCAATGTAGCGAGGACTCAACTTTCCCCTCTTTCCAAATCTCGCTGTACCCTTGGAAGGAGAAACTTTTAAAAATACCGACTCACCAATCGTAAACTCTAGTGGCCTTCGTCTCCTATCAGCGTAACTCTTTTGTCTACTCTGAGCTATCCTTAGTCTCTCTACTATCAAACGGACATCCTCAGAGACTTGTGTAACCAAATCAGGAGCCAAAATCTTTAGATCACCCACTTCTTCCCATCCGATAGGGGAACGACATCTACGGCCATATAAAGCCTCATGCGGTGCCATCCCGATTCTCGAATGATAACTGTTGTTATAGGCGACTTCAGTTAGTGGCAAGTGATCATCCCAGGAGCCTCTAAAATCCAGCACACACACTCTCAACATATCCTCTAGAGTCTGCATAGTCCTCTATGACTGACCATCTGTCTGAGGATGGAAAGCGGTGCTCAAACTCAACCGGGTTCCCATGGCTTCCTGGAAATGTTCCCAAAAGTAGGAAGTGAAGCAGGAATCCCTATCAGAGACTATGCTCACTGGAACACCATGTAACCTCACTACCTCGTGTACATACAATTCTTCCAATGAACTCAGAGTATCGATAGCTCTCACAGCTAGAAAGTGGGCTGACTTCGTCAGTCTGTCAACGATCACCCATACAGCATCGTGATTCTTGCTGGTCCTTGGTAAACCCATCACGAAATCCATGATGATATGCTCCTATTTTCATGTCGATATAGGTAGAGGCTGCAATAACCCTACAGGCTTCTGATGATCTACCTTCACCTGCTGACATAAAAGACATCTCGCCACAAACTCTGCCACGTCTTTCTTCATACCCGACCACCAGTACACTTTTCGGAGGTTCTGATACATCTTATTACTCTCCGGATGTAAAGTGTACCTCGATGAATGAGCTTTCGCCAATATCAATCTCCTGAGCTCTGGGTCATTGGGAACGCACAATCTACCCTTGAACCTTAGTAATCCATCAGGACTAAACTCAAAATTAGTCACCGTGCCTATGTGCATCTAACTAGTCATCTCAACACAATACGGATCAATCTGCTGAGCCTGTCTGATCCTGTTCAACAGATACAGCTCCAAGCAGAGACTAGCTACCACATATCCAGTATCCATGTCAGAAGGCACAACACCCAAACTGAGGTTGGCAAACTATTCCAGCAGCTCATGTTCCCTGACCATCATGTACGATATGATCCTTAGGCTCTTCCTACTCAAAGCATCAGCTACAACATTAGCCTTCCCCGGATGATAAAGTATCTCAGAATCATAGTCCTTCAGAAGCTCTAGCCATCTTCTCTGTCTCATGTTCAACTCCTTCTGCGAGAACAGATACTTGAGGCTCTTGTAGTCGGTAAATATCTGAAACTTCTCACCATACAAGTAGTGGTGCCATACCTTCAATGCAAACACTACTGTCGCTACCTCTAAATCGTGGGTCAAATAATTATTCTCATGGTCCTTCAGCTGTTTGGATCCATAAGCAACTACCCTTCCATCTTGCTTCAATACACATCTCAGTCCCTGATGTGAAGCATCAGTATACACTACAAATCCTCCTGAACTAGTAGGGATAGTGAGAATTGGAGCGGTGGTCAATCGATGCTTTAGCTCCTGAAAACTCTTCTCACAATCCTCGTTCCACACGAATGGTATACTCGTTCGAGTGACGACGTGTCAACGGAGCAGCTAACTTCAAAAATCCCTCAAAGAATCTTTAATAGTATCCTGCTAACCCTAGAAAACTTTTGATCTCGATAACTGTCCTCGGCTATTCCCACTAAACTACAACCTCAATCTTGGATGGGTCCACTGACACACCATCCTTTGACACAACGTGTCCCAAAAATGAGATCTCGATCATCAGAAGTCACACTTACTGAGTTTAGCATACAACTCCTTTCGGAGAGTCTGTAATACAATCTTCAAGTGCTGCTCCCCAAAGCTGATCCAACAAATCATCAATAAGTGGAAGGGGATACCTATTCTTGATGGTAGCTTTATTCAACAATCAGTAATCTATACATAATCGGAGGCTCCCATCCTTCCTCCTCATAAAAAAATTGGTGTTTCCCAAGGTAAAACACTCAGTTTGATAAACCCCCTATCCAACAGTTCTTGGAACTGTCTTTTGAGTTCCTCCAACTCAATTAAGGCCATGTGATATGGTGGTTTTTGAAATAGGCTCAGTATCAGGCACCAAATCTATACAAAATCTCAATCTCTCTATCTGGTGGTAACCTTGGCAATTCATCCGAAAAAACCTCTGGGGACTCCCTAACCATAGGGATATCTTCCAACTCCAGATGCGCCTTATCTGTATCAATCATGTAAGCAATGAAACCTTTAACATTTTGATTCTTAGTCAATGTAGTAAATCATTTTACTAAATACTGCAACTACTTCTTTCATTTCTTTTCAGTAAACTTTACACTATCTTTCACAAGGGTAGGAAACATAGCCATCTTAGCATACCAATATAAAACAACATGGTTTGTAGCTAACCAATCCATTCCTAGGATTACATCAAAATCGCTCATACTTAGCAAAATTAGATTAGCTGTCATATCTTTTTCCCCTACTCTTCAGTTGTTGCTCTCCTTCTCAGAGCAAAAGTATTAACTAGAGCTCTCTTTGGCTCATTGCCCTTCTGTGGGGTAGTCTTAATCATCTTTAGGTAAGCCTTAGCAATTACACTAGTTACCCACATCGAAAACACAATCTAATAGTTATCGGACAAGGTGTACAATCTTGGTATCTACCACATCTACCACACTGCTCGGTAATAGGCCTTTGTCCTCTAATAACAATGCCCCTAACTGGAGCTATGGCTGAAAATACAGGAGGTCTAATAGGTCTCTTTTGTACCTCCTCAATTTGTGGTCTCTTACCGAAGAGTCTCCTCCCTCCTCGATAACTGAAACCTCTTTCTCTAATCGGCCTCTTCCTACCTCTATCTCTACTTTGGGTAACCGTCCTGGACTTAGAGGCATTACTCTCATAGTCTTGCTCACAGAGTTGTGCCATGCGCACTGCCTCATCATATGTAGAGGTATCAAGTGGTACAGATCTAGACCGTAGTATCGATCTTAGTCCATCAATAAATCTACGAACCTTTCTGGTCTCACTATACATAGTGTCGAGGTCATACCTTTCCAGGGATATAAATCGTCTCTCATACTCATCTACTAACAGACTCCCCTGGCTTAACCCCAGGAATTCCATTTGCAGCTTTCGATGCATTGTATCTGGAACAAATTACCTCCTGAAGGCATCTAAAAATATCTCCTAACTAATCTTAGTGTGTTGGGCTCCCAATATCGACTTGGTGGACTTCCACCAATGCTCTGCCATTCCCTTCAGTAGGAACACAGCAAATGTGACCATCTCTGAAGTCGTACACTCAAAGAGCCCATACAACTTCTCGATCTCTCTAATCCAATCCTCCGTAATCACTGAGTCCTCGACCCCACTAATCGACGACTGTCCAAACTTCTGGAACTATCATAACCTTTCAAGACCATAATCGTACCCTAGTACACTATTACCCTGCACTGGAACAATAGGAGTATCTATAGGTTGTGACGCCTGAACTGGTTTTACAGGCATATCAGGTGTAGTTACCTTTCCATTCGCAGTCCCTACATCCAGTCCCTATCTACCTGGCATATTTGGTGCCAGTAACTCCACTATAGTCTCTAGGCTACGCTCTAATCTCGTAAAATGTGCCTCAGTACTCTCTGGTACCTCAGTGGGACCTAGAGTCTCATGGTTAGACAAAAACTTATCTTGGCTCTCAGGCCTATCTCTACAGCCTCAAGCCCTACCTCTAGTGTAATACCCAAAATTTCCCATGTATTTATTTTCATGAAGATATAATGTGTATGTACGTTGTTACGAAAAATAGCTTGAGAAAATAAGATGTATGTATGTGTATTGAAGCATGAGTATAAATGATAGGAGGATGTAAGGATTTTGGAAATTTAATGAAACATCCATGATTCTAAGTTGTGTGCACAAGTTTCAGTAACTACGAACTAGGTGGAATGGATGCCATTGTGTGTTAATTGTGCACGGAATGTAAATTAAGGTATGCAGCAAATGTGGATGAGTGTATAGGTAAAAATCTACAGAAAACTACAGAAAATGAGGGTGCAGGGGATGAGAGATCGATCTCATATGAAGGAGAGATCGATTATCCCTCATGAAATGCTCAGAATTTGTCGAATGGAACTAGGCAGATCGATCTTTTTAACTCTCGACCAAAAATAGATCGATCTCCTTAAGTTTCTGTAAAAAGTAGATCGATCTCCAAGAAGGAATTTACTTTCAAACAGATCGATTTAATCATGGAAGAAGATCGATCTAGTAGTAGTTACGTTTGGTAACAAGGACCACCAAGCTGATAAGTTGCATATTAAACATATTAATTGTCATATTTTCCCATGATTTAGATTATTCTATATGCTTAATTTTTGGATTTGACTTATATTTTCTATTTTGTATTGTAAATGAAGGAATATGAGTAAAATGGATTAAAGCTACAATTTTTGATCAAGTCACAAAATCAGAAGAAATCTTGGTGTAAGACGTGGGCACATCCAAGGCAGTAACAAGAATTACAACTCAATATGTGAATTCAAGTCAAGATCTATCACTTGTAGCTGAAGTTAACTTAACTAGTCTAAAGATGGCAAGTGGAAGATTTTAATTATTAAGGAAGAGATATGCAATGACTGTCTTTGACAAGTGGTGGAAAAAGGAAAGAAGTTTAATTGTAATCAAACTCAATTAGAGAAATTTCCTTTGTAAACAGATTTTGGGGGTTAGGAGATTTAGTATTTATACACTAAGAGTGGAAAGGGAGATGATCTTGAATCATCATCATAACACAATTCTATATTTTTATTTTTCTCTAGTATTTTTCTCTGAACTTATGGTTTGCTAAATTATTTAGTCCAGCCAAAGGATAATTCAAGTTTGGGTTCTTCAAGAATTGTGAGATCTAATTAGTTTTATCTTGTTCTTTTATATCTTTGCTATTTATATATGTTCTATGCTTGTTTAAATTATTGTTTTGATTAATTGTACAAAAAGGGCCCTTTGTTCAATTGTCATGATAATATATCACCAATTAGAAACTCGAATCCGCAATTGTTTAGGAATTCTAATATTAGTGGTAAATAACATAATTGATTATAGATAGGTTTTCAATTCTATGTTAAGAAGATATATAATCTAGCTTAAATGAACCTACGTGTGTGTTTGTTGGTTAAAATTGGTAGTCTCTCTAGTTTTTAATGCTGTTGGTAAATTAAATCTTAAGATCGTATTTAAGGTTGTTTAACTGACAAGAGAAATAATTAGAGATCGTATCCTGATTATCGAAGAAGTAAGGAGGGATAGGTTGTTAGGTCGTACCAATAACCATAACCAATTTTCAAAAATCACTACATTCCACAAGGACCAAAGCGATCTCATGTCTCTGCATCTATAAAAAAGGCTCGGGATTTGGACTAAAAATAAGATTTCCCTCCCACCAAACCGCACCTGCCATTTTCTCTTAAAGCCCTGAGCTTTCTCACTCTAAAAATCACTACATTCTAGCCAAAATCTGAAAAAGCTCAAGAAGGGAAAGTTGTTCCTTGAAGCAAGGAGAACAACATACCCAAAAATCACACATTGGTGTGACCCAAAGACGGAGTTTTGGCCACCACAAGTTTGGCTATGTAAAGGGGTAAGCTGTTCAACCTTCAAGCTTTAAATATGGGTTTCTAGACATTTGTGAGTTGGATAATATGTGAAATATGGATAGGAATGATGATTGTAGTGATGGGTGAGTAATATTAAGAGGGATTTATGAAGAGGAATACAAATGGGAAAGGTGAAATGTGATTTTAAGGATTAGGAAGTATTATTTGATAAATAGAAGACAATGTGTATGTTTAGTAGAGGGAAAGGAAAATAACTTAATGATTTACACATGTAGATTGAAATACGTGTAACCTGATTAACCCGGATCGTGAATGGAGCAAACGAGATGAAGGAAGTACGAGCGTGATTCGAGGTAAGGGATTGTATGTTAGCGATAGAGATATTCGTACGTATTTTTACAACGATTTCTGTAGTTAAGACGCTAGAATTACTACGTTTAGCTATGAAACTATGAAATGATATGAAATCATGAAATGTACTACGATATGTATGTATTGTGAAAATGGGATGTGGTAAGGAAATAACATGATATGCATGTTTTCGATGTTTTCTCAACTATGTATTGATTTTAAGATTGAGAAATGATGAGGATAGGTTGGCTAGTTTTACATATTTAGCATGGGACAGCATGCTATGTTGGAGTCTCATTCGCATACGTCTACATATTTTTGATAAACCGTACTGGAGCGGACTCGCACGTGGTTTTATAATGAAAATGTACAGGAGTGTTAGCTCACACATGTTTCTATGTTTTGATATGCCGTGTTGGAGTTCATCTCGTACGATGGATTTGAGAAAGGTGTTAGAGCATCGCTCGCACCAGTTTTGCTGAGTTGAGTTGATACAGTGCTAGAAGCTATTGCTCGCATTGAGAAATACCGTGCTGGAGCATTGCGATGACTGTGTGTCACGCTGATTGCTAGCTTGGCATATGAGACATGGTTCAGGATGATGAGTTCATTGGAGTTGGTAGATGGACTGGGTCCACGATCATACGTTGAACTATGTAGTTATCCGTTAGTATACTATGTACCATACTGGGTGCACGTGAGTACGAGCATCTCATAGACGACAGATGGCGTACCTTGTACGTTGAGTATATGTAATATGATGAGGGAGATGATGTTGATTGAGATGAGCCGAAGGGTAGGACTGACCCATCCCTCTTAAGGCAAAGTGGTGCCCTGTGCACACCTGATCAGTGAGGCTTAAGATCACTGACTACGACCATATGTCGTGGATATTAGATTTTCAAAAATTTCATGCCTGTCTCAGAGATAAGAAAAATTAAGAAACTCATAAAAGAAAGAGATTTGACGAAAAGAAATGGTTTGATAAATCTCTTGATTTGAATGCTCGTGCTATTATAGCACTATTTATGACATGTTTTCAAATGGGAATATCGTATACTTGTTTTCATGAAAATGCTTATGTGAGAAGTAATGTTTAAATGCATCTTTTAGTAATAGTTCCATTTACATTGAAACATGATTTTTTTTATGCATGCATGGGCTATGTAGATAGTACAGTATCTACCTGTTAGCATCCTTTTCCTTACTGAGCTGTGGTTTTCTCATCCCACTATTTTTCCCCTCCAGATACTGAGAAGTAGGACAGTGTGGTGGTCTCTGGATCTATTTTTGTGTTGGATAACTCCCACCAGATGCACAGGTATTAAGATTTTTATACACTAGAGAATTTTATATCTATTATGATGTATCACACAGTTATGAATTACAAATGTAAACAGTTTTATAGGGATGTTATGTAAAGATATTATATTATACCATTGATTTTGTATATCTACACACACTCCTAGGAGTGTGAATTAAAGTTTAAAAATATTTTCGTTGTAAATTTATGGAACTTAGTAATTACATTTACTCACAGCCCAACTGATAGTAGTATATGTATGGATAAAGGACACACGAAAGTGGGGTGTGACAGATTTGGTATCAGAGCTTGGTTGGTCTGATGTGAGTCGATGTTTAGGACTAGGGAAACGTACATCCCCAAGTTACTGTGCGATATTTAGATACAAATGTGTGTATGGAGCTAGTAGTAAATTGAAAGTTTGTTATAAATGCAGGAAGTTATCCGGCTTATGAGTTATGCTTGAGAGACACCGCAAGAGGGGAGAGAGCTCGAAAGCTCAAGGGTGAAATGACAGGACTGAGAGGCACAGTAGATCATCCTCTAGTCATGAGCCCCAAGAACAGATAGAGGCTTTCGACCCTCAGATAGCCCGATTAGAGGAAGACATGCGCACGATGATGACCAAGATGGGTCAGATTATGGCTAGGTTTGAAGGTACACTTGGTATAGTGGGACAGGCTGCACCGAATCCCCCAACAGCTGCATCTGAACCTGAGGATATTGCAGCTGCACAACCTGAACTGGTTAGGCCACGAGATCCTCATATTTGACCAGTACCTCCTCCAGTAGCCCCACAACAGTATGATGATGATGATTTGGGTTATGGATATGACTGTGATATGGAGAGGTTAAGGCATTTCATGGATTTCAAGCCTCATTCTTTTAGCGGGGTAAAGGATCCAGCAGTGGCTGAGGACTGGATAAACCAGATGGAGAAATTGTTCGATTTCTGTAGATGTTCGGCTACGGAGAGAGTAGCACTTACGGCCTTTGTACTGAGAGGCGAAGCAGAGCACTGGTGAAAGTCCACCAAGCCTATGTTGAGAGCTCAGGGTTTGGTAATTACATGGGATATATTCTTGGGTGTTTTCAGAGAGCAATACATCCCAGATACCGCTCGGCGTAGGTTATAGATGGAATTTCTAAATATGACTCTAAAGAATCGAACAGTTGATGAGTACGAGTCACAATTCACCTCATTGGGCCAGTATGATCTAGACTCTATTAGAAGTGAAGCCATCAAGGTCCATAGATTTGTTGATGGACTGGGGCCTTCAATTAGAGCTAAGTTGGCCTCATTCAATGTTGCTACGTACAAAGAGGCTATGCGACGGGCCCAGTTCTGTGAGTAGGACTATAACCTGTAAATTTTAGAGTTCAGTTGTGGTATGGACAAGGGTCCGAGGAAATTGGGAGATGGCAAGAGTGCCAGATTTGGACGAAAAACTATGAATAAGCGTCGGAGAGTGGCAGATGAGTCACAGAAGAAGGCTGCTGACCTTTTATGAATCCGACTTAGACACCATCCATGGGTATAGTGATCGGTGGACCCCAACCAACTACCTATCAATGCAAAGTATATGGCTGATACCATGGTGGTAGGCCCTGTCATTTTTAGGGTACATAATGCATCAAATGTGGAAGGTTTGGACACTATGCAAGAGATTGCACAAAAGTAGTTGAAGTAGTCCCACAGAGGGGTAAGGAGACAGAGAAAGTTCCTACAGTTACACCTCCTACAAGGAAGAGAGTCACGACTGAAGAAAAAGGGAAGCAAGTTGTAGGTCAAGGCAGGGTGTATGCGATAGACCAGGCATCAGCTGTCACGACCCAAATTACCTAAAATCATAGTAAATTTTTCGCTTTTTCATTTATTATTTAATTCTTACATTTCTCTCATCATGACCATCCTACAACACATTTAGGCTATGATTCGGTGTTAGTCACCTCACACTATTACCAATTCCATTTCCATAATCACATTTATACATCAGAGTTTACTATCCTTTGACTTTAATTAAATACATACCCATTGGTATTTATAACTCTACATCCCCGACATCAATGTCCGTTTTTACTGTGCATTCCATATTTAGATACAAGACCATACAAATGTGTATACCTGTCTCTCGATGGGAAGCACCAAGCATGCAAGTCCTCAGCCGCTTACTAATTTCTGTGAGTGCTCTGAAAAGATGGGAAAATAAGGGGGTGAGCAAACCACACGCTCAGTAAGGCAATTATGCAAGTAAGTAGATAGCTCCACTATCTACATGCTCATAATGCCATGCCCTTAAAATCCATTTCTTTTCATTAAAATCATCAAACACAAAGTCATTCAAACATCAATGACTTAGTTTATAAAACTGTGCGTGCATATATAAATCATATAACTTATGCTTCCATGGCATTTTATGTGACATCAATAAATCATACTCAACATGAATTAAATCAAAGTCATGCATTCTTTCATACGATATAAAACAAATCATGAGATATAATCCTTTCATGAATTTATCATTAAAGCATGGAAAAACTCATCATGCTACTGCATTTAAATCATTTTATTTAAAACGTAGTATAAAACAACCCTTCCGGGTCAATCATCTTATAAAACAATTCATTATAAAATTCTCAGAAAAATCCACCATCGTAGTACAAAATCATAAAATCATGAAATCATAAAATCGTCAAATCGGGGGCCTGACCCCTCCTTCGGGTCTACCCTGGTCTATCAGACCACAAGTTATATCATGTGAGACAATCAGGTAATTATCAGTAACATCGAGGACTATGGCCATATCCTAGTGATCCCTGGCAACACGGTACCTAGTGTGCGAGGTATCACACCTGAAACGAGAGGTAGGTCATCCTACCCGCCAGAACAGCATAACACCAGGATTGCGAGGGCAAGGCTTGCTACCTTGTGGCTAATGCCACTCCACTCCAACAATCCCCACGGTACAGCGTACTCCGCGTGACATACACGGTACAAAGTACTCCGTGAACCCAAGCTCAATCAGGGGTGCCTGCAATAGGTCTTATCCACCCATATCATCTCTGTCTCAGTATGCACATGTGAGCATATCATCTCACTATGACACACAGTCTACAGGAGGCTCCAACACGGCTATATGCATTTAATATAAATCCCTGCGCGAGCGAAGCTCAAGCACGGCTCCATGCATATTCATGATATCAGAAAACCTCGTGCGAGCGAAGCTCTAGCACGGTGTCATAGAAATCAATGAAATCTACGTACGAGCAGCGCTCTAGTACGACTTAAACTGATTATAAATTCAAGTAAAATCCACGTACGAGCAATGCTCTAGTACTGGTATGTATAACAACTCAGTGAAAACCTCGTACAAGAAAAACTCCAGTACGGCTTTAAAATAAGTTATAAAACCATTTAAAACTTTGTACCAGCAACGCTCCAGCACAAGTGAATGCTCAAGTAAATCAAATCTCGTGCGAGTTACACTCCAGCACGGCTTTATTCATAATTAAATCAAATCTTGTGCGAGTTACACTCCAGCACGGCTTTTATGCAATGTCATATCAAAACAGGATGCGAGCTAAGCTCCAGCACCTCTCATGCATGTCAAATCATTAAAACTAGTGCGAGCAATCGCTCCAGCACCATTTTATGTATACCACATCAAAACAAATCAAAACATGTCAAAACAGAGTGCGAGCTAGGCTCCAGCAGCTCTCATTTCACAATAATAAAAATCAGTGCGAGCACCATGCTCTAGCACATTTCATGCATATGATGTCACATAAGTCGGTGCGAGCAACAGCTCAAGCACATTTATGCACATTCACAAACGTAGATATAGTACGAACTACGTGTCAGCACTATCTGTTTCCATATAAACTTGATAGTTGGCTGTTTTGCAAAGAAATTCCATTTAAAAATGAATAACACCTATGTAGTGTTATCTTGTGAAATTTAACAATTTCTGGCCAATCTACCGATTTGCTTTGATTAAAACCAATAAAATTCTTAAACCATAAAAGTCCTTAAATCATGCATTTCATGCATGTCATGCTTTCACCATCCTTAGGTGAACTTCCCTCAATAGGGGTAAAATAGACATTTCACCTATTTCGATCCTTAAAAATCATTTAAACCACTTTTAGGATCATTATACAATAATCGCGTATACATACATAATCAGTGTATACAAAATCTATTAAAATATGTGTAGCTACCTCTAGCTACTCACACAATTCCCTTACCTCATTTTTCTGTACAATCTGACCTTTCCACTGATGACTCGTCACGCAATCCGATTTGTTCCAAATCCAATCTCCAGAACTGCGGATACACATTCATCAGGTCAAATACAATGCAATTAATTGTATTTCATAATTTTCTGGGCTTAATTTAAATCATTGGGCCCGTATACCCATATTGGGCCCGATTACACCATAATGGGCCTTAATCGCCTTAAGCCCGTTTACCACGGTTTATCGAGACCTATTGGGCTCATTAGGCCCATAAGTATTTATTTAGCCTCGTTCTAAATTCTCAAACAGCTTATGAATTATTTACAACAATTTATCCCAATTTTGCATAATTTAATTCATTTATGCGGAATTTAAATCTGAAATTCATCAACACGTATAACGATGTAAATTGTCATAAATAAGGGTTACTTACCCGTGATTCCATGATATTACTCAAATCGAGGCTGTTTCGAGCTCTCGGTTGATGCCAATCGTCGAGCTACACAATTAGATATATTTTCGGGTAAACTTTCAGTCGATTATTTATCAAATTAAATATTTCAAAAATTAAATCGGTCAATTCGACCGCTTACCGACTTACCCGAAACTCGATTGCATCACTGGAATTTTCCCCAATTTTCCTCTTTTTCTTTTTCCCTTTTTCTTCCTTTTTTTCCTTCTCTTTTTGGCTGAACCGGTCCGGTCCGGTTTAACCCGGTTCAGACCGCCGGTTCAGCTCGGTCCGGTTCGACCGGTTCAGTCCGGTTCGACCGGTTCAGTCATCCTCTGGTCGTTTCTGCGCCGTCCGGCCGGTTCTCCTGTCGATTCCACCGCCGTTCGGTTCGGCTGCACCTGGGCTTCCTAAATCGGGCCTCCCTGTCGCTCGAATCGACGCCATCGCCGACGAATCGAGGTTTCTTCCCCACGGCTTCCTCCTCCGTTTTCAGCGTTTTTCAGCCACCTCGCCGCGCGTCGCGACCGCCTGTGGGTTGCACAGGTTTCGGGCCTCCTTCGCCGGCCCTCGCCTGGGTCCCTGGTCGCCGGTGGCCGTCGGCTGGAGGGAAATCTCCTCGGGTTCGGCTTCCTGCTTCTTGTCGCATTTCTTCTTCTCTGTTTTAGATTTTTTTTTTTTTACATTTTATTTATTTATTTATAATTTATTTTTAATATTATTTTATTCAATAAAATAATATTAAAAAATCCACAAATATCTAAAAAATTATATTTTATTCATTTAATCCATAAATAAATTTATCAGTCCGATTTTACCTTTTCGGTAAAATTTTTGATTATTTTCGGGATTATTTTTCAATACAAAAATTCCAATTTATTCCAATAAATTCATATCTTGATCAATTTAATCCGAAATTTAATTATTTCTTCGTCATTGATCAAGATTTCTCATTCTCATATTTTTTATTAAATTTTCTTATCCCGATTAATACCGAATTTTGGTCTTTTGACTGTTTTGCCCTTGCACATGTTCGAAAATTCCATTTCCATCCTTTTGCATTTTTAAATGCACTCGAAAATTCCTATTTATTCCCTTTTTTCCCTTACGATAAAATCGGGTCTTACAATCTCCCACACTTAAGAAATTTGGTCCTCCAAATTAGAACCAAGTTAAATAAGTCCATAAACAACTCCGGGTACATCTATCGTATCATACTCTTTAATTCTCATGTGACTTTCTCTGGAGTGTAATACTACCATCATGCTTAACTAGGGAGATCATCTTAAACCTTAACACTTTCTCCTTCCGTCTAATGCCCGAATCGATTTCCAATCATATGTTATACTTTCATTGAGCTAAGCCGTTGAAGCTCATATCTGATCACATATATTGGGTCCGGATATTATTTTCGAAACATCAAAAGATAGGACATATCGTGGATGCCTGTTAATTCAAGTGGTAACGTCAACTTACAGGTCTTACCTTCCACTTCATCTTATATCTCTATCTGAATCTCGTTACGTCCTTAAGATAAATAACTGCCAATAATAATGATTCACCCTCGGTGAATTCCAATGATTTCCTGTCTCTTGTCAGCATAGTCTTTTCTGTCTGCTCTGAGGTGTTCTTAATCTCTCATAAATCAACTGAACATCCTTAGAGGTTAATCTTACAAATTAGGGAACAATTCTCTATCTGTCACCCACTTCTTCTTATCAAAATCAGGGAACAATCCCTACGGCCATACCATGCCTCATATAAAGTCATCCCGATACTCAAGTGACAATTATCATTATTAGAGAATTTGATTAGTAGCAACTGATCATCCCAGGAGCTCATAAAATCAATGGCACACGCTCTCATCACATCCTCCAGAACCTATACAGTCCTCTCTGACTGACCATCTGTCTGAGGATGGAAGCTGTGCTAACACACAATCGGGTTCCCATAGCTTCCTAAAACATATTCCCAGAAGTGGGAAGTGAAACGGGAATCCTTATCCGATACCATGCTCACTGGAACGCTACATAATATTGCACAATTTTCATACACATGAATTCGCCTACACACTAAGAGTATCTGGAGATTTCCATAGCCAGAAGGTGGTAGACTTAATCAATCTATCGACTATCACCTAGATAGCCTCGTGATTCATCCCGGGTCCTCTATAACCCATCACGATATCCATGGTAACTTGTTCCCATTTTTCATGTTAATATAGGTAGAGGCTGTAATAACTCTGCAGACTTCTAGTACTCTACCTTACTTTGCTGACATACGAGACACTTCTTCCACAATCTCTACAATATCACTTTTCATACCTGACCACCAATACCTTTTTCAGAGATTCAAATATATTTATTATTTCTCGGATGCACTGTATATCCCGAAGAGTGAGCTTCTGACAATAACACTATATCATCAACTGTGGTCCTGGAGAGCACTTAAACTATGTCTGAACCTCTGTAAGTCATCATCACTCACTGTGAACTCTGTCACTATACCCTTCTGAATCTGACCCACACTATCGACACGATGCCGATCATCACGCTAAGCCTAGCAAATTCGGTCACTCAAATCCGATTCTAACCTCAGGCTAGCTGTCATAAAATCACCGTCATCATCAGAAGGGATCACATCACTACTGAGGTTCACACTGCTCTAGCAGCTCACGCTCCCTGACCATCATATGTGATACCATCCCAAGGCTCTTTCTGTTCAAGGCATCAGCCATTACATTAGCCTTTCCTGGGTGGTATAATGTTCACAACCATAATCCTTAGAAGCTCTAACTCTCTTAGTTATCATATATTCGACTCTTTCTGTGAAAACAGATACTCGGGGCTCTTACGATCAGTGCATACTCGAAATTTCTTACAGTATAAATGGTGGCGCCATACTTTCAATGTAATCATTACGGCTGCTAACTCTAAATCATGGATCAGATAGTTTCTCTCATGATCCTTGAACTATTTGAATCCATAAACGACTATCTTCTTATTTTACATCAATACACAGCCCAATCCTTATACACTGAGAAACCTCTTGAGTTGTTGGTTATAGTGAGAATACTTACGGTGGTCAGTTCATTACTTTAATATACCAAAACTCACCGAAGCCATTTACATACTTATCATACCACTCGTATGAAATCTTTTTCCGAATGAGATGTGTCAACTGAGCAGCCAATTTTGAGAAACGCTTAACACTTTGTCTGTAAGACAGTTTTCACTTGCTACTCATGCTCTTCCCTGGACTTCGAATACATCATAATATCATCACTAAAGATGACAACCAATTGGTCCAGCTAAGGTTTAAATACCTCATCGTAGTTGAGTTCCACAAAATACTTGAATCATTCATATCTTGACTTATGTACGCATAAACGTATAAAGTCATTTCGAAATCGCTTCCGTTCAGGATACTAATTTGCGTCGTTTCCTTTTTCTTATATTGACGATTTTTATAAAATTTTAAATTTTTAAAACTTCATGGTTAATCAAATTTTGAATCTCTTTATCGTACTAGTAAAGGTACCCAAATTTTAAATGTATATATTTGTCTGTCGATTTCAATTTATAAGTTATGTGTGCGCTTCTAGACGCTGTCAAATCTTCAGGCAGGGAATATTTTAAAATACCTTTATTAACCTTCAAACTTGACCACAATTTCTGGGTGTAGATATATCTACCCTTTATGTTGGTCGCAATCCATATACACTACATATTGCTTAATCCTTACTTTGCATATCAATGATATCCTTAGCTTGCATACGCCTCTTATTCCAATATGTCTTGTATACAGGATCTATCACATCTCAAAGCTTATCTCCTTTCATATATCACTTATAACAAACTCTTTCATTACTTGTCAAACTTAAAATACACTTTTCAGTGATGTTTTCACCCCTATTTTCAACTTACAATCTTTATACTCATATTCAGTTAATGAAAATTAACTAACCATCATTATCTTGACTAAGGGTGCAGGCTTCACATTTTTCACTAACGTATAAGCAACTGAAGGCGGTATGAATAAATGCGTGGCACCAGGATCAATTAAAATAATGACTTCATTATTCTTAACCAGTGTGGTATCTTCCACCACATCATATGAATCATCAATGGTGTCTTGGTCCAAGGCATACACTCGCCCTCGTCCAAGATCTTATTTTTGTGGTAACTACCACACATCTTACACCGTTCACACTGCTACTGAGCAGGTCGGGGTACTCAAATCACAATACGCCTGAAAATACTGTAGTTGGATACACTGGGCCCTTACCAATCATCTTACCCCGTGATTCATCAGCTCTAAGCTTTTACCAAACTACTTTTTTTGTTCTGACATCTCTGTCATTCTCTATTCTCTTTTGTCTCTATTTCGACCCTTACTACCTTTCTCAATCTCAGAGGCGTGCAACTCATGATCTTATTCACACAACTGTAGTCTGCGCACTGCCTCGGCTTAGGTAGTGATATCTAATGGGCTAATCGAACTCTAATCGACAATCTGAGCCCTTCCATAAACTTTCAGACATTTCGACTCTCACTGTTCATCGTGTCCGAGTCACATCTGCACAGGAATATAAACTGAGCTTCATACTCGCAATAAACATGTTCCTCTGGGTCAGAGTAAAGAATTTCATCTTTAGTTTCCTTAAAACAATATCCGGGATATTCTGTCACCGAAATACAGCTAGAATTACTTTTCATGTCCATTCCGGATGTCTAATTCTTCAAATGTGTCGAGCGAACTTCCACCAATGTTTCGACTCGCCCTTAAATCACATACATACTCTGAGCAATTAGCTCGTAAAATATTCTCCACACTCCGCTCTAACCTCGTGAAGCATGTCTTAATACTATCTGATCTCTCTGTCGGACTTTGTCTGATCTCTCTGTCAGACTATGTGGGGCATGCTCAATACCAGCCTCCACTTCAATCTCATCTCGAGTCTCATGTGGTGACTCAGTACTACTCTCGGGCCTACCTCAACGGCCTTGAGCTCATGTACTCGCCTCTCAACCATAGCGGCTATCATTTAATGAGTCTATTCTTACATTTAAAACCAAATTCTTAGCTGCACTTCCATCTCAATATACACAACTGTATCTAAACAATGCACAGTACATGGGGATGTAAACTTCCTTAACCACTAACACCGACTCATATCAGGCCAACTCAAGCTCTGATACCATTAAACTTGTCACGACCCAAATTACCTAAGATCAGAGTAAATTTTTTACTTTTTCATTTATTATTTAATTCTTACATTTCTCTCATCGTGACCATCCTACAACACAGTTGGGCTATGATTCGGTGTTAGTCACCTCACACTATTACCAAATCCATTTCCATAATCACATTTATACATCAGAGTTTACTATCCTTTGACTTTAATTAAATACATACCCATTGGTATTTATAACTCTACATCCCCGACATCAATGTCCGTTTACAGTACTGTGCATTACATATTTAGATACAAGACCATACAAATGTGTATACCTGTCTCTCGATGAGAAGCACCAAGCATGCAAGTCCTCAGCCGCTTACTAATTTCTGTGAGTGCTCTGAAAAGATGGAAAAATAAGGGGGTGAGCAAACCACACGCTCAGTAAGGCAATTATGCAAGTAAGTAGATAGCTCCACTATCTACATGCTCATAATGCCATGCCCTTAAAATCCGTTTCTTTTCATTAAAATCATCAAACACAAAGACATGCAAACATCAATGACTTAGTTTATAAAACTGTGCGTGCATATATAAATCATATAACTTATGCTTCCATGGCATTTTATGTGACATCAGTAAATCATACTCAGCATGAATTAAATCAAAGTCATGCATTCTTTCATGCGATATAAAACAAATCATGAGATATAATCCTTTCATGAATTTATCATTAAAGCATGGAAAAACTCATCATGCTATTGTATTTAAATCATTTCATTTAAAATGCACTATAAAACAACCCTTCCGGGTCAATCATCTTATAAAACAATTCATTATAAAATTCTCAGAAAAATCTATCGTCGTAGTACAAAATCATAAAATCATGAAATCATAAAATCGTTAAATCGGGGGCCTGACCCCTCCTTCGGGTCTACCCTGGTCTATCAGACCACAAGTTATATCATGTGAGACAATCAGGTAATTATCAGTAACATCGAGGACTATGGCCATATCCTAGTGATCCCTGACAACATGGTACCTAGTGTGCGGGGTATCACACCTGAAACGGGAGGTGGGTCGTCCTACCCACCAGAACAGCATAACACCAGGATTACGAGGGCAAGGCTTGCTACCTCGTGGCTAATGCCACTCCACTCCAACAATCCCCATGGTACAACGTACTCCGCGTGACATACACGGTACAAAGTACTCCGTGAACCCGAGCTCAATCAGGGTGCCTGCAATAGGTCTTATCCACCCATATCATCTCTGTCTCAGTATGTACGTGTGAGCATATCATCTCACTGTGACACACAGTCTACAGGAGGCTCCAACACGGCTATATGCATGTAATATAAATCCCTGTGCGAGCGAAGCTCAAGCCCGGCTCCATGCATATTCATGATATCAGAAAACCTCATGCGAGCGAAGCTCTAGCACGATGTTATAGAAATCAATGAAATCTACGTACGAGCAGCGCTCTAGTACGACTTAAACTGATTATAAATTCAAGTAAAATCCACGTACGAGCAATGCTCTAGTACGGGTATGTATAACAACTCAGTGAAAACCTCGTACGAGAAAAACTCCAGTACGGCTTTAAAATAAGTTATAAAACCATTTAAAACTTTGTGCGAGCAACGCTCCAGCATGAGTGAATGCTCAAGTAAATCAAATCTCGTGCGAGTTACACTCCAGCACGACTTAATGCATAATTAAATCAAATCTCATGCGAGTTACACTCCAGCACGGCTTTTATGCAATGTCATATCAAAACAGGATGCGAGCTAAGCTCCAGCACCTTTCATGCATGTCAAATCATTAAAACTAGTGCGAGCAATCGCTCTAGCACCATTTTATGCATACCACATCAAAACAAATCAAAACATGTCAAAACATGTCAAAACAGAGTGCGAGCTAGGCTCTAGCAGCTCTCATTTCACAATAATAAAAATCAGTGCGAGCACCATGCTCTAGCACATTTCATGCATATGATGTCACACAAGTCGGTGCGAGCAACCGCTCAAGCACATTTATGCACATTCACAAACGTAGATATACTGCGAACTACGTGTCAGCACTATCTGTTTCCATATAAACTTGATAGTTGGCCTATTTTCCAAAGAAATTCCATTTAAAAATGAATAACACCTACGTAGTGTTATCTTGTGAAATTTAACAATTTCTGGCCAATCTACCGATTTGCTTTGATTAAAACCAATAAAATTCTTAAACCATAAAAGTCCTTAAATCATGCATTTCATGCATGTCATGCTTTCACCATCCTTAGGTGAACTTCCCTCAATAGGGGTAAAATAGGCATTTCACCTATCTCGATCCTTAAAAATCATTTAAACCACTTTTAGGATCATTATACAATAATCGCGTATACATACATAATCAGTGTATACAAAATCTATTAAAATAAGCGTAGCTACCTCTAGCTAATCACACAATTCCCTTACCTCATTTTTCTGTACAGTCTGACCTTTCTACTGATGACTCGTCATGCAGTCCGATTTGTTCCCAATCCAATCTCCGGAACTGCGGATACACATTCATCAGGTCAAATACAATGCAATTAATTGTATTTCATAATTTTCTGGGCTTAATTTAAATCATTGGACCCGTTTACCCATATTGGGCCCGATTACACCATAATGGGCCTTAATCGGCCTTAAGCCCGTTTACCGCACTTTGTCGAGACCTATTGGGCTCATTAGGCCCATCAGTATTTATTTAGCCTCGTTCTAAATTCTCAAACAGCTTATGAATTATTTACGATAATTTATCCCAATTTTCTAGAATTTAATTCATTTATGCGGAATTTAAATCCAAAATTCATCAACACGCATAACGATGTAAATTGTCGTAAATAAGGGTTACTTACCCGTGATTCCATGATATTACTCAAATCGAGGTTGTGTCGAGCTCTCGGTTGATGCCAATTATCGAGCTACACAATTAGATATATTTTCGGGTAAACTTTCGGTTGATTATTTATCAAATTAAATATTTCAAAAATTAAATCGGTCAATTCGATCGCTTACCGACTTACCCGAAACTCGATTGCATCACTGGAATTTTCCCCAATTTTCCTCTTTTTCTTTTTCCCTTTTTCTTCCTTTTTTTCCTTCTCTTTTTGGCTGAACCGGTCTGATCCGGTTCATCCCAGTTCAGACCGCCGGTTCAGCTCGGTCTGGTTTGACCGGTTCAGTCTGGTTCGACTGGTTCAGTTATCCTCTGGTCGTTCCGGCGCCGTCCGACCGGTTCTCCGGTCGATTCCATCGCCATTCGGTTCGGCTGCACCTAGGCTTCCTAAATCGGGCCTCCTTGTCGCTCGAATTGGTGCCATCACTGGTGAATCGAGGTTTCTTCCCCGCGGCTTCCACCTCCATTTTCAGCATTTTTCGGCCACCTCGCCGCGCGTCGCGGCCGCCTTTGGGTTGCACGGGTTTCAGGCCTCCTTTGTCGGCCTTCGCCTAGGTCCCTGGTCGCCGGTAGCCGTCGACTGGAGGGAAATCTCCTCAGGTTCGGCTTCCTGCTTCTTTTCGCGTTTCTTCTTCTCTGTTTCATATTTGTTTTTTTTTTTACATTTTATTTATTTATTTATAATTTATTTTTAATATTATTTTATTCAATAAAATAATATTAAAAATCCACAAATATCTAAAAATTATATTTTATTCATTTAATCCATAAATAAATTTATCAGTCCGATTTTACCTTTTCGGTAAAATTTTTGATTATTTTCGGGATTATTTTTTGATACGAAAATTCCAATTTATTCCAATAAATTCATATCTTGATCAATTTAATCTGAAATTTAATTATTTCTTCGTCATTGATCAAGATTTCTCATTCTCATATTTTTAATTAAATTTTTTTATCCCGATTAATACTGAATTTTGGGCTTTTGACCGTTTTGCCCTTGCACATGTTTGAAAATTCCATTTCCATCCTTTTGCATTTTTAAATGCACTCAAAAATTCCTATTTATTCCCTTTTTACCCTTACGATAAAATTGGGTCTTACATCAGCAGATACCTCTTCTGAGGTGATAAAAGTTACAATCTTGATTTTTGACTTGGAAGCTCTAACTTTGTTTGATTCTAGAGCTACGCATTCTTTCATATCACTTGCATATGCATCAAGATTTATAGATTTTGTAAAACCCACATACTTAAATGGGACTTTATTAATAAGTACTCTAATGGGAGTTAGTCAATTAGCTGAACAAGTGTATAAAGATTGTAAGGTGAGGGTAGGAGATAAGTGTATGACAGCCAACTTGATCTTGTTCAATATGTATGACATTGATGTAATATTGAGAATGGATTAGCTACCAATCATGCTGTCTTAGACTGCCACACTAAGTCTATTACATTTGCTCTACCCGAAGAATGTGTTGTAAGATTTTAGAAGAAGTAATGAAATCTTAAATTTTATGGCAAATAAAATGCATCGGTATGTAAATGACATAAATGTTATTTTGAAGGTTTTATTGCTTATGTGGTGGATTTGGACAAAGCACATCCGGATATGGATGACATTCCAGTGGTTAGAGAATTCCCTGATATCTTTCCAAAAGACCTACTGGGATTGCCACCAGATAGAGAAATAGAATTCAATATAGATTTGACACCTGAAACCGAGCCAATATCAAGTCACCATATAGGATGGCTCCAGTTGAGCTAGAGGAATTAAGGAATCAGTTGTAAGATATGCTAGATAAGGGGTTTATAAGATCGAGCATCTCACCGTGGGGAGCTCCAGTATTGTTTCTGAAGAAGAGAGATAGCAGCCTTAGGTTATGTATTGACTATCGAATGTTGAACAAGGCTACCATCAAGAATAAATACCCCTTGCCATGCATCGATGATCTATTGGATCAACTTCGAGGAGCATGGATCTTTACCAAGATAGATCTGAGGTCTGGGTACCATCAATTGAAGATTCGGAAGGAGGACGTGCCCAAGATAGCTTTTCGCACAAACTATGGCCATTACAAATTTCTGGTGATGCCTTTCGGGTTGACGAATGCACCAGTAGATTTTATGGCTCTAATGAATGAAGTATTCAAGCCATACCTAGACTAGTTCGTGATAATTTTCATTGATGATATATTGGTGTATTCAAGCTCCAAGGAAAATCATGTGCAGCACTTAAGGATTGTTTTGCAAACCCTCCGAGAGAGAAAGTTGTATGCCAAACTTGGTAAATGTGACTTTTGGCTAGAGCAGATCTCCTTTCTAGGCCATGTTGTATCGAAGGATGGGGTGGCAGTGGATCCATCCAAGATTAAGGCTATTGTTCAATGGAACAGCCCAAGATAGTCACAGAGATCAAAAGTTTTTTGGGTTTGGCTGGTTACTATAGGAGATTTGTAGAGGGTTTCTCTAGATTGGCTGCTCCATTGTCACGTCTTACGAGAAAGAATGTGGAGTTTAAGTGGGACGAGGCATGTAAGAGAAGTTTTCAGGAACTTAAGCACAGATTAATCACTGTGCCAGTTCTTATCATCCCTAATAGCTCACTGGACTATTTTGTCTATACAGATGCTTAACATCAGGGCCTAAGCTGTGTTTTGATGCAGAATGGAAGGGTAGTTGCTTATGGATCTAGACAGTTGAAAGATCATGAGAAGAACTACCCCACTCACGATTTGGAGTTGGTGGCCGTAGTATTTGCATTGAAGATATGGCGCCACTACTTGTATGGTGAGAAGTTTCAAATTTTTACGGATCACAAAAGCCTTAAGTATCTGTTCTCACAGAAGGAGTTAAATATGAGACAGAGAAGGTGGTTTAGAACTCCTTAAAGACTATGATTGTGAGATTCTGTACCACCCGGAGAAGGAAAATTTGGTTACAGATGCATTGAGTAGAAAGAGTCTCGGGTTGGTATCATATATGATGGTTAGAGAGCATGAGTTGTTAGAACAATTCACAAACCTTAGTTTGGATATGACCCCACCTGAGATTTGCAACTATGGGATTATTGCTAGCTTGAGATTAGAACTGGAATTGATTGAGAGAATCCTGCAAGCTCAGCAAAATGATTAATGGTATATTGATGCAATTAATCGAATTCAGAAAGGTGAGGGCACAGATTTAGTATTGAGTTTAGATGGAGTACTAAGGTTTGGGAACAGAATATGTGTTCCTAAAGATTCAGAGCTTTGAAAGTTGATTTTATCAGAGGTTCACTCATTGAGATATACAATATACCCAGGGAGTAGTAAAATGTATCAGAATCTTTGGAAGGTATATTGGTTTTGTGGAATGAAAAGAGACATAGCTAAGTATGTTTCTAGATGTCTCATTTGTCAGCAGGTAAAGGTTGAGCATTAAAAACCTAGAGGACTATTACAACCTCTACTGATACCAATATGGAAGTGGGAGCACGTCACCATGGATTTTGTGATAGGGTTACCGAGAACCCGTAAGAACCATGATGCTATTTGGGTTATAGTAGATCGGTTGATAAAATCGACACACTTTTTAGCTATGAGATCTATAGATACTTTAAGGGCATTCGCAGACTTGTATGAATGGGAGATAGTGAGATTGCATGGAGTCCTAGTGAGTGTTGTTTCTGATAGGGATGCCTGCTTCATTTCCCACTTTTGGGGACATTTTCAGGAAGCGATGGGGACCTAATTGAGCTTTAGCACTGCTTTTCTCCTCAAACAGATGGTCAGTCAAAGAGGACTATACAAACCCTAGAGGATATGCAAAGAGCGTGTGTGCTGGATTTTAGAGGCTCATGGGATGATCACTCGCCATTGATTGAGTTCACCTATAATAACAGTTATCACTCAAGTATTGATATGGCCCATTTTGAGGCACTATATGGTCGTAGATGCCGATCACCCATTAGTTGGGAAGAAGTTGGTGACAGATAGTTGCTTGCTCTCGATTTGGTTAGACAAGCCTCCGATGATGTTCAGATAATATGTGAAAGGCTATGAATAGCTCAAAGTCAACAAAATAGCTATGCTGACAGGAGACGGAGACCACTTGAGTTTGATGTGGGTGTGTCCCTATTTTTTAGAGTATCTCCTTCTAAGAGAATAACGAGGTTCGAAAAGAAAGGAAAACTATGTCCTCGTTACATTGGTCCCTTCGAGATTTTGAATAGAGTGGGAGATAGAGCATATAAGCTAGCCTTACAACCCGAGCTAGCAGAGGTCCACAATGTTTTCCATGTTTCTATGCTTCAGAGGTACTACCTGGATCCAACACATGTAATTAGCTATGAGCCGTTGGAGCTCAAGGAGGATATGTCGTATGTGGAGAAACCGATCTGAATATTGGACAGAAAAGAGAAGGTGTTTCGAAACAAGTCGATTTCATTGGTTAAAGTCTTATGGCAGAACCATACATCGAAGGAAGCCACATGGGAGTTAGAGGATCTAATGAAGGAGAAATATCCCCAACTTTTTGAGGAATAGACTTGGTTTAATTTTGAGGACCAATTTTTCTAAGGATGGGAGAAATGTAATACCCATAATTTCCCATGTATTTATTTTCATGAAGATATAATGTGTATGTACGTTGTTACGAAAATAGCTTGAGAAATTAAGATGTATGTATGTTTATTGAAGCATGAGTATAAATGATAGGAGGATGTAAGGATTTTGGAAATTTAATGAAACATCCATGATTCTAAGTTGTGTGCACAAGTTTCAATAACTATGAACTGGGCAGAATGGATGTCATTGTGTGTTAATTATGCACGAAATGCAAATTGAGGTATGCAGCAAATGTGGATGAGTGTATAGGTAAAAATCTATAGAAAACTGCAGAAAATAAGGGTGCAGGGGATGAGAGATCGATCTCATACGAAGGAGAGATCGATCACCCCTCATGAAATGCCTAGAATTTGTCAAATGGAACTAGGCAGATCGATATCATGGGAAGGTAGATCGATCTCCTTAACTCTTGGCCAAAAATAGATCGATCTCCCCTAAGCGACAGATCGATCTCCTTAAAGTTCTGTAAAAAGTAGATCGATCTCCTATGAGAGGCAGATCGATCTCCAAGAAGGAATTTGCTTACAAACAAATCGAAATCCTATGTTTAGTAGAGGGAAAGGAAAATAACTTAATGATTTACACATGTAGATTGAAATACGTGGAACACGGTTAACCCGGATCTCGAACGGAGCAAACGAGACGAAGGAAGTACGAGCACGATTCGAGGTAAGGGACTGTATGTTAGCGATAGAGATATTCGTACGTATTTTTATAGCAATTTCAGTAGTTATGATGCTAGAATTACTACGTTTAGCTATGAAACTATGGAATGATATGAAATCATGAAATGTACTATGATATGTATGTACTGTGAAAATGGGATGTGGTAAGGAAATAGCATGATATGCATGTTTTCGATGTTTTCTCAACTATGTATTGATTTTGAGATTGAGAAATGATGATGGATAGGTTGGCTAGTTTTACATGTTTAGCATAGGACGACATACTACGTAAATAAACATGTTTTGAGTTTTTAAAAGGGAAAATAGCCACCTATTGAATTTGAGATGTGAATCGGTGTTGGAGCTCTAGCTTACACATGTTTTAATGATTTTGACTATGTTGGAGTCTCACTCGCATACATCAACATGTTTTTGATAAACCGTGCTGGAGCGTGACTCGCACGTGGTTTTATAATGAAAATGTGTCGGAGTGTTAGCTCGTACATTTCAATGTTTTGATATGTCGTGCTAGAGTTCATCTCGCACGATGGATTTGAGAAAGGTGTTGGAGCATCGCTCACACTAGTTTTACTGAGTTGAGTTGATACAGTACTAGAAGTTGTTGCTTGCACTAAGAAATACCGCGTTGGAGCCTTGTGATGATTGTGTGTCACACTGATTGCTCGCCTGGTATATGAGACATGGTTCAGGATGATATGTCCATTGGAGTTGGTAGATGGACTGGGTCCACAATCGTACGTTGAACTTTGTAGTTATCCGTTGGTATACTATGTACTGTGTTGGGTGCACGTGAGTACGAGTATCGCATAGATTACACATGGCATACCTTGTACCGTGAGTATATGTAATATGATGAGAGAGATGATGTTGATTGAGATGAGCCAGAGGGTAGGACTGGCCCATCCCCCTTCAGCCGAAGTGATGCCCTGTTCACACCTGATCAGTGAGGCCTGGGATCACTGACTATGGCCATATGTCGTGGATATTAGATTGTCGAAAATTCCATGGTTGTCTTAGAGATAAGAGAAATTGAGAAACTAAAAAAAGAAAGAGATTTAACGAAAAGAAATGGTTTCATAAATCTCTTGATTTGAATGCTCTTGCTATGATAGGACTGTTCATGACATGTTTTCAAATGGGAATATTGTATACTTGTTTTCATGAAAATGCTTAGGTGAGAAGTAATGTTTAAATGCATTTTCTAGTAATATTTCCATTTACATTGAAACATGGTTTTGTTTATGCATGCATGGGCTATGTAGATAGTACAGTATCTACCTGTTAGCATTATTTTCCCTACTGAGCTGTGGTTTGGTCATCCCACTATTTTTCCCCTCCAGATACTGAGAAGTAGGACAGTACGGTGGTCTCTGGATCCCTTTTTGTGTTGGACAGCTCCCACCAGTTGCAAAGGTATTAAGATTTGTATACACCATAGCATTTTGTATCTATTATAATGTATCCCTCAGTTATGAATTACAAATGTGAATAGTTGTGTGGAGATGTTATGTAAAGAGATTATATTATACCATTGATTTTGTATATCTACACACACACACACCTGGGAGTGTGAATTAAAGTTTAAAAATATTTCTGTTGTAAATATATGGAATTTAGTAATTACATTGACTCACAACCTAACTGATAGTAGTATATGTATGGATAAAGGACACTCGAAAGTGGGGTGTGACATCTAGTCCCTCTACCACTACGAGTGTTTGTGATATAGGCTCAATTCCTGCATTCACATTCATTAATTAGTCTGTTTCTCATCTGGTATACATAGTTGTATCTAAACATAGCACAATACAATGGGGATGTATACTTTCTTATTTACTAATACTGACTCACATCAGACCAACTCGGCTTTGATACCATTTGTCACGACCCTCCATGACTTAACCAAAACCACTACAAATTTTTGTTTTTTACTTACCTTTCTTCTTCTCAACAGTTGAGCTGTGATTCGACGTTAGCGTCCACGCTTACTATACCATTCATTATCATACATACATGTCAATATACTATCTACTGACTATAATTTCTTTTATAATATATGTGAGCTCATATAAAATCTAATACAAATACATTCCCCATAATTTACATTAAATACATCATTGTGTTATCTATATGTTTAGATATAGAACCGTACAAAATATGTATACCTATCAATCAATAGGAAATGGCACCGAAAAACAGGAACACTATCCTTCACTCGTACCCACTCTACTGCTGATGCTCTGTATAGAGGTGTAAAAAAAGGGGGTGAGCGCACAGCTCAGTAAGGAAAACAGGCAAGCAAGTAGACATCTACACTATCTACTCAAAATAATACTATGCCTCAAAAATATTACTTCTTTAACTCACTTTAAAAGCATGTCTTTAAAATATATACATATACTTGTATAGATTAAATCCCATGCACAGAAATCATGCTTAGTTCTCAAATGTAGGCATTTCGTGTAAAACAATGCATCTTTATAATTTCACAATGCCTTTAGATAAATCATGCCATTTATATTCAATCACAGTAACTATGGCATTTAAATCATTCACAACACAACAATCGAATTCTGACCTATCCCTCAGGTCTATCCGTATCAAATAAATTAATCAAGTGATATATCATGTTAGACTATGTGGTGAAATGCAATAATATCCTGGTCTATGGCCATATCCTATAATGGTGATCCCAGGCTACACAGATCTTAGTGTGTGGGGCATCACGGCTATAACGGGAGGGGGTTCAGTCCATCACAAACGCCAGTTATCAACTCCTCAACTCCACAACAACACACGGTACAGTGTACTCCATGCCACCCGCATGGTACAATGTACACTTGTGGACCCTATCTCAATGGATAATCAATACCACGTCTCTAAATCCACATACAAACATCTCACAGTGTGACTCTTAGTCAACACGAGGAAATCAGCATGGTTTTTTTCAACATGTCTTATATATCACATAAAATACAGTGCGCGCCTTTGAGCACGACTCACAGTCAACACTCCGCTCAAACACTGATTCACGTCACAAACTCAAACTCTAGTGCGAGTAAACCTCCAGCACTAGGTCATGCATAGTTCATGTTTCAAATCAAGCACGAGCAATCACTCTAGTACCATGCTATGTCAGACCCCATATATGGTTAACTTTATATATATGTAAATGGAATTATAATATGGACGAATTTGGACCAAGTAATTATGAATTCATAGGTATGGTGATGTACTTGTAATGTGAAGCATAAATGATGTAAAGTCTATAAATTCAATGTACACACTTGTAATAAGAGTTTATGATGTACTTACAAGTTTCATTATGTATGAATATGAAGAAATTAACATTTGTATGTGATGAATGTGAGTGGAATGAAAAATGAGTAGTGTGGTAAAATGGAAGGAAGTTGCATGAGTTATGTAATCTTTGGACTTCCATTTATTTTTGTATTGTATACCTTTGGTTATGCAATGAATGCACACAAGTTTTAATGTGTATAAAGTATGAATGGATGCCATTTTCAAGTCTTAAAGGTGGTTGGATGAGAAAATAACTATGACAGCAAATTGAGGATGTTTGGTGTGAATTGCTGCAGAAAATTGTAGCAAAATCTGGAAAATATGAATGCCAAATCGATCTCATAGGATGAGAGATCGATCTGAAAGAGCCAAAAATGCTCTTATTTGAGCAATGGAAGAAGACAGATTGTCAGACCCGGATTTTTGTAGCTTATTTCCTTATGATTCCTATGTGTATGAACACTATATAATTATAGTTGAATCATAAGAAGAGTATTTACTATCATGCAATCGACTATTTGAGAAATTAAAAATGCATGTAAGCTACATAACAGCGAGATAAGGGTTAAGTTAATTCCCGAACGAGTGCAGGGGTAAAACGGTCAAATGACTGAAATTCAGTATAATTTCGATAAGACAATTTCATTAAAAATATGAAATTGAGGAATCTTGATCAAAATCGAGGAAAATATTTAATTTCGAGCCCAATTGATCAAGATATAAATTTATTAAAATTTATCAGAATTTTTACCTCGAAAAATGAGCCCAAAAGTAGTGAAAAAATATACCGAAAAGGTAAAAGCGGACTGATAAATTCATTTACGGATTAAATGAATTTAATATGATTTTTGGAGATATTTTTGGGATATTTATGGGATATTTATGGGATTTTTATTATTATTTTATAGTAAAATAATAATAAAAATATATTATAAAAAAAAAAGAGGGAAATCTGAATTTGGGACGCGGGGAGAGAGAAAGAATGGAAAGAAACGGAAGCAAGCCGACCCGAGGGAGAAGACCACCGGACGGTGAGCACCGGCCACCCCACGGGCAGCCAAGCTGCCGGAAAGGAAGAGCAGGACCGTGCGCACCCATCGGCACCGGTCACGACCTCCACCGACGTCGGACGCCGGCGAATCGAAGAGGTGAAGCCGCGGAGGAAAAGAAGAGATTCGGCGGCCACCGGCGGTGCTTGGTCCCGATCGAGCCCAGCCGAGTGTTGCCCAGGCTTAGGCGCGCCGAACTGCGGTGGTGATGCGTCGGGAACCGATCGGAATAGGCCGGCACGGTCAAATGATGCCTGAACCGGTCGGCGGTTCAGGGGAGAAGGTTCTGTGCTGAACCGGACCGGACCGGTTCAGCCAAGGAGAAAAGACGAAAAAGAGGAAAAAGAAAGAAAAAGGAAAAGGAAAATTTTCGGGATTTCACTGGACTTCGGGTAAGTCAATACGAGGTCAAAAGTGACCGATTTAATTTCCGATGAATTTATTTAAATTATATTTAATCAGAAATTGACCCGGAGTTAAATATAATAAATTGTGCAGTTCGACGATTAATTTCGAACGGAAGCCCGATCGAACTTCGATTTGCAGACCATCGCATATTCTCGGGTAAGTAAAGTTCATTTACGATAAATTATGTGATTTATGCGTATTTAAGATTTAATTTACGCATTTCGGATTAAATTCCGTATTTAGTGAATTATATTCGAAATTTTGAATTAACTGTCGTAAATGATATACAGGCTATCCAAAGAGCTTGAAATAAAGCCCAATGGGTATTGATAGGCCCAATGAGTCGATAGACCCTGATGAAGAGAAATAATAAGTGGAAAACGGGCTTAATACGGATTAAGGCCCATTAAGGATTTTTAAGGCCCATTAAGGGAAATTAAACTGTATTAATGTGTAATACAGTAGGAAAATGATAATTAACCTGAGGAATGGTTATTTACAGCTCCGGAATTTACATCGAGAGCTGATCGGACTGCGGGATTGAGCAGCACCGAGGAAGTGAGGTCACTTGACGTGATCCGAGGTAAGGGACTTTTGTGAGTAGTTAGAGATACCTGCACGTATTTTCAACTGCTTCTGCATTCACTTAAAAACTCTGAGGGTCAGAGAAAGTGAATAATAATTATTACGACCCGATAGTGGCAAATTACGATTTTGCCCCTAGTTAGTCAAAAAGTCAACTTTTGTGAGAAGTTGCAAAAAGCATGGAAAATACTATTGTGAGTGTTTAAATGCTATTAGCATGAAAATAAATAGATGGGCTAATGATTTTAAGGTTGATATGACTTAAGCACACTTTGAGTGCTGATTTTGATGTTTTATAAACAATCCCTTTTTAAATAGCCATCTATCATATTATGTGAGAATGAATCGTGCTAGAGCACAGCTCGCACTGGGATTCATATGTTTTCCACATAATATTAGTGCTGGATTTGATACGCACTAGATTTTCATGACATAGAGTACTGGAGTTTTACTCGTACTCAGCTTTGAATAATATATGCATGACAGAGTGCTAGAGCGTTGCTCGTACTCAATTTTTCATGGTTTATATATGACATAGTACTGGGAGCTATTGCTCGTACTTGATTTTGATATTGTGCATAGCATAGTACTAGGAGCTATTGCTCGTACTTGATTTAATACATAAACTATGCATTGACCTAGTTGCTAGAGAGTGCTCGCACTAGAGTCGAGTTTTATAATGTGAAACAGTGTTGAGCGGAGTGACGACTGTGAGTCGCACTCAAGACGCACACTGTATGTGATATGTAATACATGTTGAAACCCATGCTTGAGACCTTGCGTGACTGTGTGTCATAGCTAGAGAGGATATCCGCATGAGGTTGGTATAGACGTGGTATGATATTTCCACAGGCACGAGGGCTAAGACCTATGTTAGGCACCCTGACTGTGATGTTGATGAGTTCCACGGGAGTGAGAGCTAAGTCCTATGGTAGGCACTCTGGCCGTGAGAACGGGTCCACGGGGGTACTTTGTATCGTGTCTGAGTGGCACGAGGTGTACGCTGTACCGTGTGTTACGTAGCTGGCGGTTGACATTGGACTGACCATCCTCCCGTTACAGCAGTGAGGCCCCGCACATCTAGATCTATGTGGCTTGGGATCACTTTCTTTTCGGATATGATCATAATCCAGGATACTATTTGTATTTACCACAGAGTCTCACATGATATATCACATTGATTGACTGATTTAAACTGCGGATAGACCTGAGGGATGGGTCGGACTCCGATTTGTGTTGTGAATCATTTGATGCCATATTTATATGTGATTTAAATATACATGGCATGATTTACATAAAGGCATGATTTATATATAAATGCATTGTGTTGCACTACATGCCTACTTTTGAGAAATAAAGCATGATTTATGTACATGGGATTTATTCTGTACAAGTACATATATATTATATTTCAAGACATGCTTTTAAAGTGAGTTAAGGAAATAATGTTTTCAAGGCATAGCACTATTTTGAGTAGATAGTGTGGATATCTACTTGCTTGCCTGATTTCCTTACTGAGCGCGTTATGCTCACCCCTTTTTCTTTACATCTCTCTACAGAGCGTCAGTGGAGCGAGAGTTATCGTGGGAGAGTGTCCCAGAGTCCACTGCTAGTTCCTATCGATTCATCAGGTATACTTATTATGTACAGTTGTGTATCTAAACATAGAAACAGCACAGTGATGTATACGTTATATATTATGGGGAATGTAATCGTATTAGATTTTATAAAATCTTACATGTATAATAAAAGCAACTACAGTCAAAATTAATATATTGACATGTATGTATGAGAATGGATATTATGGTAAGTGAAGACTCTGACATCGAATCACAGCCCAACCAGTGAAGAGAGGAAAGGTAAGTTAAAAATGCGAAAAATTTATTGTGGTTTTTGGTTAAAGTCAAGCATTGAAACTGGGGTCCTGACAGGATGGTATCAGAGCTAAGGTTGGTCTGATGTGAGTCGGTGTTAGAAAAATAGGAAAGTGTACATCCCCATAGTACTGTGCTGTGTTTAGATATAACTGTGTATACCGGATAGGAGATGGACTAATTCATTATTATGAATGCAGGAACTTTGCCTAAATGGCAAATACGTGTAGTGGTAGAGGTATGAGAGGTAGGGCTCGAGGCCGGGGAGATAGACCCGAGGGACGAGCCGCTGCCGGACCTTTACCTACGCATGAGACTCCAGGTGCTACTGAGGCACCCGAGTGTGTCGAGACGCGCTTCACGAGATTAGAGCGTGGTCTCGAGACTATTATTGAGATACTGGCACAGACGATGCCAGGTAGGCAGAGACAGGAGGCAGGAGCTGCTACAGGAGAGGCAGTTGCCCCTGATACACCTACGCAGATAGCTGATGCACAGAGGACTGTAGATACTCCTACACCCCCACCGGTTTCGGGTGGCAGTGGATTAGGATATGGATGTGACTTGCATCGGTTGAGGGAGTTCCAGAAGTTTAGACCTCCATCATTTAGTGGGGTCAAGAACCCCGTAGCTGCGGAGGAGTGGTTGGCAGAGCTAGAGAAGCTCTATGGATTCTTCGAGTGTACGACCTCGGAGATGGTCGCATTTGCTGCGTTCCTACTGAAGGGAGCCGCAGAGCATTGGTGGAAGTCCACCCGACCTATATTGAGATCCCGACATACAAATATCACTTGGGATATATTTCGGGAGGCCTTTAGGAGGCAGTTTATTCCTGACACCGCACAGCGGAAGTTACAGGCAGAGTTTTTGAGACTCAACCAGGGGAGTTTATCGGTGGATGAGTATGAGACTCGATTCCTATCCCTAGGGAGATACGACCCGGATACTATGTATAGTGAGACCAGGAAGGTCCACAGGTTTATCGACGGGTTGAGACCGGTGCTACGATCCAAGTTGGTTCCGCTGGACATAGTGACCTATGAGGAGGCAGTGCGCAGGGCGCAACTATGTGAGCAGGACTACGAGAGGAATGCTTCCGAGTTTGGGAAGTTTAGCCGTAGCCAAGACTTGCAGAAGAAGAGGCCAGCTAGAGATTTTAGTTATCGAGGGGGGAAGAAACCCTTCGGTAAGAGATCACGGATAGAGGGGACACGAGATAGATATGCTAGATCTCCTGCTTATCCGACTGCAGCCCCAGCGAAGGGCATTATGATAGGAGGACCGAGACCTGCTGCAGATCAGTGTAGTAGATGCGGCAGATTCCATGGAGATAGGCCGTGTTCACAGGGTGCTATAGTATGTTTCCGATGTGGGAAACAGGGGCATTTGGTTAGAGATTGCCCATTGCCGTATGCGACTGCACCACAGAGGGGCAGGGAGTTTGATAGAACCCCAGCTGGTACGTCTGCTCAGAGAGGTAGAGCCACGGCAGAGGAGAAGGGGAAACAAGTGATGGGTCAAGGGCGAGTACATGCTTTGGACCAGGGGACAGCTAATGCTTTATCGGATGTGATTCGAGGTAACATCCTGATTTATGATAGTGAAGCATATGTTTTAATTGATCCTGGTGCCACGCATTCTTTTGTATCGCCTTCATTTGCATGTAAATTAGAGAGACATGTAGAGCGTACACGTTTATGTATGATGATGTTAATAAGTACGCCTATGAATAGTAGTCAAGTTGTAGAATATGTAGATAATGACTGCAAGTTGAGAGTAGGGGATAAGGAGATGACAGCCAATCTAATATTACTAAGTATGAGCGACTTTGATATAATATTAGGAATGGATTGGCTATCTGCAAACCATGCTGTTTTAGATTGTTACGCTAAGACAGTTATGTTTCCTAACCCTACAAGATATGTTGTAAAGTTTAATAAAGATAAATGAAAGGAGTAGATATGATTATTACATGACTTCTGATTTAGAAAACCTTCAACATATCAAGGTTTCATTGCGTACGTGGTAGATATGGATAAGGCACATCCGGAGTTGGCAGATATCACTGTGGTCAGTGAGTACCCAGATGTTTTCTCGGATGAATTGCCAGGGTTACCACCAGACAGAGAGATGGAGTTCTGTATAGATCTAGTACCTGGTACGGAGCCTATTTCGAGACCACCATATCGCATGGCCTTAGTTGAGCTAGAGGAGCTCAAGAGACAGTTACAGGAGCTGTTGGACAGGGGCTTTGTACGACCGAGTGTTTCACCTTGGGGGGCACAGGTTTTGTTTGTGAGGAAGAAGGATGGGAGCCTCCGATTGTGTATAGACTACCGATTGTTGAACAAGGCGACCATCAAGAATAGGTACCCCCTTCCACGCATTGACGACTTGCTAGATCAGCTACAGGGAGCACAGGTCTTTTCCAATATTGACCTAAGGTCTGGGTATCATCAGCTGAAGGTTCGGAGTGGAGATGTGCCCAAGACAGCATTTCGTACCCGATATGGCCACTACGAGTTCTTGGTCATGCCATTCGGATTGACGAATGCTCCAGCTGCTTTCATGGCTTTGATGAACGATGTGTTCAAGCCATACTTGAACCAGTTTGTTATCGTCTTCATCGATGACATATTGGTGTATTCGAGATCCAAGGAGGAGCATGAGGAGCACCTCAGGATCGTGTTGCAGACGTTACGGGAGCATGAGTTATATGCTAAGCTCAGCAAGTGTGACTTTTGGTTGTCACAGATATCATTTTTGGGACATGTTATATCGAGAGATGGTGTATCAGTTGATCCATCTAAGATAGAGGCTGTAGTTCAGTGGGAACAGCCGAGGACAGTCACCGAGATCAGGAGTTTTCTGGGTTTAGTCGGATACTATCGGAGATTCGTTGAGGGATTTTCGAAGTTGGCTGCTCCGTTGACACGTCTTACTCGAAAGAGTGCACCGTTCATATGGAACGAGGATTGTGAGAAGAGCTTTGAGGAGTTGAAGCGTCGATTGACCACCGCTCCGATTCTCACTATCCCTACCAGCTCAGGAGGATTTGCAGTATATACCGATGCTTCGCATCAGGGACTGGGTTGCGTATTGAAGCAGGACGGGAAGGTAGTTGCTTACGGATCCAGACAGCTGAAGGATCATGAGAAGAACTATCCGACCCATGATTTGGAACTAGCAGCGATAGTGTTTGCGTTGAAGGTATGGCGCCACTACTTGTATGGAGAGAAGTTCCAGATATTTACCGACCACAAGAGCCTCAAGTATCTGTTCTCGCAGAAGGAGCTGAACATGAGACAGAGAAGATGGCTAGAGCTTCTGAAGGACTACGATTGTGAGATACTTTATCATCCGGGTAAGGCTAACGTTGTAGCCGATGCCTTGAGCAGGAAGAGCCTGGGGATGGTATCGTATATGATGGTTAGGGAGCATGATTTGCTAGAGCAGTTTGCCAGCCTCAGTTTGGGAGTCGTGCCTTCTGACATGGATACAGGCTATGTGATAGCTAGTCTAAGCTTGGAGCCGGACCTGTTGGACAGGATCAGAGTGGCTCAGCAGACTGATCCATTTTGTATGGATGTGAGTAGTCAGATGCAGAATGGCACCGTGACTGATTTTGAGTTGAGTTCTGATGGACTATTGAGGTTTAGAGGCAGATTGTGTGTTCCCGAGGATCCAGGACTTAGGAGATTGATATTGGCGGAAGCTCATTCGTCGAGGTATACGTTGCATCCGGGGAGTAACAAGATGTATCAGAACCTCCGAAAGGTATACTGGTGGTCGGGTATGAAGAGAGATGTAGCAGACTTCGTGGCAAAGTGTCTTATATGTCAGCAGGTGAAGGTAGAGCATCAGAAACCTGCAGGATTGTTGCAGCCTCTACCTATACCGACATGGAAATGGGAGCATATTACCATGGATTTCGTGATGGGTTTACCGAGGACCCGCAGGAATCACGATACTATATGGGTGATCGTTGATAGACTGACGAAGTCAGCCCACTTCCTAGCTATGAGAGCTACCGATACTCTGAGTTCATTAGCAGAACTGTACGTACGCGAGGTAGTGAGGTTACACGGTGTACCAGTGAGCATAGTCTCTGATAGGGATTCCCGCTTCACATCCCACTTTTGGGGACATTTTCAGGAAGCTATGGGAACCCAGTTGAGTTTGAGCACCGCTTTCCATCCTCAGACAGATGGTCAGTCAGAGAGGACTATACAGACTCTGGAGGACATGTTGAGAGCATGTGTGCTACACTATCGAGGCTCCTGGGATGACCACCTGCCACTAGCCGAGTTCGCCTACAACAACAGTTATCATTCGAGTATCGGGATGGCACCGTATGAGGCTTTGTATGGCCGTAGATGTCGTTCCCCTATTGGATGGGAAGAAGTGGGTGACCGTAAGATTTTTGCTCCTGACTTGGTTATGCAAGCATCTGAGGACGTCCGCTTGATAGTAGAGAGACTGAGGACAGCTCAGAGCAGACAGAAGAGTTACGCTGACAGGAGACGTAGGCCACTAGAGTTTGCAGTTGGTGAGCCCGTATTTTTGAGAGTTTCTCCTTCCAAGGGCATAGCGAGATTTGGGAAGAGAGGGAAACTAAATCCTCGCTACATTGGACCCTTTGAGATACTTGATCGAGTGGGAGATAAGGCGTATAGGTTGGCATTGCCACCGGACTTATCAGGTGTCCACAACATCTTCCACATATCGATGCTTCGGAAGTATCACCCGGATCCGTCACATGTGATTAGTTATGAGCCTTTGGAGCTCCGAGAGGACTTGTCATATGTAGAGAGACCGATTCGGATATTGGATAGGAAGGAGAAGGTATTGAGATCGAAGACCATCGGATTAGTGAAGATTCTCTGGCAGCATCATACTTCGGAGGAAGCTACTTGGGAGCTAGAGAGTCTGATGCGAGAGAAGTACCCTCACCTATTTGAGGACTGACTTGGTTCTAATTTGGAGGACCAAATTTTCTGAGTGGGGGAGGATTGTCAGACCCGGATTTTTGTAGCTTATTTCCTTATGATTCCTATGTGTATGAACACTATATAATTATAGTTGAATCATAAGAAGAGTATTTACTATCATGCAATCGACTATTTGAGAAATTAAAAATGCATGTAAGCTACATAACAGCGAGATAAGGGTTAAGTTAATTCCCGAACGAGTGCAGGGGTAAAACGGTCAAATGACTGAAATTCAGTATAATTTCGATAAGACAATTTCATTAAAAATATGAAATTGAGGAATCTTGATCAAAATCGAGGAAAATATTTAATTTCGAGCCCAATTGATCAAGATATAAATTTATTAGAATTTATCAGAATTTTTACCTCGAAAAATGAGCCCAAAAGTAGTGAAAAAATATACCGAAAAGGTAAAAGTGGACTGATAAATTCATTTACGGATTAAATGAATTTAATATGATTTTTGGAGATATTTTTGGGATATTTATGGGATATTTATGGGATTTTTATTATTATTTTATAGTAAAATAATAATAAAAATATATTATAAAAAAAAAAAGAGGGAAATCTGAATTTGGGACGCGGGGAGAGAGAAAGAATGGAAAGAAACGGAAGCAAGCCGACCCGAGGGAGAAGACCACCGGACGGTGAGCACCGGCCACCCCACGGGCAGCCAAGCGGCCGGAAAGGAAGAGCAGGACCGTGCGCACCCATCGGCACCGGTCACGACCTCCACCGACGCCGGACGCCGGCGAATCGAAGAGGTGAAGCCGCGGAGGAAAAGAAGAGATTCGGCGGCCACCGGCGGTGCTTGGTCCCGATCGAGCCCAGCCGAGTGTTGCCCAGGCTTAGGCGCGCCGAACTGCGGTGGTGATGCGTCGGGAACCGGTCGAAATAGGCCGGCACGGCCAAATGATGCCTGAACCGGTCGGCTGTTCAGGGGAGAAGGTTCTGTGCTGAACCGGACCGGACCGGTTCAGCCAAGGAGAAAAGAGGAAAAAGAGGAAAAAGAAAGAAAAAGGAAAAGGAAAATTTTTGAGATTTCACTGGACTTCGGGTAAGTCGATACGAGGTCAAAAGTGACCGATTTAATTTTCGATGAATTTATTTAAATTATATTTAATCGGAAATTGACCCGGAGTTAAATATAATAAATTGTGCAGTTCGACGATTAATTCCGAACGGAAGCCCGATCGAACTTCGATTTGCGTACCATCGTATATTCTCGGGTAAGTAAAGTTCATTTACGATAAATTATGTGATTTATGCGTATTTAAGATTTAATTTACGCATTTCGGATTAAATTCCGTATTTAGTGAATTATATTCGAAATTTTGAATTAACTGTCGTAAATGATATACGGGCTATCCAAAGAGCTTGAAATAAAGCCCAATGGGTATTGATAGGCCCAATGAGTCGATAGACCCTGATGAAGAGAAATAATAAGTGGAAAACGGGCTTAATACGGATTAAGGCCCATTAAGGATTTTTAAGGCCCATTAAGGGAAATTAAACTGTATTAATGTGTAATACAGTAGGAAAATGATAATTAACCTGAGGAATGGTTATTTACAGCTCCGGAATTTACATCTAGAGCTGATCGGACTGCGGGATTGAGCAGCACCGAGGAAGTGAGGTCACTTGACGTGATCCGAGGTAAGGGACTTTTGCGAGTAGTTAGAGATACCTGCACGTATTTTCAACTGCTTCTGCATTCACTTAAAAACTCTGAGGGTCAGAGAAAGTGAATAATAATTATTGCGACCCGATAGTGGCAAATTACGATTTTGCCCCTAGTTAGTCAAAAAGTCAACTTTTGTGAGAAGTTGCAAAAAGCATGGAAAATACTATTGTGAGTGTTTAAATGCTATTAGCATGAAAATAAATAGATGGGCTAATGATTTTAAGGTTGATATGACTTAAGCACACTTTGAGTGCTGATTTTGATGTTTTATAAACAATCCCTTTTTAAATAGCCATCTATCATATTATGTGAGAATGAATCGTGCTAGAGCACAGCTCGCACTGGGATTCATATGTTTTCCACATAATATTAGTGCTGGATTTGATACGCACTAGATTTTCATGACATGCATGATAGAGTACTGGAGTTTTACTCGTACTCAGCTTTGAATAATATATGCATGACAGAGTGCTAGAGCGTTGCTCGTACTCAATTTTTCATGGTTTATACATGACATAGTACTGGGAGCTATTGCTCGTACTTGATTTTGATATTGTGCATAGCATAGTACTGGGAGCTATTGCTCGTACTTGATTTAATACATAAACTATGCATTGACCTAGTTGCTAGAGAGTGCTCGCACTAGAGTCGAGTTTTATGATGTGAAACAGTGTTGAGCGGAGTGACGACTGTGAGTCGCACTCAAGACGCACACTGTATGTGATATGTAATACATGTTGAAACCCATGCTTGAGACCTTGCGTGACTGTGTGTCATAGCTAGAGAGGATATCTGCATGAGGTTGGTATAGACGTGGTATGATATTTCCACAGGCACGAGGGCTAAGACCTATGTTAGGCACCCTGACTGTGATGTTGATGAGTTCCACGGGAGTGAGAGCTAAGTCCTATGGTAGGCACTCTGGCCGTGAGAACGGGTCCATGGGGGTACTTTGTATCGTGTCTGAGTGGCACGAGGTGTACGCTGTACCGTGTGTTACGTAGCTGGCGGTTGACATTGGACTGACCATCCTCCCGTTACAGCAGTGAGGCCCCGCACATCTAGATCTATGTGGCTTGGGATCACTTTCTTTTCGGATATGATCATAATCCAGGATACTATTTGTATTTACCACAGAGTCTCACATGATATATCACATTGATTGACTGATTTAAACTGCGGATAGACCTGAGGGATGGGTCGGACTCCGATTTGTGTTGTGAATCATTTGATGCCATATTTATATGTGATTTAAATATACATGGCATGATTTACATAAAGGCATGATTTATATATAAATGCATTGTGTTGCACTACATGCCTACTTTTGAGAAATAAAGCATGATTTATGTACATGGGATTTATTCTGTACAAGTACATATATATTATATTTCAAGACATGCTTTTAAAGTGAGTTAAGGAAATAATGTTTTCAAGGCATAGCACTATTTTGAGTAGATAGTGTGGATATCTACTTGCTTGCCTGATTTCCTTACTGAGCGCGTTATGCTCACCCCTTTTTCTTTACATCTCTCTACAGAGCATCAGTAGAGCGAGAGTTATCGTGGGAGAGTGTCCCAGAGTCCACTGCTAGTTCCTATCGATTCATCAGGTATACTTATTATGTACAGTTGTGTATCTAAACATAGAAACAGCACAGTGATGTATACGTTATATATTTTGGGGAATGTAATCGTATTAGATTTTATAAAATCTTACATGTATAATAAAAGCAACTACAGTCAGAATTAATATATTGACATGTATGTATGAGAATGGATATTATGGTAAGTGAAGACTCTGACATCGAATCACAGCCCAACCAGTGAAGAGAGGAAAGGTAAGTTAAAAATGCGAAAAATTTATTGTGGTTTTTGGTTAAAGTCAGGGATTGAAACTGGGGTCCTGACACAGATTGATCTCCAATGGGGCCAAATCAATCTGCTAAACATTCTGTAATGCATACATCGATCCTTAATGCAAGCAGATCGATTTTCTTAGCTCTCGGGTTAGAGCAGATCGATCTCCTCCCTAGCCAGATTGATCTCCTTAAGCTACTGCCTGGAACAGATCAATCTCAAGCCCTCGACAGATCGATCTCATCAAGCAAATTCTATAAATAGGAGCTGTTGAAATCTGCATTCCACGGGAACAACCTCACCCTTCCATTTATTTCAAATCTAAAAACCTAGTTTCTCACTCCTAAATCCACCCATTTTCAAGAAGATTTGAGGGAAGGCTATTAGAGACAAAGTTATTTACATAAAAAAGAAGAACAACATAGCTTGGAAGCATTACCCCATTTATGGGATTGAAGGAGCAAAGGTGCATTTCCATTTGGAGCAAAGAGGAAATCAATCTAGGTGAGTTTCTAATGCACCGATCCAAGTTTATTTGTTTAATTATTGATTTTAGAGTTGATTTGAAGGGCATATTAATGGTAGAACCACCTAGAATGTAATGGAACAACTATAACCTAGAAATGGGTTAGTGTGAGAAAGTGAAATGTATTGGATTTAATGATGAATGGGATACCTTGAGGTGATAATGGTGTTGTGGGTATGATTTTAAGATGGTGTTATGGAATGAATTGTGAGACTTACTCGAAAAGAGTAAAATGTTTATTTAAGGCATTGGGTAAAATGCATAAATGAATGAGAGAGTAAGGGTAGAGTATTTCACATCAAGTCTTAAACAAAGTAACTAAGTGAGTTACTAGATAAATTAGTTGGAAATGGGTTGATGATGACCAAATGCAAAAATGGGCCAAGCTTAACGAATTAGGCTCAATGGAATATATTGACTAGTTGAAGTCATAATGTGAGTTAGCAACATTAACTCAAGTGATTGCTGAATGATTTACAGCTCCCGAGGATACACCCGAACCAAGTTGAGCCAAGGCGTGAGAAGCTAAGAGAAAGAGAGTCGCACCCCGAGTAAATCGAGATAAGGGAATTGTGTGGACTCCTAGAGATATCTGTGCGCATTTTGGGGCACGATATGTTTTCTAGAGTGCATGTGATAATAGGAAATGAAATTGGGTGATTAAAGGGCAAAGAGTTGGGTTTTGAGGAATGTGTATGAAAACAAAATCATGATGCTTTGAAAATCTTGTTTTATTACTTTTTAGCAAGTGATTGGTAGGTTGGCTAACATTTGAAAATGATTTGCAAAAGAAATGATTTGATTTGGTTGATAACCATGTTTTACAAAGAATTGAGTCACCTACATGGATTTCGAGAGAATGAAAGAGTGCTAGAGTATAACTCGCACGTGATTTGATGTGTTTTCATACGCATGAGTGCTGGAGCTTAGCTCGTACTAGTTTTCACATGGATTTATATGATGTTGTGCTGGAGTTTAACTCGAACAGATTTTATACTGGTTTTGACATGGTGTTGGAGCATAACTCGCATTAGATGTCCACCAAACTTGTTGCCCTGCTTGAGATTACTCGCACGTGGTTTTGTGACATGATTGATAGCCGTGCTAGGAGCTTCGGATAGATTGGGTGCCGCACGTTCATTTAGAGATGTGGCATGATATGATATGTTGATATGGGTCCACGGAGCATGCTATACCGTGTAGGTAGCATGGAGTACGTTGTACCATGTTAAGATTGTGATATGTTGTCTTCGGACGATGTTTAGATCTGTTATGGACCAGCGGGCTGGACGTGACCCACCTCCCGTGTGGAAGCAGATAGAGGTGATACCCCGCACACCTGATTAGTGTAGCCTGGGATCACAGGATATGGCCATAGTCCTAGAGGAGATTTCCCTGTTATATTGCATATCTCACATGTCTTTTGTTTTATAAATAAATCCATGTTTGAAATGTATTGTGAGTCAGGATAGTTCGAGGGAGGGACTGAGTCCTGACAAGTGTTGATTTTAGTGAGATGAAATAACATGATTTGTTTGAGAAAATCATGATAATGGCTTTAAACTGCACTGATGCATGATGATTTTTCCATGGCTTATGAATTAAATATGCATGATGGTTTTCCATGCTTTGAATTTGATTTATGCACTGAATTAAATAGCATGATTTACTTTACATGCCATTAACACCAGCATGAACTAATGCTTTTGAGATATGAATGAGCAATTGTATGGTTTTGAGCATGGCATCACAATCACGTAGATAGTGAAGTATCTACCCGTTCGCAGGATTGCCTTACTGAGCATGTCGTTTGCTCACCCTCTTATTTTCCCCCTCTCTACATAGCATTAAGTATAGACTGTGGGTGACTGGAGGTTTCCTTTTTAGTATCTGCTGCATCCCATCAGGAAAGGTATACACACTTGTACAATTTGGTATCTAAACTTTCCATAACACATTAGCATTTTGAATGTAATCATTGATGATGTAAAGCAATGTAACCACATGTAAATAGCAACTATGATTTATTTATACAAGTGTTTACTTCTAAATTATAATGCAAATTAAATTGGTATGGTTGGATGAAATAGACACTGACACACAACCCAACTGTTAAGGGTGTAGCTATTCACGATCAGAGTAAGGTAAGAATAAAAAATAATTAATATCTGAAAAGTGAAAAATTTGTGCTAATTTTTGGTAAGTTGAGGGTCGTGACATGTTATGTATAAAACTCATTAAATCAAGTACGAGCAATAGCTCAAGTACTATGTCATGTATAAATTATGAAGAATCGAGTACAAGCAATAACTCTAGAATTCTGTCATGCATCTCATGTAAAATTCGAGTACGAGCAATAACTCCAGTACTCTATCATGCATGTCATGAAAATCTAGTGTGAATCATACTTCAGCACTAATATATGTGGAAACTATATGAAATCAAGTGCGAGTTGTACTCTAACACGATTTATACTCACATAAATTCAATAGATGGCTCTTTAAAAAGGGATGATTCTCAAAACATCAAAATCAGCACTTTAAATTGTGCTAGTTTTCAAAGAAAACATTAGCTCATCTACCTACTCTTCTGCTAAACAATAGTAAAAACACTCATAATTGTGGTTTCCATGCTTTTTACAACTTTTCCCAAAAGTTGACTTTTTTTCCTAAGTAAGGGCAAAATCATAGTTGCCACTATCGGGTCACAATAATTATTATTCACTTTCTCTGACCCTCTGAGATTTTAAGTGAATGTAAAAGCAGATGAAAATACGTGCAGGTATCTCTAACGACTCACAAAAGTCCCTTACCTCGAATCACGTCATATGACCTCACTTCCTCGGTGCTACTCAATCTTGCAGCCCGATCAGCTCCCAGTATGATCTCGGGGGTTGCATATAACCATTCATCAGGCAAATTACACTTTTCCTACTGTATTACACATTTAATACAGCTTATTTCACTTAATGGGCCTGTTTACTCTTATTGGGCCTTATTCACTCTAATTGGGCTAACTCTATCGTAAGCCCATTTTTAATTTACTATTCATTTTCGTTACGCCTATTGGGCTTGTAGGGCCCACCAACTCTTATTGGGCTAGTCCGATGCCCATGATACCTTATTTATGACAGTCGATTTTCAATTCCAAACATAAGGCAATTTATATGAAATTAATCCGCAGTTTATGCGATTAATTTCTAACTCTTATAATTATATAAGATGTCGTAATTGAGATTTACTTACTCTTGATTCCATGATGACATGCAAATTGAGGCTCGATCGAACCCAAGTTCGTCGCCTATCGTCGCGCTACACAGTTATATAATTAAATCAGTTAATTTCAGTCAAATATAATTTCAAATAAATTTTTCAAAAATTAAATCAGTCAATTCTGATCGTTTACCGGCTTATCCTTAATCTCGAGGCATCACCAAAATTTTCTCCCTTTTCTTTTCCTTTTTTCTCTCTTTTTTTTCTTACTTTTTCGGCTGAACCAGTTCAGACTGATTCAGTCCCTCTTTTCATTGAACCGATCCGACCCGGTTCAGTGCCATTTTCGTCGTTGTCGGCGCTGTCGGTCGCTTCTCCTGCAGATTTCGCCACCAATCGGCTCGGCTTCGCCTCTAGAGCATTCTTTTGGCCTCAACTGGGGTTGATGGCGCCAGATTCTGCCGAACCTCTCCTTCTCTCCCGCGACTTCTCCCTCTCCGATCTCCCTTTTTTTCGGCGACTCCAGGCGCGTGGTGGCTGTCAGACGTTTCGTTGGAGTGGGTCATCCCTTCGTCGACCATCTCGCACCCATGGTTCTCACCGTTCGCTGACGTCGGTGAGAAACCAGAGGGATCAGGTTTTCCCCTGTTCCTCGCGCGAGCTTCTCTAGTTTTCTGTTTTTCCTTTTTTTTTCGATTCCTTTACCGTTATATATATATATATATATATATATTATATTCTAATATAATATAATATATATTTAGAAATATCCTATAATAAAATACACACATATATATAGGAAAATATCTTGTATTTTATAATATTATTATATTAATACTAAAATAAAGTATTTTATACCTTAATTTCCACATACATGTACATATAAAATTATTTAATTTATCTTGACAATTATATATGTACATCATATTTTATTTTTATTTCTCCCAAAATATTATTATTTATTGTTATTATATTTCGAAAATATTTTTCTTTATTTACAAGATAAATTCTCAATGTGGAAAAATTTATGTCTTCACGATAAATTCATATCTTGATCAATTAGACTTAGAATTCAATTATTTATTCTTTACTGATCAAGATTTCATAAACCCATATTTATAATAATAACTTCTTAAAAATGACATCGAATCTCAGGTTTTACAGGCTAATGTGCCCTCATTAGGCAGCAATGGCATACACTTTACACACATAGAAATTCAAGTCACAATTTCACTTTCTACAATACAATCTTACACAATATGATAATAATTTTCACCTTATATAAATAACTTACCAATGTTTATCACATTTAGGCAAAATAATGCCTTGGATGAATATGCACACCCACTACTTAACACTTTTTCTCTATAATCTAACACATCAAATAGCTTAGAAATAAGTCCTATACATGATGAAAATCAAATTGCATCAAATGGAGTCACCTTACCCCAATAACCCTTCTTGGTCGTAAGCTACTAGCAAGGTTTCCTTGTGTTTTTCTACATATAAATCATACCAACACTTAGTAATTATCATGTATATCATAATAGTTCCACAAAACTCATCACACTTCATACATTTACCTTTAACCTAAGGTTAAGGTAAAATGGCAAAACCATGCTCGTTATGGATTCACTAAAACTAACACCATCCACACCTCATCATATACATCAGATATATTAAGATCAAAGTAAGGAAACAACTTCTACACCTTAAACCTCACGTTGGCTGAATTTTTACCCAAAAAAATCCATAAGGTTTTGCTACAAACTAACCCTATAAAACACCTTAATGTCATCATATAAACATCATATATGAAGATCAAATAACAAGAATTACTTTTACCCCTTTAACTAGCTTTGGTTGTGTCACGACCCAAATTACCTAAAATCACTACAAATTTTTCCTTACTTTTTCATTTCCTTACCCATCGTGAACAGTTACACTACTAAACAGTTGGGCTATTATTCGGTGTTAGTCACCTCTCACCTATTTACCATTCAATTTCCATATTTCATTTACATATCAATTTATTTAAACTAAATACATCCCTAATATTACATCCATATACAGTACTGTGCCTCTATATGTTCAGATACAAAAATTATACAAATGTGTATACCTGGTCTTGATAAGAAGCAGCGGATAACCGAAATACAAGACTATTGTCGCTCTCTTCTACTAAATGTACCCTGTGGGGTGGAAAATGAAAGGGTGAGCGAAACGTGCTCAGTAAGGCAATAATGTAAGCAGGTAGATAACTATACTATCTACGTGTTGATAATGTCATGATGTAAAATCGTTTATATTTTGAGCATAAGGTATGACTAAAATGATGCCACATGTATGTATATATCATATAAGAGAAATCATGAAATCGACATATAAAACACACATGGAAAATCATCATGTATGACATCTCATGCTCGTCACATAAAAACTTATTTGTGTTCATCATAAACTCATCACGTTAAAACTTGTTTGTTTCATCATAAAACAACCACATCAAGGCTAAACCCATCTCTCGGGAATACCTTGATTCATTAAATCGTATCTCGTTTAAAAACATAAATCGGGACCTTACCCCTCCTTCGAGTTTGTCCTGGTCTATTCAGACCGTATGATATCATGTGAGGCATGTAGGTTACTGTATGAAAATCAAAGACTAAGGCCATACTATGTCCCTGTGATCCCAGGCTACACGGATCCCGGTGTGCGGGGCATAATAACTGCAACAGGAGGTGGGGTCAAATCCTACCAGCTAGAATATCAAGTAACATCATCCAGTCATCATGACTGCACGGTACAGCATACTCCGTGTGACATACATGGTACATCGTACTCCTTGGACCCATATCATAGTCTGGGGGTGCCTGCCATAGGTCTTATCCACCCCAATACTATGTCGATAACCAACCCATGTTTTAAAGTATACGTGCGAGCATCTCAACTCTCTGCGACACACAGTCTATAGGAGGCTTCCGCACGACTATATGCATGTCAACTCATGTCTAGTGCGAGCGAAGCTCCAGCACCATGCTATGCATATCATGATATCTAAAATCTCGTGCGAGCAAAGCTCCAGCACGGTTTTGTGCACACACAAATTTCTCGTACGAGCAATGCTCCAGTACGACTTTTCATGAGTAATAAATCAGTAAAATTTAGTGCGAGTAATACTCTAGCACTCTTTTTACTCGTGTAAATATGATAGGTGGCTCAATCTTGATAAAACATCTTTAAAATCATGACTGGTACAAACCGGTACCCTTTCGTATAATTCATGAAATTAATAGCCAACCTATGTGTATATTTGCTTAAAGCAAAGCAATATATTCATATAACACATTAAAAACTTGAAATCATGCAATATTATCTGCCTTACTACCCTTTTTGTAAATTTTACTCCCATGGGCAATATCATCTTTTTCTTTATTCATCCATACCCCGGGTTTTCGTAAAAAATATTATTTCATTTTTAGATACTTTAAGAAATTCTAATCCCTGTAAATCCCCTCAAAAATACGTATAGAAATCTCTATGCACCTATAAAATTCCCTTACCTCGATTCTCGTCGAGCGCGTATCTAAATTCCACTGTCGGAGGTTCGTTCAATCCGATTTGCTGCTAATCCAGTCTCTGGGGCTACAGATAATTATTTATCATGTCAATTTAACCCAATAAATATAATTCTAACGTTTACTATAGTCGATTTAACTAATTGGGTCAATTTACTCTTATTGGGCCCGATCGCATCTTAATGGGCCTCGACCCATTTTCAGCCAATTTCTACTTATTAAATCCCTTCTTCGGGTCTATTGGGCTCATTCAGCTTACCAATAATCATCGGGCTTCGTTCCAAACTCAGTGGATAGCCCGTATACTATTTACGGTAATTACGTTGCAATTCCAATTAATATCCCTTTTATACAGAATTAATCCGTAAATTTCGTAAAATAATCGAAACTATGTATTGAGGGACTCATATTATCGGAATTAAAATGTACTTACCTAATATGATGCGGGGTATGAAAATCAAAGCTCAATCGGCTCTCGTTCGGGCTTTGTCATAAAACTGCATAATTATTTATTTAATCCCGGGTTACTTTTCGATTAAATATAATTTAAATAAATTTTCCAAAAATCAAATCGGTCACTGTTGACCTCGTAACGACTTACCCGAAGTCCAGTGTATCCCCAAAAATTCTCCCCATTTTTCCTTTATCTCTTTTTCTCCTTTTTGCCCTTCTTTCTTGGTTGAATTGGTTCAGTTCAGTTCAATCCGGTTCAGACTGGTCCGGTTTAGTCGGTTCACTCCGGTTCACCTCTTTGCTGACCCAGTCTGTACCGGTTCAGGCCTTTTCGTCGCCGTTCATGGCGTTTCCAGTCGGTTCTCGACTTGTTTCTGGCGCCAAACAGTGCGCCTGCACTAGGGGAGTGTTCGGCTGGGGTCGGGGTTGGCCGAATCACGCTGGTGCCAGCCGTTCCTCTCTTCTCCCTCTCGACCTTCTCTCCCTCGATCCGCCAGATTCTGACGGTTTCGTCAGTCGATACCGGTCTCAAAAGAACCGCATCCTCTTCCCGATCACACCGGTGCCCGCCATTCGAGCCCAGCTGCTGTGGATCGCCGAAATTGAGCTCCTTTCTCCCGTCGGTTTCTCCTCCTCCGTTCGCCGGATTCGGCTATCCTTGGTGCGCTCCCCGGTGCCAATAGCTTCGTCGGCCTGTCATGTCCCAAATTACCTAAAATCAAAGTAAATTTTTTGCTTTTTAATTTTCTTACCCGTCGTGAACAGTTACACTACTAAACAGTTGGGCTATGATTCGGTGTTAGTCACCTCTCACCTATTTACCATTCCATTTTCATATTTCATTTACATATCAATTTATTATAAATAAATACATCCCCAATATTAAATCCATATACAGTACTGTGCCTCTATATGTTCAGAAACAAAAATTATACAAATGTGTATACCTGATCTTGATAAGAATCAGCGGATAACCGAAATGCACTACTACTGTCTGTCTCTTCTATTGAATATACCCTGTGGGGTGGAAAATGAAAGGGTGAGCATAAACAGCTTAGTAAGGCAATAATGTAAGCAGGTAGATAACTATACTATCTACATGCTGATAATGTCGTGATATAAAATCCTTTATATTTTGAGCATGAGGAATGACTAAACGATGCCACATGTATGTATATATCATATAAGAGAAATCATGAAATCGATATATAAAGTCAACATGGAAAAATCATCATGTATGACATCTCATGCTCGTCACATTAAAACTTATTAGTTTCATCATAAATTAATCATGTTAAAACTCATTTGTTTCATCATAAAACAACCTCATCAAGGTTAAACCCATCTCTCGGGAATACCTTGATTCATTAAATCACATCTCTTTTAAAAACATTACTCTGGACATTACCCTTCCCTCGGGTTCGTCCTGGTCTACTCAGACTGTATGATATCATGTGAGGCATGTAGGTTACTGTATGAAAAATCGAGGACTATGGCCATACTTTGTCCCTGTGGTCCCAGGCTACACGGATCCCGGTGTGCGGGGCATCACAACTGCAACGGGAGGTGGGGTCAAGTCCTACCCACCAGAATATCAAGTAACATCATAGAGTCATCATGACTGCACGGTACAGCATACTCCGTGTGACATACACGGTACAACGTACTTCGTGGACCCATATCATAGTCTGGGGGTGCCTGCCGTAGGTCATATCCACCCCAATACTATGTCGATAACCAACCCATGTCTCAAAGTATATGTAGGAGCATCTCAACTCTCTGTGACACACAGTCTACAGGAGGCTTCCGCACGACTATATGCATGTCAACTCACGTCTAGTGCGAGCGAAGCTCCAGCACCACGCTATGCATATCATGATATCTAAAATCTCGTGCGAGCGAAGCTCCAGCACGGTTTTGTGCACACACAAATTTCTCGTACGAGCAATGCTCCAGTACGACTTTTCGTGAGAAATAAATCAGTAAACTTGAGTGCGAGAAAGACTCTAGCACTCTTTTTATTCATGTAAATACGATAGGTGGCTCAATCTTGATAAAACATCTTTTAAAATAGTAATCGGTACAAACCGGTATCCTTTCGTATAATTCAAGAAATCAATAGCCAACCTATGTCTATATCTGCTTAAATCAAAGCAATACATTTATGTAAAACATTAAAACAGGATAATCATGCAATTTATCTGCCTTACTACCCTTTTTGTAAAATTTACTCTTAGGGGCAAAATCATCTTTTTCTTTATTCACCTAAGCCCCGATTTTCGTAAAATTATCATTTCATTTTCTAAATACTTTAAGTAATTCTAGACCCTATAATTCCCCTCAAATTTACGTATAGGTATCTCTATGCACTTACAAAATTCCCTTACCTCGATTCTCGTCGAGCGCGTATCTAAATTCCACTGTCGGAGGCTCGTCCGATCCGATTTGCTGCTAATCTAGTCTCTGGGGCTGCAGATAATTATTTATCATGTCAATTTACCCCAATAAATATAATTCTCCTGTTTACTACAGTCGATTTAACTAAGTGGGCCAATTTACTCTTATTGGGCCCAATTGCACCTTAATGGGCCTCGACCCATTTTCAGCCCATTTTTACTTATTAAATCCCTTCCTCGGGTTTACTGGGCTCATGCAGCTTACCAATAATTATCGGGCTTCATTCCAAACTCATTGGATAGCCCGTATACCATTTATGGCAATTACATTACAATTCTGAAAAATATTCCTTTCTATACGAAATTAATCCATAATTTCGTAAAATAATCGAAACTTTGTATTAAAGGACTCTAATTGTCGGAATTAAAATGTACTTACCCAATATGATGCGGGATACGAAAATCGAAGCTCAATCGGCTCTCATTCGTGCTTTGTCGTACAACTGCACAATTATTATATTTAATCCTGGGTTACTTTTCGATCAAATATAATTTAAATTTCGATCAAATATAATTTAAATAAATTTCCTGAAAGTCAAATTGGTCACTTTTGACCTCTTACCGACTTACCCGAAGTCCGATGTATCCCCAAAAATTCTTTCCCTCTTTCTTTTTTCTCTTTTTCTCCTTTTTTCCTTTCTTTCTTGGCTGAACCGGTTCAGTCCGGTTCAGACTAGGTTCAGACCCGCCGGTTCACCCCGGTTCACTCTGGTTCGGCAGGTTCAGGGCCTTGCCGGTCGGTTCTCCGCCGGTTCTCGCCACCATTCGCTCCGCTGGGTCGTCCGCATCACGAATCTGGGCTTGGTTCGCCTCGAGCTCGTCGAAAAACGGCCGGTCCGGCCTATTCTCCTCCTGCCGTCAGGACCCATTTCCTTTTCCACCGTCGCCGGTGATTCCCGCCGTTTCGTTGGCTGCCAATGGGCTCAAAAGAACCGCCTCGATACGGTGATCATTTGGCTAGGTCGAATCCGAGCTATGGCGCCGCCGTTCGCCGGAACCGACGCGATTTCCCCCTCGACTTTTCGTCCGTCGATTCGCGGGAAATCGTGGTCGTCGACGAGCGTGGCTGATACCGTTGGAACCGCCGGGCTTTGCTCTAGCTTCTCCGACCGTCAACTGGGATCATCGTCCTCCGGTGGCTCATCGGGCTTCCTCGGTCGGCTGCTTCATTTTTTCGTTTTCTTCTTCTCTCTCTCCCCGATTCGTTTTTCAACTTCTGATTCTTTTTTTTTTACAATTATTATTATTTTTATTTATAAATTAATTTATTATTATTTTATTCATTAAAATAGTCAAAAATATTCAAAATATCTACAAAAATTAATTTCTATATTCCAAATAGATTTATTTAATTTTATTTAAGTAATTTATTATATTTTTAACCCTTTTTCGAGTATAATTTCTTCGTATTTTCAGGATATTGTCCCGAGTGACTTTTCGGTTAATTCTAAAAATTTCGGATCTTGATCAATTGGACTCGAAATTTAATTATTTCTTCATTATTGATCAAGATTCTCAAATCCATTATTTTTAATTAAATTTTTTTATCGAATTTATACCGAGTTTCGATCTTTTGACCGTTTTACCCTTGCACGTGTTCGGGATTAATTTAACCGGACTTTCCTTCACGAATACTCATTCATTTCGTATTTTAAATCCTTACCTCCTGTCCGAATCTCATTTCATTTAATTTGGGACCATTTTCATCCCTCATAAAAATTTACGATTAATTTTTCGGGTCTTACATAATCTCCCCCACTTAAGAAATTTGGTCCTCCAAATTAGAACCAAGTTAGTCTGTAAATCACTCCGGATATTTCACACATATCATACTCTTTAATTCCCTTGTGACTTTTTTCGAAGTATACTACTACCAAAGGACTTTAATTATGGAGATCATCTTAAACTTCAACACTTTCTCCTTCCATCTAATACCCGAATCGATTTTCCAATCATATGTTATACTTTCATTGAGCTAAACTGTTGAAGCTCATACCTGATCACATACGTTGGATCCGGACAGTATTTTCGAAACATCATAAGATAGGACACATTGTGGATGCCTGCTAATTTAGGTGGTAACGCCAACCTACAGGTATTATCTCCCACTTTGTCCAATCTCTTTCCGAATCTTGTTACATCCTTAGGACCAATAACTTCCAACAATACTAATTCACCATCGGTGAATTCCAATGGTTTCTGTCTCTTGTCAGCATAGTTTGTCTATCTGCTCTGAGGTGTTCTTAATCCTCCATAATTAACTGAACATCCTCAGAGGTTTGTCTTACCAATTCGAGAACAATTTTCTATTTATCACCCACTTCTTCTTATCCAAATCGGGGAAACAACCCTTACGGCCATACCATCTAAAGTCATCTCGATACTCAAGTGACAACTGATATTATTGGCGAATTTGATTAGTTACGACTGATCATCCCAGGAGCTTATAAGATAAATGGCACACGCTCTCATCATATCCTCCAGAACCTGTACAGTCCTCTCTGACTGACCATCTGTCTGAGGATGAAAAGCTGTGCTAACACTCAGTTAGGTTCCCAATAGCTTCCTAAAAAACATTCCCAAGAGTGGGAAGTGAAGCGGGAATCCTTATCTGTACCATGCTCCCTGGAAAATACTTGGTGTTCTACAATTTTCCATACATATAAATCCGCCTACACACTCAGAGTATCTAGGGATTTCCAAATCAGAAGGTGGGTAGGCTTAATCAATCCATCGACTATCACCCAGATAGCCTTATGATTCATCGGGGTCCTCTGTAACCCATCACAAAATTCATGGTAACTTGTTTCCATTTTCGTGTCAATATAGGTAGAGACTGCAATACCCTTGCAAACTTCTTTTACTCTACCTTACTCTGCTGACATACGAGACGCCTTTTCCACAATCTCCATTATATCTCTTTTCATATCTGACCACCAATACTCTTTTCTAAGATTTCGATATATTTCTTACTTCTCGGATGCACTGTATATCCCGAAGAGTGAGCTTTTGTCAATATCACTATCTCATCAACTATGGTCTTGGGGAGCACTTATACTATCTCTGAACCTCAGTAAGCCATCATCTCTCTTTGTGAACTCTGTCACTGTACCCATCTGAATCTGACCCACATTATCGACACCATGCCGATCATCATGCTAAGCCTGTCAAATCCGGGCACTCTCATCCGGTTCTAATCTCAGGCTAGCCGTCATCACTACTGAGGCTTACAACTGCTCTAACAGCTCACGCTCCCTGACCATCATATGTAATACCATCCCGAGGCTCTTTCTGCTCAAGGCATTAGCCATTTCATTAGCCTTTCTTGGGTGGTACAATTTCCACAATCATAATTCCTCAGAAGCTCTAACCCACTATGTATTCTCATATCTGACTTTTTCTGTGAAAATAGATACTCGAGGCTTTTAGGATCAGTGCATACCTGAAATTTCTCACCGTATACATAGTATTGCCATATACTCAATACCACTATCGCTGTCAACTTTACATCATGGGTCGGATAGTCTTTTCATGATCCTTGAGTTGTCTGGATTCATAATTGACTATCTTCCCCTTTTTGCATCAATACACAGCTCATTCATTATTTTGAGGTATCCATAGACTCATGAGAAACCTCTTAATCTGTTGGGTATGGTGAGAATAAATGCGGTGTTCAGTTAATTACTTCAATACACCAAAACTGTTGTTACGTCTATCATCTCATTCAAATACAACTTTTTCTAAGTTAAACGTGTCAATAAAGTAGTCTATTCCGAGAACTCTCCACAATTCATCTGTAAAAACAATCTCCAATTATGGCTTATAATTTTTCCTAGACTTTAAATACACCCAAAATATCATTAGTAAGGATGATAACAAATTGGTCCAAGTAAAGTTTAATTAACTTGTCGTAGTTGTGTTCCACTGAATATTTCAATCACTCATATCTTCGACCTATGTGCGCATAACGTATAATATCCTTCCAAAATCGCTTCCGTTGAAGCTACTAACCAGCGTCATTTCCTTTTTAACGGCTTTTATAACATTTTAAATTTTTAAACTTTCCTGATTAATTGAATTCTATATTTCTTATTGTACCAGTAAAGGTACCCTAATTTTAAATGTATATTATTTCGACTGTCGATTTCAATTTATAAGTTATGTATACTTTTAGACGCTGTCAAGCCTTCAGGTGGGGAGGTATTTAGAAATACCTTTATTAACCCTTAGACTTAACCACAAGGACTAGTTATGGTTATATCCACCCTTATCCTTGATTATAATTCATATTTACTACTTATCGCTTTAATCCAAATGACTTCATATCGTAAAGATGATCTTACCTTCCATATGTCTCTTATTCCAGTCTATCTCGTATTCAGGATTTATCCCATCTTAAAACTTATCTCTTTTCGTATATCACTTATAACAAACTCTATCATTACTCATTTCGTGAGTACAATCATTTGCTCCTTCAATTTCAATCGCTACTCCCCTTTTATTACTTGTCAAAACTTACCGTATACTTTCCAGTGATGTTTTCACCCCTATTTTCAACTTAGAATTTCTTCATAATTATTTCGTTAGTTAACCCTCCTTCCTTGGGGTATTAACTATCAGCATTGTGCCCACGGATGTAGGCATTCACGTCTTTTACTAACTTATAAGCAACTAAAAACGGTATGATTTAATACGTGGCACCAGGATTAATTATAATAATTATTTCTCTATTCACAACCAGTGTGGTATCTTTCACCACATCACATGAAACATCAATAGTGTCCTGGTCCAAGGCATACACTCGCCCTCGTCCAACAGCCTACTTTCCCTTTCTCTTCGGTTGTGTCCTCCCTTTTTTGGTGCAGAAATATCAACAGAGTTTTCTCTGTCTCTTTGGCCTTTTGTGGGGCAGTCTCACCCAACTCTGAGCAATCGTTACTTAAGTGGCCCGTCTTACCACACTTAACGCTCATTTTAGTCAATAAAGTGTAGGTGTAGATCCTACTTCTGTGGCATCTACTACACATCCTACACTGCTTACACTGTTACACTGTTACACTGCTCTGCAGCATATCGGGGTCCTCCAATCACAATACCCCTCATAAGTGTTAAATTGGATACACTGGGGCCTTACCAATCATCTTACCCCGTGACTCATCAGCTCTAATGTCTTACCAACTGGTCTCTTTCCGGCTCTGACATCTCTGTCATTTTCTATTCTCTTTTGTCTCTATTTCGACCCTTACTACCTTTCCCAATCTCAGAGGCGTGCAACACTCGATCTTCTTCATACAACTGTATTCTGCGCACTGCCTCGACATAGGTAATGAGCTAATTGGACTCTAATCGATAATTTGAGCCCTCTCATGAACTTTTGGGCTTTCCGACTCTCACTGTCCATAGAGTCGGGTTCACACCTGCCCAGAGATATAAATTACGTTTCATACTCATCAATCAACCAGTGTCTCTGGGTCAGTGTAAGAAATTTTACCTGTAATTTCCCTTTAAGCAATGTCCGGGATATTCGGTCACCAGAATACATCCAGAATTATTTCTCATGTCGGCTCTGGATGTCTAACTATTTAGATGGATCGAGCAGACTTCCACCAATGCTCCGCCTCGACTCCAACATAAACGTATTTAAAAGTGACCTTCTCGATCGACATACAACGAAAAATCCATAGCACTTCGCTATCTCATTCACCCAGTCCTTAGTAACTATTAGTTTCTTTACTTCACAAAATACCGGAGGGGTGTGAGAATCTCTATAGTCTGAGGTATTTGTTTAGGCTTTACCTTACCTATCCTCAACTACATGCAGAGATTGAGTAATCAACTCCAAAATATTTTCTACACTCCACTCCATCCTCTTGGAGCGTGTCTCAATACTGTTTGGTCTCTTTAGGACCCTGTGGAGTATGCTCAACATCAGCCTCCACTTCACTCTAATCTTGAGTCTCATGTTACGACTCATTCAATTCTCAGGCCAATCTCTATGGTCTCGAGCATGTGTACTCGCCCCTCTACCATAGCAGCTATCATTTATAAACACTATATTCTTGCATTCGAAATTAAATTCTTAGCTGCACTTCTATCTTGGTATACACAATTGTATCTAAACAATGCACAGTACATGGGGATGTAAATTTACTTAACCACTAACACCGACTCATATCCAGCCAACTCTGCTCTGATACCATTAATTGTCACGACCCAAATTACCTAAAATCAGAGTAAATTTTTTACTTTTTAATTTCCTTACCCGTCGTGAACAGTTACACTACTAAACAGTTGGGCTATGATTCGGTGTTAGTCACCTCTCACCTATTTACCATTCCATTTTCATATTTCATTTGCATATCAATTTATTTTAAATAAATACATCCCCAATATTAAATCCATATACAGTATTGTGCCTCTATATGTTCAAATACAAAAATTATACAAATGTGTATACCTGATCTTGATAAGAAGCAGTGGATAACCGAAATGCAATACTACTGTCTGTCTCTTCTATTGAATATACCCTGTGGGGTGGAAAATGAAAGGGTGAGCATAAACAGCTCAGTAAGGCAATAATGTAAGCAGGTAGATAACTATACTATCTACATGCTGATAATGTCGTGATATAAAATCCTTTATATTTTGAGCATGAGGAATGACTAAACGATGCCACATGTATGTATATATCATATAAGAGAAATCATGAAATCGATATATAAAGTCAACATGGAAAAATCATCATGTATGACATCTCATGCTCGTCACATTAAAACTTATTAGTTTCATCATAAATTCATCATGTTAAAACTCATTTGTTTCATCATAAAACAACCTCATCAAGGTCAAACCCATCTCTCGGGAATACCTTGATTCATTAAATCACATCTCTTTTAAAATCATAAATCGGGACATTACCCTTCCCTCGGGTTCGTCCTAGACTACTCAGACCGTATGATATCATGTGAGGCATGTAGGTTACTGTATGAAAAATCGAGGACTATGGCCATACTTTGTGCCTGTGATCCCAGGCTACACGGATCCCTGTCTGCGGGGCATCACAACTGCAACGGGAGGTGGGGTCAAGTCCTACCCGCCAGAATATCAAGTAACATCATAGAGTCATCATGACTGCACGGTACAGCGTACTCCGTGTGACATACATGGTACAGCGTACTCCATGGACCCATATCATAGTCTGGGGGTGCCTGCCGTAGGTCTTATCCACCCCAATACTATGTCGATAACTAACCCATATCTTAAAGTAGATGTGCGAGCATCTCAACTCTCTGTGACACACAGTCTACAAGAGGCTTCCGCACGACTATATGCATGTCAACTCACGTCTAGTGCGAGCGAAGCTCCAGCACCACGCTATGCATATCATGATATCTAAAATCTCGTGCGAGCGAAGCTCCAACACGGTTTTGTGCACACACAAATTTCTCGTACGAGCAATGCTCCAGTACGGCTTTTCATGAGAAATAAATCAGTAAACTTGAGTACGAGAAAGACTCTAGCACTCTTTTTATTCATGTAAATACGATAGGTGGCTCAATCTTGATAAAACATATTTTAAAATAGTAACCGGTACAAACCGGTATCCTTTCGTATAATTCAAGAAATCAATAGCCAACCTATGTGTATATCTGCTTAAATCAAAGCAATACATTTATGTAAAACATTAAAACAGGATAATCATGCAATTTATCTGCCTTACTACCCTTTTTGTAAATTTTACTCTTAGGGGCAAAATCATCTTTTTCTTTATTCACCTAAGCCCCGATTTTCGTAAAATTATCATTTCGTTTTCTAAATACTTTAAGGAATTCTAGACCCTGTAATTCCCCTCAAATTTACGTATAGGTATCTCTATGCACTTACAAAATTCCCTTACCTCGATTCTCGTCGAGCGCGTATCTAAATTCCACTGTCGGAGGCTCGTCCGATCCGATTTGCTGCTAATCCAGTCTCTGGGGCTGCAGATAATTATTTATCATGTCAATTTACCCCAATAAATATAATTCTCCTGTTTACTACAGTCGATTTAACTAATTGGGCCAATTTACTCTTATTGGGCCCAATCGCACCTTAATGGGCCTCGACCCATTTTCAGCCTTTTTTTACTTATTAAATCCCTTCCTCGGGTTTACTGGGCTCATGCAGCTTACCAATAATTATCGGGCTTCGTTCCAAACTCATTGGATAGCCCGTATACCATTTACGGCAATTACATTACAATTCTGAAAAATATTCCTTTCTATACGAAATTAATCCATAATTCCGTAAAATAATCGAAACTTTGTATTAAAGGACTCTAATTGTCGGAATTAAAATGTACTTACCCAATATGATACGGGATACGAAAATTGAAGCTCAATCGGCTCTCGTTCGGGCTTTGTCGTACAACTGCACAATTATTATATTTAATCCCGGGTTACTTTTCGATCAAATATAATTTAAATAAATTTCTCAAAAGTCAAATTGATCACTTTTGACCTCTTACCGACTTACCCAAAGTCCGATGTATCCCCGAAAATTTTTCCCTTTTCCCTTTTTCTCTTTTTCTCCTTTTTTCCTTTATTTCTTGGTTGAACCGGTTCAGTCCGATTTAGACCCGGTTCAGACCCGCCGGTTCACCCCGGTTCACTTCGGTTCGGCCAGTTCAGGGCGTTACCGGTCAGTTCTCCACCGGTTCTTGCCACCATTCGCTCCGCTGGGTCGTCCGCATCACGAATCTGGGTTTGGTTCGCCTCGAGCTCGTCGAGAAATGGCCGGTCCGGTCTGTTCTACTCCTGCCGTCGGGACCCATTTCCTTTTCCGCCGTCTTCGGCGATTCCCGTCGTTTCGTTGGCTGCCAATGGGCTCAAAAGAACCGCCTCGATACGGTGATCATTTGGCTAGGTCCAATCCGAGCTATGGCGTCGCCGTTCACCGGAACCGACTCGATTTCCCCCTCGACTTTTCGTCCGTCGATTCGCCGGAAATCGTGGACGTCGGCGCGCGTCGCTGGTACCGTTGGAACCGCCGGGCTTCGCTCTAGCTTCTCCGACCGTCAACTGGGATCATCGGCAGCCGGTGGCTCATCGGGCTTCCTCGGTCGGCTGCTTCGTTTTTTTGTTTTCTTCTTCTCTCTCTCCCCGATTCGTTTTTCAACTTCTGATTCTCTTTTTTTTTTTAACAATTATTATTATTTTTATTTATAAATTAATTTATTATTATTTTATTCATTAAAATAGTAAAAAATATTCAAAATATCTACACAAATTAATTTCTTTATTCCAAATAGATTTATTTCATTTTATTTAATTAATTTATTATATTTTTAACCCTTTTTCGGGTATAATTTCTTCGTATTTTCAGGATATTGTCCCGAGTGACTTTTCGGTTAATTCTAAAAATTTCGGATCTTGATCAATTGGACTCGAAATTTAATTATTTCTTCGTTATTGATCAAGATTCTCAAATCCATTATTTTTCATTAAATTTTCTTATCGAATTTATACCGAGTTTCTATCTTTTGACCGTTTTGCCCTTGCACGTGTTCGGGTTTAATTTAACCCGACTTTCCTTCACGAATACTCATTCATTTCGTATTTTAAATCCTTACCTCCTGTCCGAATCTCGTTTCATTTAATTTGGGACCATTTTCATCCCTCATAAAAATTTACGATTAATTTTTCGGGTCTTACACGGCCTCTCCTCTTTCTCCTCGGCTGTTCGTCGAAGCTTGATGATCGCCGGTGGCTGGATCGTGGGTCTCGGGTTCTCGCGGGTGCACGTGGGTCAGCTTTTGGGTTTTCTCCCGATTTCCAGATCTTTGATTCTTTTTTTTAATTTATTTATTTATTTTATTAATATTTTAATCAATAAAATATGTTAAAAAAATCTAAAATATCTACAACAATTATTATTTTATTCCAAAATCCCAAAAATATCTAAATAAATTATATTTTATTCTAATTTATTTATTTAATTTATTTAATCTATTTTTTTCACTTTTTCGGTATATTTTCTCCGTCTTTTCGGGATATTATCCCGAGCAAAAATTTTTTTTAATTTCGGTAAATTCATATATTGATCAATTTAACCCGAAATTTAATTATTTCTTCGTTATTGATCAAGATTCTCAAATCCATTATTTTTAATTAAATTTTTTTATCGAATTTATTCCGGCTTTCGGTCTTTTGACCGTTTTGCCCTTCAACGTGTTTCAAAAATTTCATTTCAGTCATTTTTGCATTTTTAATTTCGTGTTTTAACTAAATTTGGGTCTTACATAATCTCCCCCACTTAAGAAATTTGGTCCTCCAAATTAGAACCAAGTTAATTGGGTCCATAAACAACTCCGGGTACGTCTATCGCATCATACTCTTTAATTCCTTTGTGACTTTTTTGGAGTGTACTACTACCAAAGGACTTTAATTAGGGAGATCGTCTTAAATCTCAACACTTTCTCCTTCCTGTTTTAATACCCGAATCAAGTTTTTCAACATACGTTATACTTCCATTGAGCTAAGCTGTTAGAGCTCATATCCAATCACATATGCTAGATCTGGATAGTATTTTTGAAACATCATAAGATAGGACACGTTGTGGATACCTGCTAATTCAAATGGTAACACCAACCTACAGGCCTTATCTCCCACTTGTCCAATCACTCAAAAGATTCAATCTAACGAAACTCAATATTGATTCACCCTCGGTGAATTCCAATGATTTCTATCTCTTGTTAGCATAGCTTTTCTGTCTGCTCTGAGGTGTTCTTAATCTCTCACAAATTAACTGAACATCCTCAGAGGTCTATCTTACCAATTCAAGAGCAATTTTCTATCTGTCACCCACTTTTTCTTATCCAAATCGGGGAAACAACCCTTACGACCATGCAATGCCTCATCTGAAGTCATCTCGATACTCAAGTGACAACTGTCATCTTTGGCTAATTCAATTAGTAACAAATGATCATCTCAGGAGCTTATAAAATCAATGGCACACGCTATCATCACATCCTCCAGAACCTGTACAGTCCTCTCTAACTGACCATCTGCCTGAGGACGAAAAGCTGTGCTAACTCTCAATCAGGGTCTCATAGCTTCCAAAAACAATATTCCCAGAAGCGGGAAGTGAAGCGGGAATCCCTATCTGATACAATGCTCACTGGAAAAATACTTGGTGTTCCACAATTTTCCATACACATAAATTCGCCTACACACTCAGAGTATCTAGGGATTTCCTAACCAGAAGGTGGGTAAACTTAGTCAATCTATCGACTATCACCCAGATAGCCTTGTCATTCATCCGGGTCCTCTGTAACCTATCACGAAATTCATAGTAACTTGTTCCCATTTTCGTGTCAATATAAGTAGAAATTGCAATAACCCTGCAACTTCTTTTGCTCTACCTTTCTCTGCTGACATACGAGACACTTTTCCACAATCTCTACCATGTCTCTTTTCAAATCTGACCACCAATACCCCTTTTCTAAGATTTCGATATATTTATTACTTCTCGGATACACTGTATATCCCGAAGAGTGAGTTTCTGACAATAACTCTATCTCATCACTGTGGTCTTGGGGAGCACTTATACTGTCTCTGAACCTCAGTAAGCCATCATCACTCTCTATGAACTCTGTCATTGTACCCATCTGAATCTAACCCATACTATCGACACCCTGTCGATCATCATGCTAAGCCTGTCAAATCCGGTTACTCAAATCTGGTTCTAATCTCAGGCTAGCTGTCACATAAACACTGTCATCATCAGTGGGGATCACATCACTATTGAGGCTTACAACTGCTCTAGCAGCTTACGCTCCCTGACCATCATATGTAATACCATCCCGAGGCTCTTTCTACTCAAGGCATTAGCCATTACATTAGCCTTTCCTGGGTGGTACAATTTCCACAATCATAATCCCTCGGAAGCTCTAACTCTCTTTATTCTCATATCCAACTCTTTCTGTGAAAGCAGATACTTGGGACTTTTATGATCAGTGCATACCTGAAATTTCTCACTGTATACATAGTAGTGTCATATACTCAATACAACCACTATCGCTGTCAACTTTAAATCATGGGCCGAATAGTCCTTTCATGATCCTTAAGTTGTTGGGATTCATAATCGACTATCTTCCCCTTTTGCATCAATACACCACAATCATAATCCCTCAGAAGCTCTAACTCTCTTTGTTCTCATATCCAACTCTTTCTGTGAAAATAGATACTTGGGACTTTTATGATCAGTGCATACCTGAAATTTCTCACTGTATACATAGTAGTGTCATATACTCAATACAACCACTATCGCTGTCAACTTTAAATCATGGGCCGGATAGTCCTTTCATGATCCTTAAGTTATCGGGATTCATAATCGACTATCTTCCCCTTTTGCATCAATACACAGCCCATTCATTATTTTGAGGTATCTATAGACTCATGAGAAACCTCTTAATCTGTTGGGTATGGTGAGAATAATGCGTTGGTCAGTTTATTACTTCAGTACACCAAAATTCCTGTCATGTCTATCATTCCATTCAAATACAACTTTTTCTAAGTTAAACGTGTCAATAACGTAGTCCATTTCGAGAACTCTCAACAAATCATATGTAAAAAATAATTTCCAATTGTTGCTTATGATTTTTTCCTGGACTGTAAATACACCCAAAAATATCATCAATATGGATGATAACAAATCGGTCCAAGTAAAGTTTAAATACCTCATCGTAGTTGTGTTCCACTAAATATTTCAATCACCCATATCCTTGACCTATGTACGCATAAATGTATAATGTCATTTTGAAATCGCTTCCGTTCAAGATACTAACCCGCGTCATTTCCTTTTCCTTATATTAATGGCTTTTATAAAATTTTTAATTAATTTTTAAACCTTCACGATTAATCGAATTCTATACTTCTTTGTCGTACAAGTAAAGGTACCCTAATTTTAAATGTCTATATTACGACTGTCGATTTCAATTTATAGGTTGTGTATACTTTTAGATGCTGTCAAGTCTTCAGGCGGGGAGGTATTTTGAAATGCCTTTATTAACCCTTAGACTTGACCACAATTACTTTACATATCAATCCATGTGGTCACAATTCATATTCAATACTAATTGCTTTAATCCAAATTATTTCACCTATCAGAGATATTCTTACCTTCCATACGCCTCTTATTCCAATAGATTTTGTATTCAGGATCTGTCACATCTAAAAGCTTATCTCCTTTCGTATATCACTTATAACAAACTCTGTCATCACTCATTCCGTGTGTACAATAATTTACTCCTTTAATTTCAATCACTACACCCCTTTTTCGGTGTAGAGATACCAATAAGGTTTTCTCTGTCTCTTTACCCTTCTGTGGGGCAGCCTCACCCAACTCTGAGTAATCATTAAATAATTGACTCGTCTTATCACACTTAACGCCTATTTTAGTCAATAAAGTGTAGGTGTAGGCCTTATTTCCGTGGTATCTACCACACATCCTACACTGCTTACACTGCTTACACTGCTTACATTGCTCCACTGCTCCACTGTTCACACTGCTACGAAGCAGTTCGGGGTCCTCCAATCATAATACCCCTCAAAAGTGCTGAAATTAGATACACTGGGGCCTTACCACTCATCTTACCCCGTGACTCATTAACTCTATTCTCTTACCAACTGGTCTCTTTCCCGCTCTGACATCTCTGTCATTCTCTATTCTCTTCTGTCTCTATTTCGGCCCTTACTACCTTTTCCAATCTCAGAGGCGTGCAACACATGATCTTATTCACACAACTGTATTCTGGGCACTGCCTCGACATAAGTAGTGAGCCAATCAGACTCTAATCGACAATTTGAGCCTTTCCATGAACTTTTGGGCTTTTCGACTCTCACTGCCCATAGTGTCGGGGTAATACCTCGGCAGGTATATAAACTGAGAGTCATACTCGTCAATCAACCAGTGTCTCTGGGTCATTGTAAGAAATTTTACCTGTAATTTCCCTTAAGTAGTGTCCAAAATATTCTGTCACCGGAATACATCCAGAAATATTTCTCATGTCAACTCTGGACGTCTAACTCTTAAGATGGGTCGAGCGGACTTCCACCAATACTCTGCCTCACCTCCAACATAAACGTATTTAAAAGTCACCTTCTCAGTCGACATACACCGAAAGAATCCATACAACTTTGCTATCTCATTTACCCAGTCCTCAGCAATTGTTGGTTTCTTTACTTCACTATATACCGGAGGGTGTGAAAATCTCTATAGTCTGAGGCATCTGTTTGGGCTTTACCCTACCTATCATCAACTACCTGCATAGACTGAGTAAACAACTCTGAAATATTTTCTACACTCCACTCCATCCTTTCAGAGCATGTCTCAATACTGTTTGGTCTCTTTATAGGACCCTGTGGAGTATGCTCAACATCAGCCTCCACCTCTCTCTCATCTTGAGTCTCATGTGACGACTCATTCGACTCTCAGGCCTATCTCTATGGCCTCGAGCATGTTTACTCGTCCCTCTACCATACGACTATTAGTTATAAAAACTATATTCTTGCATTCGAAACTAAATTCTTGGCTGCAGTCCCATCTTGATATACACAATTGTATCTAAACAATGTACAGTACATGGGGATGTAAATTTACATAACCACTAACACCGACTCATATCAGGCCAACTCTGCTCTGATACCACCTCTTGTCACGACCAAAATTACCTAAAATCACTACAAATTTTTCCTTACTTTTTCATTTCCTTACCTGTCGTGAACAGTTACACTACTAAACAGTTGGGCTATGATTCGGTGTTGTCACCTCTCACCTATTTACCATTCAATTTCCATATTTCATTTACATATCAATTTATTTAAACTAAATACATCCCCAATATTACATCCATATACAGTACTGTGCCTCTATATGTTCAGATACAAAAATTATACAAATGTGTATACCTGGTCTTGATAAGAAGCAGCGGATAACTGAAATGCAAGACTATTGTCGCTCTCTTCTACTGAATGTACCCTGTGGGGTGGAAAATGAAAGGGTGAGCGAAATGTGCTCAGTAAGGCAATAATGTAAGCAGGTAGATAACTATACTATCTACGTGCTGATAATGTCATGATATAAAATCGTTTATATTTTGAGCATGAGGTATGACTAAAACGATGCCACATGTATGTCTATATCATATAAGAGAAATCATGAAATCGACATATAAAACACACATGGAAAATCATCATGTATGACATCTCATGCTCGTCACATAAAAACTTATTTGTGTTCATCATAAACTCATCACGTTAAAACTTGTTTGTTTCATCATAAAACAACCACATCAAGGCTAAACCCATCACTCGGGAATACCTTGATTCATTAAATCGTATCTCGTTTAAAAACATAAATCGAGACCTTACCCCTCTTTCGAGTTTGTCCTGGTCTATTCAAACCGTATGATATCATGTGAGGCATGTAGGTTACTGTATGAAAATCGAGGACTATGGCCATACTATGTCCCTGTGATCCCAAGCTACACGGATCCCGGTATGCGGGGCATCACAACTGCAACGGGAGGTGGGGTCAAATCCTACCCGCCAGAATATCAAGTAACATCATCGAGTCATCATGATTGCACGGTACAGCGTACTCCATGTGACATACACGGTACATTGTACTCCGTGGACCTATATCATAGTCTGGGGGTGCCTGCCGTAGGTCTTATCCACCCTAATACTATGTCGATAACCAACCCATGTCTTAAAGTATACGTGCGAGCATCTCAACTCTCTGCGACAGATAGTCTACAGGAGGCTTCCGCACGACTATATGCATGTCAACTCACGTCTAGTGCGAGCGAAGCTCCAGCACAGTTTTGTGCACACACAAATTTCTCGTACGAGCAATGCTCCAGTACGGCTTTTCATGAGTAATAAATCAGTAAAATTTAGTGTGAGTAATACTCTAGCACTCTTTTTACTCGTGTAAATATAATAGGTGGCTCAATCTTGATAAAACATCTTTAAAATCGTGGCCGGTACAAACCGGTACCCTTTCGTATAATTCATGAAATTAATAGCCAACCTATGCGTATATTTGCTTAAATCAAAGCAATATATTCATAGAACACATTAAAAACATGAAATCATGCAATATTATCTGCCTTACTAACTTTTTTGTAAATTTTACTCCTAGGGGCAATATCGTCTTTTTCTTTATTCACCCATACCCCGGGTTTTCGTAAAAATTATTATTTCATTTTTAGATACTTTAAGAAATTCTAAGCCCTGTAAATCCCCTCGAAAATACGTATAGAAATCTCTATGCAGCTAAAAAATTCCCTTACCTCGACTCTCGTCGAGCGCGTATCTAAATTCCACTGTCGGAAGTTCGTCCAATCCGATTTGCTGCTAATCTAGTCTCTGGGGCTGCAGATAATTATTTATCATGTCAATTTAACCTAATAAATATAATTCTCGTGTTTACTATTGTCGATTTAACTAATTGGGTCAATTTACTCTTATTGGGCCCGATCGCATCTTAATGGGCCTCGACCCATTTTCAGCCAATTTCTACTTATTAAATCCGTTCTTCGGGTCTATTGGGCTCATTCAGCTTACCAATAATCATCGGGCTTCGTTCCAAACTCAGTGGATAGCCCGTATACTATTTGCGGTAATTACGTTGCAATTCTGATTAATATCCCTTTTTATACAGAATTAATCCATAAATTTCGTAAAATAATCGAAACTATGTATTGAGGGACTCATATTATTGGAATTAAAATGTACTTACCTAATATGATGCGTGGTATAAAAATTAGAGCTCAATCGGCTCTCGTTCGAGCTTTGTCGTAAAACTGCACAATTATTTATTTAATCCCGGGTTACTTTCCGATTAAATATAATTTAAATAAATTTCTCAGAAATCAAATCGGTCACTGTTGACCTTGTAACGACTTACCCGAAGTCTAGTGTATCCCCAAAAATTCTCTCCCTTTTTCCTTTTTCTCTTTTTCTCCTTTTTCCCTTCTTTCTTGGCTGAAACGGTTCAGTCCGGTTCAACCCGGTTCAGACTGGTTCGGTTCAGCCGGTTCACTCCGGTTCACCTCTTTATTAAACCGATCCATATCGGTGCAGGCCTTTCTGTCGTCGTTCATGGCGTTTTCGATCGGTTCTCGGCTCGTTTCTGGCGCCAAACGGTGCGCCTGCACTGGGGGAGTGTTCGGCTGGGGTCGGGGTTGGCCGAATCACGTCGGTGGCCGCTGTTCCTCTCTTCTCCCTCTCGGCCTTCTCTCCCTCGATCCGTCAGATTTCGACGGTTTCGCCGGTCGATACCGATCTCAAAAGAACCGCATCCTCTTCCCGATCACACCGGTGCCCGCCGTTCGAGCCCAGCTGCCGTGGATCTCCGGAATCGAGCTCCTTTCTCCCATCGGTTTCTCCTCCTCTGTTCGCCGGATTCGGTTGTCCTTGGCACGCGTCGCCGGTGCCAATAGCTTCACCGACCTCTCCTCTTTCTCCTCGGCTGTTCGTCGGAGCTTGATGATCGCCGGTGGCTGGATCGTGGGTCTCGAGTTCTAGCTGGTGCACGTGGGTCAGCTTTCGGGTTTTCTCTCGATTTCCAGATTTCTGATTCTTTTTTTTAAATTTATTTATTTATTTTATTAATATTTTAATCAATAAAATATGTTAAAAAAATCTAAAATATCTACAACAATTATTATTTTATTCCAAAATCCAAAAAATATCTAAATAAATTATATTTTATTCTAATTTATTTATTTAATTTATTTAATCTATTTTTTCACTTTTTTGGTATATTTTCTCCGTCTTTTCGGGATATTATCCCGAGTAAAAATTTCAATTAATTCCGGTAAATTCATATCTTGATCAATTTAACCCGAAATTTAATTATTTCTTCGTTATTGATCAAGATTCTCAAATCCATTATTTTTAATTAAATTTTCTTATCGAATTTATTTCAGCTTTCGATCTTTTGACCGTTTTGCCCTTCAACGTGTTTCGAAAATTTCATTTCAGTCCTTTTTGCATTTTTTATTTCGTGTTTTAACTAAATTCGGGTCTTACAGGTCGAAACTATTCTTTTCACTACACTAAGTTATAATTCAAGCAAACTCATGCAAAACTCACAAGATAACTAAACTTTATAACTCACAAAGATGTAGAGATTAAGGTAGGGTATCACTCTTTTCCTTTTACTTCTTTCTTCCTTTCTCTTTTTCTTTTCTCTTTTTCTTCATTCACTTTCTGTTTTCTCTCTTCTTTCCTAAATTGTCGAGCATTTCATGCTTCTCTACACTTAGTGAAATTCGATCTTCCAATTACTTAGTGATTAAGGCCATCTAAAAGACTTTACAAGATATTTTCCCATTTATTCATAAATTTCCAAATTATTTTATTTTGTTTAATTTTATATGGTTGAAAAATAATCAAATTACATGGCTCACATTAACTCTTCAAATTATACGGATGGAAAACAACTAGTAGTCTTCAAAACCAAATGAGGCTGGCCATGTACGGGATAGAATAGGTGTCACGACCCGAATTACCTAAAAATCAGAGTAAATTTTTCGTTTTTTTCATTTATTATTTAATTCTTAACTTTCTCTCGTCGTGACCATCCTACAACACAGTTGGGCTATGATTCGGTGTTAGTCACCTCACACTATTTAACATTTCATTCCCATAATCATATATCAGAGTCTACTATCCTTTTGACTTTAAATAAATACATACCCAATGGTATTTACATGACTCTACATCCCCGACATCATATCCATTTACAGTACTGTGCATTACATATTTAGATACAAAACCATACAAATGTGTATACCTGTCTCTCGATGGGAAGCAGCAAGCAGCGGATATTAAGCATGCAAGTCCTCAGCCGCTCAATAATTATTACAAGTACTCTGAAAAGATGGGAAATTAAGGGGGGTGAGCAAACCACACGCTCAGTAAGGCAATTATGCAAGTAAGTAGATAGCTCCACTATCTACATGCTCATAATGCCATGCCCTTAAATCCATTTCTTTTCATTTAAAATTACACGCACAAAGTCATGCATATTCAATGCCATAGTTTATCCAAAACTATTTGTGCATATATAAATCATGTAACTCATGCATTCAAAGCATTTTATGTGACATCATTAAATCATATTAAGCATGAATTTAATCAAGATCATGCAGTCTTTCCTGTCATGTAAGACAATTCAAGGTTTTCAAATGAAAGCATGGAAAACACATCATGCCACTGCATTTAAATCAATTCATTTAAAACGCAGTATAAAATAACCCCTCTGGGTCAATCATCTCAAAACTCATAAAACAATTTGTTATATTTCATTATAAAACTTGAGTTATAAAACCACCCTTCTTTCAGGGTCACATATCATAAAATCATCTGAAATCATCAAATCATCAAATCGGGGGCCTGACCCCTCCTTCGGGTCTACCCTGGTCTAACAGACCACAAGTTATATCATGTGAGACAATCAGGTAATTAACAGTAACATCGAGGACTATGGCCATATCCTAGTGATCCCTGGCAACACGGTACCTAGTGTGCGGGGTATCACACCTGAAACGGGAGGTGGGTCGTCCTACCCGCCAGAACAGCATAACACCAGGATTGCGAGGGCAAGGCTTGCTGCCTCGTGGCTAATGCCACTCCACTCCAACAATCCCCACGGTACAGCGTACTCCGCGTGACATACACGGTACAACGTACTCCGTGAACCCAAGCTCAATCAGGGGTGCCTGTAATAGGTCTTATCCACCCATATCATATCTGTCTCAGAGTGCACGTGTGAGCATATCATCTCACTGTGACACACAGTCTACAGGAGGCTCCAACACGGCTATATGCATGTAATATAAATCCCTGTGCGAGCGAAGCTCAAGCACGGCTCCATGCATATTCATGATATCTGAAAATCTCGTGCGAGGGAAGCTCTAGCACGGTTTCATAAAAATCAGTGAAATCTGCGTACGAGCAGCGCTCCAGTACGACTTAAACTGATTATAATTTCATGTAAATTCCACGTACGAGCAACGCTCTAGTACGGATATGTATATAAATTCAGTGAAAACCTCGTACGAGAAAAACTCCAGTACGGCATTCAAATGAATTATGAAAACCATATAAAACTTTGTGCGAGCAACGCTCCAGCACAAATGAATGCTCAAGTAAATCAAATCTCGTGCGAGTTATACTCCAGCACGGCTTTATGCATAACTAAATCAAATCTCGTGCGAGTTACACTCCAGCACGGCTTTATGCAATATTAAATCAAAACAGGATGCGAGCTAAACTCCAGCATCTCTCATGCATGTCAAATCATTAAAAGTAGTGCGAGTAATCGCTCCAGCACTATTTTATGCATACCACGTCAAAACAAATCAAAACATGTCAAAACATGTCAAAACAGAGTGCGAGCTAGGCTCCAGCAGCTCTCATTTCACAATATTAAAAATCAGTGCGAGCACCATGCTCTAGCACATTTCATGCATATGATGTCACACAAGTCGGTGCGAGCAACTGCTCAAGCACATTTATGCACATTCACAAACGCAGATATAGTGCGAACTACGTGTCGGCACTATCTGTTTCCATATAAACTTGATAGTTGGCCTCTTTTCCAAAGAAATTTCATTTAAATATTAATAACACCTACGTAGTGTTATTTTGGGAAACTTATGCAATTATTGGCCAATCTATCGATTTACTTTGATTAAAACCAATCAAATCTTTAATTCGGAAAATTCCTTAAATCATGCATTTCATGCATGTCATGCTTTCACCATCCTTAGGTGAACTTCCCTCAATAGGGGTAAAATAGTCTTTTCACCTATTTCGATCCTCAAAATTATTTAAACCACTTTTAGGATCTTTATACATCATCAAGGCATACATACATATTCAGTGTACAGAACACTATTAAAATACGCGTAGCTACCTCTAGCTACTCACACAATTCCCTTACCTCATTTATCTGTACAGTCTGACCTTTCCTCTGATGACTCGTCACGCAGTCCGATTTGCTCTGAATCCAATTCAAATCTCCGGCACTGCGGATACATATTCATCAGGTCAATTACAATACAATTAATTGTATTCACAATTTTCTGGGCTTAATTTAAATCATTGGGCCTGTTTTCCCATATTGGGCCCGATTGCACCTTAATGGGCCTTAATCGGCCTTAAGCCCGTTTACCACACTTTATCGAGGCCTATTGGGCTCATTGGACCCATCAATATTTATTTAGCCTCGTTCTAAATTTTCAGATAGCTTATGAATTATTTACGACAATTTATCCTAATTTCTAGAATTTAATTCATTTATACGGAAATTAAATCCGTAATTCATGCGTTAAATATCAATCACGCATAACGATATAAAATTGTCGTAAATAAGGGTCACATACCCGTTATTCCATGATCGTACACAAATCGAGGCTGTCTCGAGCTCTCAGTGGATGCCAATTGTCGAGCTACACAATTAAATATATTTTCGGGTAAACTTTCAGTCGATTATTTATCAAATTAAATATTCTAAAAATTAAATCGATCAATTTGACCGCTTACCGACTTACCCGAAGCTCGATTGCATCACAGGAATTTTCCCCAATTTTTCTCTCTTTTTCTTTTTCCCTTTTTCTTCCTTTTTTCCCTCTCTTTTTGGCTGAACCGGTCCGGTCCGGTTCAGACCGCCGGTTCAGTCCGGTTCACCCATCATTTTGCCGTTCCGGCGCCGTCCGGCCGGTTCCCGGTGCGATTTCGGTGCCGTTCGGCGCGCCATGGCCTGGGCTTCCTAAATCGGGCCTCGGCTGGGGTCTAATCGGCGCCGATGGCCGCCGATCGACGTTTCTTCCCCGCGGCATCTCCTTCGCTTTTCGGCGTTTTCCGGCGACTCCACGGCGCGTCCTGGCCGCTGGTGGTTCGCCCGAGGTCGGCCGACCTTCGCCGACCCTCGTCGGCCCCTCAGCCTCGCCGGTGGTGGCTCGCCGGTGAGTCTCTCTTCTTCCCTCGGTCTCGCTTCGTTTTTCGCCTCTGTTTCTTTTCTTTCTGTTTCAGAATTTCGTTTTTTTTTTTTTTTTTTTTTATTTTATTTATTTATTTATAATTAACTTTTAATATTATTTTATTCAATAAAATAATATTAAAATGCATAAATATCCTTAAAAAAATTTATATTTTATTCATTTAATCTGTAAATAATTTTCTCAGTCCGATTTTACCTTTTCGGTATATTTTTCGATTATTTTCGGGATTATTTTTCGATGCGAAAATCCCGATTTATTCCAATAAATTCATATCTTGATCAATTTAACCCGAAATTTAATTATTTCTTCGTTATTGATCAAGATTTCTCATTCTCATATTTTTAATTAAATTTTCTAGTCCCGATTAATATCGAATTTTGGTCTTTTGACCGTTTTACCCTTGCACGTATTCGGGAATGTCATTTAAGTCCTTTTGCATTTTTAAATGCACTCGAAAATATCGGGTCTTACAATCTCCCCCACTTAAGAAATTTGGTCCTCCAAATTAGAACCAAGTAATATGAGTCCATAACACAACTCCAGTACATCTATCATATCATATACTGTCATCCTCAAGTGACCTTCTCCGAAGTGTAATACTACCATCATACTTAACTAGGGAGATCATCTTAACCCTCAACAACACTTTCTCTTTCCATTTTTAATAACCAACTCGATTTCATACATTACTCTTTCATTGAGCTAAACTGTTGGAGTTCATATCCGATCATATATATTGGATCCGGATATTATTTCTTAAGCATCACAAGATAGGACACATTGTGGATGCCTGTTTATTCAAGTGGTAATACTAACCTACAGGTCTTACCTTCCACTTTGTCCAATCTCTTATCCGAATATCGTTACGTCCTTATGCTCTTAGGACAAGTAACTATCAACAGTAATGATTCACCCTTGGTGAATTCCAATGGTTTCTGTCTCTTGTCAGCATAGTCTTTTCTATCTGCTCTGAGGTGTTCTTAATCTCTCTCAAATCAACTGAACATACTCAGAGGTTTGTCTTACCAATTCGGGAACAATTCTCTATTCGTCACCCACTTCTCTTATCCAAGTCAGGGAACAACTCCCTACTGTCATACAATGCCACATATAATCTCATCCCGATACTCAAGTGACAACTGTCATCACTAGCGAATTTGATTAGTAGCAACTGATCATCCCAGGAGCTCATAAAATCAATTGCACACGCTCTCATCACATCCTCCAGAACCTGTACAGTCCTCTCTGACTGACTATCTGTCTGAGGGTGGAAGCTGTGCTAACACACAATCAGGGTCCCATAGCTTCCAAAAACATATTCCCAGAAGTGGAAAGTGAAGCGGGAATCCCTATCTGATACCATGCTCACTGGAACGCTACACAATGTTTCACAATATTCCACACACATAAATCCGCCTATACACTTAGAGTATCTAGGGATTTTCATAACCAGAAGGTGGGTAACTAAATCAATCTATCAACTATCACCTAGATAGCCTCGAGATTCATTCGAGTCCTCTGTAACCCATCACGAAATCCATGGTAACTTGTTCCCATTTCCGTGTCAATATAGGTAGAGGCTGCAATAACCCTGCAACTTCTTTTACTCTACCTTACTCTGCTGACATACGAGACACTTTTCCGCAATTCTTTACAATATCTCTTTTCATTTCTGACCACCAATACCCTTTTCAGAGGTTCTGATATATTTATTACTTCTCGGATGCACTGTATATCCCGAAGAGTGAGCTTCTGTCAATAACACTATATCATCAACTGTGGTCCTGGAGAGCACTTATACTATCTCTGAACCTCTGTCAGTCATCATCACTCACTGTGAACTCTGTCACTATACCCTTCTGAATCTGACCCATACCATCGACACCTTGTCGATCATCACGCTAAGCCTGGCAAATCCGGTCACACAAATCCGGTTCTAACCTCAGGCTAGCTGTCATAAAATCACCGTCATCATCAAGAAGGGATCACATCACTACTGAGGTTCACAACTGCTCTAGCAGCTCTCGCTCCCTGACCATCTTATGTGATACCATCCCGAGGCTCTTTCTGCTCAAGGCATCAACCATTACATTAGCCTTTCCTGGGTGGTACAATATTCACAATCATAATTCTTAGAAGCTCTAACCCTCATGGTTATCTCATTTTCTACTCTTTCTGTGAAAACAGATATTCGGGGCTTTTACGATCAGTGCATACTCGAAATTTCTTACCGTATAAGTGGTAGCGCCATACTTTCAGTGTAATCGCTACGGCTGCCAACTCTAAATAATGGGTCAGATAGTTTCTCTCACGTTCCTTGAACATATCTGGATCCATAAACGACTATCTTCCCATTTTACATCAATACATAGCTCAATCCTTATTTGGAGGTATCCATACACACTGAAACCTCTTGAGCTGTTGGTTATAGTGAGAATACTTACGGTGGTCAGTTCATTACTCCAATATACCAAAACTCATTGAAGCTATTTTCATACTTATCATACTACTCGTATGAAATCTTTTTCCAAACGAGACATCTCAACTGAGCAGCCCACTTCAAGAAACTCTCAACACCTCGTCTGTAAGAAGTTTCCTGTTGCGACTCATACTCATCCCTGGACTTCGAATACATCATAATATCATCGCTGTAGATGACAACCAATCGGTCCAGGTAAGGTTTAAATACCTTAACGTAGTTGAGTTCCACTCAATATTTCAATTTTTCATATACTTGACCTATGTACGCATAAACGTACAATGTCATTTCGAAATAGCTTTCGTTCAAGATACTAGCTCACGTCATTTCTTTCCTCTTATATTGACGGCTTTTATAAAATTTTAAATTTTAAACTTTCATGATTAATGAATTTCTATATCTTTTTATCATACCAATAAAAGTACCCAAATTTTAAATGTATAAATTATGACTGTCGATTTCAATCTATAGATTATGCGTGCGCTTCCAGACGCTGTCAAATCTTCAGGCAGGGAAGTATTTTAAAATACCTTTATTATCCCTCAGACTTGACTACATACCGCTTAATCCAATTTACTTTGCATATCAAGGATATCCTTACCTTGCATACGTCTCTTATTCCAATATATCTCCTTTTATATATCACTTGTAACAAACTCTTTCCTTACTTGTCAAGTTACAATACACTTTTCAGTGATATTTTCACCCCTATTTTCAACTTACAATCCCTATACCCATATTCAGTTAGTGAAAATCAACTAACTATCATCCTCTTCATGCTTAAAGGTATAGGCTTCACATCTTTCACTCGCTTATAAGCAATTGAAGGCGGTATGAATAAATGTGTGGCACCAGGATCCATTAACATAATTATTTCATTATTCTTAACCAGTGTGGTATCTTCCACCACATCCTATGGAACATCAGTAGTGTCCTGGTCCAAGGCATACACTCGCCCTCGTCCAACATCTTATTTTCGTGGTAACTACCACATATCCTACACTGTTCACACTGCTACTCTGTTATACTGTTTACAATGCTCCGTAGCAGGTTGCGGTCCTCAAATCATAATACCCCTCAATAGTGTTAAAATTAGATATACTGGGGTTTATCAATCAACTTACCCCGTGATTTATCAGCTCTAAGCCTTTACCAAACTACCTTTTTCCCGTTCTGACATTCTTGTCATTCTCTATTCTCTTTTGTCTCTATTTTGGCCCTTACTACCTTTCTCAATCTCAGAGGCGCGCAATTTATAATCTTATTTACACAACTGTAGTCTGCGCACTGCCTCGGCATAGGTAGTGATGTCTAACAGACAAATCGGACTCTAATTGATAATCTGAGTCCTTCCATGAACTTTCAGACATCTCGACTCTCACTGTTTATCGTGTCCGAGTCACATCTGCCCAGGAATATAAACTGAGTATTATACTCGTCAATCAACATGTTCCTCTGGGTCAGAGTAAATAATGTTATTTGTAATTTTCTTTTAAACACTGTCCGGGATATTCTGTCACCGGAATACATCTGAAATTATTTTTCATGTCCATTCTGGATGTCGAAATCTTCAAATGGGTCGAGCGAACTTTCATCAATGTTCCGACTCGCCCTCATACATACCCTGAGCAATTAGCTCGCAAAATATTCTCCACACTCCGCTCCAACCTCGCGAAGCGTATCTCAATACTGTCTGATCTCTCTGTCAGACTCTATCCGATCTCTCTATCGGACTCTGTGGGGCATGCTCAACATCAGCCTCCACGTCAATCTCATCTCGAGTTTCATGTGGCGATTCAGTACGACTCTCAGGCCTACCTCTACGGCCTCGAGCACGTGTACTCGCCTCTCAACCATAGCGGCTATCAGTTAATGAATCTATACTCTTGCATTTAAAACTCAATTTCTTAGCTGCACTTCCATCTCGATATACACAATTGTATCTAAACAATGCACAGTACATGGGGATGTAAACTTCATTAACCACTAACACCGACTCATATCAGGCCAACTTAAGCTCTGATACCAAAAACCTGTCACGACCCGAATTACCTAAAAATCAGAGTAAATTTTTCGTTTTTTTCATTTATTATTTAATTCTTAACTTTCTCTCGTCGTGACCATCCTACAACACAGTTGGGCTATGATTCGGTGTTAGTCACCTCACACTATTTAACATTTCATTCCCATAATCATATATCAGAGTCTACTATCCTTTTGACTTTAAATAAATACATACCCAATGGTATTTACATGACTCTACATCCCCGACATCATATCCATTTACAGTACTGTGCATTACATATTTAGATACAAAACCATACAAATGTGTATACCTGTCTCTCGATGGGAAGCAGCAAGCAGCGGATATTAAGCATGCAAGTCCTCAGCCGCTCAATAATTATTACAAGTACTCTGAAAAGATGGGAAATTAAGGGGGGTGAGCAAACCACACGCTCAGTAAGGCAATTATGCAAGTAAGTAGATAGCTCCACTATCTACATGCTCATAATGCCATGCCCTTAAATCCATTTCTTTTCATTTAAAATTACACACACAAAGTCATGCATATTCAATGCCATAGTTTATCCAAAACTATTTGTGCATATATAAATCATGTAACTCATGCATTCAAAGCATTTTATGTGACATCATTAAATCATATTAAGCATGAATTTAATCAAGATCATGCAGTCTTTCCTGTCATGTAAGACAATTCAAGGTTTTCAAATGAAAGCATGGAAAACACATCATGCCACTGCATTTAAATCAATTCATTTAAAACGCAGTATAAAATAACCCCTCTGGGTCAATCATCTCAAAACTCATAAAACAATTTGTTATATTTCATTATAAAACTTGAGTTATAAAACCACCCTTCTTTCAGGGTCACATATCATAAAATCATCTGAAATCATCAAATCATCAAATCGGGGGCCTGACCCCTCCTTCGGGTCTACCCTGGTCTAACAGACCACAAGTTATATCATGTGAGACAATCAGGTAATTAACAGTAACATCGAGGACTATGGCCATATCCTAGTGATCCCTGGCAACACGGTACCTAGTGTGCGGGGTATCACACCTGAAACGGGAGGTGGGTCGTCCTACCCGCCAGAACAGCATAACACCAGGATTGCGAGGGCAAGGCTTGCTGCCTCATGGCTAATGCCACTCCACTCCAACAATCCCCACGGTACAGCGTACTCCGCGTGACATACACGGTACAACGTACTCCGTGAACCCAAGCTCAATCAGGGGTGCCTGTAATAGGTCTTATCCACCCATATCATATCTGTCTCAGAGTGCACGTGTGAGCATATCATCTCACTGTGACACACAGTCTACAGGAGGCTCCAACACGGCTATATGCATGTAATATAAATCCCTGTGCGAGCGAAGCTCAAGCACGGCTCCATGCATATTCATGATATCTGAAAATCTCGTGCGAGGGAAGCTCTAGCACGGTTTCATAAAAATCAGTGAAATCTGCGTACGAGCAGCGCTCCAGTACGACTTAAACTGATTATAATTTCATGTAAATTCCACGTACGAGCAACGCTCTAGTACGGATATGTATATAAATTCAGTGAAAACCTCGTACGAGAAAAACTCCAGTACGGCATTCAAATGAATTATGAAAACCATATAAAACTTTGTGCGAGCAACGCTCCAGCACAAATGAATGCTCAAGTAAATCAAATCTCGTGCGAGTTATACTCCAGCACGGCTTTATGCATAACTAAATCAAATCTCGTGCGAGTTACACTCCAGCACGGCTTTATGCAATATTAAATCAAAACAGGATGCGAGCTAAACTCCAGCATCTCTCATGCATGTCAAATCATTAAAAGTAGTGCGAGTAATCGCTCCAGCACTATTTTATGCATACCACGTCAAAACAAATCAAAACATGTCAAAACATGTCAAAACAGAGTGCGAGCTAGGCTCCAGCAGCTCTCATTTCACAATATTAAAAATCAGTGCGAGCACCATGCTCTAGCACATTTCATGCATATGATGTCACACAAGTCGGTGCGAGCAACTGCTCAAGCACATTTATGCACATTCACAAACGCAGATATAGTGCGAACTACGTGTCGGCACTATCTGTTTCCATATAAACTTGATAGTTGGCCTCTTTTCCAAAGAAATTTCATTTAAATATTAATAACACCTACGTAGTGTTATTTTGGGAAACTTATGCAATTATTGGCCAATCTATCGATTTACTTTGATTAAAACCAATCAAATCTTTAATTCGGAAAATTCCTTAAATCATGCATTTCATGCATGTCATGCTTTCACCATCCTTAGGTGAACTTCCCTCAATAGGGGTAAAATAGTCTTTTCACCTATTTCGATCCTCAAAATTATTTAAACCACTTTTAGGATCTTTATACATCATCAAGGCATACATACATATTCAGTGTACAGAACACTATTAAAATACGCGTAGCTACCTCTAGCTACTCACACAATTCCCTTACCTCATTTATCTGTACAGTCTGACCTTTCCTCTGATGACTCGTCACGCAGTCCGATTTGCTCTGAATCCAATTCAAATCTCCGGCACTGCGGATACATATTCATCAGGTCAATTACAATACAATTAATTGTATTCACAATTTTCTGGGCTTAATTTAAATCATTGGGCCTGTTTTCCCATATTGGGCCCGATTGCACCTTAATGGGCCTTAATCGGCCTTAAGCCCGTTTACCACACTTTATCGAGGCCTATTGGGCTCATTGGACCCATCAATATTTATTTAGCCTCGTTCTAAATTTTCAGATAGCTTATGAATTATTTACGACAATTTATCCTAATTTCTAGAATTTAATTCATTTATACGGAAATTAAATCCGTAATTCATGCGTTAAATATCAATCACGCATAACGATATAAAATTGTCGTAAATAAGGGTCACATACCCGTTATTCCATGATCGTACACAAATCGAGGCTGTCTCGAGCTCTCAGTGGATGCCAATTGTCGAGCTACACAATTAAATATATTTTCGGGTAAACTTTCAGTCGATTATTTATCAAATTAAATATTCTAAAAATTAAATCGGTCAATTTGACCGCTTACCGACTTACCCGAAGCTCGATTGCATCACAGGAATTTTCCCCAATTTTTCTCTCTTTTTCTTTTTCCCTTTTTCTTCCTTTTTTCCCTCTCTTTTTGGCTGAACCGGTCCGGTCCGGTTCAGACCGCCGGTTCAGTCCGGTTCACCCATCATTTTGCCGTTCCGGCGCCGTCCGGCCGGTTCCCGGTGCGATTTCGGTGCCGTTCGGCGCGCCATGGCCTGGGCTTCCTAAATCGGGCCTCGGCTGGGGTCTAATCGGCGCCGATGGCCGCCGATCGACGTTTCTTCCCCGCGGCATCTCCTTCGCTTTTCGGCGTTTTCCGGCGACTCCACGGCGCGTCCTGGCCGCTGGTGGTTCGCCCGAGGTCGGCCGACCTTCGCCGACCCTCGTCGGCCCCTCAGCCTCGCCGGTGGTGGCTCGCCGGTGAGTCTCTCTTCTTCCCTCGGTCTCGCTTCGTTTTTCGCCTCTGTTTCTTTTCTTTCTGTTTCAGAATTTCGTTTTTTTTTTTTTTTTTTTTTTTTTATTTATTTATTTATAATTAACTTTTAATATTATTTTATTCAATAAAATAATATTAAAATGCATAAATATCCTTAAAAAAATTTATATTTTATTCATTTAATCTGTAAATAATTTTCTCAGTCCGATTTTACCTTTTCGGTATATTTTTCGATTATTTTCGGGATTATTTTTCGATGCGAAAATCCCGATTTATTCCAATAAATTCATATCTTGATCAATTTAACCCGAAATTTAATTATTTCTTCGTTATTGATCAAGATTTCTCATTCTCATATTTTTAATTAAATTTTCTAGTCCCGATTAATATCGAATTTTGGTCTTTTGACCGTTTTACCCTTGCACGTATTCGGGAATGTCATTTAAGTCCTTTTGCATTTTTAAATGCACTCGAAAATATCGGGTCTTACAATAGGATTTTTCTTTTTATAGCTTATTTAGGGTTTATTTAGTATGTTTATGGTTTGACTTGGTTAACCTTTATTTAAGGTTTGACCTATCACTTTTAAGTTTGATTATTCCAATTTGGAATCCAAAAGTCAAACCACATTATCAGTTTGACCAACTTGATTCATCAGCTTATGGAATAAATCATTATTTTTCAATTTGTTGGGACACATTCCAAGGTATACTAAAAATTGTAGCTACTTGAGTTAGAATGTCTTACCCAATTTCATGCATACTAAAAATGGAGGAATTTCATGATTTTAAGAGAGTTGTGACATTTCAGAAGGCCCGCGTACTTGTGTGTACGATAACCTATGTCCTTATACAAAGATTTGAAATGTTACTATTTGATTATCGAATGCATCTCAAACATCTTGTAGCTTACATAGTGTTTAAGAAATTTATGCTTATCACACAAAATGTGGTGAACTTTAAAGCACTAGATGTCTTTTATGTAGTCAAGCATTCCATGGAGAGTTTACCTCCAAATCTACTTATGGAGTGTCGATACATGGCAAACTTAGAAAGGCTAAAGCTTTTCTTATTTGATTATGTCATCCATGGAAACTCTGCCTTCAAATCTACTTTTGGCGATATCAAAATGTGGCGAACCTTTGAAAGTTAGTTAGAGTGTTCTTCATTGATTATTCTTTCCGTGGAAAGTCTACCTCCTAATCCATTTTAGTTGTATTAATAAGTTGCAGACTTTGAATCATTGCCCAAAATTTTGGAGTGTTAACCACTCGTTCGATGTCGTTAATCATGGAAAAAAGGGAGAGCCAACCTCCTTATCATCCTTTGGGGGTATCAATGTACTTGACTAATGCTAATGTTACATAGACTTTTTCTTTGTGAGTCCACTTAACATATTTCTACGTATTGACATTGCGAGTGTTTGTATAACTCTGATTATGAACTCCACTTGAATACTATTGTTTATTCTTTGATATAGAAGGGATCAAAATTAAATTCTCATAGGAGTTGTTGATATGGTGGCACCATTACATTTACTTGCCTTCGAGTTATACTAGAACTTATTATTTCTTTGTCGCTTCACAACTTCTTGGATACGAGTCAAGTGATAAGGTAATCCTTTCAATTGTCATGAAATGGTACTCATCATGAATGATGGAATCATTCTGTTATCGCTTAATGAGATAAATACTTCTATTGTGGAAAACTCCTTTTAATAGGTTATCTAAATTTGCATGATAAACAAGTAGTGTTGGTGAATGCCTTTTAATACAATTCCTCACACATCAATGTGATTTTTCATGAGCTTATAATGATTCCTTGAGTTATGATTCTTTAAGAGTGATTACTTGAGTAAATCGAGATTACTTTTCTAAGCGAGAATTTGTATTCTTTTCACAAGTAATATCTGTTTAACAAGAAAGAAATCGTGAAGTAAATTATTTGATTCATGCTTACTTCTTATTAAGTAACTCTTTGATGATAGTGATTTCAGATATCGTGACAACTAATGTTCATCTCCTTGGTAGTTCATGTTGTCATTCCAAGAGTATTTGTAACAGTTCATTAAGTATGATGCTTCTATATTGAAATGTTTAGGAAGCTAGATAGAATAACTTCTTAAGGAAGCGAAGCCTCCATCTAGTCGAGAGTCTAGTTGTCGTTGACATAAGAATGGATCATTTACACAATGGAGATGTGCTTAAATTGATGCTTTAGGTACATATTCTCCTCGTAGTCTTTGTGAACTCACTCAAAGAATAAACATGACGAATACCTTAAAGAGGTTTTCGCTGACGCATAATTATGACCACTTAGTACATTCAAAGTCAGTTGAGACATGTCTTTACTTTGGTGTCATATGATATGTGGATAATTGAACATCAAAGCTTTGTTAGTAATTCAGTGACTTGCCCTTGCCAACATTATACTCTCATGGGAAGGCTTTGACACAATTTTAGATCATGGAATGATGTTTTTTCATGAACTTACATTTGTAAAGGGTGCAGAACTAAGTCACCAATCATAGTTTGGTCATGGAGGCATTAAAGACGCCTAATGTGGACTTTTATTGATCCTTTGACTTAAAAACTCATCATTTAGAATCTTAACTGTCTCTCTCAAATTCTTGGTTATGGATCTTCAGTATCGAGTGTTAGATTATTGATCATCAAGTTCAAATTCCCAATAAAGTGATTGAGTTCTATTAAGTATCATTTTTCTCGAACAAGTCATGAGTCTTTCTACTCCTATAAATAAAATCCCTTAAGTTATAGGCAATCTTCACTAGGTTATTACAAATTCTTATGGGTTTATCTATCTCTTACTCCAATGACCTCATTCATAAAGATACTTTTGAACTTTTCTCTCTTGAAGCTTTTATTACTAAACTCTTGTGGAAACAAAATTTAACCATAAAATGTAAAGGGTAAACATATACTAACTTTTTTTTTTTTTTTTTTTTGCAGACTTTTCATGGATATGGATTTAAATGGACTTTGTTGGGTGATAAGTTAATGTCTCCTAGCACAAATGAGATAGTTTAAACCAACTTCTTGAGATATCAAGAAATATCCCCCTACTGAGTACTTGAACAAGATCCCTCTACTCCACTAAGAGTCTATTCGTCGTCCGATCTTATCAACTTCATCTATTAGAACCCAACTTCAAGGTAGTGTTGAAACACTCCTCGCCATTACTTGATCTCTTTTTACTTCTCCAATACCGTTAGGAGTTAGGAATTTAATTTTCAAATGTGGAGATGACCCAATCATTCTTAAAGTATTTTAGCTTGGGCAACAAAGAATGGCATTATATGCTAATGGGACTTTAACTGCAAAAAAATCAATCATTGATGTGGTCATGGTAGGTTCATCTCCCAATTTCAAAGCCAAATTATTACTCCTACTTTCACTTCCTCATTTCCAAAACCAACTAGTGTTGAAAATGGCCTCATTTGGTTGTTAGTAATGGCTAACTTTTTCATAATGTCATAGTAATATATATCACTAGCACTGCCATTGTTGAAGAGGTTTATTTTGACAACAAGGTTACAAATGGTCATGGTGATTACAATTACATCATCACGAGGATATTGAATGAAACCAAAGTCCATTGGTCTAAAAGATATGTTTTCATCCTTCCATGTTTTGGCTTGTTTTTCATATGTGACTATCACGACCCAAATCCATATACATGCACTTATGCAGAAGACTTTTCTCATTTAAACATGCTAGACACGTTTGTCACAAGTTAGATAGGCAGTAAATTCAAAATAAACAAAACCATTTAATTCATAAGTTACATCATCAATCTCTTAAATATATGTATTTAAAATTTAAATTACTAATCAATATGACATGTCTTACATCCCATCCGAAATCTACTAAACAATAGTACAAAATTTCTAAAATCACCTCTGGTGTATCTAATTGGCTGTGTGAGACCGATGCTCCTCGAAGATGACCTATAAACTACTCAATTTAAAACATTTAAAAACGGATTCGTGAGCTAGCGCCTAGTAAGTAGCTAAGACGAGTACACAAGATTAGTACCAAAAACTGTTTAATAGGAATTTAAATCGAAAGTTATTTAAAAACCAAGTTCAAGTATAAAAACATCAAAACACGAGGTATTTTAAAAACTAGTAATTGAAATGGTAGTATTTATTTATAAAACAAAACGGATAAGTATATGTCCTAACAATGGTGCATATATACAAAAACCTTAAGAAAACCAAAAGTAAACATGTCGTGGTTAATTTAAAAATATGGATACAAAATCTTATCTTAAAGCCTTAAAATGAAATGGCAAAAATCACTAATAAGAAAAAAAAAATAGTGAAATCGTGATCCTGCTGATAGTGGGTGAGGAGCAAGCTAATAATCTCCTATAACTAGTATGGTAGGTCACGAAACTCGTTATTGCATGGGTAGCAATCCTCATATCCTCATGGAGTATACACACCTACTTAATCACTGGTTATGCACTACTACTGTCACACAGACATTCTAGTAATGCATTTTTCGTTGAGAACATAAAATGGTAATATGCATACTGTGAAAGACCTAACTCGTGCACCAAAATTAGGTACTCCAACTCCCACTAATGCCTCGATTGGTCCTCATTTATATGGGTGTAAATTATAGATCAACCCAATGTCGATTTATAATCGTTAACAAATAGGCCTTGTGGATGTGTATCGTAGTTATTAGTCACGAAAGCCTACTCAATCCTAATGGAGAGCCTAGACCTCCAAAAAATAAAACACAATATCCCCAACGGTACCTAGAATTCTCCAAAATCTAATTCATAGCAAGGAATGATCTTCATATGCAAAACATATATATATATATATATATATATATAATCAGGTAAATAAGCATATAGGGCCTTAATACTTTCATACAAAACATGCTCCAAGCATTTAACTAAAACACTGTAAAAACCAATTATAAACGTAGTTTTTTTAATTAAAGCATGTCATATGCATTATATGAAACTTATAAAAAAATGAAGATTTAATGGCACTAATAAAATCATAAAAGACTCAATTAGAATACTTACTAACTCCTGGTTGTACCTTGATCGACGTGCAATCTCGATCAACGTGCATCTGCAAGGGTCAAACCTTGAAAGTTTAATTATTGGAAAAACTATTTCAAAAATTGATTTTACTCTAGTCAGTTTTATGACATTTCCTAGTACTCAAACCTCATTTTGACTTTTAGGTCAAAGTCAACATTTTTCCTTAAAGTCAAGTTTGAAATCGAAAAAATCAACCTTCTGACTTTTAGGTTCGGTTCTTCCCTGGATGATCTTGAATGGCTACTGACCCCCTATTATACTTACTTATGATTTATAATTAAAAAATTAACTTCTTAAGACATCAATTTAGTGTTTGACCGAACCAAGCCCTTATTAAACCTTAAAATACCCTAATTTGCATTTTGAAACTTCTTGACCCCAAATTGCATTATTTCTTGGCCTCAATTCATTTCAATATATATACACCATATCGAGACAACAATTAATTTCATCTTACTTTATCATTTCTCTCATCAGTCTTATATCTCATTGAGACCACAATATATATTTATATATTTATTCGCGTGTATATGTCTATATAATTTTATAATATCACCAAATGCGAAATGTGCATATCTCTTGTCAAGATCACCATATAACATCATTACAAAATATCTACATTTTCAACCTACAATTTAACAATATTCAAATAAGGTTCCATAACATCTCAACATACCTTATTAGAACTCTAATAGTATATATATGGGTAAAATCCATTTAAGTCTATTAGGTTTGACCCTAATCCAACCTTAGTCCATTAGTATAAAAAATGGATACTCCGTCTTAAACTTTTCTATTTCGCAGGACAAGTTAGTCATTTCGTTAGTCAACCGTCAAAAACTTAATTTTGAGACCATTTTACTCCTTAAAACATTTGAAATTCTTTAAATACTCAAACTAATTAATAATAAATAAATATATATTAAAAGTTAGCTTTCTTTTTCTTTTTAATTTTTTTGTTTATTTATTTACTTATTATCTATTGTTTACTATTTTTATTTATAGGTACTGTAATAAGTGGCACATGAGAAATAACAATTTATTTAAATTAAAAAGAAATAATAACTAAAAATAAAATTTTTATTTTTTTTATTATTTTTTTAATTCAAGTATATTGTTGTTTTCATGTGCTGCTTAGAACAGTATCTAATAAATAAAAATAATAAACAAAAATAATAAATAATAAATAATTAGTAAAAAAAATTAACAAAAATAAATTAAAAAGGAAATAGAAAACTAACTCTCAGTATTTCTTTATTCATTATTGATTGGCTTGAGTATTTAAAGCATTTCAAATGGTTCAAAAGGTAAAATGGTCTCAAAATTAAGCTTTTAATGGTTGATTTAATGGTTGACTAATGGAATGACTAACTTATCCTACAAAATAGAAAAGATTGGGGCGGAGTGTCCATTTTTCATACTAATAGAATAAAGTTGAATTAGGTTTAAACCTTAAGGACCTAGATAGAATTTGCCATTTGTATATATATATACAAATTCACCTTACCAAGGTCAACATTTAATCATAATTAGCATTTCATATCACAATTATTAACAACATTCACCTATGAAAATTCCAAGGTTCGCTAGGCATCACAAGATTAAAAATTTATTTTCTCATCGTCTATAAATCTTCGTAACTAACTAGTTCACCACAACCATACCTATTTATTCTTATCATTTCAATCACTATCATATCATAGTAAACTTTACATCATATCATCATTTTACAAGCCTCACATGTCAATAATCAATTTTCGACTTCAGTTAATAGACATAAAGTCATTCATACAAAGATCAAATGTTATTTCAAGATTAAATGTTATTCCAAACATATTATATTAACAATCTCATAACACTCATAGAATTTAATCACTATCCAATTATCATTTCAATCATTTTCAAAACTTGATATCAATACCAAGACCTTCACCACCATTAGATCTAATTATCATTTCAATCATTTTCAAAACTTGATATCAATACCAAGACCTCCACCACCATTAGAGGTCCTATTGGTATTTTACAAACACTTGAATGCTACTCTAATGATATTTCGCAATGCAATAATAACTTAAACTTATAAAAGTATCTCACATACCAATTACTCACTTTCAATATAACATTTAAACAATTACATATTCATCATATCATTAACAATAAAAATTTAAAATATTAAATTCTCAATCCTAAATATTCAATAGCATAATATTGATAATTTTAACATTACTTTATCATTCTACTATCACCAATATAATCACCTCCTAGCACCAATATATTCACAGTCCATAATATTCCATAAAACCCAATAATTTCCAAAACCATTCTTATATTTCAACCTAAGCTAAACTAACAATAAAATGCTACCTCAACCTTTCTCCTTTAATTTGTGTTCTATTTCCCTTTAGTTATTTCTAAAGTGAAACCACGCCTAAATTCTCCCTTTTTGCCAATTACTTCATCACTTTCTTTCATATATATATATATATGTTTTGTTTACATATTAATCGTTTAGTGAATAAAATGCAATCGCCTAGTTAATAACAATGTGTAATCACTCATAGATTTCCACTAATTCAAGTTTCCCACTATAATATTGTATTAATACTTTAATTATATCATGTGGCTATCATGTATACTATATTTCTATAGAATTTATCACAGTTCATCTCTTATCCATTAAGCCACACTTTGATAAAAAAAATCCAAATTTCTTCCTTAAGGTTTTCCTACAATCCAAACATATAATTTAACTTAATACTCTATCAAGCATAAATATAAACATCTACAAATCTAACAAACATCTTACTTACTCTTATTTTCTTGCAATATCCTTCTTGGGTAGTGTAAGACCCGATTGTTATCGTATTTCCTTATGATTCACACATTTTATTGATATGGTTAAATGATAATGGAATCATAAGACGAATGATTTGATCATATAAATATGAATGAAGTAGTCGAACGTACGTTAAATCCAAAAATGGAAAATTAAGGAATTTCAAATTTAATTTATGAGATTTCAATTGTCCGGACAGAGATACGAATTGTAAATGAGAAATTATAGTGGGTCCAAGAAGGAAAGTCGGTCTAAATTGGTCCCGAACGTGTAGAAGGGTAAAACGTTCAAAAGATCAAAATTCGGTGTAAATTCGATAAGAAAATTTTAATTAAAAATAGGGTTTTAGGACATCTTGATCAATGATGGAGAAATTATCGAATTTCGAGTCCAATTGATCAAGATCTGAAATTATTAAGGGTTACCGAAAATTCACTCAGGATAATATCCCGAAAATACAGAGAAAATATATCGGGAAAATGGAAAATTAGATTGAATAAATTAAATAATAAAATATATAATTATTATATATTTTGGTAAAATATAATATTTTATTGAATAAAATAATAATATAATAAATTATAAAAAAAGAAACTCGCGATCTGGAAAATTGAAGGAAACGAAGCAAAAAACCGAGAGAAGCTGAGGGCCTCCCCCTTCAGCCTCACCGATTGGAGATGCCAAGGAGATCCAGACGAGGTGGCCGAGCCTCGCCGGCGTTGGTAGAGGGAGGAGAGGCGCGGCCGGTGAGAGAGAAAGAGGAAAATAGAGACAGAATCGAGAGGGAGAAGAGAAATGGAAGAGAGAGAGACGATCAACGGCCAGAGGAAGGAGGAACGCCTCAGCATCGACTAGAGGGGGGCAACAGCGGCACCGATCCAAGCGCAGATTGGAGAGGAAAGGCGCCGAACAGGGCGGGAATAAAGAGGCACCGACGTCGGAGGGAGAAAAGGCCGGACCGGCCACTTTTCGGCTAGCCATGGTGAAACCGACCCCAGATTCATGAACTAGACGACCCCGTGGATCTACTGGAGGTGAAAGCCGACAAAGAACCAACCGGTAAAGCTCCAAATGGCCAAGAAGAAAATTGGACCGGACTGAATCAGCTAAACTGGACTGAACCGGTTCAGCCAAGAAAGAGAGGAAAAAGGGAGAAAAAGAAAGAAAAAGAGAAAAAGGAAAAAAGGGGAAGATTTTTGGGGATACACCGGACTTCGGGTAAGTCAGTAAGAGGTCAAAAGTGACCGATTTGATTTCTGAGAAATTTATTTAAATTATATTTGATCGAAAAATAACTCGGAATTAAATATAACTTGTGTACTTCGACGATAAATTTCGAACGTGAACCGATCGAACTCCGATTTTCACACCATCACATAATTTAGGCTAAGTAAAGCTCATTTACAACAACAGTATGATTATTACGCAATTGAAAATTATTTTACAGATTTTGGATTAATTCTGCATAAAAATAAATTATATTTGTATTTTTGAATTAATTATCGTAAATGATATACGGGCTATCCAAAGAGTTTGGAATGAAACCCAATGGGTATTGAGAGCCCAATAGACCCGAAGAAAGGATTTAATAAGTGGAAATGGGCTGGAAAATGGGTCGAGGCCCATTAAGGTGCAATCGGGCCCAATAAAGTAAAACGGGGCCAGTGTTTTAGATTCGATCAGTAAGATTGAAATACTAATAAGTATATTAGAACTGAACCAAATATGTGGTTATATATAGCTCTGTAGACTTGGTTTGGAGCGAATTGGACTGAGAGACTTGGTACGGTTGAGACAGGATAAGCTCGCGCGTGATTCTAGGTAAGGGAATTTTACGGACTGTTAGAGGTAACTTTACGCAATTTCAACTTCATTTGCAGTCTCTTAAATTGTTTGAAGGGTCTAGATTTAAAATAAGAATTTTAATGCCCGGATGGGCAAATGACCAAAATACCCTTGTAATGGGTAAAATTTCTGAAATTAAGAAAAGTTACGAGAAGCAAGAACGAAGGTTTCTTGCTTGTTTTTGAGGTGGTTTGACACATGCATGGGTAGGCTGGTTAACTTTTAAATAAAATGCATAGCATTGCATAGCTTAAATCACTGTTGATTTTCTCTGAAATTGATTTGAGAAATGTAGCCACCTACGTGATTTTATAGAAATGTGACGTGCTAGAGCTCAGCTCGCATGAGTTTTTGACTTATGTACTGCTTGCATTAGTGCTGGAGCAAGTGCTCGCACTAGAGTTTTACATGCATTGGTGCTAGAGCTTAGCTCGCACCAAATTTTCACATGATTTTCGTGATAGGGTGCTGGAGCTGTGCTCGCACCAGATTTTCACATGATATTCGTGACAAGGTGCTGGAACCTAGCTCGCACCAAATTTTTACATGATTTTTGTGACAGGGTGCTGGAGTCTAACTCGCACTAGATTTTCACATGATTTGTGTAACAGAGTGCTAGAGCTTAGCTCGTAAGACCCGATTTTATCGTAAGGGCAAAAATGGAATAAATAGAAAATTTTGAGTGCATTTAAAAATGCAAAAGGACTGAAATGGTATTCCCAAAAATGTGCTGTCACGCCCCAAAAATGCGTAAAATAGGGCAAATTTAAAACTTTTTACTTATTAATTCACAATTAAGAGTGCATTCCTGTGCAGTGTCATACATTATTATATTTATCGTACCTCAGGATCTCATCACTAGAAATTATATATTATATCATATACATTACTTGATCTCAAGTTAATTAATCCTAATACATCCCATACAATGTATACATCAAGTTTCTGCAATTATAGTAATTGTCTGGGTACATGAAAAGATAAAAGATACCTCAAAATACAATATATATGGCCTGGAGCTCAAGTCCTCCACTAGCCACTACTCCGTACATCGCAGGAAAACCCTTTTCACTTGAAGAAATCTGGGGGGAAAGAAAACAGGGTGAGCTTCTAAATCGCTCAGTAAAGGGGGTAAGGGACTCATTTCATAAACCAAAATGCACATCACAAAATATTTATTTGTATGTGAAACTCATTAATCTCATTTGAAAACCATAGCATGAAAGTACTCAAAATGACATTCTCGTATCTCAAATCATGTGAAAACATGAAGTAAAAAGGCTCAGTCTAGAGCAATAACAAAGCATGTGAAAATAATGCGATAAACGCTTTCTCAAATACGTGATAAAATCACTATAATAATAATGCACACACGTGGCATAGCCACTGATTTAAATTCACACGTGGCATAGCCACTAAACACACGTGGCATAGCCACTGAGTTAAATTTACACGTGGCACAGCCACAGGATAGGGTTTCACGTGGCAACGACCACTAATTAGGGGTTCTCACATGGCAACGACCACCAAATAGGGTTTCTCACGTGGCAACGGCCACCAATAGGGTTTCTCACGTGGCAACGGCCACCAAATGGGGTTTGACGTGGCAACGGCCACCAATAGGGTTTCTCACATGGCAACGGCCACCAAATGGGGTTTCACACGTGGCAACGGCCACCGAGTATACGTGGCATAGCCACAAAATAGGTTATTCTCACGTTACCAGAACGGAGAAGAAATCGGGCTTACATGCTACCAGAGCAATGCCCGGTGTGTACTCAAAATTACACACCTAAGTCTTATCACATAAGACTGGTTTGCCTTCACGTAGAACTCATAATGGTTTTTCTCTCATAAAACTCATTTGAAAACCGTTTTGTACTCAACACAAAACATAATAAAATCGAGTACCAATCGGTAAAGCATACACACATTTCTCAAATCTCGATATTGCCTTAACGTAGAGCCCAATTCATTACTCACACAAATTCAACAGTTTATAAAGCAATTTCACACTCAGCTTATAAACGCATAAAATAATGGGCTCCAACCGGCTATAAAAATTGTGTGCAATTATAACTCAACACAACACTCAACATGCTTGTTTTATAAACCACAAATCATGCTATAATAGTTTACAAATCACATACACAAATGGTTTAGATTTCCCTTACCTCTTTGTACCTCGTATAGTGCAATCGTTTCCCCCGTATCACGGACTAGCCTCGCATTCCACTCTGGAACTCCCGAGCTGTCCAAACGATGTTAAAACATCAATATTCAATTATCTCATCAACCTCAATTCTCAAAAATCGAGCATAATTGCTCATAACACCTCAAATCTCTTGATCCTCGTAACTCTACCCCAAACTACACTCTCATTCATGACATCTCAACGTTCTACATTTCTCATGCCAATTATCTAAGCTAATTCACCACATTGTCTAAATTTCTATTTATAGCTCAAATTCCCAAAATTGCTAAATATCATTATCACTCCAACCACATTGCAATTTCATCAATCCCTAATCATTTTTCAGCTATTTCAACACAATGCCAACAACCATTATCATTAAAATCATCTCAAATATCAAGATCGAAGTTTAGAAATTACCCAAAACTTGTGGAGAGCTTATCTCTTGCCTCGATTCGATCCGTCTTTCGATTTCCAAGTATGTTGTTCTCCCTTTGATGAGGAACAACTTTCCTTCTTGCCATAACTTTTAGCCGGAAATGGGTGCTTTGGATGAGTGAGAAAGCTAGGTTTCGGTAAAAATGGGGGTTGGAAGAGAGAGAAAGTGAGATTGCAGGAGAAAAACAGGGGTTTCTTATATAGGCTGAGGGTAGGAGATCGATCTAGCTCTTGATGAGATCGATCTGCATTTGAATTTTGGGGACGATTTGGGCAATTTTATACCTAGGAGATCGATCTGTCGAGGGGTGAGATCGATCTCTTTATGGCTTTATGAGATCGATCTGCTCCGTGAGGAGATCGATCTTCTCCCAAACAGAATCATTTGGAGATCGATCTCTTCCTCATGAGATCGATCTTCTCTCAAACAGAATCATGAGGAGATCGATCCTCTTCCATTGGAGATCGATCTGCTCCTCAAATTCCTCCTTCCTTGTCATTTTTAACTCACCAGATCGATCTCTCCTTCTCCCAGATCGATCTGTCCTCATAACTTCACACTTATTTTAAACACTTAACATATAAATTTCCAATTATCATTCCCCAATTCACTTAGCTCAATAAATTATAATTCAAGTTCATATTACATAATTAAAATATGTCTGAAATTCTCAGATCTCACATGTGCAAAGGGTAAAACGATCAAAAGACCAAAATTCGGTATAAATCGGGACAAAAAAAATTAATTAAAAATATGGGATTGAGAAATCTTAATCAATAACGAAGAAATAATTAAATTTCGATTTAAATTGATTAAGATATGAATTTATTGGAATAAACCAAAATTTTCGTATCGAAAAATAATCTCAAAAATAATCGAAAAATATACCGAAAAGGTAAAATCAGACTGAGAAATTCATTTACAGATTAAATGAATAAAATAGTATTTTTTTAAGATATTTTGATAATTTTAATATATTTTAATGAATAAAATAATAATAAAAATATATTATAAATAAATAAAGTAATTGTAAAAAAAATGAAAAAAGAAATGAAATTGGAAATCTGGAGAAATATCGGGGAGAGAGAAAATGAATAGGAAAGAAACGCGAAACGGTAGCGGAGGAAGAAGAGACGTCGGACGGCCACCACCGGTGACCAACGACCAGTCAAGCGGCCGAAAAGTGAAGAGGGACTCCGTGAGCACTCATCGGCACCGGTCACGCCCTCTACCGACGCCGAAATCCGGCAAATCGAAGGGAGGAAATTGCGGAGGAAAAGAGGGCATTCGGCGGCCACCGACGAGATTTAGCTCCGATAGAGGCCAGCCGAGAGGTCCCCAGGCTATGGCGCGCCGAACGGCTGCAGCGGCACGCAGGGAACCGGCCGGACGACGCCGACACAGCTAAAAAGGGACTGAACCGATCGGCGGTTCAGTGAGAAAGTGACTGTGCTGAACTGGACCGAACCGGTTCAACCAAAAAGAAAAGGAAAAAAGGAAGAAAAAGGGAAAAAGAAAAAGAGGAAAAATTAGGGAAAATTTCAGTGATGCAATCGAGCTTCGGGTAAGTCGATAAGCAGTCGAATTGACCGATTTAATTTTTGAAATATTTAATTTGATTAATATCCGATTGGAAATTTACTCGAAAAAATATTAAATTGTGTAGCTCGACGATTGGTATCAACCGAGAGCTCGAGACAGCCTCGAATTTCATACTATCATGGAATCACGGGTATGTAACCCTTATTTACGATAATTTTGCATCGTTATGCGTGTTGATAAATTACAGATTTAATTTTCGCATAAATGAATTAAATTCTGAAAAATTAGATAAATTGTCGTAAATAGTAGATTGAGATATCTGAGAATTTAGAACGAGGCTAAATAAATATTGATGGGCCCAATCAGCCCAATAGGCCTCGATAATGTGAATAGTAAGTGTGGTAAACGAGCTTAAGGTCGATTAAGGCCCATTATGGTATAATCGGGCCCAATATGGGTAAACGGGCCCAATAATTTAAATTAAACCCATAAAAAAATATGAAATACAATTAAATTGTATTGTATTTGACCTGATGAATATTTATCCGCAGTTCCAGAGATTAGATTCGGAGCAAATCGGACTGCGTGACGAGTCATCAGTGAAAGGTCAGACTGTACAGAAAAATGAGGTAAGGGAATTGTGTGAGTACCTAGAGGTAGCTACGTGTCTTTTAAATGGCCTTTCTATACACTGAATATGTATGTATACACTAATATTGTATAATGATCCTAAAAGTGGTTTAAATGATTTTAAGGATCGAATTGAGTGAAAAGACTATTTTACCCCTATTGAGGGAAGTTCACCTAAAGATGGTGAAAGCATGACATACATGAAATGCATGATTTATGAATTTTCATATTTAAGGGATTTTCGTGGTTTTAAGCAAAGCAAAATGGTAGTTTGGCCAATAATTGCATAAGTTCCCAAAATAACACTACGTAAGTGTTATTGATATTTAAATGAAAATTTCTTGGAAAATAGGCCAACTATCAAGTTTATTTGGAAACAGATAGTGCTGACACGTAGTTCGCACTATATCTGCGCTTGTGAATGTGCATAAATGTGCTTGAGCGGTTGCTCGCACCGACTTGTGTGACATCATATGCAAGAAATGTGCTAGAGCATGGTGCTCGCACTGATTTTTATTATTGTGAAATGAGAGCTGCTGGAGCCTAGCTCGCACTTTGTTTTGACATATTTTGACATGATTTGACGTGTTTTGATTTGTTTTGACGTGGTATACATAAAAAGGTGCTGGAGCGATTGCTCGCACTAGTTTTTATGATTTGACATGCATGAGAGATGCTGAAGCTTAGCTCGCATCCTGTTTTGATATGACATTGCATAAAGCCGTGCTGGAGGATAACTCGCACGAGATTTGATTTAATTATGCATAAAGCCGTGCTGGAGTGTAACTCGCACGAGATTTGATTTACTTGAGCATTTATTTGTGCTGGAGCGTTACTCGCACAAAGTTTTATATGGTTTTATAATACATTTGAATGTCGTACTGGAGTTTTTCTCGTACGAGGTTTTCACTGAGTTGTTTATACATATCCGTACTAGAGCATTGCTCGTACGTGTATTTTACTTAAATTTATAATCAGTTTAAGTCGTACTGGAGCGCTGCTCATACGCAGATTTTACTGATTTTTATGAAACCGTGCTAGAGCTTCGATCACACGAGGTTTTCAGATATCATGAATATGCATGGAGCCGTGCTAGAGCTTCGCTCGCATAGGGATTTATATGACATGCATATAGCCGTGTTGGAGCCTCCTGTAGACTGTGTCACCGTGAGATGATATGCTCACACGTGCATTCTGAGACAGAGATGATATGAGTGGATAAGACCTATTACAGACACCCCTGATTGAGCTTGGGTTCACAGAGTACGTTGTACCGTGTATATCACGCAGAGTATGCTGTACTGTGGGGATTGTTGGAGTGGAGTGGCATTAGCCACGAGGTAGCAAGCCTTGCCTTCGTAATCCTAGTGTTATGCTGTTCTGGCGGGTAGGACGATCCACCTCCTGTTTCAGGTGTGATACCCCGCACACTAGGTACCGTGTTGCCAGGGATCACTTTGATATGGCCATAGTCCTCGATGTTACTGATATAATCACCTACATGTCTCACATGATATAACTTGTGGTCTGATAGACCAGGGTAGACCCGAGGGAGGGGTCAGGCCCCCGATTTACGATTTTATGATTTTATGATGTGACCCTGAAAGAAGGGTGGTTTTATAACTGAAGTTTTACAATGAATTGTTTTATGAGATTATTGACCCGGAAGGGTTAGTTTATACTGCAGTTTTAATGAATTGATTTAAAATGCAGCAGCATGATGTTGTTTTCCATGCTTTTATTCAAATTCATGATTTGTCTTACATGACATGAAAGAATGCATGATCTTATTTTAATTCATGCTAAGTATGATTTAATGATGTCACATGAAATACCTTTTGCTGCATGAATTATATGATTTCTATATGCACAAATAGTTGATAAACTATGGCATTGAAATATGCATGATTTTGTGCATGAGATTTTAAATGAAAAGAAATGGATTTAAGGGCATGGCATTATGAGCATGTAGATAGTGGAGCTATCTACTTACTTGCATAATTGTCTTACTGAGCGTGTGGTTTGCTCACCCCCTTATTTTCCCATCTTTTTAGAGCACTCACAGAAATTAGTAAGCAGCTGAGGACTTGCATGCTTGGTATCCGCTGCTTCCCATCGAGAGACAGGTATACACATTTGTAGAGTTTTGTATCTAATATGTAATGCACAGTACTGTAAACAGATATGATATCAAGGATGTAGAGTTATAAATACCATTGTGTGGGTATTTAATTAAAATCAAAAGATAGTAAACTCTGATATATGAATGTGAATATGGAAATGGTTGGTAAATAGTGAGAGGTGACTAACACCGAATCATAGCCCAACTGTGTTGTATGATGGTCACGATGAGAGAAAGGTAAGAATTAAATAATAAATGAAAAAGTGAAAAATTTACTTTGATTTTTAGGTAATTTGGGTCGTGACAATTCATGGTATCAGAGCTTGAGTTGGCCTGATATGAGTCGGTGTTAGTGGTTAAGAAAGTTTACATCCCCATGTACTGTGCATTATTTAGATACAATTGTGTATATCGAGATGGAAGTGCAGCTAAGAATTTGATTTTTAAATGCAAGAATAGACTCATTAACTGATAGCTGCTATGGTTGAGAGGCGAGTACATGAGCTCGAGGCCGTAGAGATAGGCCTGAGAGTAGTACTGAGTCACCACATGAGACTCGAGATGAGATTGACGTGGAGGCTAGTATTGAGCATGCCCCACAGAGTCTGACAGAGAGATCGGACAGAATCTGACAAAGAGATCAGATAGTATTGAGATACGCTTCGCGAGGTTGGAGCTGAGTGTGGAGATATTTTGTGACCTAATTGCTCAGGGTATATATGAGATTTGAGGGCGAGTCAGAGCATTGGTGAAAGTTCGCTCGACCCATCTTAAGAGTTAGACATCTAGAATAATTTTCCATATACATCTAGAGCTTACATGAGAAATAATTTCTAGATGTATTCCGGTGACAGAATATCTTGGACACTGTTTAAAGAAAATTACAGATGGAATCCTTTACTCTGACCCAAAGGAACTGTTTGATTGATGAGTATGAAACTCAGTTTATATTCCTAGGCAGATTTGACTCCGACACTATGAACAGTGAGAGTCAAAATGTTTGAAAGTTCATGGAAGGGCTCAAATTGTTAATTAGAGTCCGATTAGCCCATTAGATATCACTACCTATGCCGAGGCAGTGCGTAGACTACAGTTGTGTAAATAAGGTTATAAGTTACACGCCTCTGAGATTGGGAAAGGTAGTAAGGGCTGAAATAGAGACAAAAAGAGAATAGAGAATGACAGAGATGTCAGAACCAGAAAAAGGTAGTTCGGTAAAAGAATAGAACTGATGAGTCACGGGGTAAGATGATTGGTAAAGCCCCAGTGTATTCAGTTTCAATACTTTTGAGGGGTATTATGATTGGAGGACCCTGACCTGCTCTATAACAGTGTAAGCACTGTAGCAGTATGAGCAGTGTAAGATGTGTGGTAGTTACCACGGAAATAAGATACTGGACGAGGGCGAGAGTATGCCTTGGACTAGGACACTATTGATGTTTCATATGATGTGGTGGAAGATACCACACGGGTTACGAATAATGAAGTAATTATTTTAATTAATCCTGGTTCCACGTATATATTCATATCGCCTTCATTTGCTTATAAGCTAGTGAAAGATGTGAAGCCTGTACCCTTAAGCAAGATGATGATAGTTAGTTGATTTTCACTAACTGAATATGGGTATAGAGATTGTAAGTTGAAAATAGGGGTGAAAATATCACTAAAAAGTGTATTGTAAGTTGACAAGTAAGGAAAGAGTTTGTCATAAGTGATATATGAAATGAGATAAGCTTTGAGATGTGACAGATCTTGAATACGAGATATATTGGAATAAGAGGCGTATGCAAGGTAAGGATATCTTTGATATGTAACGAATATGAATTGTGACCACATGGACTGATATGTAAAGTAGTTGTGGTCAAATCTGAGGGTTAATAAAGGTATTTCAAAATATCTCCCTGCCTAAAGATTTGACAGCGTCTAGAAGCGCACACATAACCTATAAATTGAAATCGATAGTCGTAAGGTATACATTTAAAATTTGGGTACCTTTACTGGTACTATAAAGAAATATAAAAGTCGATTAATCATGAAGGTTTAAAAATTTAAATTTTATAAAAGCCATTAATATAAGAAAAAGGAAATGACGTGAGTTAGTATCTTGAATGAAAACGATTTCGAAACGATATTGTACGTTTATGCGTACATGGGTTAAGAATATGGGTGATTGAAATATTGAGTGGAACTCAACTACGATGAGGTATTTAAACCTTACCTGGACCGATTGGTTATCATCTTTAGTGATGACATTTCGATGTATTCGAAGTCCAGGGAAGAGGATAAGTAGCAATTGGAAACTGTCTTACAGACGAGGTGTTGAGAGTTTCTCGAAATTGGCTGCTCAGTTGAGATGTCTCGTTTAGAAAAAGATTTCATACGAGTAGGATGATAAGTATGAAAGTGGCTTCAATGAGTTTTGGTATATTGAAGTAATAAACTGACCACTGTAAGTAATCTCACCATAACCAACAGCTCAAGAGATTTCAGTGTGTATGGATACCTCAAAATAAGAATTGGGCTGTGTATTGATGTAAAATGGGAAGATAGTCGTTTACGGATCCAAATAGTTCAAGGATCATGATAGAAACTATCTGACCCATGATTTAGAGTTGGTAGCCGTAGCGTTTACATTGAAAGTATGGCGCCACCACTTAAATGGTAAGAAATTTCGGGTATGCACTGATCGTAAAAGCCCTGAGTATCTATTTTCACAGAAAGGGTAGAATATGAGATAACCAAGAGGATTAGAGGTTCTAAGGATTTTGATTGTGAACATTGTACCACCCAGGAAAGGCTAATGTAATGGCTGATGCCTTGACTAGAAAGAGCCTCAGGATGGTATCACATATGATGGTCAGGGAGCTTGAGCTGCTAGAGCAGTGTGAACCTCAGTAGTGATGTGATCCCATCTGATGATGACGGTGATTGTGCGACAGCTAGCCTGAGGTTAGAACCAGATTTGAGTGATCGGATTTGCCAGGCTTAGCGTGATGATCGGCATGGTGTCGATAGTGTGGGTCAAATTCAGAAGGGTATAGTGACAGAGCTCACAGTGAGTGATAATGACTTACAGAGGTTCAAAGACAGTATAAGTGCTCCTCAGGACCACAGTTGCTGAGATAGTGTTATTGTTAGAAGCTCACTCTTCGGGATATACAGTGCATCCGAGAAGTAATAAATATATCAAAATCTCTGAGAATGGTATTGGTGGTCGGATATGAAAAGAGACATTGTGTAGAGTTGTAGCAAAGTGTCTCGTATGTTAGCAGATTAAGGTAGAGCAAAAGAAGTCTGCAAAGTTATTGCAGCCTCTACCTATATTGACATGGAAAAGACAACAAGTTACCATGAATTGCGTGATAGGTTACAAAGGACCCGGATAAATCACGGGGCTATCTGGGTGATAGTCGATAGATTGATTTAGTCTACCCACCTTCTGTTTATGAAATCCCCAGATACTCTGAGTGCGTAGGTGGATTTATGTGTATAGAAAATTATGAAACGTTATGTGGCGTTCCAGTGAGCATGGTATCAGATAGGGATTCCCGCTTCACTTCCCACTTCTGGGAACGTTTTTCAGGAAGCTATGGGAACCCGATTGAATGTTAGCACAGCTTTCATCCTCAGACAGATGGTCAGTCAGAGAGGACTGTATAGGTTTTGGAGGATGTGATGAGAGTGTGTGCCATTGATTTGATAAGCTCATGGGATGATCAGTTGTCACTAATCGAATTCGGTAATAATGATAGTTGTCGCTTGAGTATCCGGATAACAAGTTATATGAGGCATAGTATGGCCGTAGGGATTGTTCCCTAACATGGATAAGAAAAAGTGGGTGACAAATTGAGAATTGTTCCCGAATTGGTAAGATAAACCTCTGAGGATATTCAGTTGAATAGTGAGAGATTAAAAACACCTCAGAGCAGACAGAAAATCCATGCTGACAAGAGACAGAAAATCTTTGGAATTCACCGAGGGTGAATCAGTATTGTTGGAAGTTATTTGTCCTAAGAGCGTAATGAGATTCGGATAGAGATATTGGACAAATGGAAACTAAGACCTGTAGGTTGGCGTTACCACCTGAATAAACAGGCATCCACAATGTGCCCTATCTTATGATGTTTCGAAAATAATATCCGGACCTAGCATATGTAATCGGATATGAGCTCCAACAGCTTAGCTCAATGAAAGTATAACGTATGATTGGAGAATCGATTCGGGTATTAAACAGGAAGGAGAAAGTGTTGAGGTTTAAGATGATCTCCCTAGTTAAGTATGATGGTAGTATTACACTCCGGAGAAAGTCACTTGAGGATGACAGTATATGATATGATAGACGTACCCGGAGTTGTGTATAGACCCATATGACTTAGTTCTAATTTGGAGATCAAATTTCTTAAGTGGGGGAGATTGTAAGACCCGATTTTATCGTAAGGGCAAAAATGGAATAAATAGAAATTTTCGAGTGCATTTAAAAATGCAAAAGGACTGAAATGGTATTCCCAAAAATGTGCAAGGGTAAAACGGTCAAAAGACTAAAATTCGATATTAATCGGGACAAGAAAATTTAATTAAAAATATGGGATTGAGAAATCTTGATCAATAACGAAGAAATAATTAAATTTCGGGTTAAATTGATTAAGATATGAATTTATTGGAATAAATCGAAATTTTTGTATCGAAAAATAATCCCGAAAATAATCGAAAAATATACCGGAAAGGTAAAATCGGATTGAGAAATTCATTACAGATTAAATGAATAAAATAGTATTTTTTAAAGATATTTTGTCAATTTTAATATATTTTAATGAATAAAATAATAATAATAATATATTATAAATAAATAAAGTAATTGTAAAAAAAATGAAAAAAAATGAAATTGGAAATCTGGAGAAATATCGGGGAGAGAGAAAATGAAGAGGAAAGAAACGCGAAACGGTAGCCGAGGAAGAAGAGACGTTGGACGGCCACCACCGGTGACCAACAACCAGTCAAGCGGTCGAAAAGTGAAGAGGGACTCCGTGCGCACTCATCGGCACCGGTCACGCCCTCCACCAACGTCGAAATCCGACGAATCGAAGGGAGGAAGCCGTGGAGGAAAAGAGGGCATTCGGCGGCCACCGGTGAGATTTGGCTTCGATAGAGGCCAGCCGAGAGGTCCCCAGGCTAAGGCGCGCCGAACGACGGTAGCGGCACGCCGGGAACCGGCCAGACGACGCCAGCATGACTAAAAAGGGACTGAACCGGTCGACGGTTCAGTGAGAAAGTGACTGTGCTGAACCGGACCGAACTGGTTCAACCAAAAAGAAAAGGAAAAAAGGAAGAAAAAGGGAAAAAGAAAAAGAGGAAAACTTAGGAAAAATTTCAATGATGCAATCGAGCTTCGGGTAAGTCAGTAAGCAGTCGAATTGACCGATTTAATTTTCGAAATATTTAATTTAATTAATATCCGACTGGAAATTTACCCGAAAAAATATTAAATTGTGTAGCTCGATGATTGGTATCAATCGAGAGCTCGAGACAGCCTCGAATTTCGTACTATCATGGAATCACGGGTAAGTAACCCTTATTTACGACAATTTTGCATCGTTATGCGTGTTGATAAATTACAGATTTAATTTTCGCATAAATGAATTAAATTCTGAAAAATTGGATAAATTGTCGTAAATAATAGATTGAGATATCTGAGAATTTAGAACGAGGATAAATAAATATTGATGGGCCCAATGAGCCCAATAGGCCTTGATAATGTGAATAGTAAGTGTGGTAAACGAGCTTAAGGTCGATTAAGGTCGATTATGGTATAATCGGGCCCAATATGGGTAAACGGGCCCAATGATTTAAATTAAGCCCAGAAAAAAATATGAAATACAATTAAATTGTATTGTATTTGACCTGATGAATATTTATCCGCAGTTTCGAAGATTAGATTAGGAGCAAATCGGACTGCGTGACGAGTCATCAGTGAAAGGTCAGACTGTACAGAAAAATGAGGTAAGGGAATTGTGTGAGTAGCTAGAGGTAGCTACGTGTATTTTAAATGGCCTTTCTATACACTGAATATGTATGTATACACTGATATTGTATAATGATCCTAAAAGTGGTTTAAATGATTTTAAGGATCGAATTAGGTGAAAAGACTATTTTACCCCTATTGAGGGAAGTTCACCTAAGGATGGTGAAAGCATGACATGCATGAAATGCATGATTTATGAATTTTTGGATTTAAGGGATTTTCGTGGTTTTAAGCAAAGCAAAACGGTAGTTTGGCCAATAATTGCATAAGTTTCCCAAAATAACACTACGTAAGTGTTATTGATATTTAAATGGAAATTTCTTGGAAAATAGGCCAACTATCAAGTTTATTTGGAAACAGATAGTGCTGACACGTAGTTCGCACTATATCTGCGTTTGTGAATGTGCATAAATGTGCTTGAGCGGTTGTTCGCACCGACTTGTGTGACATCATATGCATGAAATGTGCTAGAGAATGGTGCTCGAACTGATATTTATTATTGTGAAATGAGAGCTGCTGGAGCCTAGCTCGCACTCTGTTTTGACATGTTTTGACATGATTTGACATGTTTTGATTTGTTTTGAAGTGGTATGCATAAAAAGGTGCTGGAGCGATTGCTCGCACTAGTTTTTATGATTTGACATGCATGAGAGATGCTGGAGCTTAGCTCGCATCCTGTTTTGATATGACATTGCATAAAATCGTGCTAGAGGGTAACTAGCACGAGATTTGATTTAATTATGCATAAAGCCGTGCTGGAGTGTAACTCGCACGAGATTTGATTTACTTGAGCATTTATTTGTGCTGGAGCGTTGCTCGCACAAAGTTTTATATGGCTTTATAATTCATTTGAATGTCGTACTGGAGTTTTTCTCGTACGAGGTTTTCACAGAGTTTTTTATACATATCCGTACTAGAGCATTACTCGTACGTGGATTTTACTTGAATTAATAATGAGTTTAAGCCGTACTGAAGCGCTGCTCGTACGCAGATTTTATTGATTTTTATGAAACCGTGCTAGAACTTCGCTCGCACGAGGTTTTTAGATATCGTGAATATCCATGGAGCCGTGCTAGAGCTTCGCTCGCATAGGGATTTATATGACATGCATATAGTCGTGTTGGAGCCTCCTGTAGACTGTGTGTCACAGTGAGATGATATGCTCACACGTGTATTCTGAGACAGAGATGATATGGGTGGATAAGACCTATTATAGGCACCCCTGATTGAGCTTGGGTTCACGGAGGACGTTGTACTGTGTATATCACGCAGAGTACGCTGTACCGTGGGGATTGTTCGAGTGGAGTGGCATTAGCCACGAGGCAACAAGCCTTGCCCTCGCAATCCTGGTGTTATGCTGTTCTGGCGGGTAGGATGACCCACCTCCCGTTTCAGGTGTGATACCCCGCACACTAGGTACCGTGTTGCCAGGGATCACTAGGATATGGCCATAGTCCTTGATGTTACTGATATAATCACCTACATGTCTCACATGGTATAACTTGTGGTATGATAGACCAGGGTAGACCCGAGGGAGGGGTCAAGCCCCCGATTTACGATTTTATGATTTTATGATGTGACCCTGAAAGAAGGGTGGTTTTATAACTGAAGTTTTACAATGAATTGTTTTATGAGATTATTGACCCGTAAGGGTTAGTTTATAGTGCAGTTTCAATGAATTGATTTAAAATGCAGCAGCATGATGTTGTTTTCCATGGTTTTATTCAAATTCATGATTTGTCTTACATGACATGAAAGAATGCATGATCTTGTTTTAATTCATGCTAAGTATGATTTAATGATGTCACATGAAATGCCTTTTGCTGCATGAATTATATGATTTCTATATGCACAAATAGTTGATAAACTATGGCATTGAAATATGCATGATTTTGTGCATGAGATTTTAAATGAAAATAAATGGATTTAAGGGCATGGCATTATGAGCATGTAGATAGTGGAGCTATCTACTTACTTGTATAATTGCCTTACTGAGCGTGTGGTTTGCGCACCCCCTTATTTTCCCATCTTTTCAGAGCACTCACAGAAATTAGTAAGCAGCTGAGGACTTGTATTCTTGGTATCCACTGCTTCCTATCGAGAGACAGGTATACACATTTGTAGAGTTTTGTATCTAATATGTAATGCACAGTACTGTAAACAGATATGATGTCGGGGATGTAGAGTTATAAATACCATTGTGTAGGTATTTAATTAAAATCAAAAGATAGTAAACTCTGATATATGAATGTGAATATGGCAATGGTTGGTAAATAGTGAGAGGTGACTAACACCGAATCATAGCCCAACTGTGTTGTAGGATGGTTACGATGAGAGAAAGGTAAGAATTAAATAATAAATGAAAAAGCAAAAAATTTACTCTGATTTTTAGGTAATTTGGGTCGTGACACGCACTAGTTTTACTTGATTTTATGAGAGTGCTGGAGCATCGCTCGCACTAGTTTTATGAGAACATTCGATAAGCCGTGCTTGGAGCGTCAGGTAGACTGTGTGTCACACAATTAAATAGGCTCGCACGTGCGTTTTGAGACAGGGCATGAGTATGGATATGAGATATGGGTCCATAGAGTACGTTGTACCGTGCGAGTAGCATGGAGTACGCTGTACCATGCTGGGATTGATTATGTGGCATCTTCGGATGCGAGTGATAGGACATGACCGATAGGATGGACTGACTCACCTCTCGGGACGGTTTTCGATAGTGGTGAGACCCCGCACACGAGGATCCGTGTAGCAGTGGGATCACGACGACATATGGCCATAGTCCTAGTTATTTGCCCGAGATATATATATATATATATATATATATATATATCTATTGCCTAGTCTCACATGTTGATGTTTTTGAGAAACACATTTTTTGGATTTTTTTTTGTAAGTCTGGATCGCCCGAGGGAGGGGTTAGATCCTGACTGAGAGGTGATATTGATGAGATGAAATTAGGTTTTAAACTAAATTTGCATGATGTTATTTTTCATGCTATTTAAACCCATGAATGATGTAAACTGGCTTTACATGACATTCATTATATCGCATGTTACTATTTCTTTGAAAAGCATTTGATTGCATGTTTTGGTGTGAGTCAGGAACACCTGAGGGAGGGGTTGAGTCCTGGCTGTGTTGTGAAATTTTAACGAGAATGAAATGCTTTAAATGGATTTGCATGTTGAGTTTTCCATGCTCTTTGAAATCTATATTTGAACTTGTTTTACATGACATCATGAATTGTAGCATCTGTTTTGAAATGTGTGGAGAAAGGATGGTTTATGCATGACACCACGTTCATGTAGGTAGCATGGTTACCTACTTGTTCGTAGGATTGCCTCACTCAGCTTGATGTGCTCACCCCTTTCATTTTCTCACACAGATCATTCAAGTAGATTTTGAGGCAACAGAGTATTGCATTCTTGATATCTGCTGCTGCCCATCATTTTGAGGTATATACACTTGTACATATTGTATCTAAATAAGAATAGCACAGTAATATGTTTGTAAGTAACTTTCGGGGATGTATAGACACTGTAAACACTTGTAAATGAATGAGAAAGAATTAGTTAAAAACTCATGTGTTTACCTCTCTTTTAATAAGGAATTAAGTTATATGGTGAATGAATAGTGGGATTGGTATTGACGCACAGCCCAATTGTTAGTGGAGTGTGGTCATGATCAGAGGACAGATAAGTATAAAAGAAAAACGAAAAATTTACTCTGATTTTTTGGTCGTGACAATTGGTGGTATCAAAGCGAAATTGGTCTAATGTGTGTCAGTGTCAGTAATTAGGAAATTATATCCTCGTGTTACTGTTCTTGGTCAGATATAATAGTGTATATTGAGATTGATTTTAACTAAGAAATGGTTGAGAATGCAGGAATATAGGTATTATGCCTAATATTAGTCACGGTAGAGGAGGTAGAGCACGAGGCAAAGGTTGTAAAGGTAGGCCTGAGCCTGCCAGCCGTGCTGAGTCGACCTATGAGAACCAGGATGAGATTAAAATGGAGGCTGATGTTGAGCATGCCCCACAGAGTCCGACAGAGAGATCAGATAGTATCGAGACACTCTTCGCGAGGTTGGAGTGGAGTGTGGAGAATATTTTAGGAGCTAATTACTCAGTGTATGCATGGGCTTTGAGGGCTAGTCGGAGCATTGGTGGAAGTCCGCTCGACCCATCTTAAGAGTTAGACATCCAGAGATGACATGAGAAATATTTTTGGATGTATTCCGGTGATAGAATATCCCAGACACTATTTAAAAGAAATTACAGATAAAATTCCTTATTTTGACCCAGAGGAACTGATTAATTGACGAGTATGAAACTCAGTTATATTCATGGGCAGCTATTACTCTGACACTATGTGCAATGAGAGTCTGAAAGGCTAAAAGTTCATGGAAGGGCTCAGATTGTCAATTAGAGTCCGATTGGCCCCGTTAGATATCACTACATATGCCGAGGCATTGTGCAGACTACAGTTGTGTGAATAAGATCATGTGTTGCACGCCTCTGAGATTAGGAAAGGTATTAAGAGTCGAAATAGATACAGAAAGAGAATCGAGAATGACAGAGATGTCAGAACAGGAAAAAGGTAGTTTGGTAAGAGATTAGAGTTGATGAGTCATGGGGTAAGATGATTGGTAAGGCCCTAGTGTATCCAATTTCAGCACTTTTGAGGGGTATTGTGATTTGAGGACCCCGACCTGCTACGGAGCAGTGTAGGATGTGTGGTAGATACCACGGAAGTAGGCCCTACACTTTATTGACTAAAATAGGTGTTAAGTGTGGTAAGATGAGCCATTTAATTAATGATTACTCAGAGTTGGGTGAGACTACCCCACAGAAGGGCAAAGAGATAGAGAAAATCCTATTAATATCTCTACACCGAAAAGGGAGGCCACAGCCGAAGAAAAATGGAAATTAGGCTGTTGGATGAGGGCGAGTGTATGCCTTGGACCAGGACACTACTGATGTTTCAGATGATGTGGTGAAAGATACCACACTGGTTATGAATAATGAAGTAATTATTTTAATTGATCCTGGTGCCACACATTTATTAATATCGCCTTCAGTTGCTTATAAGCGAGGGAAAGATGTGAAGCTTATACCCTTAGGGAAGATGATAATAGTTAGCTGATTATTACTAACTGAATATGGGTATAAGGATTGTAATTGAAAACGGGGGAAGAAGTATAAGTCAGCTGATTTTATTCAATGGAATATTAATAATTTGAAGTAATATTTGAGAATAAATTGGTCGGCTGCAAACTATGCTGTTCAGATTTCTATCCTAAGATAGTGATATGGTTACCCTTGAAAAGTATATTGTAAGTTTGACACGTAATGAAAGAGGTGTAGTGATTGTAATTAAAGGAGTAAATGATTGTACGGACGAGATGAGTAATGATGGGAATGTTTTCTTGCTTGTGGGGTTAGTATGGATAAGGCATATCTAGAGTTAACAGATATCCTTATAGTCAGAAAGTTTCTTAAGATCTTTTCGGATAATCTACCAGGGTTGCCACCTGTTAAGGAATGGAGTTTTGTATTGATTTGGTACCTGGTACGGAGCCGATATCCTAACCACGGTATAAAATGGTATTAGTAGAACTGAAGGACTGAGAAGTAATTATGGGAGTGATTGGATAAAAGTTCATCAAATCGAATGTTTCACTTTGAGGAACATCGATCCTATTGTGAAAGGAAAGATGAAAGCCTCTGACTAAGCATTGATTTTTTTTTTGTTGTAGAATGAGGCTACCATTAAAAATAAGTGCAGATCTTTTTAAAGATCGATTTGAAGTTTGGGTATGATAATTCTATATTTTTATAATTATTTGTGCTTAATTTTGTGAGACCCCGTATATGTATAGCTGTATATAGGAACATGGGAATGTAAATAAAATCATAAGTATGATGATACATTGTAATGTGAAGTATATGCAATGTAAGTTCATAAGATTATATACTCACTTGTAATAAGAATTGTGATTATACGTACAAGTTACATTATGCATGAGTAGGAGGAAATAAACTTGAACACGAGAAGAATGTGATCGAAATGGAATATGAGTAGCATAGTAAAATGGAAGGAAAGATTTACATAAGTGTATATTTCCATTGCGAGTAATATCGTATATATTTGGTCATACAAAGATTCTACACAAGTTTTAATGTGTATGTAGTGAGGATGGATCCCATTTTCAAGTCTCAAAGATGAATGAATGAGGAAATGATCATGGTAGCAAATTAAGGGTGTTTGGTAAGGGTTATTGCAAAAAAACTGCAGGAAATCTGGAATTTGTGAAGGCCAGATCGATCTCATAGGATGAGAGATCGATCTGGGAGAGCCAGAATGCCCTTATGTGAGAAATGGAAGGGAACAGATCGATCTCCAAAGGAAGCAGATCGATCTCCTTAGCTCTCGGTTTGGAAGCAGATCGATCTCCCCTAAGACTAGATCGATCTCCTTAAGCTTCTGTTTGGCAGCAGATAGATCTCCAGTCTCGACAGATCGATCTCCTACCTTTAAAACGTCTTAGAAAAGAGGGATTTTAGAGGAACAGATCGATCTCCACCCAAGGAAGATCGATCTCATCAAGTCAAAACTATAAATGGGAGCAGTTGGATCATCAGAATTTCGGGACAAACATTTCCTTTTCACTTCAACTCAAAGAAATCTAGTTTCTCACTCCTAAATCCAGCCATTTTCAGTGAGATTTAAGGAGAGTCTATTAGAGACAAAGTTGTTCACAACAAAAAGAAGAACAACATAGTCTAGAGGCATTTCCCCATTTGATGGATTGAAGAAATAAAGGGCAATCCTAATTAGAGCAAGAGGAAATCCAATGAGGTAAGTTCTAATGCACAAATCCAAGTACATTGGTTTAGTTAATGATTATAAAGATATTTGGGTGTGCATATTGTGGATAGAACTACCTAGAATGGTATGAAATGAATATAACTTAGAAATGGTCAAGTGTGAGAAAGTGGAGTGTTTATGATGAATGAGATATCTTGAGTGGATGAGTATGTTGTGGAAATGGTTTGGAAATGTTGATATTGGGATAAATTGTGAGATTTACCACAAAGGGTAAAAATGTGTATTTAAGGCATTGGATAAATGCTTAGTTGAATAAGAGTTAGAAACATTAACTCAAATGTTAATGGATGAATTTCAGTTTCGGATGATACGCCGGAGCAAGTCGAGATGAGAACGCAAGAAGCATAAAGGCGGATAGTTGCACACAAGTAAAACGAGGTAAGGGACTGTGTGTTAGCTATAGAGATGTTCGTACGTATTTTACGGCAATTTCGTAGATATATTGCTAGACTAGTACGATATGATAATTCTATGAAATGATATGGAAGTATGCAAAGTACTATGACGTATATATGTATTGAGAAATGGGATAGGGTAAGGAAATAGCATGATATGCATGTTTTCAATGATTTTCTCAATTTTACATTGTTATTTATGATTGAGAAATGTTGATGATAGGTTGGCTAATTTTACATGTTTTAGCATGAAGAGGCATGCTGTATGAATAAACGTGTTTTGAGTTTTAAAAAGAGAAAATAGCCATCTATCAGTTTTGAGATGAGATTTGGTGTTGAAGCGTTAGCTCACACCCGTTTTAAGGCCTTGATGTACCGTGCGGGAGTTTTAACTCGCACGAGGGTTTTGAGAAAGTGCGGGAACTTTGCTCGCACCTGTTTTATTGAGTTAAGGTAAACCTGGGGGTCTGGGACCCAAGGGGATACCAGCCGACGGCCAATTGAACGGGCTGGGCCTTAACGATAGATCGTACCGCGCTGGAGCTTTGCGTTGACTGTGTGTCACGCTGCTTGCTCGCCTGGTATATGAGACATGGTTTAAGGATAAAAAGTCCATCAGAGTTGGAGTATGGACTTGGTCCACGGTTGTACGTAAAATAGTGTAGTCACCCGTTGGTATACTATGTACCGTGCTGGGTGCACGTGAGTACGAGTATCGCGTAGATGACACATGACGTATCTTCACCGTGAGTATACGAGGAGATGAGGTGGATTGAAATGAGCCGGAGGGTAGGACTGACCCATCCCCCTTCAGGCGAAGTGATACCCTATGCACACCCGATCAGTGAGGCCTGGGATCACTGACTGTGGCCATAAGTCGTGGATATTTGATTGTCGAAAATTCCATACCTGTCTCAGAGAATCGAGAAACAGAGACAATCTCAGAAAAGAAAGAGATTTGCGAGAAAGAATGATTTGAGAAGTGAAAGAGATTTCGTGTTTTAATAAATCTCTGATTTCACATTCGTGCCATGAGGGCACTATTTATGAACATGTTTTAAATGGAAGTTTGACATTTGATTTACACGAAAATGCTATTGAGAAACATGTGTTTAAATGCATTGTTCGTATGATATTTCCATTTATAACGAAAACATGGTTTTGGTTTATGCATGCATGGGCTATGTAGGTAGTACGATATCTACCTGCTAGCATACATTTCCTTACTGAGCCGTGGTTTGCTCATCCCACTATTTTCCCCCTCCAGGTACTGAGAAGTAAGAGAGCGGTGGTCTCTAAGTCTTTTGTGTTGAACAGCTCCCACGATTCGGTAAAAAGGTATAAGAATTGTATACACGAGTATTTTGTATCTAATATATCGTATCGCACAGTTATATCTTAGAATTGTAAACAGTATTATGGGGATGATATGTAAGCACATGGTATTTATACAATTAATTTTGTGTATTTACACACACACCTGGGAGTGTGAATTAAAGTTTTAAATATTCCGCTGTAAATGAATAAATTTTTAGTAATTGCATCTTCTCACAGCCCAACCGTAGTAGAGAATGTATGGATAGAAGGGTTTCCCGAAAGCGGGGCATGATAGGCTTGGTATCAGAGCATGGTTGGTCTGATGTGAGTTGATGCTTAGGACTAAGAAAACATACATCCCCAAGTTACTGTGCGATATTTAGATACAAATGTGTGTACGGAGCTGGTAGTAAATTAAATGTTTGTTATAACAAAGGAAAGTTATCAGGCTAGTGAGTTATGCCTGAGAGACACCGCAAGAGGGGAGAGAGCTCGAGAGCTCGAGGGCAAAATGACAGGACTGAGAGGCACAGTAGATCATCCTCTAGTCATGAGCCCCAGGAACAAATAGAGGCTTCTGATCCTCGGATAACTCGATTGGAGGAAGACATGCGCACGATGATGACCATGATGGGTCAGATCATGGCTAGGTTTGAGGGTACACCTGGTACAGCGGGACAGGCTGCACCGAATCCCCCTGCAGCTGCACCTGAACCTGAGAATGTTGCACCTACGCAAGCTGAACCGGCTAGGCCACGGGAACCTCATATTCGACCGGTACCTCCTCCGGTAGCCCCACATCAGCATGATGATGATTTGGGGTATGGATATGATTGTGATATGGAAAGATTGAGGCACTTTATGGACTTTAAGCCTCCTTCGTTTAGCGGAGTAAAGGATCCGACGGTGGTTGAGGACTGGATCAGTCAAATGGAGAAGTTATTCGACTTCTGTAGATGTTCAGCTACGGAGAGAGTAGCGCTTGAGGCCTTTGTATTGAGAGGCGAAGCAGAGCACTGGTGGAAGTCCGTCAGGCCGATGTTAAGAGCTCAAGGAATGGTTATCACTTGGGATATGTTCTTGGACGTTTTCAGAGAGCAATACATCCCAGATACTGCTCGACAGAGACTACAGATGGAATTTCTGAATCTGACTCAAGGGAATCGAACAGTTGATGAGTACGAGCCACGATTCACTTCACTGGGTAGATACGATCCGGACTCGATCAGGAGCGAGGCTATCAGAGTCCGTAGATTTGTAGATGGACTGAGGCCTTCGATCCGAGCGAAGTTGGCCCCATTTGATGTCGCTACATATAGAGAGGCCGTGCGACGGGCCCAGTTATGCGAGCAGGATAATGACTTGCAGATTTCTGAGTTTAGTTGGGGTAAGGACAAGGGTCCGAGGAAGCTGGGAGATGGCAAGAGTGCCAAATTTGGTCGAAAATTCATGAGTAAACGTCGGAGAGAAGTAGATGAGTTCCAGAAAAAGGTTACTAGACCTTTTATGCCTCCGACTCAGACACCAACCAGGGGTATAGTGATTGGTGGACCCCGACCGACTACAGAACAGTGTAGGTTATGCGGTCGATACCATGGTGGTAGGCCATGTCATCTTCAGGGTACCCGATGCTTCAGATGTGATAAATTTGGACATTATGCCAGAGAGTGCCCGGAGATAGTTGAGGCAATTCCATAGAGGGGTAAAAAGCCAGAGAGGGTTCCTACAGTTGCACCTCCTGCAAGAAAGAAAGCCTCGGCTGAAGAAAAAGGAAAACAAGTTGTGGGTCAAGGCAGGGTATATGCGATAGACCAGGCATCGGCTGATACCTCTTCTGAAGTGATTAAAGGATTTGTTGCTTATGTGGTGGATTTGAACAAAGTACATCCGGATATGGAGGACATCTCAGTGGTCAGAGAATTCCCTGATGTCTTTCCAGACGATCTACCAGGATTGCCACCTGATAGAGAAACGGAATTCGGTATAGACTTGACGCCTGGAACCGAACCAATATCGAAGTCACCATATAGGATGGCTCCAGTTGAGTTAGAGGAATTAAGGAAACAGCTACAAGAGTTGTTAGAGAAGGGGTTCATAAGACCGAGCATCTCACTATAGGGAGCCTCGGTATTGTTTGTGAAGAAGAGAGATGGGAGCCTCAGGTTGTGCATTGACTATCGGATGTTAAACAAGGCTACCATCAAGAATGAGTACCCCTTGCCACGCATTGACGATTTATTGGATCAGCTTCGGGGAGCGCAGATCTTCTCCAAGATAGATCTGAGGTCTGGGTATCATCAATTGAAGATTCGGAAGGAGGATGTGCCCAAGACAGCATTTCGTACCCGCTATGGCCATTACGAATTCTTAGTGATGCCTTTTGGGTTGACCAATACGCCGGCAGCTTTTATGGCTCTAATGAACGAAGTATTCAAGCCATACTTGGACCAATTCGTAATTGTGTTCATTGATGATATATTGGTGTATTCAAGGTCCAGAGAAGAGCATGAGCAGCACTTAAGGATTATTTTGCAGACCCTCCGAGAGAAAAGGTTATATGCCAAGCTTAACAAATGTGACTTTTGGCTAGAACAGATTTCTTTTCTAGGCCATGTTATATCGAAGGATGGGGTGTCAGTAGATCCATCCAAGATTGAGGCAGTTGTTCAGTGGGAACAACCTAGGACAGTCACAGAGATCAGAAGTTTTCTAGGTTTGGCTGGTTACTACAGGACATTTGTAGAAGGATTCTCTAGATTAGCTGCTCCATTGACACGTCTTACGATGAAGAGTGTGAAGTTTTCATGGGATGAAGCTTGTGAGAGGAGTTTTCAGGAACTTAAGCGCAGATTAACTACCGCGCCAGTTCTTGTCATCCCTAACAGTTCAGGGAATTACTCGGTGTATACTGATGCTTCGCATCAAGGACTAGGCTGTGTTTTGATGCAAGATGGAAGGGTAGTAGCTTATGGATCTAGACAGTTGAAAGATCACGAGAAGAACTACCCCACTCACGATTTGGAGTTAGCGGCCGTAGTGTTTGCGTTGAAGATATGGCGCCACTACTTATATGGTGAGAGATTTCAGATCTTTACAGATCATAAGAGTCTGAAATATCTATTCTCGCAAAAGGAGTTAAACATGAGACAGAGGAGGTGGTTGGAACTCCTCAAGGACTATGATTGTGAGATCTTGTACCACCCGGGGAAGGCAAATGTGGTCGTCGATGCATTAAGTCGGAAGAGTCTCGGGTTGGTGTCTCACATGATGGTTAGAGAGCACGAGTTATTGGAACAATTCACGAACCTTAGTCTGGATATGACCCTACCTGAGATTGGCAGCTATGGGATCATTGCTAGCTTGAGGTTAGAACCGGAGTTGATTGAGAGAATCCGACAAGCTCAGCAAATCGATCAATGGTGTATTGTCATGATTAGCCAAATCCGGAAAGGGAAGGGTGCTGATTTTATATTGAGTCCAGATGGAATACTAAGGTTTAGAGATAGAATATGTGTTCCTAAGGATTTAGAGCTGAGAAAGCTGATCTTATCAGAGGCACACTCGTCGAGATACACGATACACCCGGGGAGTAGTAAGATGTATCAAAATCTCCGAAAAGCATATTGGTGGTCTGGAATGAAGAGAGACATAGCTGAGTATGTCGCTAGATGTCTCATTTGTCAGCAAGTAAAAGTCGAACATCAGAAACAAGGAGGATTATTACAACCTCTATCGATACCAACATGGAAGTGGGAGATGTCACCATGGATTTTGTGATGGGGTTACCGAGAACCCGTAAGAACCATGATGCGATATGGGTGATAGTAGATCGGTTAACGAAATCGGCACATTTCTTAGCCATGAGATCTACTGATACATTGAGTGCACTGGCGAACCTGTATGTGCGAGAAACAGTGAGATTGCATGGAGTCCCAGTGAGTGTTGTTTCTAATAGGGATGCCCGCTTCACTTCCCACTTTTGGGGACATTTCCAGGAAGCGATGGGGACCCAATTGAGTTTTAGCACCGCTTTTCATCCTCAGACAGATGGTCAGTCGGAGAGGACTGTACAGACCCTGGAGGATATGTTGAGAGCGTGTGTGCTGGATTTTAGAGGCTCATGGGACGATCACTTGCCATTGATTGAGTTCGCCTACAATAATAGTCATCACTCAAGTATTGGTATGGCCCCTTATGAGGCACTATACGGTCGTAGATGCCGATCGCCCATTGGTTGGGAAGAAGTTGGTGACAGACAGTTGCTCGCTCCCGATTTGGTTAAGCAAGCCTCCGAGGATGTTCAGATAATATACGAGAGGCTGCGAACAGCTCAAAGTCGACAAAAGAACTACGCTGACAGGAGACGGAGACCACTTGAGGTTGATGTTGGCGAATCTGTATTTTTGAAAGTATCTCCTTCTAAGGGAATAATGAGGTTTGGGAAGAAAGGAAAATTAAGTCCTCGTTACATTGGTCCCTTCGAGATTTTGGATAGAGTGGGAGAAGGAGCATATAGGCTAGCCTTACCACCTGAGCTAGCAGAAGTCCACAATGTCTTCCATGTTTCTATGCTTCGGAAGTACTACCCGGATCCGACACATGTAATTAGTTATGAGCCGTTGGAGCTCAAGAAAGATATGTCGTATGTCGAGAGACCGATCAGGGTGTTGGACAGGAAAGAGAAGGTGTTACGGAACAAGACGATTTCATTGGTTAAGGTTTTGTGGCAACATCACACTGTGGAAGAGGCCACATGGGAACTGGAAAGTTTGATGCGGGAAAAGTATCCCGAGTTATTCACAGACTAAATTGGTTCTAATTTGGAGGACCAAATTCTCTAAGTGGGGGAGAATGTGAGACCCCGTATATGTATAGCTGTATATAGGAACATGGGAATGTAAATAAAATCATAAGTATGATGATACATTGTAATGTGAAGTATATGCAATGTAAGTTCATAAGATTATGTACTCACTTGTAATAAGAATTGTGATTATACGTACAAGTTACATTATGCATGAGTAGGAGGAAATAAACTTGAACACGAGAAGAATGTGATCGAAATGGAATATGAGTAGTATAGTAAAATGGAAGGAAAGATTTACATAAGTGTATATTTCCATTCGAGTAATATCATATATATTTGGTCATACAAAGATTCTACACAAGTTTTAGTGTGTATGTAGTGAGGATGGATCCCATTTTCAAGTCCCAAAGATGAATGAATGAGGAAATGATCATGGTAGCAAATTAAGGGTGTTTGGTAAGGGTTATTGCAGAAAAACTGCAGGAAATCTGGAATTTGTGAAGGCCATATGGATCTCATAGGATGAGAGATCGATCTGGGAGAGCCAGAATGCCCTTATGTGAGAAATGGAAGGGAACAGATCGATCTCCAAAGGAAGCAGATCGATCTCCTTAGCTCTCGGGTTGGAAGCAGATCGATCTCCCCTAAGACCATATCGATCTCCTTAAGCTTCTGTTTGGCAGCAGATCGATCTCCAGTCTCGACAGATCGATCTCTTACCTTTAAAACGTCTTAGAAAAGAGGGATTTTAGAGGAACAGATCGATCTCCACCCAAGGAAGATCGATCTCATCAAGTCAAAACTATAAATGGGAGCAGTTGGATCATCAGAATTTCGGGACAAACATTTCCTTTTCACTTCAACTCAAAGAAATCTAGTTTCTCACTCCTAAATCCAGCCATTTTCAGTGAGATTTAAGGAGAGTCTATTAGAGACAAAGTTGTTCACAACAAAAAGAAGAACAACATAGTCTAGAGGCATTTCCCCATTTGATGGATTGAAGAAATAAAGGGCAATCCTAATTGGAGCAAGAGGAAATCCAATGAGGTAAGTTCTAATGCACAAATCCAAGTACATTGGTTTAGTTAATGATTATAAAGATATTTGGGTGTGCATATTGTGGATAGAACTACCTAGAATGGTATGAAATGAATATAACTTAGAAATGGTCAAGTGTGAGAAAGTGGAGTGTTTATGATGAATGAGATATCTTGAGTGGATGAGTATGTTGTGGAAATGGTTTGGAAATGTTGATATTGGGATAAATTGTGAGATTTACCACAAAGGGTAAAAATGTGTATTTAAGGCATTGGATAAATGCTTAGTTGAATAAGAGTTAGAAACATTAACTCAAATGTTGATGGATGAATTTCAGTTTCGGATGATACGCCGGAGCAAGTCGAGATGAGAACGCAAGAAGCATAAAGGCGGATAGTTGCACACAAGTAAAACGAGGTAAGGGACTGTATGTTAGCTATAGAGATGTTCGTACGTATTTTACGGCAATTTCGTAGATATATTACTAGACTAGTACGATATGATAATTCTATGAAATGATATGGAAGTATGCAAAGTACTATGACGTATATATGTATTAAGAAATGGGATAGGGTAAGGAAATAGCATGATATGCATGTTTTCAATGATTTTCTCAATTTTACATTGTTATTTATGATTGAGAAATGTTGATGATAGGTTGGCTAATTTTACATGTTTTAGCATGAAGAGGCATGCTGTATGAATAAACGTGTTTTGAGTTTTAAAAAGAGAAAATAGCCATCTATCAGTTTTGAGATGAGATTTGGTGTTGAAGCGTTAGCTCACACCCGTTTTAAGGCCTTGATGTACCGTGCGGGAGTTTTAACTCGCACGAGGGTTTTGAGAAAGTGCGGGAACTTTGCTCGCACCTGTTTTATTGAGTTAAGGTAAACCTGGGGGTCTGGGACCTAAGGGGATACCAGCCGACGGCCAATTGAACGGGCTGGGCCTGAACTATAGATCGTACCGCGCTGGAGCTTTGCGTTGACTGTGTGTCACGCTGCTTGCTCGCCTGGTATATGAGACATGGTTTAAGGATAAAAAGTCCATCGGAGTTGGAGTATGGACTTGGGTCCACGGTTGTACGTAAAATAGTGTAGTCACCCGTTGGTATACTATGTACCGTGCTGGGTGCACGTGAGTACGAGTATCGCGTAGATGACACACGACGTATCTTCCCCGTGAGTATACGAGGAGATGAGGTGGATTGAAATGAGCCGGAGGGTAGGACTGACCCATCCCCCTTCAGGCGAAGTGATACCCTGTGCACACCCGATCAGTGAGGCCTGGGATCACTGACTGTGGCCATAAGTCGTGGATATTTGATTGCCGAAAATTCCATGCCTGTCTCAGAGAATCGAGAAACAGAGACAATCTCAGAAAAGAAAGAGATTTGCGAGAAAGAATGATTTGAGAAGTGAAAGAGATTTCGTGTTTTAATAAATCTCTGATTTCACATTCGTGCCATGAGGGCACTATTTATGAGCATGTTTTAAATGGAAGTTTGACATTTGATTTACACGAAAATGCTATTGAGAAACATGTGTTTAAATGCATTGTTCGTATGATATTTCCATTTATAACGAAAACATGGTTTTGGTTTATGCATGCATGGGCTATGTAGGTAGTATGATATCTACCTGCTAGCATACATTTCCTTACTGAGCCGTGGTTTGCTCATCCCACTATTTTCCCCCTCCAAGTACTGAGAAGTAAGAGAGCGGTGGTCTCTAAGTCTTTTGTGTTGAACAGCTCCCACGATTCGGTAAAAAGGTATAAGAATTGTATACACGAGTATTTTGTATCTAATATATCGTATCGCACAGTTATATCTTGGAATTGTAAACAGTATTATGGGGATGATATGTAAGCACATGGTATTTATACAATTAATTTTGTGTATTTACACACACACCTGGGAGTGTGAATTAAAGTTTTAAATATTCCGCTGTAAATGAATAAATTTTTAGTAATTGCATCTTCTCACAGCCCAACCGTAGTAGAGAATGTATGGATAGAAGGGTTTCCCGAAAGCGGGGCATGACAAATTTCCTAATTAATTATTTAAATCCCCGATTTATTTTGTTAATTATCCCCTTTATTTAATTAAAATTCTCATGTTTACAGATAAATTAAATCCGGATGAATTTTGAATATTTCGGTAGAAAATGAACCGAAATTAAGCTAAAATCGAGATTAGATCACGCGGACAACACGAGCCTAGCACATCCAATTGGACAAAAAGATAGATGACATGGAAATATTATTTTTCAAGGAGCCAATGGTGTGAAGACAAGTGGCCAAACAATACCAACTCATCTAGGATGGAAAAATTACAATTGTACTCCTAAATGTGTATATATATAGAAAATGATGACAATTGTAAGGGGTGGGAAAAATAGGGTAGAATAGTTTTTTTTTAGGTTAACTTTAAAAAGCCTTACTTTATTTGCTTTTTGATTATTTTGCCGCATAATTTTTTCTTCTAGCTTCCAGTTTCTTTTCTCCATAGCTACTCTTTTATTCAACTTAGTTTATTATGAAAAATTCTTCTCTTTAGTTCATCAGTATCATTGCTTAGAAATATTTGTTTATCATTTCAGTTTGCTTCAATCGTCATCATCTTGTTTTTGCTATATGTTTTAATCCCTTTTCGGTTATAGTGTAAAGTATTTGCAAATCTTTAATCATCAATGCCGATCATGATGTTTGATTCATTATTGCCGATCTAATATGTTGGGATAATTCTGTGCATCGATTGGTAATATTGGAAGGGTGGAACAATATCAGTTTGGTGGAGGAATAAATGAAACTGTGGCTATTGAAAGAAACCGTGACTACTGGAAGAAACCGGTTGATGTTTGATTAATCTTCTTCATCGTGATCCAATTTTTGTGAATGAAGAAATACCTCAACATCTACTCTTCATAATCCACTGTTTGATTAATCAAAAAGTTCATGCTCTTTTTGATCAATTCTTATGGTTAACGTTTTTTTCTTTTTATTATTATTTAGTTCTTCAGTTCGGATCAATTGTAGCATTAGTTTAATTCTTTTATTTTCTTCACTTATTAGTAACCTCTCTTCTAAGTTATATTACCATCAATTTAGCTTTGCTTCATGTTTAGTATTGGCATCTCTTACTGTGAATATTGCAGTGAAAGGTTGTGTGTTTCTTCTCTGTTCTCCTCTATTTTATGTGTGATTTACTGTTACTTTCCTTTTCCTATTCTAGCTTTTCATTTCAGTCATATTAAGTTTGCCATAGTTTATTCACTGCCTTGAACTTACATACTACAATTTAATGTTTGTGTTTTATCTAATTCCTTATTTGCATTACTGAGAATTGCAGAAATGTTGATGCCGAATGCTGTGACATGCAACACTCGCGGTATCGAGAGTGTGTAGGGTGCATCTGAAGACAGCAGTAAAAAGAAACAGATCAGTAACACTGGTAGCAATATAGGACAAAACTGGGAGCTGGATTAGCAACAACAGAAGAAGGACCTGGCAGGAACAGCAGAGGGAAACTGAGAGAAGTTGCAGCAGCTGAAGCAGAACATGGAGCATGTACAGTAGTACACTACCACTAGCGGAACACGATAGGGCCAGCAACAGCAGTACGCAGACAAGATCAGTTAGCTGAGCAATTCGTGAACACCTGAAGGAAGAACAAAAATTGGAGAAAGAAGACACGCCTGGAACCGAGAGCAGTGAGCAAGCCGAGAATGCTGGAAATGCAATTTATGAAGACGTGAACAGTGTTTGGAGGGATATTTGGCTGGTTTAAAATGTTAAGGCTTTGTTTGGCTAGTGCATAATAGTTAATTAACTCATTTTCATGCATTGTTTGTTTAGTTTAATTCCTATTTAATTTGTTAGCTTAGTTTAGAGTCTTTGATTAAATTGCATGATTAGTATTCTTATTTAATGGTTTAGAACTTAGTTTTAATTAGGTTGATAGTTAATTAAGTGTTCATTTAGAATTAAATTAGGGGTAAATTTATTTCATTAAATCTTAAGTTAGTTTAAATTGTATTTTGATTAAGTAGTATTATTGCATTTTAGGATTGTTAATTTTAGTTTAATTAATCTTGCTTTGTTATTTTCATATTTGCATTCTATTTGCGTTAGTTTTAACTGTTTTAATTTCTTTTGTAGGCTTTTGATTTTAATTGCATAGAGCATTGTAAGTAATTTTGCTCAATTTTATTTAGTTTATCTTATAGTTTTATTATTTTCAGTACTTTTAATTTGCCTTAGTAGATCACCACCTTAATCTCATAATTTGCTAGGATATACCATAGGGTAAGATTAACTGGTAATTAATTAGTCTAACCAACTTCTCTGAGGGACGATAACTCGGGACTCAAATCCCATTATTACTCGTACGACCCGTGCACTTGCGGACAATACCTTTAGGGCGCGTCAAGTTTCTGGCGCCGTTGTCGGGGAAGTTTTAATTAGTCGTTAATTAATATCGGTGAAAATATGCTTAGGTGTAATTCTAGCTTGTAAATATTTAGATTCTTAGTTTAGTTTAGTTAATTTTCTCCATTTAATAAAAAAAATTTAAGGACTTTTCGATGTTTGCATGTGTAGAGCCAGGAGTTTTGATTTCTTTCCTCTAGATCCAGAAATTGAACGAACTCTTAGGAAAATTTGAAAGGATTCTAGGAAATTTATAGCTCCGCAGCAAAACACGATGGCAAGAAATAGGAAAGTAGAACCGTTGGAGATTATGTGATGCCAACGATTGAAGGATATTATAGCGACATTAGGCCACCTGCTGTCCCTACTAATAATTTCGAAATTAAGCCTTCCATCCTTCAGATGATCCAAACTTCTTTACAGTTCATTGGGCTTCCACACGATGGCCCGCATGCTCACCTTGGGCAATTCTTGGACTTGTGCAACACATTCAAACATAATGGATTATCTGATGATGCGTTTAGACTCAGACTATTCCCCTTTTCACTTAGGGATAGGGTGAAACACTAGTTGACCACCCTACCTCCAGGATTAATTTCTACATGGGACGAGTTAGCCCACCAATTTCTAGCCAGATTTTTTCCTTCCTCTAAAATGGCCAGACTCCGTAGCGATATATCCTCCTTTGCCCAGTACGAATCTGAATCCCTTTACGAGGCATGGGAATGATATAAGGAGCTTCTTAGGAAGTGCCCTCACCATGGCCTACCTCTATGGCTGCAAGTTCAGACCATCTACAATGGACTTCCAAGCTAAAATAGGACCATAGTGGACGCTGCTTTGGGTGGAGCCTTGATGTGCAAAACAGAGGAGGAGGCTTATGAGCTGCTAGATAAGATGGCGGCTAACAACTACCAATGGTCCTCGAAAAGGCAATTGCCAAAGAAATCGACGGGTATATATGAGCTCGACACTCTGTCCACCTTGACATCTCAAATTGCTAATCTTACAAAGAAGGTGGAGTCGCTCAGTATCCAATCTAATCCTTCTAACAATCCTAACATTGTGTTTTCTGTTCAAAGTCCTTTTCTCTCTTGTGATCTGTGTAGTGGTACCCATGCTGTAGATAGATGTCCACTTAACTTAGAATCGGTTCAGTACGTTGCCCCAAAGCAACAGAACAACCTTTTTTCAAATACCTATAATCCAGGGTGGAGGAACCATCTTAACTTTTTTGGGAGCCAAAACTAAGGGCAAGCTTCTAATTCTAGACCAGTAGGACCCCTAGGTTTTCAAGCTCCACTGGTTCAGGTACCACCACAGTATCAATTTCCTCACCACCCACCACCACAGTATCCACATCATCCACCTAACCATTCCCCATCAATCACACGTCCATCAACCACCACCACAACCCCAGTACTTACCAACAGCTGATAAGAAACCCTCGCTTGAGGAAATGTTCACAACAATCTTGCAAAATCAAGCAGTTTCAATTAAGAACCTAGAGGTTCAGGTAGGACAAATAGCAAACACTCTTAGTCAACGTCCTTAGGGGACCCTTCCTAGTAACACTGAAGCCAATCCTGTTAGGTAAAGGGAAGGGAAGGAACATGTGAAAGCCATCACCCTTAGGAGTGGTAGAGAGCTAGTAACTCCCCCTGTTAAGTCCAGACCTGACCAGCCCATAGTTGAAAAACCCATAGGTTCTAGTGAAGCAGCTCAGAAGGAGCACGAATCAAAAGATCAAGCTACAAAGGAAATAAAGCCAGGCAATTCTTCACCTTTACCTGTTTCTTTGTCACAACCTTCTTTATCCTCTGATGCTACAAAAGTTTCCACTACATCTCCTCCTCTTAGACCACCAGTCCCTTTTCCTCAGAGATTTCAAAATCAAAAACTGGATCAACAATTTGTAAAATTCCTTGAGGTTTTTAAGAAACTTCACATCAACATTCCATTCGCAGATGCCTCAGAGCAAATGCTAAGCTATGTGAAGTTTATGAAAGACATCCTCTCTAGGAACAGAAGATTGGAAGATTACGAGACGGTGGCCTTAACGGAGGAATGTAACGCTATTATCTAGAAAAAATTACCCCCCAAGCTCAAGGATCCAGGGAGCTTTACCATACCATGCACTATTGGAAATTTATTCTTTGGTAGAGCCCTGTGCGATTTAGGAGTTACTATAAATTTAATGCCATTGTCTATCTATCAGAAGTTAGGAATAGGGGATGCCAAGCCCACCACAGTGACTCTCCAGTTAGCTGATCGATCAATTAAATATCTGAAGGGGGTCATTGAGGATGTCTTAGTAAAAGTGGACAAGTTTATTTTCCCTGTGGATTTTATTGTGTTGGACATGGAGGAAGATAGGGAAGTCCCAATTATACTAGGTAGGCCATTCCTAGCACCTGGTAGAACTTTAATAGATGTACAATAGGGGGAGTTAACAATGAGAGTTCAAGATCAGGAAGTCAAGTTTAATGTGTTCAAATCTTTAAGGTTCCCTCATGACTCTAACGATTGTTTTAGGATGGATTTAGTGGATAAGGACATCACTGAGGAGTTTTCTAAGACACACCCTTTAAACCCTTTAGAAGCGTCCTTAGTGAAATCTGTTGATCTTAGAGAGTATAGTGAAGATGATGATGAGGTTTATGAGACTGTACAATTATTAGAGGTCACTCATTTTGAGGAAATTACCCAATTTGAGACATTAGACTCTTCATCTATTCCAGTTTCAAATATCTTTCCATCCACCAGTAATCCTCCAACATTAGAACTCAAACCTTTACCCTTACACCTTAGGTATGCTTATTTAGGTGAATCCTCCACACGATCAGTAATAGTATCGGCTGCTCTCTCCAGTGATCAAGAAGCAAAATTACTACAAGTGTTAAGAGAGCATCAGAAGGCTATAGGTTGGTCTATCTCTCACCTTAAGGGTATTAGTCCCTCTATCTGTATGCATAAGATACTATTGGAGGATTGGTATAGGTCATCCATAGAGCACCAGCGTCGATTGAACCGTGTAATGAAATAAGTTGTCAAGAAGGAGATCATTAAGTGGTTAGATGCAGGGATTATCTATCCCATTTCTGATAGTGCTTGGGTGAGCCCAGTACAATGTGTCCCTAAAAAGAGAGGGATGACAATGATCGAGAATGAAAATAATGAGCTCATCCCCACTAGGACCGTTACTGGTTGGTGAGTATGTATGGATTATAGGAAACTCAACAAGGCCACCAGGAAAGACCACTTCCCTTTACCCTTCATTGACAAAATGTTAGATCGATTAGCTGGTCACGAATTCTACTGTTTACTGGACGGATACTCTGGGTACAATCAAATAGCTATAGCCACAGAAGACTAAGAAAAGACTACCTTCACCTGTCCCTATGGGACCTTTTCTTTTAGAAGAATGCCTATTGGCCTATGCAATGCACCTGCTACATTTCAGCGTTGCATGATGGCCATATTCCATGATATGGTGGAGGATTTTCTTGAGGTTTTCATGGACGATTTCTCAGTATTTGGGGATAGCTTTGATTTATGTTTGCAGAATTTAGCACTAGTGATGAGGAGGTGTGAAGAAACAAACTTAGTGCTTAATTGGGAGAAATGCCACTTTATGGTGAAAGAAGGTATAGTGCTAGGGCACAAAATCTCTGCTAGGGGGATAGAAGTGGATAAGGCTAAGGTGGAAATTATTGAGAAGTTACCTCCCCCTACCACTATAAAAGGAATTCGAAGTTTCTTGGGCCATGCAGGATTTTACAAAAGGTTCATTAAGGATTTTTCTCAGATATCTAAGCCTTTATCTAATCTCCTTGAGAAGGACACTGTGTTTTGCTTTGATGAGAGATGCTTAGAAGCATTTAAGACTTTGAAGGAAAAATTAGTTACAGCTCCTATAATCATAGCTCCAGATTGGAGTTTACCTTTTGAGCTTATGTGTGATGCAAGTGATTTTGCTGTCGGAGCTGTACTATGACAAAGAAAAGGAAGAGTCTTTTATGCTATTTACTACGCAAGCAAAACACTTAATGAGGCCCAGATAAACTATGCTACTACCGAGAAGGAGCTGTTAGCTGTGGTATTTGCTTTTGATAAGTTTTTCTCCTATCTCATTGGTACTAAGGTAGTAGTATATACTAATCATGCTGCCATTAAGTATTTAGTCTCCAAGAAGGATGCAAAGCCGAGGCTGATTCGATGGATCCTCCTACTACAGGAGTTTGACTTGGAGATTAGGGACAGGAAAGGTACGGAGAATCAGGTTGTTGACCATTTATCTAGATTAGAGAGTGGACATAAAGAAGATGGTATAGCTATTAATGAGTCCTTTCCTAATGAGCAGCTATTTACTTTCGGGCACTCCAGATTACCTTGGTACGCTGATTTTGTAAATTATCTGGTGAGCAATGTGATGCCACCTGATTTGAGTGCCCAGCAAAGGAAACAGTTTTTGAGTGATGTCAAGTATTATGGTTGGGATGAACCCTTCTTATACAAGCAATGTAAAGATCAGATTTTGAGAAGGTGTGTTCCCATGGAAGAAGTAGAGGATATACTTAGACATTGCCATTCTTCTGATTATGGAGGGCATTTTGGAGGAGAGAGGACAACAGCCAAGGTTTTACAATCTGGATATTACTGGCCCATGTTATTTAAGGATGCCCACTACTTTGTGCTGAAATGTGATAGATGTCAGAGGGTAGGAAATATTTCCAAAAGAAATGAGATGCCTCTAACTAATATTTTAGAAGTAGAATTCTTTTATGTCTGGGGCATTAATTTCATGGGACCATTTGTTCCTTCATATGGCAATCTCTATATTCTAATGGCTGTGGACTATGTATCAAAATGGGTTAAAGCGAAGGCTTTACCGACTAATGATGCCAAGGTGGTAGTAAGGTTTTTAAAGAATAACATTTTCACAGATTTGGCACACCTAGGGCTATCATTAGTGATGGAGGATCCCACTTTTGCAATCGAAGTTTTAATAGGCTGTTAAAGAAATATGGGGCCAAACGTAAGGTAGCCACTGCTTATCACCCACAGACGAGTGGCCAAGTAGAGTTGTCCAATAGGGAAATTAAGGGGATATTAGAGAAAATAGTGAACCCAAGTAGGAAGGACTGGTCCATTAGGTTAGAGGATGCACTTTGGGCTTATAGGATAGCCTTCAAAACACCTTTAGGAATGTCCCCTTATCAGGTTGTTTATGGTAAAGCCTGTCATCTACCAGTAGAGCTAGAACACAAGGCTTATTGGGCCCTTAAGAACCTGAATTTCAATTTAGAGGTAGCAGGGGAGAAGAGGCTGCTATAGCTTAATCAGTTAGATTAATTCAGGTTACAGGCATATGAGAATGCCAAGCTCTACAAGGAAAAGACTAAGCGATGGCATGATAAGAAAATTAAGGAGAGACACTTCGAGCCAGGCTAACAGGTTCTGTTGTTTAATTCACGCTTGAAGCTGTTTCCAGGAAAGCTTACGTCTAGGTGGGCAGGTCCCTTTACCATTACACAAGTATTCCCTCATGGAGCCATTGAAATTATGGATGAGACCCTGAATCAACCCTTTAAGGTTTATGGGGGCAGACTGAAACACTATTTTGGGGGAGGGTTTGATCGTCAGCATTCTGTGACCACTTTAGCTGACCCTCCTACTTCTGATCCTACTACTTAGCTTCATTTTTCTTTTCACCTTGTATATAGTTCTTTTTCTTTTTCTTTTCTGTTGTTTCTTTCTTTGTTTAGTTTGCAGGTTTATTTTCTAAGTTTTACGCTTTCAATAAAAGCTTCAGTTGTTCATCAATATCAGATAGGGGAGTACTATGTTCTTGAGCTTAAATTCTTATATTATCTGCACACTGAGGACACTGTGCACTTCAAGTTTGGGGGAGGGGATATCACTCGAGTATTTTTTGAAACTTTGAGTAAATTTGAAAAAAATTTCAAAATTTTTTAAAAAATATGAGCTTAAATTGTTTGATTTTGGGATGATTTAGTACTTAGCATGCAGTTTTCCCATATTTCGATGATATGACCCCATGATGAAGTCTGATCTTGATTGACTAAGAAGCATGATTATAGGAAAAGCATGAAGTTGAATTCATGAATTTTTCTTGATTCTGATTGTGATTTCCTCATTTTATGCACATGTCATGTCATGAATCTGTATATTTATTTAGAGAAAGCTTATGTGGACATAGGATTGCATTTGCTTAATTGATTTTGTGCAGCATATTCTAGAATTTGTTTGATCTTGTCTCGAGGTGAAATATTAGATCACACTTAATTGGAGAGATGATTTAGGCCATCTTTGGATCGTTTGAGCCTTTCGAGCCATCCTTGTACATACTTTATCCCTAGTCACCCATCTGGGCCAAACAAGCCTTTCTCTGTAAATACACCTGCTTATAATTTTCCTTAGCTTAACTACTTTGTTCCTATCCCCTACCCCGAAAGCATGAAAGTCATTAGGATATATTTTGAGCTTTGTACATATGGGTATCTGGTGATAGTGAATGTTCAAAAAAAATTAAAAAAAATGAAAAGAAAATGAAAGAAAAAGAAGAAAAAGAAGAACGAAGAAAATAAAAAAAAGAAAAAAAATGTTTAGTGAAATAAATAAGTTTGGGGGAATAAATTTGAGCTCTTACATTATGATCCTGAAAGTAATACATGTTAAGGGGTAATTAAACCTAAATCGACTTTATCATACCTTAACCCCAGCCTTACATTACAATCTTAATGAAGTCCTATTGATCTTTAGTTAAGTGTGACTACATTAGTGGAGAGATAAGTGAAAAGCAAACTTATAGGAATGATCACATGTCTTTGACTTTGCATTCACTATGTTTGCATAATCTGATCCGGGTAATGTATTGTGAAGTGACTTTGACATTTTCACGCATAGACGAGGGATCCAATTTGGGTTAGCACTTATGATTGAATGATTCTGAGTGTTGGACTTATAATTGTGATTCTTTGATTCATAGTCTATACTTTTTCTTTGAGGTTAATATTAGGGAAATTATTGTTTTTGTATCTGTCATTCCTACAATTATTTTGTTTTGCTTGAGGACGAGCAAAATCTCAAGTTTGGGGGTGTGATAATTCTATATTTTTAGAATTATTTGTGCTTAATTTCCTAATTAATTATTTAAATCCCCGATTTATTTTGTTAATTATCCCCTTTATTTAATTAAAATTCTCATGTTTGTAGATAAATTAAATTCAGATGAATTTTGAATATTTCGGTAGAAAATGAATCGAAATTGAGCTAAAATCGAGATTAGACCACGCGGACAACACGAGCCTAGCACATCCAATTGGACAAAAAGACAGATGACATGGAAATATTATTTTTCAAGGAGCCAATGGTGTGAGACAAGTGGCCAAACAATGCCAACTCATCTAGGATGAAAAAATTACAATTGTACCCCTAAATGTGTATATAAATAGAAAATGATGACAATTGTAAGGGGTGGGAAAATAGGGTAGAATAGTTTTTTTTTTAGGTTAACTTTAAAAAGCCTTACTTTATTTGCTTTTTGATTATTCTACCGCATAATTTTTTCTTCTAGCTTCCTGTTTCTTTTCTCCATAGCTACTATTTTATTCAACTTAGTTTATTATGAAAAATTCTTCTCTTTAGTTCATCAGTATCATTGCTTAGAAATATTTGTTTATCATTTCAATTTGCTTCAATCGTCATCATCTTGTTTTTGCTATATGTTTTAATCCCTTTTTGGTTATAGTCTAAAGCATTTGCAAATCTTTAATCATCAATGCCGATCATGATGTTTGATTCATTATTACAGATCTAATATGTTGGGATAATTCTGTGCATCGATTGGTAATATTGGAAGGGTGGAACAATATCAGTTTGGTGGAGGAATGAACGAAACCGTGGCTACTGAAAGAAATCGTGACTACTAGAGGAAACTGGTTGATGTTTGATTAATCTTCTTCACCATGATCCAATGTTTGTGAATGAAGAAATACCTCAACATCTACTCTTCATGATCCACTGTTTGATTAATCAAAAAGTTCATTCTCTCTTTCATCAATTCTTATGATTAACGTTTTTTTCTTTTTATTTTTATTTAGTTATTCAGTTCGGATCAATTGTTCCATTGGTTTAATTCTTTTATTTTCTTCACTTATTAGTAACCTCTCTTCTAAGTTATATTACCATCAATTTAGCTTTGCTTCATGTTTAGTAATGGCATCTCTTACCGTGAATATTGCACTGAAAGGTTGTGTGTTTCTTCTCTGTTCTCCTCTATTTTATGTGTGATTTACGGTTAGTTTCCTTTTCCTATTCTAGCTTGTCAATTCAGTCATATTAAGTTTGCCATAGTTTATTCATTGCCTTGAACTTACATACTACAATTTAATGTTTGTGTTTTATCTAATTCCAGATTTGCATTGTTGAGAAATGCATAAATGTTGATGCCGAATGCTGTGACATGCAACACTCATGGTACCGAAAGTGTGTAGGGTGCATCTGAAGATAGCAGTAAAAAGAAACAAATCAGCAACACTGGTAGCAATATAGGACAAAATCGAGAGCTGGATTAGCAACAGTAGAAGCAGGACCCGGCAGGAACAGCAGAGGGAAACTGAGAGAAGTTGCAGCAGCTGAAGCAGAACATGGAGCATGCACAGCAGTACACTACCACTAGCTGAACACGACAGGGCCAGCAACAACATTACGCGGATAGGAGCAGTTAGTTGAGCAATCCGTGAACACCTGGAGGAAGAACAAAAATTGGAGAAAGAAGACACGCCTGGAACCGAGAGCAGTGAGCAAGCCGAGAACGTTGGAATTGCAATTTGTGAAGAGGTGAACAGTGTTTGTAGGGATATTTGGCTAGTTTAAAATGTTAAGGCTTTGTTTGGCTAGTGCATAATAGTTAATTAGCTCATTTTCATGCATTGTTAGTTTAGTTTAATTCCTATTTAATTTGTTAGCTTAGTTTAGAGTCTTTGATTAAATTGCATGATTAGTATTCTTGTTTAATGGTTTAGAACTTAGTTTTAATTAGGTTGATAGTTAATTAAGTGTTCATTTAGAATTAAATTAGGGTTCAATTTATTTCATTAAATCTTAAGTTAGTTTAAATTGCATTTTGATTAAGTAGTATTATTGCATTTTAGGATTGTTAGTTTTAGTTTAATTAATCTTGCTTTGTTATTTTCATATTTGCATTTTATTTGCGTTAATTAGTTTTAACTATTTTAATTTCTTTTGTAGGCTTTTGATTTTAATTACAATATCGGTTTGGTGGAGGAATGAACGAAACCGTGGCTACTGAAAGAAATCGTGACTACTAGAGGAAACTGGTTGATGTTTGATTAATCTTCTTCACCATGATCCAATGTTTGTGAATGAAGAAATACCTCAACATCTACTCTTCATGATCCACTGTTTGATTAATCAAAAAGTTCATTCTCTCTTTCATCAATTCTTATGATTAACGTTTTTTTCTTTTTATTTTTATTTAGTTATTCAGTTCGGATCAATTGTTCCATTGGTTTAATTCTTTTATTTTCTTCACTTATTAGTAACCTCTCTTCTAAGTTATATTACCATCAATTTAGCTTTGCTTCATGTTTAGTAATGGCATCTCTTACCGTGAATATTGCACTGAAAGGTTGTGTGTTTCTTCTCTGTTCTCCTCTATTTTATGTGTGATTTACGGTTAGTTTCCTTTTCCTATTCTAGCTTGTCAATTCAGTCATATTAAGTTTGCCATAGTTTATTCATTGCCTTGAACTTACATACTACAATTTAATGTTTGTGTTTTATCTAATTCCAGATTTGCATTGTTGAGAAATGCATAAATGTTGATGCCGAATGCTGTGACATGCAACACTCATGGTACCGAAAGTGTGTAGGGTGCATCTGAAGATAGCAGTAAAAAGAAACAAATCAGCAACACTGGTAGCAATATAGGACAAAATCGAGAGCTGGATTAGCAACAGTAGAAGCAGGACCCGGCAGGAACAGCAGAGGGAAACTGAGAGAAGTTGCAGCAGCTGAAGCAGAACATGGAGCATGCACAGCAGTACACTACCACTAGCTGAACACGACAGGGCCAGCAACAACATTACGCGGATAGGAGCAGTTAGTTGAGCAATCCGTGAACACCTGGAGGAAGAACAAAAATTGGAGAAAGAAGACACGCCTGGAACCGAGAGCAGTGAGCAAGCCGAGAACGTTGGAATTGCAATTTGTGAAGAGGTGAACAGTGTTTGGAGGGATATTTGGCTAGTTTAAAATGTTAAGGCTTTGTTTGGCTAGTGCATAATAGTTAATTAGCTCATTTTCATGCATTGTTAGTTTAGTTTAATTCCTATTTAATTTGTTAGCTTAGTTTAGAGTCTTTGATTAAATTGCATGATTAGTATTCTTGTTTAATGGTTTAGAACTTAGTTTTAATTAGGTTGATAGTTAATTAAGTGTTCATTTAGAATTAAATTAGGGTTCAATTTATTTCATTAAATCTTAAGTTAGTTTAAATTGCATTTTGATTAAGTAGTATTATTGCATTTTAGGATTGTTAGTTTTAGTTTAATTAATCTTGCTTTGTTATTTTCATATTTGCATTTTATTTGCGTTAATTAGTTTTAACTATTTTAATTTCTTTTGTAGGCTTTTGATTTTAATTGCGTGGAGCAGTGTAAGTAATTTTGCTCGGTTTTATTTAGTTTATCTTATAGTTTTATTATTTTCAGTACTTTTAATTAGCCTTATTAGATCACCACCTTAATCTCATAATTTGCTAGGATATACCATAGGGTAAGATTAACCGGTAATTAATTAGGCTAACCAACTTCTCTAAAGGATGATAACTCAGGACTCAAATACCATTATTACTTATACGACCCGTGCACTTGCGAACAATACCTTTAGGGCGTGTTAGGGTAACATCCGTTAAGAATTTGGAATGTGAATGTGCCCAAAATAATTATCGTAACTATTAGGGCATTGATGAACAAGGTATTTAAACTTTACCTGGACTGATTTGTGGTCATCCATAGCGTTGATATTTTGATGTTTTCGAAGTTCAAGGAAGAGCATGAGAAACAACTGAAAATTGTTTTTACAGATGGTTTATTGAGAGTTCTCGAAATGGACTATTTTGTTGACATGTTTAACTAAGAAAAAGTGGTATTTGAATGGGATGATAGACGTGACAGGAGTTTTGGTGTGTTGAGGTATGAACTGACCACCGTAATTATTTTCACGATACCCAATAGCTCAAGTGGTTTCTCAGTGTATATGGATACCTCAAAATAATGAATGGGCTGTGTATTGATGCAAAATAGGAAGATAGTCGATTATGGATCCAAACAACTGAAGGATCATGAAAGAAACTATCTGACCCATGATTTAAAGTTTGCATCGGTAGTGTTTGTACTGAGTATATGGAACTACTATGTACACAGTGAGAAATTTCGGTTATGCACTGATCATAAAAGTCCCGAGTATCTATTTTCACAGAAAGAGTAGAATATGAGATAACATAGAGGGTTAGAGCTTCTGAAGGATTATGATTGTGGAAAATGTACCACCCAGGAAAGGCTAATGTAATGGCTGATGCTTTGAGCAGAAAGAGCCTTGGGATGGTATTACATATGATGGTCAGGGAGTGTGAGCTGCTAGAGCAGTTGTGAGCCTCAGTAGTGATGTAATCCATTCTGATGATGACAGTGATTGTGTGACAGCTAGCCTGAGATTAAAACTGGAATTGAGTGATCGGATTTGACGGGTTAGCGTGATGATTGGCATGGTGTCGATAGTGTAGGTCAGATTCAGATGGGTACAGTGATAGAGTTCACAGAGAGTGATGATGGCTTACTGAGGTTCAGAGACAATATAAGTGCTCCCTAGGACCACAATTGATAAGATAGTGATATTGTCAGAAGCTCAATCTTCGGGATATACAGTGCATCCGAGAAGTAATAAATACATCAAAATCGTAGAAAAGGGTATTGGTGGTCAGATATGAAAAGAGACATTGTAGAGATTTTGGAGAAGTGTCTCGTATGTCAGCAGATTAAGGTAGAGCAATAGAAGTTTACAGGGTTATAGTAACCTCTACCTATATCGACACGAAAATGGGAGCAAGTTACCATGGTTATTGTGATGGGTTACAGAGGACCCGGATGGATCACGAGACTATCTAGGTGATATCGCAAAATTGACTAAGTCTACCTACCGTCTGGTTACGAAATCCCCAAATACTCTGAGTGTGTAGGTGAAGTTATATGTAAAGACAATTGGGGAACAGTATGTAGCGTTCCAGTGAGCATGGTGTTAGATAAGGATTCCCACTTCACTTCCCACTTCTGGAAATATTTTTCAGGAAGCTATGAGAACCCGACTGAGTGTTAGCATAGCTTTCCATCCTCAGACAGATGGTCAGTCAAAGGGGATTGTACAAGTTCTGAAGGATATGATGAGAGCGTGTGCCATTGATTTTATAAGCTCCTGAGATGATCAGTTGCTACTAATCGAATTCGCCCATGATGACAGTTGTCACTTGAGTATCGAGATGACTTTATATGAAACATGGTATGGCTTTAGGGGTTGTTCCCCGACTTGGATAAGAAGAAGTGGGTGACAGATAGAGAATTGTTCCCGAATTGGTAAGACAAACCTCTGAGGATGTTCAGTTGATTTATGAGAGATTAAGAACACCTCAGAGCAGATAGAAAAGCTATGCTGACAAGAGACAAAAACTATTGGAATTCACCGAGGGTGAATTAGTATTGTTGGAAGTTACATGCCCTTAGGACATAATGAGATTCAGAAAGAAGGAAAATTGAGTTTCGTTAGATTGAATCCTTCGAGAGATTGAATAAAGTGGGAAATAAGGCCTATAGGTTGGCGTTATCACCTGAATTAGCAGGCATCCACAATGTGTCCCATCTTTTGATGCTTCGAAAATATTATCCGGACCCAGCATATGTGATCGGATATGAGCTGTGGAGCTCAATGAAAGTATAACGTATGTTGAAAACTTGCTACGGGTGTTAGACAGAAGGAGCAAGTGTTGAGGTTTAAGACGATCTCCCTAGTCAAAGTCCTTCGGTAGTATTACACTTCGGACGAATTTAAATAGGAGCTGGAGAGGAAGAGTATGATATGTGTGAAGTATTCGGAGTGATTTACAGACTAACTTGGTTCCAATTTAGAGGACCAAATTTCTTAAGTGGGAGAGATTATGTAAGACCCGATTGTTATCGTATTTCCTTATGATTCACACATTTTATGGATATGGTTAAATGATAATGGAATCATAAGACGAATGATTTAATCATATAAATATGAATGAAGTAGTCGAACGTACGTTAAATTCGAAAAGAGAAAATTAAAGAATTTCAAATTTAATTTATGAGATTTCAATTGTTCGGAAAGAGATTCGAATTGTAATTGAGAAATTATAGTGGGTCCAAGAAGGAAAGTCGGCCTAAATTGGTCCTGAACGTGTAGAAGGGTAAAACGGTCAAAAGACCAAAATTCGATGTAAATTCGATAAAAAATTTTAATTAAAAATAGGGTTTTAGGACATCTTGATCAATGAAGGAGAAATTATTGAATTTTGAGTCCATTTGATCAAGATCCGAAATTATTAAGGGTTACCGAAAATTCACTCGGGATAATATCCCGAAAATACGGAGAAAATATACCGAGAAATTGGAAAAATAGATTAAATAAATTAAATAAATTAATTATATAATAAAATATATAATTATTAGATATTTTGGTAAAATATAATATTTGATTGAATAAAATAATAAATTAATAAATTATAAAAACGATCTGGAAAATTGAAGGAAACGAAGCAAAAAACCAAGGGAAGCCGAGGGCCTCCCCCTTCAGCCTCACCGATTGGAGATACCGAGGAGACCCAGACGAGGCGGTCGAGCCTCGCTGGTGCTGGTAGGGGAGGAGAGGCGCGACCGGCGAGAGAGAAAAAGGAAAATAGAGAGAGAACCGAGAGGGAGGAGAAGAGAGGGAAATGATCGGCGGCCGGAGGAAGGAGGAACACCTCACCACCAGCCAGAGAGGGGAGACAGCGGAGGCGATCCAAGCGCATATCGACGAGGAACGGAGCCGAACGGCGCCGGAAGAAAGAGGTAGCGACGCCGGAGAGAGAAGAGATCGGACCGACCACTTTTCGGCCAGCCATGGCGAAACCGACCCCAGATCCATTCATCGGGCAACCTTGCAGATCTCCTGGAGGCAGAAGCCAGCAAAGAATCGGTCGGCCAAGCTCCAAACGGCGAAGAAGAAAACTGGATTAGACTGAACCGGCTGAACCGACCAATCTGAACCGGGCTGAACCGGACCGAACTGGTTCAGCCAAGAAAGAGAGGAAAAATGGAGAAAAAGAAAGAAAAAGAGAAAAAGGAAAGAAAGGGAAGATTTTTTGGGATACACCGGACTTTGGGTAAGTCGGTAAGAGGTCAAAAGTGACCGATTTGATTTTTGGAAAATTTATTTAAATTATATTTGATCGAAAAATAACCCAAAATTAAATATAAACTGTGTAGTTCGACGATAAATTCCAAACGTGAGCCGATCGAACTCCGATTTACGCACCATCACATAATTTTGGGTAAGTAAAGCTCATTTACAACAACAGTATGATTATTACGCAATTGAAATTATTTTACAGATTTTGGATTAATTTCTGCATAAAAATAAATTATATTCGTTTTTTTGAATTAATTGTCGTAAATGATATACGGGCTATCCAAAGAGTTTGGAACGAAGCCCAATGGGTATTGAGAGCCCAATAGACTCGAAGAAAGGATTTAATAAGTTGAAACGGGCTAGAAAATGGGTCGAGGCCCATCAAGGTGCAATCGAGCCCAATAAAGTAAAACGGGCCCAGTGTTTTAGATTCGATCAGCAAGAGTAAAATACTGATAAGTATATTAGAACTGACCCAAATACGTGGTTATATGCAGGTCTGTAGACTTGGTTTGGAGCGAATTGGACTGAGAGACCTGGTACGGTCGAGACAGGATAAGCTCGCGCGTGATTCCAGGTAAGGGAATTTTACGGACTGCTAGAGGTAACTTTACGCAATTTCAACTTCATTTGCAGTCTCTTAAAATGTCTGATGGGTCTATATTTAAAATAAGAATTTTAGTGCCCGGATGGGCAAATGACCAAAATACCCCTTTGACGGGTAAAATTTCCAAAATTAGGAAAAGTTACGAGAAGCAAGAACAAAGGTTTCTTGCTTATTTTTAGGTGGTTTGACACATGCATGGGTAGGATGGTTAACTTTTAAATAAAATACACAACATTGCATAACTTTAATCACTGTTGATTTTCTCTGAAATTGATTTGAGAAATGTAGCTGCTTACGTGATTTTATAGAAATGTGACATGCTAGAGCTCAGCTCGCACGAGTTTTTGAGTTGTGTTCTGCATGCATTAGTGCTGGAGCAAGGGCTCGCACTAGAGTTTTACATGCATTGGTGCTAGAGCTTAGCTCGCACCAAATTTTCACATGATTTTCATGACAGGGTGCTGGAGCTTAGCTCACACCAGATTTTCACATGATATTCGTGACAGGGTGCTGGAGCCTAGCTCCCACCAAATTTTTACATGATTTTTGTGATATGGTGTAAGACCCGATTTTATCGTAAGGGTAAAAAGGGAATAAATAGAAATTTTTGAGTGCATTTAAAAATGCAAAAGGATTGAAATGGCATTCCCGAAAATGTGCAAGGGTAAAACGGTCAAAAGATCAAAATTCGGTATTAATCGGGATAAGAAAATTTAATTAAAAATATGGGATTGAGAAATCATTATCAATAATGAAGAAATAATTAAATTTCGGGTTAAATTGGTTAAGATATGAATTTATTGGGATAGACCGAAATTTTCGTATCGAAAAAATAATCTCGAAAATAATCGAAAATTTTACCGAAAAGGTAAAATCGGACAGATAAATTTATTTATGGATTAAATGAATAAATATAATTTTTTAAGATATTTGTGGATTTTAATATTATTTTATTGAATAAAATAATATTAAAAATAAATTATAAATAAATAAATAAAATGTAAAAAAAAAAACAAAACAAAACAGAAAATCGCGTTTTGCGATTTTCTGAAGAAGAAATAAGGGAAACGCGACGCAGGAAATCGAGGGAGTCGGTTTCCCTCCGTCGGACGACCACTGGCGGGGCTGAGGGGCCGACGAGGGCCGGCGAACGTAGCCCAGCATCGGGCAAACCTCCAGCAGCCCAGACGCGCCGTGGATCACGCCGAAAAACGCCGAAAACGGAGGAGGAACCCGCGGAAGAGAAGTCTTGATCGGCGGCCATCGGCACTGATTCAAGCAACACCAAGGGCCGATTTTGGAAGCCCAGGTTGTGGCGCGCCGATTGGTGTCGAAATCGCACCGAGAACCGGCCGGACGGCATCGGCACGACCAAATGTTGCCTGAACCGGCCATATCGGATTGAACAGACAGAATCGAACCGAGCTGAACTGACGGTCTGAACCGGGTTGAACCGGACCAGATCGGTTCAGCCAAAAAGAGAAGGAAAAAAGGAAGAAAAAGGGAAAAAGAAAAAGAGGAAAAATTGGAAAAAATTTCAGTGATGCAATCGAGCTTCGGGTAAGTCGGTAAGCGGTCGAATTGATTGATTTATTTTTCGAAATATTTAATTTTATTATTAATCGACTGAAAGTTTACCCGAAAAAATATTAAATTGTGTAGCTCGACAATTGGCATCAACCGAGAGCTCGAGACAGTCTCGATTCACATACTATCATGGAATCTCGGGTAAGTAACCCTTATTTAAGACAATTTTGCATCGTTATGCGTGATTGATATTTAACGCATAAATTATGGATTTAATTTCTGCATAAATGAATTAAATTCTGGAAAATTGGATAAATTGTCGTAAATATTAAATTGAGATATCCAAAAATTTAGAACGAGGCTAAATAAATATTGCTGGGCCCAATGAGCCCAATAGGCCTCGATAAAGTGTGGTAAACAGGCTTAAGGTCGATTAAGGCCCATTAAGGTGCAATCGAGCCCAATATGGGTAAACGAGCCCAATGATTTAAATTAAGCCCAGAAAGTATGAAATACAATTAAATTGTATTGTAATTGACCTGATGAATGTGTATCCGCAGTTTCGGAGATTGGATTGGGAGCAAATTGGACTGCGTGACGAGTCATCAGTGGAAAGGTCAGACTGTACAGAAAAATAAGGTAAGGGAATTATGTGAGTATCTAGAGGTAGCTACGCGTATTTTGATAGCTTTTCTGTACACTGAATATGTATATATACATTGATATTGTATAATGATCCTAAAAGTGGTTTAAATGATTTTAAGGATCGAATTAGGTGAAAAGACTATTTTACCCCTATTGAGGGAAGTTCACCTAAGGATGGTGAAAGCATGACATGCACGAAATGCATGATTTAAGTAATTTCTGAATTAAGAAACTTTATTGATTTTTAAACAAAAGGAAAACGATAGATTGGCCAATAATTGTAAAAGTTTCCTAAAATAACACTACGTAAGTGTTATTGGTATTTAAATGAAATTATTTGAAAAAAGGGCCAACTATCAAGTTTATATGGAAACAGATAGTGCCGACACGTAGTTCGCACTATATCTGCGTTTGTGAATGTGCATAAATGTGCTTGAGCAGTTGCTCGCACCGACTTGTGACATCATATACATGACATGTGCTAGAGCGGTTGCTCGCACTGATTTTTATTCCTATGAAATGCATGAGAAGCGCTGGAGCCTAGCTCGTACTTTGTTTTGACATGTTTTGATTTGTTTTGACGTAGTATGCATAAAGAGGTGCTGGAGCGATTGCTCACACTAGTTTTAATGATTTGACATGCATGAGAGATGCTGGAGCTTAGCTCGCATCCTGTTTTGATTTAATTATGCATGAAGCCGTTCTGGAGTGTAACTCGCACGAGATTTGATTTAATAATGCATAAAGCCGTGCTGGAGTGTAACTCACACGAGATTTGATTTACTTGATGTGAAATCCGAATTTTTTAAAGAGATTTAAATCGTTGGACGAAAAATACGAAATTTAAATGAGAAAAGATAGTGAGTCCGAGAAGGAAAATCGGTCTAAATTAATCCCGAACGTGTAGAAGGTAAAATTGGTCAAAATATCATAATTTCGGTGTAAAGTCGATGAAGAAATTTCATTAAAAATATGAATTTAGGAAATCTTGATCGATAAAGGAGAAATTATGGAATTTCGAGTCCAATTGGTCAAGATACGAAGATATTACGAATTTTCATAATTTTCGCCCGGGACATTATCCCGAAAATATGCGAAAAATACACCGAAATAGTTAAAATTAAATTAAATAAATTAAATAAATTAAATTAATTAATTAATAAAATGTAATATGATTTTTGAGATATTTTTAGTATTTTATTATATTTTATTTGATTAAAATATAATATAATATAATATAATAAAATATAATAAATAATAATAAAGAAAAAAAATTGAAAACAGGAATCGGGAATTGGAGACAGAGAAGAAAACAGAAGACGAAGCCAGGGACCCGAACCCAGCCCCGTCTGCCCCAGCCACCGCGAGCCACCACCGGAGAACCGACAAAGGGAGAGAGCTGAACCGACCGAGCCTCGCCGGCGTCGGAAGAGGGAGAAGAAGACGCGACCGACGAGGGAAAAGAGAGAAGGAGAGAGAAATAGTGAAACCGAGAGAAAAGAGAGGAGAGAGAGAGATCGGTGGCTGAGGAGGGGAGGAGTGACCCACCACCAGCCAGAGGGGACGTCTGCGACGCCGATCCAGGCGCAGATCGGCCTGAAACGCCGTCGAACGGCGCGGGAAAAATTTGGTGCCACCGCCGGAGGAGAGAAGAGGCCGGACCAACCACTTTCCGGCGAGCTTTGACGAAGCCGACCACAGATCCATGCATCGGACTACCCCGCGAACAAGCTGGAGGAGAAAGCCAGCGGAGAACCGACAGGAAAAGCCCCGAACGGCGAGGGAGAAGTTGAACCGGAACTAAACCAGACTGAATCGAACCAGTCTAAATCGGTCTGAACCGGACCGAACCGGTTCAGTCAAAAAAGGGAGGGAAAAAAGAGAAAAAGGGAAGGAAAAGAGAAAAAGGAAAAAAGGAAAAATTTTCGGGGATACACCGGACTTCGGGTAAGTCAGTAAGAGATCAAAAGTGACCGATTTAATTTTCGAGAAATTTATTTAAATTATATTTGATCGAAAATTTACCCGAAATTAAATATATATATAATTATGTAGTTCGACGATAAATCACGTACGTGAGCCTGATTGAACTTCGAGCACTATCGCAAAATCTCGGGTAAGTAAAGCTTATTTACGACAATCTATGTAATTATTGCGCATTAAGAGTTTATTTTACGAGTTACGGATTAAATTGCGCATTTAGTGGATTAAATTGAGATTTTTAATTAAATTGTTGTAAATGATATACGGCTATTCAAAGCGTTTAGAAAAAGGCTCAATAAGTACTAATGGGCCAAGTGAGCCCAATAGGCCTTGATGAAAGAATTAATAAGTGGAAACGGGCTTAAAACGGATTAAGGCCCATTAAGGTGTAATTTAGCCCAATAAGAGAGAAATTGGCCCAATTAGCTAACTCTACAGTAATAAATATGAGGAAAATACTTATTGAGTTAAATACGATTAAATCGAGGTTTCTATCAATAAAACCAAGCAAAAAGAGTAAAATCGATTAAAAGTCAACTTTTGGCTAAAGCTTCGATATAATCACATATTTGGATATATTGAAATGAATTTAAGCCATATGTGATAAGTTGAACTTGTTTTGCAGCAGCTCGGTCTATCGACACGTTTTACGAGGTAAATTCGAGCATCGAGGAAAGTGCTCTACATCAGTCGCTAAGATGTAAGGGATATAATTTAGAGTAGCGTTAGTACTCCTTTATCCTTACTAGCTGTTTATGTATGAGAATTGGATGAAATGGATTTCCAACGGTATTCAAACCGAAGCCAAAACCATTTCCCGAGTTTTTAGCATATTTTATATATTTGAGATACATTTTACAGCATACATGTTTATAAAAGTGATTTTCACTTCTGAAATGAAAGCATAGTATTTTCACTTGAGATTACGGGTTAGAGTCCCGATATGTTTTACGAAACCATGTTTTCATGATACGGGTTAAAGTCCCGAGACAGCTTTTAAGCTATATTTTCACAGTACGGATATTAGTCCCAAGAAATAGCTATTATAACTATGCTTTCCATATTTACACGGGCTAGAGTCCCGCAATGATTTATGCAAATTATGTTTTCTATGAGAAACGAGCTAGAGTCCCGTAATGATTTATGAAAAACGGGTTAGAGTCCCGTAACGATTTTAATACACGGGTATGAGGCCCGAAATGATTTTGATAAATTGGGTAAGAGGCCCAAAATGATTTTTTGTGGGGTAAAAAGGCATGATATGAAGAAAGTTAGAGGATCTGGGGTTGATCTCGTATGGAGACGATCGAGGATCTACCTAGCCGACGGCCAGAGAACGGGCAGGCTCTGACTTGATATGAGAAACGTGCGTATAGACCACACTTGGGGATGCACGTGAGTTCGTGCGTATAGTCCCCATTTAGTGGTGCACGAGAGATAGGGCAACGTACAACCCTGATCCAGTCCTACGGCTCCCCTGTACAATGGCCATATGTACCTATGATGAACGTCCTACGGGACCAGATGTATGATGTCCTTCGGGACTAGTATATGAGACGATTGCCTGACCCTACACGATGAATTGACAGAATGATATATATATGTTTTCGCACATTTCATGCTACCTGTTTTATGATTTGCTATTGAGCACATATTTTTATGATGAGATTTTAAGGGTAGCCATGCGTATGTTTTACGAAATGTGCATATGACAATACGATTTCATTTTAAAGTGATAAGCATGTTATGATATGCATGATTAAGTTTTGAGATGCTTTTTACTTGTTTACACGATGTGATATGCATATTATATATGAGTTTTACTAAAAGGATGCATGATGTGTAAACTTATGAATTAAGCATGTTTTTACTGCTTTTATGAAATGTAAGCATCTCTACTCCAGTACATATTTATGTTGATTTGTAAAACCATAAGTTTTACCATGTTTTGAGTATTTAAAGCTATTTTAAATGTATCTCTTACTGAGTCTGAAAAACTCACCCCCTCCTCTCCATCTCCCAGATTATTAATAGCAAGTCTACTGCACATACGAGACTGTGGTCATTGACAAGGTAGTCCGACCTTTCATCAGATATTTTCGTAACATTGAGGTACAGTCTTACTTATATTCCAGACATGTGATACATAATAGACACCATTGTATATAATAGTCGGGATGTAATAGTTGTAAATGATTTTATATATACAGAATGTATGTAATGTAACGAGATCCTGGAAAATGAAAAAGATTTTAAATTTAGGCATGGACAGGAAAATAACATAGTTAATGGATAAAAAGTTTAAATTAGCCCCATTTTTCCGCACTTCCGGGGCGTGACAGTTTTTCTTGGTATCAGAGCAAATGTTGTGTAGTACTGTCATGTCTAGTAATAAGAGTGTATTATATCCCAATGTGTCTATGCATGTCTGGTAATAAAGTAAGCTTACTTGTCAAAGTATGACTTAATTTATGGATTATGTGCAAATAGTAGATCGCTAATCATGAGTGGTAGATGGGACCGTTCACAAAGACGAGTTGAACCCACTCCACCATCTCCCCCTCAACCCGAGAGCCCTATTAATAGAATAAGGAGGCTTGAGGAGATAGAACGAGATATGAGGGAAGGACTTATAACCTTTACCACTATGTTTACCCAACAGTTTGGGGTACGTACACCTGATATGGAGACAGCTACTCTTATGCCTAATCCTCCTCCCTCACTAGTTCCTCCAGTAGCCCCAACCCTCAGCCAGCAGTTCCCCAACATAGGGATGATAGAAAGACTCAGAGAGTGCGAGATTTTCTTGAGTATGCATCCTTCGAAGTTCACAGGGCTTAAGGACCCGGTTAAGGCTGAGGAGTGAATCGTTGATATTGAGGCGATATTTCAGTTCTGGGGTGTACTGATAGGGAGAGAGTGACTATGGCAGGTTAAATGATAAAGAGATAGGCTAAGTTTTAGTGGAGATCCACACAGACGGTATTAGCAGAGGATCTCTCAGAGATCACATGGAATGCTTTCTTAGTCGCATTCCAAGAGCAGTATGTACCGCTTGCAGCTCGAAAGAAGATGCATTCAGAGTTTTTGAATTTGTAACAAGGAAGTTCTACAGTAGACAAGTATGAGAATAGATTTACAACCCTGATGAGATACGATCCAGAGACAGTTAGAGATCCCGAGAGCCAGACAGAGATTTCTGGCGGGACTGAGATCTGGGATCGGAGATAAGCTGTTGGGTCAAAATATCGTAGATTTTAGATATGCTCTGAGGTGAGCCCAAGAGATAGAGAGGGGCTTGGATATTCCTCAAGCAAAGTATGATCTCAGGTGATCAGTCAGAGTTAATGAAAAGAGAGCAGTTACTTCTTGACATGATTTGAGAAGGGATCAGCCCAAGAGACAGAGGGTAGAAGGACATCAGATAGGGGCTGGTAAGCCCAAGACTCCTATTGGTGCCGTAGGGATGATTAGAGGCCCTGAGATAAGAGTGCCACAATGTAGGATATGTGGCAATATTCACACTGAACCTTGCCGCGTAAATACATTTACTGGCTACAGATGTGGTGAAACAGAACACCTGATGAGAGAGTGTCCACTTATGAGATCTCAGGAACCTTATGAGGCACTTAGACAGATAGAGAGATCGACTCAAGCTCTACATAGGAGAGCCATAACCGCGGACAAGGGCAAGAAGCATGTCTCCTAGGGTCGAGTGTTTGCTATTGATCAGGAGACAGCAGATACATCCTTTGATGTTATTCGAGGTACTCTCCTTGTCTGTAATCATAAAGCACATGTACTGGTGACCCAAGTTCCACACACTCGTTTGTGTCACCACAATTTACATGTAAGTTTCCCGAAGTATTGAGAGAGAAGTTGAGTTTGCCATTGAGCTAGTACCAGATACTCAACCCATCTCCAAGCCACCTTATCGAATGGCATTAGTAGAGTTTGGAAGAATTAAAGAAGCAATTGCAAGGATTACTCGATAAGGGATTTATAAGGCCTAGTGTGTCATCATGCGATACACCAGTACTATTTGCCAGAAAGAAGGATGGTAGTTTCCGTCTATGTATAGACTACAGGCTTTTGAATAAAGCAACAATTGAGAATAAGTATCCCCTGCCAAGGATAGATTACTTATTTGATCAGCTGAGAGGGGCTTCAGTGTTTCAAGGATAGATTTGAGATCGGGTTATCATCAGTTAAGGATTAAGGAGGCTGATATACCGAAGACAGCATTTCGGACCCGATATGGGCACTACGAGTTCCTAGTTATGCCCTTTTGGATCGACTAATGCCCCAGCTGCATTCATAAGTCTTTTGAACGATGTCTTCCGAGAATACTTAGATAGATTGATGATAGTATTCATCGATGACATCTTGATTTATTCTGGATCCCGGGAAGAGCATGAATAACATTTGAGGGCTGTGCTCCAGACTCTCCGTGAGAAGAAGATATATGGTAAATTTAATAATTGTGCTTTTTGGTTAGAACATATTATATTCCTTGGACATGTAGTATCTAAGGACGGGGTGCCAATAGATCTGTCCAAGGTAGATGCAATATTGAGATGGGAAAGTCTGAGTACAGTCACGGAGGTCAGAAGCTTATTGGGATTAGTATGGTATTCCCGATGGGTTATCGAAGGGCTTTCACAGATAACAGTTCCATTAACCAGACTAACCCGTAAGAGGTTCAGTTTATATGGCCTGAGTAGTGTGAGCAGAACTTACAAGAGCTCAAACGTCGGTTGAATACGACACTAGTCTTGACCATTCCGAGTGGTCTGAGGGATTTGTGGTGTACAATGATGCTTCCCACTAAGGTCTTGACTATGTGATTATGCAGCATGGTAGAGTGGTAGCTTATGGATCCCGTCAGCTAAAGGATCACGAGCATAATTATTCCACTCACGACTTGGAGTTAGCTACAGTAGTGATTGCACTCAAGATATGACAACATTAATTATATGGAGAAAGATTTCAGATTTTCACTGACCATAAGATCTTAAGTACTTGTTTAATCAGAAGGAGCTGAATATTAGACAACGGAGATGGATAGAGCTCCTTAAGGTTTATGACTGTGAGATTTTATACCATCTTGGTAAGGCGAACGTGGCAGCTGATGCCCTGAGCAAAAAGGGTATGATGTCCTACATGATGATTAAAGAGTGGGACTTATTGGAATAAATTCATCGAACTCAGAATTAGTGTAGATGAGGTTGAGCATGGATATATGGCTAGCCTACAGATTGAACCAAGTATACTAGACCAGATTAGAGCTGGATAGCGAAACGATCAAAGATTACTAGATATGGTTAGCCAGGCAGAGGAGAGATCGCAATCTAAGTTTACGGTCAATGATAATGGATTACTGAGGTACAAAGGCCGTATCTGTGTGCCACATGATGACACCTTGAGACAGAGCATTCTGAAGGAGTCCTATTGTCCTAGATTCACCTTGCTTCCAATTTAGTGGAACAGGAAGCTAAGGGTGTTCAGCTCATCCGTGACAGATCGAGGACCGCACAGAAAAGTTATGCCAATGTGCGCAGACATCCTCTTGAATTTCAGGTTAGGGACTCTGTAATTGTTAAGGTGTCACTGATGAAGGGTATAGTACACTTCAAAAAAAAAAAAAAAAGAGGAAGTGCTACGATTTAAGATTATTCTACTAGTAAAGGTTCTCTAGTAACACCACAAGACAGAAGAAACCACTTGGGAACTAGAGAGCCAAATAAGGGAGAAGTACCCTCACCTAATTGATAGACCAGCTTGAATTCAGAGGACTAAATTCTTAAAAGGTGGGGAGAAGAGAGGAACGGCGGCCACCGACGGTGATTCGGTCCCGATCGAGGCCAGTCAAAGGTTGCCCGGCCAAAGACGAGTCGAATGGCGCCAAAAACGAGCCAAGAACCGACCGAAAACGCCGTGAACGACAGCGAGAACATCTGAATCGATATGGATCGGTTCAGCAAAGGGGTGAACCGGATTGAACCGACTGAACCGGATCGATCTGAACCGGACCGATCTGAACCGGGTTGAATCGGACTAAACCGGTTCAGCCAAGAAAGAAGGGAAAAAAGGAGAAAAAGAGAAAAGGAAAAAGGGAAAGAATTTTTGAGGATACATCGGACTTCGGGTAAGTCGATAAGTGGTCAAAAGTGACCGATTTGAATTTCGGGAAAATTATTTATATTATTTTTAATCGAAAAGTAACCTGGGATTAAATATATAATTGTGCAGTTGTACGACAAAGCCCGAACGAGAGCCGATTGAGCTTCGATTTTTGTATCCCGCATCATATTGGGTAAGTATATTTTAATCCGGATAATTAAAGTCATTTAATATAGAGTTTCGATTATTTTACGGAATTTACGGAATAATTCTGTATAAAAAGGAATATTATTCGAAATTTTACAGTAATTATCGTAAATAGTGTATGGGATATCCAATGAGTTTGGAACGAAGCCCGTTGATTTTTGGTAACCTGAATGAGCCCAGTAAACCCGAAGAAGGAATTTAATTAGTAGAAACGGGCTGAAAATGGGTCGAGGCCCATTAAGGTGCGATTGGGCCCAATAAGAGTAAATTGGCCCAATTACTTAAATCGACTATAGTAAACAGGAGAATTATATTTATTGGGTTAAATAGACATGATAAATAATTATCTGCAGCCCCAGAGACTGGATTAGCAGCAAATCGGATCGGACGAGCCTCCGACAGTGGAATTTAGATACGCGCTCGACGAGAATCGAGGTAAGGGAATTTTGTAGGTGCATAGAGATACCTATACGTAATTTTGAGGGTATGTACATGGTTTAGAATTCCTTAAAGTATCTAGAAATGAAATAATAATTTTTGTGAAAATCGGGGCTTAGGTGAATAAAGAAAAAGATGATTTTGCCCCTGAGAGTAAAATTTACAAAAAGGGTAGTAAGGCAGATAAATTACATGATTTCATGTTTTTAATGCTTTATATGAATGTGTTGCTTTGATTTAAGCAAATATGCACATAGGTTGGCTATTGATTTCTTGAATTATACGAAAGGGAACCGGTTTGTGCCGGTTACTATCTTAAAAGATGTTTTATAAAGATTGAGCAACCTATCATATTTACATGAGTAAAAAGAGTGCTAGAGTCTTTCTAGCACTCAAGTTTACTAATTTATTTCTCATGAAAAGCCGTACTGGAGCATTGCTCGTACGAGAAATTTGTGTGTGCACAAAACCGTGCTGGAGCTTCGCTCGCACGAGATTTTAGATATCATGATATGCATAGCGTGGTGCTGGAGCTTCGCTCACACTAGATGTGAGTTGACATGCATATAGTCGTGCAGAAGCCTCCTGTAGACTGTGTGTCACAGAGAGTTGAGATGCTCGCACATATACTTTGAGACATGGGTTGGTTATCGACATAGTATTGAAGTGGATAAGACCTACGACAGGCACCCCTAGACTATGATACGGGTCCACGGAGTACGTTGTACCTTGTATGTCACACGAAGTACGCTGTACTGTGCAGTCATGATGACTCTATGATGTTACTTGATATTCTGGCGGGTAGGACTTGACCCCACCTCCCGTTGTAGTTGTGATACCCTGCACACCGGGATCCGTGTAGCCTGGGATCACAGGGACAAAGTATGGCCATATTTTTCATACAGTAACCTACATGCCTCACATGATATCATACGGTCTGGATAGACCAGGACAAACCCGAGGGAGGGGTAATGTCCCGATTTATGTTTTTAAAAGAGATGTGATTCAATGAATCAAGGTATTCCCGAGAGATGGGTTTAGCCTTGATGTGGTTGTTTTATGATGAAACAAATGAGTTTTAAAGTGATGAGTTTTGTGATTAAACAAATGAGTTTTAAAGTGATGAGTTTATGATGAAACTAATAAGTTTTAATGTGACGAGCATGAGATCTCATACATGATGATTTTTCCATGTTTGTTTTATATGTCGACTTCATGATTTCTCTTATACGATATATACATACATATGACATCATTTTAGTCATACCTCATGCTCCAAATACAAACGATTTTATATCATGACATTATCAGCACGTAGATAGTATAGTTATCTACCTGCTTACATTATTGCCTTACTGAGCTGTTTATGCTCACTCTTTCATTTTCCACCCCACAGGGTACATTTAGTAGAAGAGAACGACAGTAGTCATATCCACTGCTTCTTATCAGGATCAGGTATACACATTTGTATAATTTTTGTATCTGAACATATAGAGGCACAGTACTGTACATGGATGTAATACTGGGGATGTATTTAGTTTAAAATAAATTGATATGTAAATGAAATATGAAAAGGAATGGTAAATAGGTGAGAGGTGACTAACACCGAATCATAGCCCAACTGTTTAGTAGTGTGACTGTTCACGATGGGTAAGGAAATGAAAAAGTGAAAAATTTACTCTGATTTTTAGGTAATTTGGGTCGTGACAGAAAAGATGGTATCAGAGCTGAGTTGGCCTGATATGAGTCGGTGTTAGTGGTTAAGTAAATTTACATCCCCATGTATTGTGCATTGTTTAGATACAATTGTGTATATCAAGGTGGAACAACAGCTAAGAATTTAGTTTCGAATGCAAGAATATAGTTTTTATAAATGATAGCCGCTATGGTAGAGGGGCGAGTACACATGCTCGAGACCATAGAGATCGGCCTGAGAATCTAATGAGTTGTAACATGAGACTCAAGATGAGAGTGAGGTGGAGGCTGATGATGAACATACTCCACAGAATCATATAAAGACACCAAACAGTATTGAGACACGCTCCGAGAGGATGGAGTGAAGTGTAGAAAATATTTCAGAGTTGTTTACTCAATCTATGCTGACAGTTGAGGATAGGCAGAGTAAAGCCTAAACAGATGCCTCTGACAATAGAGATTTTCACACCCCTCTGGTATATAGCGAAGTAAAGAAACCAATAGTTACTGAGGACTGGGTGTATGAGATAGCGAAGTGCTATGGATTCTTTCGATGTATGTCGACCGAGAAGGTGACTTTTAAATACGTTTATGTTAGAGGGTGAGACGGAACATTGGTGGAAGTCCGCTCAACCCATTTGAATAGTTAGACGTCCAGAGCCGACATGAGAAGTATTTCTAGATGTATTCCGATTAGCTCATTACCTATGTCGAGGCAGCGCAGAATACAGTTGCGTGAAGAAGATCATGTGTTGCACGCCTCTGAGATTGGGAAAGGTAGTAAGGGCCGAAATAGAGACAAAAGAGAATAGAGAATGACAGAGATGTCAGAGCGGGAAAGAGACCAGTTGGTAAGACATTAGAGCTGATGAGTCACGGGGTAAGATTATTGGTAAGGCCCCAGTGTATCCAATTCAACACTTATGAGGGGTATTGTGATTGGAGAACCCCGACCTACTACGAAGCAGTGTAGCAGTGTAAGCAAAGTTAGCAGTTTAGGATGTGTGGTAGATACCACGGAAGTAAAGGCCTACACTTACACCTTATTAACTAAAATAGGAGTTAAGTGTGGTAAGACATTCGACTTAATTAATGATTGCTTAGAGTTGGGTGAGACTGCCCCACAGAAGGGCAAAGAGACATAGAAAATCTTATTGATATCTCTGCACCAAAAAGGGAGGCCACAGCCGAAGAGAAAGGGAAAATAGGCTGTTGGATGAGGGCGAGTGTATGCCTTAGACTAGGACACTATTGATGTTTCATATGAAGTGGTGAAAGATACCACACTAGTTAAGAATAGTGAAGTCATTAATTTAATTAATCCTGGTGCCACGTATTTAGTCATACCGCCTTCAATTGTATATAAGTTAGTAAAAGACGCGAATGCCTACACCTTTGGGCATAATGCCAATAGTTAGTACCCCAACGAAGGAGGGTTAATTAACGGAATAATTATGAAGAAATTGTAAGTCGAAAACGGGGGAAGAAGTATAAGTCAGCCAATTTTATTCAATGGAATATGAATAATTTGAAGTAATATTTGAGAATAAATTAATTGGCTACAAATTATCATGTTCAGATTTCTATCCTAAAGTGTGATATGGTTACCCCTGAAAAGTATACTGTAAGTTTTGATAAGTACTAAAAAAGGGGTGCAACAATTGAAATTAAAGGAATAAATGATTATACTCACGGAATGAGTAATGATAGAGTTGGTTATAAGTAATATACGAAAAGGAGATAAGCTTTTAGATGCGATAGATCCTGAATAAGAGATAGACTGGAATAAGAGGCGTATGCAAGGTAAGAATATCTCTGATACGTGAAGTAAATTGGGATTAAAGCCATTAGTAGTAAGTATGAATTGTGACCACATGGACTGATATGTAAAGTAATTGTGGTCAAGTCTGAGGGTTAATAAAGGTATTTCAAAATACCTCCCCGCCTGAAGACTTGACAGCTTCTAAAAGTATACACACGTAACTTATAAATTAAAATGCGATAGTCGTAATATATACATTTAAAATTAGGGTACCTTTACTGGTACGATAAGAAATATAGAATTCGATTAATCAGGAAAGTTAAAAATTTAAAATTTTATAAAAACCGTTAAAAAGGAAATGACACAGGTTAGTAGCTTGAACGGAAGCGATTTTGAAAGACATTTTACGTTTATGCGTACATAGGTCAAGGAAATGGGTAATTGAAATATTCAATAGGACTCAATTACGACAAGTTATTTAAACTTTACCTGGACCGATTTGTTATCATCCTTATTGATGATATTCTGGGTGTATTTAAAGTCCAGGGAAAATTATAAGCAACAATTGAAAATTGCTTTTATAGATGGTTTGTTGCGAGTTCTCAACATGGTCTACTTGATTGACACGTTTAACTTAGAAAAAGTTGTATTTGAATGGGATGATAGATGTGGCAGGAGTTTTGGTATATTGAAGTAATAAACTGACCACCGCATTTATTCTCACCATACCCAACAGATTAAGAGGTTATCATGAGTCTATGGATACCTCAAAATAATGAATGGGCTGTGTATTGATGCAAAATGGGAAGATAGTCGATTGTGGATTTAGATGACTCAAGGATCATGAAATAAACTATCTAACCCATGATTTAAAGTTGACAGCGATAGTGGTATTGAGTATATGACAATACTCTGTATACAGTGAGAAATTTTGGGTATGCACTGATCATAAAGCCCCAAGTATCTATTTTCACAGAAAGAGGCGAATATGAGAATACATAGTGGGTTAGAGCTTCTGAGAGATTTTGATTGTGAAAAATTGTACCACCCAGGAAAGGCTAATGTAATGACTGATGCCATGAGTAGAAAGAGTCTTGGGATGGTATTACATATGATGGTCAGGGAGCGTGAGCTGCTAGAGCAGTTATGAGCCTCAGTAGTGATGTGATCCCTTTTGATGATGACAATGATTGTGTGACAGCTAGCCTGAGACTAGAACCGGATGAGAGTGCCCGGATTCAACAGGATTAGCGTGATGATCGGCAAGATGTCGATAGTGTGGGTCAGAGTCAGATGGGTACAGTGATAAAGTTCACAGAGAGAGATGATGGCTTACTGAGGTTCAGAGACAGTATAAGTGCTCCCCAAGACCATAGTTGATGAGGTAGAGTTATTATCAGAAGCTCACTCTTCGGGATATATAGTGCATCCAAGAAGTAAGAAATATATCGAAATCTTAGAAAAGAGTATTGGTGGTCAGTTATGAAAAGAGATATAGTGGAGATTGTGGAAGGGTGTCTCATGTGTCAGCAGAATAAGGTAGAGTATTAGAAGTCTGCAGGGTTAGTGCAGCCTCTACCTATATATTGACACGACACGAAAAATGGGAGCAAGTCTCCATGGATATTATGAAGGGTTACAAAGGACCCGGATGAATCATAAGGCTATCTGGGTGATAGTCGATAGATTAACTAAGTCTACCCACCTTCTGGTTAGGAAATCCCTAGATACTCTGAGTGTGTAGGCGAATTTATGTGTATGGAAAATTGTGGAACACCAAGTATTTTCCAAAGAGCATGGTACAGATAGGGATTCCCGCTTCACTTCCTATTTTTGGGAACGTTTTTCAAGAAGCTATGGGAACCCGACTCAGGGTTAGCAGAGCTTTCAATCCTCAGACAGATGGTCAGTCAAAGAGGACTGTATAGGTTCTGTAGTATATGATGAGAGCGTGTGCCATTTATCTTATAAGCTCCTAGGATGATCAGTCGTAACTAATCAAATTCGCCAATAATATCAGTTGTCACTTGAGTATCGGGATGACTTTAGATGGTCTGGCCGTAAGGGTTGTTTCCCCGATTTGGATAAGAAGAAGTGGGTGACAAATAGAAATTGTTCTCGAATTGGTAAGACAAACCTCTGAGGATGTTCAGTTAATTATGGAGGATTAAGAACACCTCAGAGCAGATAGACAAACTATGCTAACAAGAGACAGAAACCATTGAAATTCACCGATGGTGAATTAGTATTGTTGAAAGTTATTGGTCCTAAGGACGTAACAAGATTCGGAAAGAGATTGGACAAAGTGGGAGATAAGACCTGTAGGTTGGCGTTACCACCTAAATTAGCAGGCATCCACAATGTGTCCTATCTTATGATGCTTCGAAAATACTGTCCGGATCCAACGTATGTGATCAGGTACGAGCTTCAACAGTTTAGCTCAATGAAAGGATAACATATGATTGGAAAATCGATTTGGGTATTAGATGGAAGGAGAAAGTGTTGAAGTTTAAGATGATCTCCCTAATTAAAGTCCTTTGGTAGTAGTACACTCCGAAAAAGTCACATAAGAGTTAAAGAGTATGATATGTGTGAAATATCCGGAGTGATTTACAAACTAACTTAGTTCTAATTTGGAGGATCACATTTCTTAAGCGGGGGACATTTTGTAAGACCCGAATTATATCGTAATTTCGTATGAAGCATTGAAAATGGTCCTAAATTAAATGAAACGGGATTTGGACAGGAGGTAAGGATTTAAAATACGAAATGAGTGAGTATTCGTGAAGGGAAGTCGGGTTAAATTAATCCCAAACACGTGAAGGGCAAAATAGTCAAAAGACCGAAAGCCGGAATAAATTCGATAAGAGAATTTAATTAAAAATAATGGTTTAAGAATCTTGATCAATAACGAAAAAATAATTAAATTTCGAGTCCAATTGATAAAGATCCAAAATTTTTAGAAATACCGAAAAGTCACTTGGGACAATATCCCGAAAATACGGAAAAATTATATCCAAAAAATGGTTAAAAATATAATAAATTAAATTAAATTAAATTGTTTGGAATAAAATAATATAATTGTAGATATTTTAGAATATTTTTGACAAAAATAATGAATATAATAATAATAAACTAATTTATAAATAATAATAAATAAAAATAATAACAATTGTAAAAAAAAGGAAAGAATCAGCAATTATCAGGGAGAGAGAAGATCGACATGGAAACCGAGGAAACTACCCGCGCGTGGCCGATTGACCCACGGCCACCAGCGATCATCAAGCGTCGACGAAGGGCCGAGGAGGAAGAGGAGAGGCCGACGAAGCTCTGGGCACCAGTGATGCGCCGTCAGGAGGCCAAAAATCGCCGAACGGGGGAAGAGAAAGCCACGAGGAAAATGGGGTTGATCCCGGCGATCCACGGCAGCTGGGCGTGAACGGTGGGTACCGACGAGTTCAGGAGGGGGAGCCGGTTCTTTTAAGACCGGTATCGGTCGGCGAAACCACCAAAATCTGGCGGATCGAGGGAGAGAAGGCCGAGAGGGAGAAGAGAGGAACGACGGCCACCAACGGTGATTCGGTCCCGATCGAGGCCAGTTGAAGGTTGCCTGGCCAAAGACGAGTCGAATGGCGCCAGAAACGAGCCGAGAACCGGTCGGAAACGCCGTGAACGGCGGCTAGAACATCTGAACCGGTACGGACCGGTTGAGCAAAGGGGTGAACCGGATTGAACCGGACCGGTCTGAACCGGGTTGAACCGGACTGAACCGGTTCAGACAAGAAAGAAGGGAAAAAAGGAGAAAAAGAGAAAAAAGAAAAAGGGAAAGAATTTTCGGGGATACACCAGACTTCGGGTAAGTCGATAAGTGGTCAAAAGTGACCAATTTGAATTTCGAGAAATTTATTTATATTATATTTAATCGAAAAGTAACTTGGGATTAAATATATAATTGTGCAGTTGTACGACAAAACCCGAACGAGAGCCGATTGAGCTCCGATTTTCGTATCCCGCATCATATTGGGTAAGTATATTTTAATCCCGACAATTAAAGTCATTTAATACAGAGTTTCGATTATTTTACGGAATTTACGGAATAATTCTGTATAAAAAGGAATATTATTCAAAATTTTACAGTAATTATCGTAAACAGTGTATGGGATGTCCAATGAGTTTGGAACGAAGCCCGATGATTTTTGGTAACCTGAATGAGCCAGTAAACCCGAAGAAGGAATTTAATTAGTAGAAACGGGCTGAAAATGGGTCGAGGCCCATTAAGGTGCGATTGGGCCCAATAAGAGTAAATTGGCCCAATTAGTTAAATCGACTATAGTAAACAGGAGAATTATATTTATTGGGTTAAATAGACATGATAAATAATTATCGGCAGCCTCAGAGACTGGATTACCAGCAAATCGGATCGGACGAGCCTCCGACAGTGGAATTTAGATACGCGCTCGACGAGAATCGAGGTAAGGGAATTTTGTAGGTGCATAGAGATACCTATACGTAATTTTGAGGGGATGTACAGGGTTTAAAATTCCTTAAAGTATCTAGAAATGAAATAATAATTTTTGCAAAAATCGGGGCTTAGGTGAATAAAGAAAAAGACGATTTTACCCCTGAGAGTAAAATTTACAAAAAGGGTAGTAAGGCAGATAAATTACATGATTTCATGTTTTTAATGCTTTATATGAATGTGTTGCTTTCATTTAAGCAAATATGCACGTAGGTTGGCTATTGATTTCTTGAATTATACGAAAGGGAACCGGTTTGTGCCGGTTACTATTTTAAAAGATGTTTTATAAAGATTGAGCCACCTATCATATTTACATGAGTAAAAAGAGTGCTAGAGTCTTTCTAGCACTCAAGTTTACTGATTTATTTCTCATGAAAAGCCGTACTGGAGCATTGCTCGTACGAGAAATTTGTGTGTGCACAAAACCGTGCTGGAGCTTCTCTCGCACGAGATTTTAGATATCATGATATGCATAGCGTGGTGCTGGAGCTTCGCTCGCACTAGACGTGAGTTGACATGCATATAGTCGTGCGGAAGCCTCCTGTAGACTGTGTGTCACAGAGAGTTGAGATGCTCGCACATATACTTTGAGACATGGGTTGGTTATCGACATAGTATTGGAGTGGATAAGACCTACGGCAGGCACCCCCAGACTATGATATGGGTCCACGGAGTACGCTGTACTGTGTATGTCACACGGAGTACGCTATACCGTGCATTCATGATGACTCTATAATGTTACTTGATATTCTGGCGGGTAGGACTTGACCCCACCTCCCGTTGCAGTTGTGATACCCCGCACACCAGGATCCATGTAGCCTGGGATCACAGGGACAAAGTATGGCCATAATCCTCGATTTTTCATACTGTAACCTACATGCCTCACATGATATCATACGGTCTGGATAGACCAGGACAAACCCGAGGGAGGGGTAATGTCCCGATTTATGTTTTTAAAAGAGATGTGATTCAATGAATCAAGGTATTCCCGAGAGATGGGTTTAGCCTTGATGTGGCTGTTTTATGATGAAACAAATGAGTTTTAAAGTGATGAGTTTTGTGATTAAACAAATGAGTTTTAAAGTGATGAGTTTATGATGAAACTAATAAGTTTTAATGTGACGAGCATGAGATGTCATACATGATGATTTTTCCATGTTTGTTTTATATGTCGACTTCATGATTTCTCTTATACGATATATACATACATGTGACATCGTTTTAGACATACCTCATGCTCCAAATACAAACGATTTTATATCATGACATTATCAGCATGTAGATAGTATAGTTATCTACCTGCTTACATTATTGCCTTACTGAGCTGTTTATGCTCACCCTTTCATATTCCACCCCACAGGGTACATTCAGTAGAAGAGAACGACAGTAGTCAGATCCGCTGCTTCTTATCAGGATCAGGTATACACATTTGTATAATTTTTGTATCTGAACATATAGAGGCACAGTACTGTACATGGATGTAATATTGGGGATGTATTTAGTTTAAAATAAATTGATATGTAAATGAAATATGAAAAGGAATGGTAAATAGGTGAGAGGTGACTAACACCGAATCATAGCCCAACTGTTTAGTAGTGTGACTGTTCACGACGGGTAAGGAAATGAAAAAGTGAAAAATTTACTCTGATTTTTAGGTAATTTGGGTCGTGACACCAGCAGCCAAGACGCGTCGTGGATCACACTGAAAAACGCTAGAAACGGAGGAGGAACCCGCGGAAGAGAAGTCTCGATCGGCGGCCATCGGCGTCGATTCGAGTAACACCAAGGGCCGATTTTGGAAGCCCAGGCCGTGGCGCGCCGATTGGTGTCGAAATCGTACTGGGAACCGGTCGGACTGTGCCGGCACGACCAAATGTTGCCTGAACCTGCCGAACCGGACTGAACCGGCCGAACCGAACCGAGTTGAACCTGCGGTTTGAACCGGGTTGAACCAGACCGGATCGGTTCAGCCAAAAAGAGAAGGAAAAAAAGGAAGAAAAAGGGAAAAAGAAAAAGAGGAATAATTGGGAAAAATTTTAGTGATGCAATCGAGCTTCGAGTAAGTCGGTAAGCGGTCGAATTGACTGATTTAATTTTCGAAATATTTAATTTTATTATCAATGGACTGAAAGTTTACTCAAAAAAATATTAAATTGTGTAGCTCGACAATTGGCATCAACCGAGAGCTCGAGACAGTCTCAATTCACATACTATCATGGAATCTCGGGTAAGTAACCCTTATTTACAATAATTTTACATCGTTATGCGTGATTGATATTTAACGCATAAATTATGGATTTAATTTCTGCATAAATGAATTAAATTCGGAAAAATTGGATAAATTATCGTAAATATTAAATTGAGATATCCGAAAATTTAGAACGAGGCTAAATAAATACTGCTGGGCCCAATGAGCCCAATAGGCCTCGATAAAGTGTGGTAAACGGGCTTAAGGTCGATTAAGGCCCATTAAGGTGCAATCGGGCCCAATATGGGTAAACAGGCCCAATGATTTAAATTAAGCTCAGAAAGTATGAAATACAATTAAATTGTATTGTAATTGACCTGATGAATGTGTATCCGCAGTTTCGGAGATTGGATTGGGAGCAAATCGGACTGCGTGACGAGTCATCAGTGGAAAGGTCAGACTGTACAGAAAAATGAGGTAACGGAATTATGTGAGTAGCTAGAGGTAGCTACACGTATTTTGATAGCTTTTCTGTACACTGAATATGTATGTATACATTGATATTGTATAATGATCCTAAAAGTAGTTTAAATGATTTTAAGGATCGAATTAGGTGAAAGACTATTTTACCCCTATTGAGGGAAGTTCACCTAAGGATGGTGAAAGCATGACATGCACGAAATGCATGATTTAAGTAATTTCTGAATTAAGAAACTTTATTGATTTTTAAACAAAAGGAAAACGATAGATTGGCCAATAATTGTATAAGTTTCCTAAAATAACACTACGTAAGTGTTATTGGTATTTAAATGAAATTATTTGGAAAAAGGGCCAACTATCAAGTTTATATGGAAACAGATAGTGCTGACACGTAGTTCGCACTATATCTGCGTTTGTGAATGTGCATAAATGTGCTTGAGCGGTTGCTCGCACCGACTTGTGACATCATATACATGACATGTGCTAGAGCGATTGCTCGCACTGATTTTTATTCCTATGAAATGCATGAGAAGTGCTGGAGCCTAGCTCGCACTTTGTTTTGACATGTTTTGATTTGTTTTGACGTAGTATGCATAAAGAGGTGCTGGAGCGATTGCTCGCACTAGTTTTAATGATTTGACATGCATGAGAGATGCTGGAGCTTAGCTCGCATCCTGTTTTGATTTAATTATGCATGAAGCCGTGCTAGAGTGTAACTCGCATGAGATTTGATTTAATAATGCATAAAGCCATGCTGGAGTGTAACTCGCAGGAGATTTGATTTACTTGAGCATTCATTTGTGCTGGAGCGTTACTCGCACAAAGTTTTATATGGTTTTCATAATTCATTTGAATGTCGTACTGGAGTTTTTCTCGTACGAGGTTTTCATTGAGTTTTTATACATATCTGTACTAGAGAATTGCTCGTATGTGGATTTTACATGAATTTATAATCAGTTTAAGTCGTACTAGAGCACTGCTCGTACGCAGATTTCATTGATTTCTATGACACCGTTCTAGATCTTCGCTCGCACGAGGTTTTTTGATATCATGAATATGCATGGAGCCGTGCTTGAGCTTCGCTCGCACAGGGAATTGTATTACATGCATATAGCCGTGTTGGAGCCTCCTGTAGACTGTGTGTCACAGTGAGATGATATGCTCACACGTGCATTCTGAGACAGAGATGATATGGGTGGATAAAACCTATTACAGGCACCCCTGATTGAACTTGGGTTCACGGAGTACGTTGTACCGTGTATATCACGCGGAGTACGCTGTACCATGGGGATTGTTGGAGTGGAGTGGCATTAGCCACAAGGCAGCAAGCCTTGCCCTCGCAATCCTGGTGTTATGCTGTTCTGGCGGGTAGGACGACCCACCTCCCGTTTCAGGTGTGATACCCCGCACACTAGGTACCGTGTTGCTAGGGATCACTAGGATATGGCCATAGTCCTCGATGTTACTGATAATTACCTGATTGTCTCACATGATATAACTTGTGGTCTGTTAGACCAGGGTAGACCTAAAGGAGGGGTCAGGCCCCCGATTTGACGATTTTATGATTTCATGATTTTATGATATGTGACCCTGAAAGAAGGGTGGTTTTATAACTGAAGTTTTACAATGAATTGTTTTATGAGATTATTGACCCAGAAGGGTTAGTTTATACTGCAGTTTTAATGAATTGATTTAAATGCAGCAGCATGATGATATTTTCCATGCTTTTATTCAAATTCATGATTTGTCTTACATGACATGAAAGAATGCATGATCTTGTTTTAATTCATGCTAAGTATGATTTAATGATGTCACATAAAATGCTATGAATGCATGAATTACATGATTTATATATGCACAAATAGTTTTGGATAAACTATGGCATTAAATATGCATGACTTTGTGCGTGAAATTTTAAATGAAAAGAAATGGATTTAAGGGCATGGCATTATGAGCATGTAGATAGTTGAGCTATCTACTTACTTGCATAATTGCCTTACTGAGCTTGTGGTTTGCTCACCCCCCTTATTTTCCCATCTTTTCAGAGTACTTGCCATAGTTATTGAGTGGCTGAGGACTTGCATGCTTGGTATTCACTGCTTCCCATCGAGAGACAGGTATACACATTTGTATAGTTTTGTATCTAAATATGTAATGCACAGTACTGTAAACGGATATGATGTCGGGGATGTAGTGTTATAAATATCATTGGGTATGTATTTAATTAAAGTCAAAAGATAGTAAACTCTGATATATGAATATGATTATGGAAATGATATGGTAAATAGGTGAGAGGTGACTAACACCGAATCATAGCCCAACTGTGTTTGTAGGATGGTCACGACGAGAGAAATGTAAGAATTAAATAATAAATGAAAAAGCGAAAAAAAAATTTACTCTGATTTTTAGGAAATTTGGGTCGTGACACAGGGTGCTAAAGTCTAACTCGCACCAAATTTTCACATGATTTGTGTAACAGAGTGCTAGAGCTTAGCTCGCACTAGTTTTACTTGATTTTATGAGAGTGTTGGAGCATCGCTCGCCTAGTTTTATGAGTACATGCGATGAGCCGTGCTTGGAGCGTCGGGTAGACTGTGTGTCACACCGATTAAATAGGCTCGCACGTGCGTTTTGAGACAGGGCATGAGTATGGATATGAGATATGGGTCCACAGAGTACATTGTACCGTACAAGTAGCATGGAGTACGTTGTACCATGTTGGGATTGATTATGTGGCATCTTCGGATGCGAGGGGCATCTTCAGATGCGAGTGATCGGACAGGATCGACGGGATAGACTGAACCACCTCCCAAGGCGATTCTCGATCGTGGTGAGACCTCATACACTAGGATCCGTGTAGCAATGGGATCACGAGGGCATATGGTCATAGTCCTCATTATTTGCTCGAGATATATATATCTATTGCCTAGTCTCGCATGTTGATGTTTTTGAGAAACACGTTTTGTGGATTTTTTTTGTGAGTTTGGATCACCCGAGGAAGGGGTCGGATCCTGACTGAGATATGATATTGATGAGATGAAATTGGGTTTTAAGCTGAATTTTCATGATGTTATTTTCCATGCTATTTAAACCCATGAATGATGTAAACCGGTTTTACATGACATTCATTATATTGCATGTTATTATTGCTTTGAAAAGCATTTGATTGCATGGTTTGGTGTGAGTCAGGAACACCTAAGGGAGGGGTTGAGTCCTGGCTGTGTTGTGAAATTTTAACGAGAATGAAATGCTTTAAATGGATTTGTATGTTGAGTTTTTCATGCTCTTTGAAATTCGTATTTAAACTTGTTTTACATGACATCATGAATTGTAGCATCTGTTTTGAAATGTGTGGAGAAAGGGTGGTTTATGCATGTCACCACATTCATGTAGGTAGTATGGTTGCCTACTTGTTCGTAGGACTGCCTTATTGAGCTTGATGTGCTCACCCCTTTTATCATCTCACATAGATCATTCTAGTAGATTTTGAGGCGACGGAGTACTGCATTACTAATATCCGCTGCTACCCATCATTTTGAGGTATATACATTTGTACATATTGTATCTAAATAAGAATAACATAGTAATATGTTTGTAAGTAACTTTCGGGGATTTATAGACACTGTAAACACTTGTAAATGAATTAGAAAGAATTAGTTAAAAACTCATGTGTTTACCTCTCTTTTAATAAGGAATTAAGTTATATGGTGAATGAATGGTGGGATTGGAATTGACGCACAACCCAATTGTTAGTGGAGTGTGGTCACGATCAGAGGACAAGTAAGTATAAAAGAAAAACGAAAAATTTACTCTGATTTTTGTGTCGTGACAGGTAGCCACTAATTTCCTTAGGTTTTGTTAGTCCTTCTCAAATTTAACACCAAAATTAACTTTAAAATTATTACTAATTTCATTCATAACCAAATTAAATAAGAACAACAATTTCCTATCTTAATTCCCTTCGTTTATCTGAAACTCCTCTTGATGTCCCCTTTGGTATTATTATTTTTAATCTAACATAAAAAATTGCACTTTAATTTCATCATTTAACAAATTCATATTGAAATTAAATAAACAAAGTAATTCTTACCCAATTTCATGGGGTGGCTGAACTACCTATGCCAATTCCCTTGAAATTTCTTCAATTCAATTCATAAAATATCCTTATCTCTTCAAAGATTGAAATTCCCCTCATGCAAACAATTATCCTCTTATCCTTTCTTTTTTTCCCCTCTTATATGTTTCCTTCCTTTCACACTTCTTTTCTGATTTGTAAATGGAATAATCAAAATTTTCTTCTCTCTCTCACTCATACCTCCTCTAACTTAAGAACAAAACCCTATTCTTGATTTTAGGTTTTTCTCTTCTTAATTTTGTAATTGGCATGATGAAATTTCTCTTTTCTCTCTCACTCATGCCTTCTCTAACTTAAGAATAAAACCTTTTCTTGATTTTAGGTTTTTCTCTTCTCTTTTCTTTCTCTAAAACCTACACTAATACCAATTTTCTTTTGTTTCAGTTTTGGTTTACAAAAGGTAAAAGAGAATGTTAAAGTGGTCGAATGGTTAAAGGGGACGGGCGACGGCTTGAGTAAAAGTGCAAAGAGATAATTTATGTTTTATGCCTCCTTTTATCAAATTTTCCTTTGACCCACTAATAGGCAATTTCTTTTATTATGTTTGGACTATTTGAAACATTGTTTCCATTTCCATTAAAACTCTTTCAATCTCTTTTAAATCAAACAATAGCCCTAATTCCCATTAAACATTTCAATTTAATCATAATCCTTTTAATTACTTAATTCAAGTTGAACTTTCGACAATTAAACTATATTTATCTACAAGGAGTCTAAGGACATGCTATATATGATTGGAAAGATATTTAAATTGGCTTTCAATAGAATTTAAATCACCTAAATCTGAATTCCCAATCAAAAGTTATGCTTGAGTCATTACTGATAGCTTACTAGACGAAATTCTTGCACTTGACGAATCTCTTAAAATTTCCTGTTATTAATGTACAACTAATTAGAAAGTGAGCTTAATATGGTCAGAAAGATAATTGAGTTAAATTTTTAGCAAAATCAAAATCACTTTGATTAGAGTTCTCTAGCAGGAGAGATCTACAATTTATTGTAGGCTACTCACTTGTAAAACCCCATGCACATAGGTTCACTTTGAGATTTCATAAAAATTAATTACAATAAATTAAATTGCAAGCCTTAAATTTCTAGAAATGTATTTAAGTTATCTAGGAAATGGCTTTTAGTTCACCTTAAATTGGCGATTCCTATTATAACTTATGTTTGATTTAGTGCAAGGTTGACTGACCAAGTTGCCTAAACGTGACTGCACATAAGCTAACTTTTGTAATGACTCAAAATAAATTAGGAAGTGAGCCATATCTTAAGGTAATTAAGTTAACTATCATGAAAAGTTTATGGCTTGTCAATTGGTTTCCTAAATTTTCTGTTGGGGCTAAAACAGTACTAAAAGCTCAAATTTCCTACTCATTCAGTAATACTTAATAAATAAACCTCAATTTAAATTCCAATTTCATATTAATTGGTACAAATAGACGTAGCAAATATTTAAGGTTTCATAGTGGCCATGATACTTAACTTGGTGTGCCTATTGCGATGAGAAGATGTTGGCCATGGCCATCGAGATACGAACCCACCAATGATTGTGTTGAACACACTTGATATGGGCTTGTGATTAGTTGGTGTTTCCTCCTCATTTTTTCCCCATGACATCTTGTTCACATTTCTTGTTGGTCATTTCTATCCTTTCATATATAATATCGTCGATTTCATCCTAAAGGCTTACCACGTGCCTCAACATCTCTTCTTTCAAACTTTCTTACTCTTAAACCTTGCCCATCTATAACATACATGTTCAACATCCCTCGCCTAATCAAATCTTCATATGATTTTTAAGCTCTACACTTCTATCAATGGTGAATCAATAGCCCTTTTGGAATGTTCAATACTTGGCTTTATCTCTCCCAAGCTTTTTTATTTCCTTAAGCGACCTTAGAAGGTCTTCATTTTCCATAATGGTGAAAATCTCTCACCTTGGCCTTTCGACTGAAATGTAGAATTGGTAAGCATTTATCGGAAGGCTTCACTATCACACAAACCCATCTTGCCTTAGATTCTTGTTCCTTCTTATGGTGACTTCCCTTTAAATTGTTCATTCTCTTGTCCTTTAATCGTCATTACTTTTTCAGCATTAATGTACTTTTCTACCTTTAACAGAAGATCAACAAAATCTCTTGGTTGTTTTCTGGTCAACGACTTAGTGAAGTCTTTGTCTCACTTTTCTCCCATTGGTAAAAGCAGTGATGGGTTCAATCACAAGGGTGGCCATCCAACTATATATATTTGTTACGACCTGGAAGATGCGACATTTTGGACACTTCGCTACAGAAGTATAAAAATTTGGCTAAAATTTTCATTTCTCTTTATCACTTGTTTATGTTGTGAGCTCAGTCCTACATTAGTATCCAATCGATATCTACTTTATACACTTTAAGGTAGGTTACCTATAGTCCCAGTCCAATATCATTGCTTAATGGCTTATGTCTTTTGTTTTATTTCATTACCAAGAATCATTCATTTACATCCTGAACTTGAGCTTCAATTACACAATAGATCTCCTGAATATAAACTGTGCAAACTTTGAAATATTGACTTCAAAGCCGATATTGATGGCGCTGCTACTACACCTCTCATCTGAACTTGTGGTAGAAAGTAAATAGGGTGAGCTTTGGGCAAAACTCTATAAACATCCAACACAAGTACAAAAGTCATAGCATACTGATACTAAATTCTAATGCATGTCTAATGCATTCGCATTCGATCAATTTCTTATCACTTATCTGATTCAATCTTTCGAACCATATTAAAAGTTCTATTTTTCTTAAGTTTAGACTAGAACTCTATCTAGACGTTTTCAAGTCTTTTAGGCAGAGAGTGTCACGACCTCCCCTCCCGTGACCTACCAAAAACCACCACAAATTTTTTTCACATTTTACTTATCCTTCCTTCTGTCATAACTCAACACCAAACCGTTGGGCTGTGATTCGATATTAGCCACCTCAACCACATTTATTCCATAACATGCATACATGTCAATACAAATATTCTATTGACTGTAAGTATTCTTTTCTTAAAAGTAAATTTCATATACATTAATACAAATACTTGTACATAAACATCCTCGACCGTACATTCGTTTACATAACTGTGCTTTTACATTGTTCAATAAAAAACGTTCAAATGTGTATACCTTTCATAAGACGGGTATGCAGCGAATCAAGGAATACCGATCCTCAGCTGTGTCCAACTATTGCGGACGCTCTATAGAGAGGAGGAAATAAAAAGGGGGTGAGCTCACAACTCAGTAAGGAAATAAGGCAAGCAAGTAGATAACCACACTATCTATAAAATATAATTCTCATGCCCTCGAATCATTTCCTTTTCGATTAGCATCTAAAGCATGTGTCTTTCTTAAAACATTTATGCAATATATATATATATATATATATACACACAAATCGTCAGTATGAACTGAAAACATGCTGGTTTAATAATCTTAGCAATTTATACAAAACGTTGCATTTCTCATGTAATTAATATAAATCACATTTTATCATGCCATTTCAATTAAATCAAAACAATATGGAATTTCAACATGTAAAAACATGGAAAATTTGGGTCTCACCCATCCCTTGGGTTGCCCTTTCACACACAAGGTCACATATCGAGGCTCAACCCATCCCTCGAGTCTACCCAATTATAAAAACTCATGGGACAATTCAAACAACAAATATCAGTAAGGTGAGATAGGTGACTACTTGTTTCGAGATTATGATCATAAATCATTTTCTGTGATCCCAGGCTACACAGTACTCGGTGTACCGGGCCTCACATTTGCTATAACGGGAGGTGGGTCAAATCCTCAACTGTCAACTCATAACCCTATATCATCGTGTACTCACGGTACATCGTACATAGTGACATAAACGGTACAAAGTACTCCATGGACCCAATCTTCATAGTCGAGGTGCCTACCATAAGTCTTAGCCCTCATACCATGGATAATAATTTTGATAGCCCTCGGCCATATCTCAAAAATTGGCACGTACGGGCATATAATCGATGCGACACACAGTCTGCACAGGCTCTCAACACAACTATTTCAAGCTATCTCATTCAAAACCAGTACATACGAGTAAACTCCAAACACGAACTCATGCATAAGGTCATACAAATCTAGTGTGAGCAATGCTCCCAACAGTATGTCATGTAAAATTGAGTATGAACAATGCTCCAATACTCCATCATGCATCAATCAATAAAACTGAGTACGAACAACGCTCCAGTACTTTATCATGCACAAATTGCATTAAAATCAAGTACGAGAAATACTCAAGTACTATGCGATGCATATCTCATAAAATCTAGTGCGAGTATTACTATAGCACCAATGGTTTTCACACAAACCCGATAGATGGCTTATTTAAATTGAATTGCACTTAATTAAATCAAATCGGCACTAAAATGTGTTGTTTAAGCATATAACATGAAAATATTAGTCAATCTATCAATGCAACTGTTATAACTAGTCATAAACATGCTTCCTAAGATTTTTACCCTTATTTGGGTAAAACCATAATTTTATCTTATCGGTTCCTATCGAAACTTTTCTATACACGAAATTTCATATACAATATAATTAATCGAAATTCTATTTGAAATATGTGTAGCTACCTCTAGCTACTCATGGAATTCCCTTACCTCGGATCACGTCACGTGACCTTACTTCCTCAGTGCTGGTCACTCTCGCAGTCCGATCAGCTTCTAATATAAATTTCGAAGCTGTTAAGAATCATTCACATTAGTATACCTTAATATACTTAGTTTTCACTTGCATGAATCTCAAATCAATGCTTTAAGCCCTTTTTACACTTATTTGGCCTTATTATAACTCATTGGACTTTACTCCTTCTTAAGTTCATTTCTAATACATGTATTTCACCAAACTATCTTATAATCATATATACATGCTTAATAACTTCATCACAAGCTTCAATCATCATTGAATCCATGCCTACACCATTTTCTCTCATTTTCTCACATTCAATCCAAAAATCTAGGTTAAGGAGATTTTACATGTTCAAGGTGTTTTTAGCAACTCAAACATACACCATTCAACTCACCAAGACACCTATATTAACATATATGAAGTTGGTGTATTGAATCTTACCTAGCTTGAATTTTTCCTCTTTTTTTTCCAAATTGGGGAATTCACCTTACTCCTTAAATCCAAGGTTTCAACTTCTAGTTTTTAACTATGTTTTTCTCCTCCTTATAAGGAACAACTTTGCTGAAACAAATCTCACTCAAAACCGATTGAAATGGTTGATTTTGGAGTAGGAAAGGTTAGGTTTCACTTTGGTTTCAAATAAAGGTTTGTTGTTTCTCAGGGAAATGAAGGTGCAGAGTCGAGTATATATAGAATTGCCCTTGGAAATCGATCTGCTCTGCATTAAAGCTATTCCAAAATTCAACTTTTAGGTCATGGGATCGATCTGCTCTTTTGCATGAGATCGATCTGTATTATCCAGAACCTTTAGAGATCGATCTGCTTCGAATGAGGGATCAATTTGCTCTTGTTGAGGGATCGATCTACCTCTTGCAAAGAGCTTTGCATTGAGTTTTCAAGTGATGAGATCAATCTTCCTTACTAATGAGATCGATATACTCCTCATTTGTAACAATTCTGTGCAATGTTTCCCATAAAATCATTGTTATATTCATATCCATTTGCTTAATTACCCATTTTGCATTTCATACACATTTTGAACTTAAAAACATTCATTCTTTATAATTTATATCAAATGTGACTTGTCCGTACAACATCAAATCAGAAAGAATAAATGAGAATTTATAGGCTTTACATTCCCCCCCCCTTAAAGAAATTTGGCCCTCCAAATTAGAACCAAGTTACTCTTCAAACAATTGGGGGTGTCTCTCTCGCATCAGACTCTCTTACTCCCAAGTAGCCTCCTCTGAAGTGTGATGCTACTAGAGAACCTTAACTAACCCAATGGTTTTCGATCTTAAGACTTTCTCCTTCCTATCCAATATCTGAATCAGTTTCTCTACATATGTCATATCATTCTTGAGCTCCAATAGCTCATACCGAATCACATGGGTCGGATCTAGATGATACTTTTGAAGCACCGAAATGTGGAAGACATTATGCAGTCCCGATAAGTTCGGTGTGAAAGCCAACCTATATACCTTATCTCCCACTCGATCGAGTATCCCAAAGGGTCCAATGTAGCGAAGACTCAACTTACCTCTCTTCCCAAATCTCGCTATACCTATAGAAGGAGAAACCTTTAGAAATACTGACTCACCAACTACGAACTCAAGTGGTTTTCGTCTCCTATCAGTATAGCTTTTCTGTCTACTTTGAGCTATCCTCAATCTCTCAACCATTAATTAGACATCCTCAGAGGTTTTCGTAACCAAATCAGGAGTAAAAATATTTTGGTCACCCACTTCTTCCCAACCAATAGGGTAACGACATTTACGGCCATATAAAGCCTCATATGGTGCCATCCAGATACTCGTATGATAACTGTTGTTGTAAGTGAATTCGACTAGTGGTAAATGATCATCCCAGGAGCCACTAAAATCTAGCACACATGCTCTCAGCATATCCTCCAAAGTCTGTATAGTCCTCTCTGACTGACCATCTATCTGAGGATAGAAAATGGTGCTCAAACTCAACTGGGTTCTCATGGCTTCCTAAAAATGTCCCTAAAAGTGGGAAGTGAAGCGGGAATCCCTATTAGAGACAATGTTCACTCGAACACCATGTAACCTCACTACCTCGTGTACATACAATTCTGCCAATGAACTCAGAGTATCGGTAGCTCTCATAGCTAAAAAGTGGGCTGAACTCATCAGTCTATCAATGATCACCCATATCGCATCGTGATTCCTCATGGTCCTCGGTAAACCCATCACGAAATCCATACTGATATGCTCTCATTTCCATGTCGGTATAGATAGAGGCTACAATAACCCTGCAGGTCTCTGATGCTATACCTTCACCTGCTAACATATGAGGCATCTTGCCCTGAAATCTGCCACATCTCTCTTCATACCTGACCACCAGTACACCTTTAGGAGGTTTTGATACATCTTATTACTCCCCGGATGCAACGTGTACCTCAAAGAATGAGCTTCTGACAATATCAATTTCTTGGTCTCTAGGTCCTCGGGAACACACAATCTACTTCTGAACCTCAATAGTCCATCTGAACTTATCTCAAAATCATTCACTTTGCCCCTCTGCATCTGACTACTCACGTCACTGTAATACGGATCAGTCTGCTGAGCCTGTCTGATCCTGTCCAACAGATCTGGGACCAAGCGTAGACAAGCAATCACACAGTCCGTATCCATGTCAGAAGGCACAAGTCCTAAATTGAGGCTAGCAAACTGCTCTAGCGACTCATGTTCCCTGACCATCATATACGATACCATCCCAAGGCTCTTCTTGCTCAAAGCATCAGCTACAACGTTAGCCTTACCCGGATGATAAAGTATCCCACAATCATAGTCCTTCAAAAGCTCTAGCCATCTTCTCTGTCTCATGTTCAGTTCCTTATGTGAGAATAGATACTTGAGGCTCTTGTGGTAGGTAAAAAACTGAAACTTCTCACTGTACAAGTGGTGGTGCCATACCTTTAACGCAAACACTACTTCTGCTAATTCTATATCGTGGGTTAGATAGTTCTACTCATGGTCCTTTAGTTGTCTAGGTCCATAAGCAACTACCTTCCCATCTTGCATTAATACAAAGCCCAGTGCCAGATGCGAAGCATCGGTATACACTGAAAATCCTCCTGAGCTGGTAGGGATAGTGAGAATCAGAGCAGTGGTCAATCGACGCTTCAACTCCTAAAAACTCCTCTCACAAACATCGTCCCACACGAATGCTACACCCTTCCGAGTGAGACGCATCAACGGAGGAGCCAACTTCGAAAATCCCTCTATGAATCTTCAATAATATCCTACTAAACCCAAAAAACTCTTGATCTCGATAACTATCCTCGACTGTTCCCACTGAACTACAGTTTCAATCTTGGATAGATCTACTGGTACTCCATCCTTTGACATAACGTGTCCCAAAAACGAGATATGTACTAACCAAAAGTCACACTTATTGAGTTTAGCATTGTGAGAGCCCAAAAGCGCGGAAAATAATGCAATTTAAAATTTTTCTTAAAACAAAACTACCAACTCTAGGTGTATTCCTATGCAGCGTCCTTAAATCGCTATCGATTAGACACAAACATTATCCCTACGATCATACAACTTATACTTAATGAAATCAAATACATAATATCCCAAAAAGAACCAAACCATAAGTTTCAACTCATTTCTTTCATATCAACCTAATTTCATCCCAAAATACTCATCACAAATGTCTGTATTACATCATTGTCTAGATACAAAATGAATTAATTATACCTTATGCGTGTACAAGCGATAGCCCGATGAGATCTTGTCCACCAGCCTATATCACGTACGCGGCAGGCTTTAACACGCTACTTCAAGTAATCTGGAGGGGGCAGGAAAAAGGGTGAGCTCTCAAAAAGCTCAATAAGGAGGATAAGGGAAGTTATAAAAATCATCGTCACAAACACAATATGATGGAAATATTAGAGCATGCAAATCATTATAGAAATAACAGTAGAAAATAATGGCATCATCATAATTCACGTGATAAAATCACAATCACATCACATCAAATCTCAATGCGTGATATAAATCGCAGTTGTAAAATCACATCATCATCACAGAAATCGACGCTAGGCATTTATAAAAACTCATATGAAATCAACATCATAGGCACATCACATCAATTGAATTCGTCCCCTAGGTGGACATCCCCAAGAGAGGGATTTCGTCGACAATAATAAACATGGCCATGATTCGCTGTAGACTTCATTAGAGTCATACAATCGTTGGTCTTACATGTTACCAAAGCAAGGCCACCCGTCGCTATCGGAGCGGGGTCATCTCACGTTACCAGAACGGAGGCGTCGATCTTACGTGCTACTATAGCACGACCTGACCTTACATGCTACCAGAGCAAAGCTCGATGTGCATCTCATGACAAGCCATAGTCTCAGTAAAAATATACCATTGTGGTATAAAAATTGTTTTACCTTTACGTAGAGCTCATAGTGGTTATCACAAAAACTCATTTCGGTTATAAACCATATGTGTTCACAATTACACAAATCATATCAAAATCGAGCTCAAACTGGTAAAACACTCACATATTCATCAACACATCAAATCATCTCATTTCTCAAAAACATGTTCATTTCATCAAACCTTTTTCATGCTATTAAAATGTTTTCATTCATTCGAAAACTCACAAGCAAAAATGGTTTTATTTCCCTTACCTCTTGCACCTTGAGTGGTACAATCTCCTCGGGTTCTCAGACTAGCTTCGTTTCCCGTGTTAGATTCTCGAGCTGTCCACTCACATCATTAACCCATCAATAAACAACATTCTCATTTCTCTTTTCTTTCTTTTACTCATTCTAACTCAACATTGTCTCAAAACTCTTTCTACATTTTTATCAACAATTTAGTTATCTCCTAACCAAACCCATTTGTTGGTTCTATCATGCCTTAAAAATTTCTAACCAAATATATAATCATATATGTTTTTTCACCTATATATAAAATGGTAATGCTTAAGAACAAAGGTCTTGTGATCTTACCTAGCTTGTCTCCTCTCATGACCAAGCTTGTAGAATGCTTGTCTCTTCCCTTTGTTTAAGCCAACCTTTGATTTTCTAGTATGTTGTTCTCCTTGCCAAGAGGAACAACTTTGTCTCTTACCTCTTTATCTAATTTTGTCTAGAATAGGGTGAATCTTAGAGAGGGAAAGCTTGGTTTAGGTGAAAATGGTGAGGATTGGTGTTTCAGAGAGAGAAAGGCTCGATTTCCAGGAAAAATCCTGTGATCCTTATATAAACAGGGCTTATGAGATCGATCTGGCATTAATGGGGATCGATCTCTGCTTCATTTCAACTACTCCATCTGCTTCATTAACAACTACTAGATCGATCTTGTCAGACCCAGATTTTTGTAGCTTATTCCTTATGATTCCTACGTGCATGAACACTATGTAATTATAGTTGAATCATAAGAAGAGTATTTACAAGACTTAAAGTGTTTGTGAAATGATTTAACACGCAAAAGCTACATAAAAAGCCTAATGTGAGCTATAAGTGTCACAGGCTAAATCGAGTAAATCTAAATCATTCTGACTAAAAATAAGAACTTAAAATGAGAGAGCATAGAGAGCTCATAAAGGAAAGTCAGCTTGATTTAGTCCCGAACATAGAAAACGAGAGTAAAAGCTAAAAAGGGTAAAATAAACCTTTTTAGCGAGATAAGGTGTTTCGGGTGAAATTATCCACCGGGAACGGTTGAAACATAAAGACGAGAGTGTAAGACATAAGATATGACACTTTCAGAATTTTGAGAAAAAGTCAACTTGGTCAATGGTTAAGGAAAAAGTAAACTATAGTTAAGAAAGTGGACTTTTACCATAGTTGACTAATCATGGTTAAAAAATTAACCTAAGTGGGGAGAAAACATTGGGGAAAAATATTCTTGGCCAGAATACAAGATAATCATCCCCTGAAGTAAGGAAAATTTATTCGGAAGGATTCCGGATTAAATTTAATGGTTAAAAACGTAATGGGCCTAAGGTGAAAATTTTAAAGCCCATTAAGGTATACTAAACGTATATCGAAATTCTTAGGTCCTTTAGACCGAATTGTTGGACCAATTGATTGGCCAAATTTTGAGACAATTAAAGGCCCGAGGTATAGTAAAAATTTCAACCCAAAAGCCCATTAAGAAAGCCCAAACCGAGAAGCCCAAATGGAAAGCCCATGAGATAAATATCTAACCATAGTTAAAGCTAACCATAACTCATAAGGTGACTCATAAGGTGACTCATGGCTAAGGCTTGGAAAGTCAAGTTTAATGGCTGAAAAGTAAAGCTTAATGGCTAAGTATGTGGCTTATAAATTCAGCCACACCATTGTCATCTTCATCACACCAAATTCGGCTAGAAGAAGAAACCATTGAAACATAATATCCAAGCTTTCTCTCACTAGAAATCACTAGGAATTAGGCATATTTGGAACTTGCATCCTTCTTGGAAGTTGTTCCAAATTGAAAGGAGAGTGACATATATTGGAATTGGCTATAAAGGAGCCATAGAGTGCAAACCGTGAGCCTTCAAAGATTCGGCCAAAGGCTGAACACAACAATTGGTATATTTTCTAATTTCCAATTTCATACATGTTAATGTATGAATGATTTTAAGTATGTTGATATATGTTTTAAGCATTGAAACATATTAAATCACTATGATGTTGGTTAGGCCGAGAGTGAGTAATGGAATAGTGATTTATGTCCATATGATTTTAAGACATAAATGGATTAATGTACATGTATTAATAATTATGGTGTAATTAGAATTAATTAATTTGATTAATTAATACATGTAATTAGTTGGCACTCAAGGTGTTTGATAAAATGCCTAAATGAACTATATGATGTTAGGAATGTTGCCAACCAAGTGTTTGTGGAAATGCTTAAGTGAATTGGCTAGACAAATAGGCATGGATGACATGCCATGGTGTAACCGAGGCATGGATAGCTCTCGGCCATGGCATGTGGCCGAGAGGCCCAATGGGCCAAGCCCAAATATTTTAGGCCCAATATCGTGTAATGGCCTAGAACAAGCCCAATAAGAGTTGGTGGACCCCACAAGCCCAATAGGCCCAACAAAAATGAATAGTAAAATGAAAATGGGCTTAAGGCATAGTTAGGCCCCATTAAGGATTTTTAAATCCCATTAAGGGAAATAGACTGTATTAATGTGTAATACAGTAGGAAAAGTATAATTAACCTGAGGAATGGCTATTTATAGCTCCGACGTTTACATTGAGAGCTGATCGGACTATGAGGTTTAGCAGTACCGAGGAAGTGAGGTCACTTGACGTGATCCGAGGAAAGGGACTTTTGTGAGTAGTTAGAGATACCTGCACGTATTTTCGTCTGCTTTTACATTCACTTAAAAACTCTGAGGGTCAGAGAAAGTGAATAACAATTATTGCGACCCGATAGTGGCAAATTATGATTTTGCCCCTAGTTAGTCAAAAAGTCAACTTTTGTGAAAAGTTGCAAAAAGCATGGAAACTACTATTGTGAGTGTTTAACTGTTGTTTAGCATGAAAATAAATAGATGGGCTAATGATTTTAAGGTTGATGTGACTTTAGCACACTTTATAGTGCTGATTTTAATATTTTGTAAACTATCCCTTTTTAAAGAGCCATCTATCATATTATGTGAGAATGAATCGTGCTAGAGCACAGCTCGCGCAGGATTTCATATATTTTCCACATACATTAGTGCTGGATTTTGATTCGCACTAGATTTCCATGACATGCATGATAGAGTGCTGGAGCGATTAGCTCGTACTCGAGTTTTTCATGAGATGCATGACAGAGTGCTAGAGCGTTGCTCGTACTCGATTCTTCATGGTTTATACATGACATAGTACTGGAGTTATTGCTCGTACTTGATTTGATGATATTATGCATAGCATGGTACTGGAGCTATTGCTCGTACTTGATTTAATACATGAACTATGCATTGACCTAGTTGCTGGAGGTTTACTCGCACTAGAGTTGAGTTTGTGATGTGAAACAGTGTTTGAGCGGAGTGTCGACTATGAGTTGCACTCAAGGTACGCACTGTATGTGATATATAATACATGTTAAAACCCATGCCCGAGTCCTTGTGTGACTGTGTGTTACATCTAGAGAGGATATCCGCATGAGGGTAATATAGACGTGGTATGATATTCCATGGTTTGAGGGCTAAGACCTATGGCAGGCACCCTGACTGTGATGTAGGGTCCATGGGTGTACTTTATACTGTGCCCGGGGCATGGGAGTACACTGTACCGTGTGTTGTTGTATAGCTGACGGTTGTAATGGACTGACCACCCTCCGTTGCAGCAGTGATACCCCGCGCACCGATATCTGTGTGGCTTAGGTTCACATGTCAAATATGATCATAGTCCAGGAAACTATTTGCATTTCACCACAGAGTCTCACATGATATATCACATTTAGTGACTGATTTAAATTTTGGACAGACCTAAGGGATGGGTCAGACTCCGATTTTGTGATGTGAATGATTTGAATGCCATATTTATTGTGATTTAAATATACATGGCATGATTTACCTAAAGGCATGATTTATATAAAGATGCATTGTTTTGCACTACATGCCTACATTTGAGAAAGAAAGCATGATTTCTTTACATGGGATTTAATCTGTACAAGTATACATATATATATTTAAAGACATGCTTTTAAAGTGAGTTAAGGAAATAATGTTTTCAAGGCATAGCATTATTTTGAGTAGATAGTGTAGATATCTATTTGCTTGCCTGATTTCCTTATTGAGCGTGTTGTATGCTCACCCCCTTTCTTTACATCTCTCTACAGAGCATCAACAGTAGAGCGAGAGCTATTGAGGGATAGTGTTCCTGAGTCCACTACTAGTTCCTATCAATCGCCAGGTATACAGACTTTGTACGGTTATGTATCTAAACATAGAAACAGCACAGTGATGTATACGACATATATATATTATGGGGAATGTATTTGTGCTAGACTTTATATAATCTTACATGTATTATAAAAGCAGTAACAGTATATTAACATGTATGTATGATAATGGATAATGTGGTAAATGAGGACTCTGACATCGAATCACAGCCCAACCATTGAAGAGAGGAAAGGTAAGTTAAAAATGCGAAAAATTTGTAGTGGTTTTTGGTTAAAGTCATGGATTGAGAACAGGTCCTAATAGATCTGGCCGAGGGTGGAGATCGATCTGCTCTTCATAAAAAGACTAAGTGGAGATCGATCTGCTAGAGGGTAGAGATCGATCTCTTCTAGGGTAAGAGTTAAGGAGATCGATCTACCCTTGTGACAAGATCGATCCTTGCTAGGTAGAGGCATCGGGAGATCGATCATCTGCCTTATGAGATCGATCTGCCAATCTGCTTTTACACGTTTTTTTCATTCCAAAGCTATGAGATCAATCTCTCATCCTTGGAGATCGATCTGGCCTTCATAGATTCTACTATTGCTGCATCAATTGCAGGAAACTCAATGCAAAACTTACCATAATCCTCTCCATAGGCCATATTTCAATCCATACACATTTAAGACTTAAAAACTTCATCTCCTTATACTTCATTAAATTCAAAACTTCCGTGTACATCAACATCTCATAATTACATTCACCAAATTACAATTCTCACTTAGCAAATCTCATAAAATTTACAGTTCTCACAAGCATACAGCTTCTGCTCTCATAGGGTATGCAATACAATCCTAAGCTACTTCTCATGCTCCTCCTAGGATTTCGAGTATACTAATATATCATCAATAAAGGCGATAACAAACTGATCCAAATATGGCTTGAACACATCGTTCATTAAAGCCATGAAAGCTACGAGAGCATTCGTCAATCCGAATGGCTTAACCAAAAACTCATAATGTCCATATCGGGTCCTAAATGTTACCTTGGGTACATCTTTACTCTGAACTCTCAACTAATGATACCCAAACCTCAAATAAATCTTAGAAAAGACCTGCATTCCTCGGAGCTGATCCAACAAATCATCAATCCGTGGAAGGGGATACCTATTCTTGATGGTAGCCTTATTCAACAATCTGTAATCTATACACAATCGGAGGATTCCATCATTCTTCTTTACAAACAAATCGGTGCTCCCCAAGGTAAAACACTCAGTCTGATAAACCCTCTATCCAACAACTCCTTTAGCTTAAGCTATAGTCGGATATGCAGGAGATCGAATAGTTTTCTCCTGTACCACCTCGATCCTTGGTCTCTTACCGAAGAGTCTCCTCCCTCCTCGATAACTGAAACCTCTGGCACTGTCACTCACTATCCTCTTCCTATCTCGGTCTCTACCCTTACCAACTTTCCTAAACTCAGAGAGATTCCTCTCATAGTCTTGCTTATAGAGTTGTGCCCTGCACACTGCCTTATCATAGGTAGAGATGTCATGTCACGACCCTTAACTTACCAAAATCAGCGTAATTTTTTTGCATTTTCATGCGTTGTTTATTAATCATCCTTACCTCGATCGTGATTAGCTACACACTCAAGAGTTGTGCCGTGTGCCAATGTCTACCTTATCCATCCATAACAATATAATTTGCAACATAATTTCAAAAGTAAACACTTTTATAAATACATCAGAGTTACTATTTACAAGTGTTTACATTGCTTTACATCCCCAATGTTTACATACAAAATGCTACTGTGCTATGTCTAGTTTAGATACAAAATAATTCAAGTGTGTATACTTTACGCGATGGGATGCAGCGGATACCAAAAGGGAAAGCCTCTAATCATGCTTAATCTATACTCAAAGCTTTGTAGAGAGGGGAAAATAAGGGGGGTGAGCAAACCATACACTCAGTAAGGCAATCATACGAACAGGTAGATACTGCAATATCTACGTGATCGTGATGCCATGCTCAAAGCATAAATTTCATCATTTTCCCAAAATATGATTTCATGCTTGTGTTAATGGTATGTAAAGCCTTCTTGCTATTGAAATCCAATGCACAATTCAATTCAAAGCATGGAATATCCATCATGCATATTTCACAAATAGGGCATGGAAAACACATCATGCGCACGTGCACTTTAAAACCATTAACAAACCATCATCTCAAAACAATCTAACACTTGTCAGGTCTCAGCCCCTCCCTCGGATTGTCCTGACCCACAAAATCATTTCAAACATGGATTTATTCACAAAGCAACAGACATGTGAGATAGGCAATTCAATAAGGGAAATAACCTATAGGACTATGGCCATATCCTGTGATACCGGCTACACAGATCAGGTGTTCTGGTTATCACCACTATCTGCTTCCACACGGGAGGTGGGTCAAGTCCAACCCACCGGTCCATAGCAGATCTCGTCCGAAGACGTCATATCACAATCTCAACACGGTACAAGGTACTCCATGCTACATGCACGGTACAACGTACTCCGTGGACCTATATCAACACATCATATCATGCCACATCTCAAAATGTAAGTGTGAGCTTATTTAATCGGTACGACTTCTTGTCAACCCGAAGCTCCTAACACGGCTATCAACATGTCAAAATATCAAAAATGCACGTGCGATCCTATTTAATCGGTGCGACACCTAGTCTACCCGAAGCTCAAAGCACGGCAACAAATAAGGTGGCCATCTAATGCGAGCTATGCTCTAACACCATGCAAAACTAGTATAAAATCCATGTTAAAGCTAGTGCAAGCTAAGCTCCAGCACTCATGCATATAAAACACACCAAATCTCGTTCGAGTCATACTCTAGCACGCTTTCATTCTCACGAAAACCATATAGGTGGCTGAATTCATTGCAAAGTATGGTTAACAGACCAAAACATCTCATTTCTTTTGCAATTCATTTCAAATGTTAGTCAACCCACTAATCAATTGCTAAAAAGCAATAAAACATGCTTTTCCAAAGCATTATGCCTTTGTTTTCATGCACTTTTCTAAAAAAACCCATCTCTTTGCCCTTTAATCATTTAATATTATTTCCTAGTATCACATGCACTCTAGCAAGATATTTAAGCGCCCAAATCGTGCACAGATATCTCTAAGAGTCCACAGAATTCTCTTACCTCAATTTACTTAAGTGCGACTCTCTCTTCCTCTTAGCTTCTTATGCTCTTGGTTCCCCTTGTTCCGGTGTATCCTCGGGAGCTGCGATTCATTCATCAAACACTTAAGTTAATGCCTTTAACTCTTATTCAACTATGCATTTATCCAATGCCTTAAATACACATTTTACCCCTCGTGGTAAATCTCACCATTTATCCCAAAATCAACACCTCTAAATCATACCCACAACACAATTATCATCTTAAGATAACTCATTCATCATTAATACTTCTACATTTCACTCTCTCACACTAGACCATTTCTAGGTTATAGTGGATTCTTTAGTTTCTAGGTTGTTCTTATCATTCATATGTACATTAAACAACTCCAAAATCAATATCCAAACAATGTACTTGAGTTGTTTCATTAGAAACTCACCTAGCTTGATTTCCTGTTTGCTCCAAATGGAAATACACCTTTGTCCTTCAATCCAACAAATGGGGAAATGCCTCCAAGCTATGTTGTTCTTCTCTTTGATGTGAACAACTTTGTCTCTAATAGCTTTCCCTCAAATCTTACTGAAAATGGCTGGATTTAGGAGTGAGAAAGCTAGGTTTTGGATTGAAAAATGGTAGAGTGAGAGTGTTTTCCCAAAATCTATAGATCCAACTGCTCCTATTTATATATTTAACTTGATGAGATCGATCTACCTTCGATGGAGATCGATCTGGTCCTTTTAAAATCCCTCTTTTCCATGACATTTTGAAGGCAGGAGATCGATCTGTCAAAACCTTGAGATCGATCTGTCTCAGACAGTAGCTTAAGAAGATCGATCTGGTCTTAGGGGAGATCGATCTTGCTTCAACCTGAGAGCTAAGGAAATCGATCTGTTTCATTAAGGATCGATCTGCATTTTACAGAATGTTTAGGAGATCGATCTGTCATGTCCCACAGCTCAAGATAATAGCATTTTAGCTCTTCCAGATTGATCTCTCATCCTATGAGATCGATCTGTCATTCATATTTCTAGGTTTTCTACAGTTTTTCTGTAGCAACTCATACCAAACTTCATACATTTTGTTACCATGGTCAGTTTCTCATCCAATCGTCTTTGAGACTAAAAAATGGCATCATTCATACTTTATACATATTAAAACTTGTGTGAAATCTTTGTATAACCAAAGGTACTTAATATAAACCAAATGGAAGTGCATAACTTATGCAATCCTCCTTCCATTTTACTACACTACTCATTTTCCATTCTACTCCCATTCTTTACATGTTTAATTTCATTTCTTCAATTCATATATAATGTAACTTGTACGTACAATCACCACTCATATTACAAGTGTGTACATTAAACTTATGGACTTACATCACATATACTTCACATTACAAGTATATCACCATACTTATGATTTCAATTACATATATATATAAGGTTAAACCTATACTGGGTCTCACATTCTCCCTCACTAAGAAAATTTTGTCCTCCAAATTAAAACCAATCATTCTGTGAACAACTCGGGATACTTCTCTCGCATCAAACTCTCTAATTCCCATATGTCCTCTTCCTCCGTGTGATGTTGCCAAAGAACCTTCACCAAGGGAATCATCTTTGTCCTCAACACTTTCTCTTTTCTATCCAATATCTGAACCGACCTCTCAATGTACGTCATGCTTTCATTGAGCTCCAAAGGCTCGTACCTTATCACATGCATCGGGTCCGGGTGATACTTCCTTAACATGGATATGTGGAAGACGTTATGTACATTTACCAACTCTGGTGGCAACGCCAACCTATAAGCCTTATCTCCCACCTTACCAAGTATCTCAAATGGCCCTATATATCGAGGGCTCAACTTTCCCTTCTTCCCGAATCTCATAACTGTGAGACCCCGTATAGGTTTAACCTTGAACATATGTAAATGAATCCATAAGTATGATGATGTACTAGTAATGTGAAGCATATGTGCTATAAAGTCCATAAGTTAAATGTACACACTTGTAATGAGAGTTGGTGATTGTACGTACAAGTTACATTATGTATGAATATGAACAAATGGACTTAAACATGTGATGAATGTGAGTGGAATGGAAAATAAGTAGTGTAGTAAATGGAATAAAGATTTGCATGAGCTATGCACTCCCATTTAGTTTATATTATGTACCTTTGGCTATACAAAGACTCTACACAAGTTTTACAGTGTATGAAGTATGAAAGGATGCCATTTTTAACTCTCAAAGATGATTGAATGAGAAAATGACTATGGCAACAAATTTAAGATGTTTTGAGTAAAGTTACTATAGAAAAACTGTAAGAAAACTAGAAAATATGAAGGTCAGATCGATCTCATAGGATGAGAGATCGATCTGGAAGAGCCAAAAATGCTCTTGTGTGAGTAATGGAACAAAATAGATCGATCTCTACCGGAGCCAAATCGATCTGCTAAACATTCGATAATAAGAAGATCGATTCTTAAGGCAAGTAGATCGATCTCTTTAACTCTCTGTTTGAGACAGATCGATCTCAAACCAAGACAGATCGATCTCCTCAAGGATTCTGTAAAGAGTAGATCGATCTCCTACAAAAGGCAGATCGATCACCAAGAGGAAAATTGGCCTTCGACAGATCGATCTCATCATGGAAGAAGACTGATCTTGTAGTGGTTGTGTTTGGTAAAAAGGACTACCAAACCTTGTAGAGATCAATCTCTACAAGGACCAGATCGATCTCATATGCTTGCATCTATAAAAAGGGGCTCAAGATTTGACTGAAACCTCAGATTTTCCCTCCCACCAAACCTCACCTGCCATTTTCTCTCAAGACCTAAGCTTTCTCACTCTAAAAATTACTACAGTCCATCCAGTTTCGGAAGAAGCTCAAGAAGGGAAAGTTGTTCCTTGAAGCAAGGGGAACAACATACCCAAAAATCTCACATTGGTGTGACCAAGAGAAGGAGTTGTGGCTACCACAAGTTTGACTAAGTAAAGGGGTAAGCTCTTCAACCTTCAAGCTCCTAAATATGGTTTCCAAATATTTGTGGGTTGAATAATATGTGAAATGTTGATAGGAATGATGAATGTAGTGATGGGTGAGTAATATTAAGGGAGATTTATAAAGAGGAAATACATGGAAAAGTGATGGAAAGCTTAAGAGATGGTAAAATGAGATTTATGGAAGAGTGAACTGTGATTTAAGGGTTTGAGAAGCATGAATAGATAAATATAAGACAATGGGTATGTTTAGTAGAGGGAAAAGAAAATAACTTTATGATTTATACATGTAGCTCGAAATACGTGAGACACAACTAACCCAGATCGCGAACGGAGCAAACGTAACAGAGGAAATACGAGCGCGATTCGAGGTAAGGGACTGTATGTTTACGATAGAGATATTCGCATGTATTTCTCTGCAATTTTAATAGATATGACACTAGAGATATTATGCTTAGTTATTAAACCAAATATGATTGGAAATGTATTATGATATAATTTGTCAAAGTAGGATATGGGAAGGAAAAACAACCTGACATGCATGTTTTCAATGCTTTTACATCTATTCATGATGTTTTGATGTTTTCTCATCCATGTACTGATTTTAAGATTGAGAAATGATAATCGGTAGGCTGGCTAGTTTTACATGTTTAGCATGGGACGACATGCTATGTAAATAAACATGTTTTGAGTTTTTAAAAGAGAAAATAGCCACCTATTGGATTTGAGATATGAAATGGTGTTGGAGCTTTAGCTCACACCCGTTTTGATGAATTGGACTATGCTGGAGTTTCACTCGCATACTTTCGCATGTTTTGATAAACCGTGCTAGAGTTTAACTCGCACGATGGTTTTAAGAAAAGTGATGGAGCTTTGCTCGCACCTGTTTTTACTGAGTTGAGGTAAGCCTGGGGGTTTGGGACCTAAGGGGATGCCAGCCGATGGCCTTGGAACGGGCTTGACCTTAACAACAAATCATACCGCGCTAGAGCCTTATGATGACTGTGTGTCACGCTGATTACTCGCATAGTATATGAGACATGATTCAGGATGAAAAGTCCATTGGAGTTGGTAGATAGACTGGGTCCATGATCGTACGTAGAACTGTGTAATTGTCTGTTGGTATACTATGTATCGTGCTGGGTGCACGTGAGTACAAGTATCGCATAGATGACACATGGCGTACCTTATACCGTGAGTATATGTGATATAAGGAGATGAGGTTGATTGAGATGAGCCGGAGGGTAGGACTGACCCATCCCTCTTCAGGCGAATACACACCTAATCAGTGAGGCCTGGGATCACTGATTATGGCCATATGTCATGGATATTTGATTATCGAAAATTTCATGCCGTCTCAGAGATACGAGAAATTGAGAAACTCGGAGAAGAAAGAGATTTGATGAAAAGAAATGATTTGAGAAAAGCAAGGAGAGTTTACGATTTGATAAATGTCTCAATTTGAATGCTCGTGCTATGATAGCACTGTTTATGACATGTTTTCAAATGGGAATATCATATACATGTTCTCATGAAAATGCTTATATGAGAAATGAATGTTTGAATGCATTTCCTAGTAATATTTCCATTTATATCGAAACATGATTTTGATTATTCATGCATGAGCTATGTAGATAGTACAATATCTACCTGTTAGCATCCATTTCCTTACTGAGCTGTGGTTTGCTTATCCCACTACTTTTCCCCCTCCAGATACTGAGAAGTAGGGCAGTGCAGTAGTGTCTAGATCTCTTTTTGTGTTGGACAGCTCCCACTAGTTGCAAAGGTATAAGATTTGTATACACACAAGTATTTTGTATCTATTATAATATATCGCATAGTTACAAATCGCGAATGTAAACAATGGAATGGGGGATGTTATGTAAAGATATTATTATACAATTGATTTTGTATATCTACACACACTTGGGAGTGTGAATTAAAGTTTTAAATATTTCGATGTATAATTTATGAAATTTTAGTAATTGTATTGTCTCACAGCCCAACCGTAGCAGCGTAAATATGGATAAAGGGCACCCGAAAATGGGGTGTGACAATAACTCCCTTCGAAGGAGAAACCTTCAAAAACACTGACTCACCCACCTCAAACTCTAGTGATCTTCGTCTCCTGTCAGCATAACTCTTTTGTCTGCTCTGAGCTGTCTGTAACCTCTCACAAATCAACTGGACATCCTCAGAGGCTCGTCTAACCAAATTAGGAGCAAAGATCTGTCTGTCACCAACCTCCTCCCATCCAATAGGGGAATGGCATCTATGCCTATACAATGCCTCATATGGTGTCATCCCGATACTCTCATGAAAATTGTTATTATAGGTGAACTTTGTGAGTGGCAAATGGTCATCCCAGGAGCCTCCAAAATCCAATGCACACGCTCTTAACATATCCTCCAAGGTCTGTATAGTCCTCTCTGACTAACCATCTGTCTGAGGATGAAATGTGGTGCTAAGACTCAACTGGGTCCCCATCGCTTCCTAAAAATGTTCCTAGAAATGGGAAATGAAGCGGGCATCCCTATTAGACATCACGCTCACTGGAATTTCATGTAGCCTCACTATCTCACGCACATATAAGTTTGCTAACTGGCTCAGAGTATCGGTAGCTCTCATAGATAGAAAATGGGCTGATTTCGTCAACTGATCCATAATTATCCATATGGCATCATAACCTCTACGGGTCCTCGGTAATCCCATCATAAAATCCATTGTGACCTGCTCCCATTTCCAAGTCGATATCTGTAGAGGCTGCAATAACCCTGTAGGCTTCTGATGATCTACCTTCACCTGCTGACAAACGAGACACTTAGCAACATATTCAGCACTGTGCTTTTTCATCCCAGACCACCAATAAACCTTTTGAAGGTTTTGATACATCTTGGTACTTCCTGGATGTATCGTATACTTCGATGAGTGATCTTCTGTCAAGATCAATCTTTTGATCTCTGCATCATAAGGAACACATATCCTACCTCTGAACCTCAACAACCCATCTGAACTCAACTCAAAATCCGTCTCTGTGCCCCTCTGTATCTACTCGTCAATATCACTGCACTGCTGATCAATTTGTTGAGCCTGTTAGATTCGATCTACCAGATCTGATTCCAACTGCAGGCTATCTATCATAAATCCATTATCAGCGTTAGGCGTGGTCATATCCAAACTGAGGTTCATGAACTGTTCCAACAGCTCGTGTTCCCTGACCATCAATAATGACACCAATCCAAGATGCTTCCTACTCAATGCATCAGCAACTACATTTGCTTTACCCAGGTGGTACAAGATCTAACAATCATAATCCTTTAACAGCTCGAGCCATCTCCTCTGTCTCATGTTCAACTCTTTCCGCGAGAACAAGTACTTAAGGCTCTTACGATCGGTCTAAACCTGAAATCTCTCACCATAGAGGTAGTGGCGACATATTTTCAATGCAAACACTACGACCGCCAACTCTAAATCGTGGGTTGGGTAGTTTCTCTCATGATCCTTCAACTGTCATGATCCATATGCAACTACCTTCCCATCCTGCATCAATACACAGCCCAGTCCTTGCTGTGAAGCATCCGTATACACCGAAAAACCTCCTGAGCTGGTAGGAATGGTAAGTATCACAGCTGTAGTTAACCTCCTCTTCAACTCCTCAAAACTTTCCTCACACTTATTGTCCCACACAAAATTTAACATTCTTTCTCATAAGACATGTTAAAGGAGTAGCTAACCTCGAGAATCCCTCCACAAACCTTCGATAATATCCAGCTAAACTCAGGAAACTTCTGATCTCTGTCACTGTCTGGGGTCTCTGCCACTGAACCACGGCTTCAATCTTAGATGGATCCACTGACACTCCATCTTTTGATACTATATGACCCAAAAAAGAGATCTGTTCCAACCGAAATTCACACTTACTGAGTTTAGTATGCAGCTTCTTCTCTCAAAGGGTTTACAGCACTATCCTTAGGTGCCGTTCATGCTCTTCTCTAGATCTTGAGTACACTAGTCTATCATCAATGAACACAATAACAAATCGATTCAAATACTGGTGAAATACCTCATTCATCAAGGGCATAAAAGCTGCAGGAGCATTCGTCAACCTGAATGGCATAACCATAAACTCATAATATCCATACCGGGTGCGAAAAGCTGTCTTGGGTACATCTCCACTCTGTTTCTTCAATTGATGGTACCCAGATCTCAAATCTATCTTGGAAAAGACCTGTGCTCCCTTAAGCTGATCCAACAAGTCATCGATGCGTGGAAAGGGATACTTATTCTTGATGCTGGCCTTATTCAAAAACCGGTAATCTATACACAGTCGGAGGCTTCCATCCTTCTTCCTTACAAACAGAATTGATGCTCCCCAAAGTGAGACGCTCGGCCTGATGAACCCCTTCTCCAGTAACTCTTGCAACTGCTTCCTTAATTCTTCCAACTCAACTTGAGCTATTCTGTACGGTGGCTTGGATATCGGCTCTGTACTAGGTGCCAAATCAATACCAAATTTCATCTCCCTATCTGGAGGTAACCCTGGTAATTCCTCTAGAAAGACATTTAGATATTCCCTGACTACTGAGATTTCTATCAACTCCGGACGTGCCGTATCTGTCTCAAGCACATAAGCAATGTATCCTTCACATTAGTCTGTCCACCATTAGTAATCATAAATCATCACATCAACATATATAATTTGTAAATTAGATTCATCTCTAAATTATCATGTAACTAGATTATACTCTTCTAAATTGCAATAACCTATTCTTTCATTTAATTTCACCAAATTTACAATAAGGTTGCCTATCTTTGGAAACATTAAACTTTTTGCATGACAATCCATAGAAACATGATTGGCAGCCAACCAATCCATTCCTAAGATCACATCAAAATCACTCATATTTAATAAAATTAATTTGGCTGCCATTTCTTTACCTCCTTCCTCATCTTACAATCTTTATATACATGGTCAATCAACTGACTATCATTCAAAGGGGTAGATATCATCAACATTTTATCAAGCAATATGGGTTTTACATGCTTCAGCAATTTACATGCAAAGGATGGCGATATAAAAGAATGCGTGGCACCAGGATCAAATAGTACAAATGCTTCTACATCAAAGATTTGGATGGTACCTTTACCCATATCCGAAGACTGATCCGCAGTGTCCTAGTCTAGTGCATGCACTCGTCCTCTGCTCACACCAACTGCCTGCTTCCCCTTTTCCTTAGCAGTAGCCTTCCTCTTCAGAACAGTTAGCGCAACTGGAGCTCTCTCTGGCTCCTTGTCCTTCTGTGGGGCTCTCTCTATCATCTCTGGGCAATCCCTGATCATGTGCCCTGATTTCCCACATCTAAAGTAACTGCAGGATGTCCATAGCATGGTCGAATACCATGGTACCTACCACACTTGTCGTACTGCTCTGTCGTAGGCCATGGCCCTCCAATCATAATTCCCTTAGCAAGAGCTATGGACGGATACATGGGAGTATTAACTGTCCTCTCCCGGATCTCCTTGATCCTCGGCCATTTTCCAAAAAACCGCTTGCCTCCCTTATAGTTGAAGCCTTTATCCATCACTGATCTCTTCTTATCTTTGTCCCTCACTTTACCAACCTTTCCAAACTCTGAGGTGATGCTATCAACATCTTGCTCACACAATTGCGCCCTGCGCACTGCCTCCTCGTAGGTCAATATATCCAGAGGAAGCAATCTAGACCTGATGATTGATCTCAATCCATCAACAAACTTCTGGATCGTTTCGACCTTAATACCCATTGGGTTGGGATCATATCTGCCCAGGGAGATAAAAGTCGTCTCATACTCATCCACAGTTCTGCTCCCTTGGGTCAGTCCCAAAAATGACATCTTCATCTTTCTCTGCGTCGTATCCGAAACATATTGTCTCCAGAATGCCTCCAAAAATATATCCCAGTTGATATCAGTATGTCGGGCTCTCAAAATAGGCCTAGTGGATTTTCACCAATGTTCTGTTGATCTCTTCAGCATGAATGTGGCAAATGCTACCATCTCGGTAGTAGTGCACTCAAAGAACCCAGACAGCTTCTCGATCTCATTTATCCAATCCTCAACAGCTACTTGGTCCTTGAATCCACTGAAAGATGGCGGTCCAAACTTCTGGAACTACTGCAGTCTATCCAAATCACAACCATAACCCCAGCCTCTACTAGCCTGTGGTGAAGCAACAGGCGTAGGCATATCCTATGCAGGTGGGGGTGTATGTGTCTTTGTCGTCTGAGGTCTCTGGGTTAGCCATGCTTGTGCCTTAGGAACTGCCGGCTGTTCAGCATCACCATGTGTAGCGGGACTCTGTCTGCCCCCAACTCCAGACAATGATTGAGTGACCAACTCTAAGATCATCTCAATACTCCTCTCAATCCTCGCGAAGCGAGCCTCAGTACTCTCGGGTCTCTCCTCTAGACCCTGTGGTGCATGCTCAGCCTCAGCCTCCACCTCAATCTGTTCTTGAGCCTCGTGTGTTTCTGGCTCAACATGACCCCCAGGCCTACCTCTACGGCCTCTAACTGAGCCCTTGCCCTTCTACCGCGACTGGTATTGGGCATAACTGCTCAACTCCCTACATTCACATCAAATTCTTAGTCAACCCATCGATACACAAACAATTTGTATCTAAACAAGCACAGTAAAATGGGGATGTAATTTTTCCAACTTATTAAGTATTTTAGATATGATACACGTCAGACCAACCTCCGCTCTGATACCAACTTCTGTCACGACCCTCAACTTACCAAAATCAGCGTAAATGTTTTGCATTTTCTGCGTTGTTTATTAATCATCCCTACCTCGATCGTGATCAGCTACACACTCAACAGTTAGGCTGTGTGCCAATGTCTACCATATCCATCCATAACAATTTAATTTGCAACATAATTTCAAAAGTAAACACATTTATAAATACATCAGAGTTACTATTTACAAGTATTTACATTGCTTTGCATCCCTAATGTTTACATATAAAATGCTACTGTGCTATGTTTAGTTTAGATACAAAATAATTCAAGTGTGTATACCTTATGCGATGGGATGCAACGGATACCAAAAGGGAAAGTCTCCCATCTCATATACACAATTGTAACTGAACAAAGCACAGTAATATGGGGATGTACACTTTCTTAAATACTAATACCGACTCACATCAGACAAACTCGGTTCTCATACCATTTTGTCACGACCTCCCCTCCGTGACCTACCAAAAACCACCACAAAGTTTTTTCGCATTTTACTTACCTTTCCTTCTGTCATAACTCAACACCAAATCATTGGGCTGTGATTTGATATTAGCCACCTTAACCACATTCATTACATAACATGCATACATGTCAATACAAATATTCTATAGACTGTAAGTACTCTTTTCTTAAAAGTAAATTTCATATACATTAATACAAATACTTGTACATATACATCCCCGACCATACATTCGTTTACATAATTGTGCCTTTACATCGTTCAGTACAAAACGTTCGAATGTGTATACCTTTCATAAGATGGGTATGCAGCTGCTCAAGGAATACCGGTCCTCAGCCGTGTCCAACTACTGCGGACGCTCTATAGAGAGGGGGGAAAAAGGGGGTGAGCTCACATCTCAATAAGGAAATAAGCCAAGCAAGTACATAACCACACTATCTACAAAATATAATGCTCATGCCATTAAATCATTTCCTTTTCGATTCGCATCTAATGCATGTGTCTTTCTTGAAACATTTATGCAATATATATATATATATATACAAATCGTCAGTATGAACTGAAAATATGCTCGTTTAATAATCTCAACAATTTATGCAAAACGTTGCGTTTCTCATGTAATTAAAATAAATCACATTTATCATGCCATTTCAATTAAATCAAAACAATATGGCATTTCATCAAGTAAAAACATGAAAAATCCGGGTTTCACCCATCTTTCGGGTCTATCTAATTATTAAAACTCATGTGACAATTCAAACAAGAAATATCAGTAAGGTGAGATAGGCGACTACTTGTTCCAAGATTATGATCATAACTCATTTTTTGTGATCCCAGGATACACAATGCTCGGTGTGCGGGGCATCACATTTGCTGTAACAGGAGGTGGGTTAAATCCTTAACCGTTGGCTCACAACTCTATATCATCGTGTACTCACGGTACAGCGTACTCCATGTGACATACACGGTACAAAGTACTCCATGGACCCAATCTTCAAAGTCGGGGTGCCTGCCATAGGTCTTAGCCCTCATACCATTGATAATAATTTCGATAGCCCTCGATCATATCTCAAAAATTGGCGCGTGCAAGCATATAATCGGTGCGACACACAGTTTGCACAGGCTCCTAACACGGCTATTTCATGCTATCTCTTTCAAAACTGGTACGTGCAAGTAAACTCCCAACACGAAATCATGCATAAGGTCATATAAATCTAGTGCCATCAATGCTCCCAACACTATGTCATGTAAAACTGAGTATAAGCAATTCTCCAATACTCTATCATACATCAATCAATAAAACTGAGTATGAGCAACACTCCAGTACTCTATCATGCACAAATTGCAATAAAATCCAGTATGAGAAATACTCAAGTACTGTGTGATGCATATCTCATAAAATCTAGTGCGAGTATTACTCTAGCACTAATGGTTTTCGCACAAACCCGATAAATGGCTTATTGAAATTGAATTGCACTCAATTAAATCAAATCGGCACTAAAATGTGTTGTTTTCGTAGATAACATGAAAACATTAGCCAATTTATCAATGCAACTGTCAAAACTAGTCACAAACATGCTTCCTAAGCTTTTTACCCTTATTTGGGTAAAACCACAATTTTACCTTATCGTCTCCTATAGAAACTTTTCTATACACGAAATTTCATATACAATATAATTAATCGAAATTCTTTTCAAAATACGTGTAGCTACCTCTAGCTACTCACGAAATTCCCTTACCTCGAATCACGTCACGTGACATCACTTCCTTGGTGCTGCTCACTCTCGCAGTTCGATCAGCTTCCAATATAAACTTCGAAGCTGTTAAGAATCATTCACATCAGTATACCTTAATATACTTAGTTTTCACTCGCATGAAACTCAAATCAATGCTTTAAGCCTTTTTTACACTCATTTGGCCTTATTACAACTCATTGGACTTTACTCCTTCTTAAGTCCATTTCCAATACATGTATTTCACCAAACTATCTTACAATCATATATACATGCTTAATAACTTCACTACATTCTTCAATCATCATTGAATCCATGCCTACATCATTGTCTCTCATTTTCTCACATTCAATCCAAAAATCTAGGTCATAGAGATTTTACATGTTCAAGGTTTTTTCAGCAACTCAAACATACACCAATCAACTCACTAAGACACTGATATTAACATATATGAAGTTGGTGTGTTGAATCTTACCTAGCTTGAATTTTTCATCTTTTTTCAAAATTAGAGAAATTCACTTTACTCCTTTAATCCAAGGTTTCAACTTATAGTTTTCAACTATGTTGTTCTCCTCTTTATAAGGAACAACTTTAGTGAAACAAATCTAACTCAAAACTAATTGAAATGGATGATTTTGGAGTAGGAAAGGTTAGGTTTCACTTTGGTTTCAAATGATGGTTTGTTGGTTCTAGGGGAAATAAAGGAGCAGAGTCGAGTATATATAGAATTGCCTTTAGAGATCGATCTGCTAACTATGAGAGATCAATCTGCTCTGCATTAAAGCTCTTCCAGAATTCGACTTTTAGGTTATGGGATCGATCTGTTCTTTAGCATGAGATCGATCTACTTCAAACAAAATCATATAGAGATCGATCTGGCCCTTGAGATGAGATTGATCTGTATTATCCAAAACCCTTTAGAGATCGATCTTCCTCTGCCAAAACTTATCCAAGATTGATCTGCTTTGAATGAGGGATCGATCTGCTCTTGTTGAGGGATCGATCTGCCTCTTGCAGAGAGCATGGCATTGTGTTTTCAAGCCATGAGATCGATCTGCTCCTCATCTGCAGCAGTTCTGCTGCAAGTTTCCCCAGAAAATCACTGTTATATTCATATCCATTTAACTACCTGTTTTGCATCTCATACACATTTGAAACTTAAAAGCATTCATTCCTTATGATTTATATCAAATGTGACTTATCCGTACATCACGAAATCATAAAGAATACATGTGAATTTACGAGATTTATAGAGAGGTACTTTGAAATACCTTAATTAGCCATCAAACCTAACCACCTTGAAATGATCATTATAACATTTATCACAATTCGATACGATTTTCGATGACATTATTTCTATCATTTTTTGATCACTTATCGATGTTCGATAACTATTCACTTCCAAAGATCGATACTTCTTCGTATCATCTTTAATACTAGGACTAAGTGACGTAGTCATCACTTTGCAATCCTATCGATACTCTATCACTTTGTTCAATGCAATAAAAATGCAATGGTTTGATAAATCAATGCAATACATTTTTCATGAAAATAATGCATTGTTCAATAAAACACTTTTCAATGCAATTACATGGTCTGGAATCAACATTAAGACCAAACACATGATCAATAAAAAACTTGTTCAACAAATAATTTTCGACAAAACATGACCATTACTAACAATTATATTCCTCTTTAGCAGGGGCCAATATTGACAATTAATGCCCATTAGCAGGATCATTACAAATTATTATAACCCGTCAACTAGGTTCAATCACTGAATATTATAGTCATATGCAGGCACAATCACTGACTATAGTCGTCAACAGGCACAATCACTAACTATTATAATCTTCATTAGCAAGGGTCAGTACTGACTATTAAAGCCCATTAGCAAGACATCAATTTACTAACAATAATGTCTAGTTAGCAGGGCTAAATGGTCATAACTATTATCGCCTGTCAGCTAAGGCAAAATAATAAAACGATGAAAGCTGCTTGTATACAGGTTTTGAAATCACTTCAAATCACAATGTAGATGAAAACAAAGTTAGCTTAAATCCTAAAACAATAAGAACATGTAAAATAAGCATAATCCATAATCTTTTCAAAACATGCCTGTAATGAGATTTAAAATCCTTTCATTATGCAATAAAATCGATTCACGCTTTGAAAATCTCACAGTTTACCATGTTATGCACAAAATGCAATAAGGTATAAAGCATGGTTCGATAAATCACATGAGTTTTATAAAAACCATGAATGTACGACATGTTTTCCTATTGTTATCACTATATATGATTCAATCGATCAATCAATCATTAAATCAATCTATAAATCAATCTTTCAATCAATCTTCTAATCACATGACATGAACAGTCCTTAAACATATTCGATTTTTGTTCTAGGACCCAATTACTCAAAGTGGTGCTACATTACACCAACAGATTTTATTATTTCTTACAATGCGACCTTGCATTATACTTGGCAATGATACCATTAAATCATCTTATTCTTAATCAATATTGGTTGATCTTACTATTTTCGATACAAGGGTTGCACACTTTGGAGGTTACTGAAGCATCCATTGCAGTTTACTTCTTTGAACTATTTACATAGCCTTCAAAGGCCTCTAAACACTAAGGGATCAATCTTACTTTTCATAAGGATCAATTCCTTTCCTCTAAAACCCATAGATACATGCTGATTTCTCTATGAGATCGATCCTTTGCTGAAGAGGATCGATCCCTTTGTCAATTCTAGAAACACGTAAAGTATGTTGCCTTATGGGGATCAATCCTCTGTTGGGAAGGGGTCTATCCTCTTCACTTCTTTTCCAAATACGATTATAAGTTCAATATACGGTCGATCAATCATTTACTTATAACACTTTAGTCCTTAAACGTTATTTTACTCTTATTTTAGGACCCAATTCATTTCTACACAAAGCTATCTTGCATCTATGGAATCACATATTCCTAAGATACTACTATGCATCCCAAGGATCACTTATCTTTCTGATACTCTTATCTAGCTTTTTTCTCAATCATTCTTCAATAATTCTATCACCTAGGTTTGTTACACTTAAATCAACAAGATATAGGTATAACGAACCTACACTGTTGGATACTCACATGTATCCATTCGATATTCTTATAGCCTTATTCATTATTCGATTATAATCTAACACTTAACCATTACGATATGTGTCATACCGGTTATAGTTAAAAATCATAAGAATTTTTTTTTTTTTTTACGATTTCATTCTACGTTCTAATTAAATGGTTGGGTTATAAGTCAATGTTAGTTCGGACAGATTGCTTACATTAATATTCATTAAACCTTGTACATCCATTTCATATAACTATATTTACAAGTGTCTACAACCTCAATGTTCTACTTATATACATCACTGAGAAATTAAATGTTTAGATAAAAAAAGAATCACAAGCGTGTATACCTCTACGGAACTGGGGAAGCTATGAGCACTCAGTACTCCTCAAAAAGAAACATAAGACTACAGTGGAGCTCACACTATTAGAAGTAGTTTGTGGAGAGGGAAATTAAAGGAGTGAGCTTAACATGTCCAATAAGGTAAACATGTAAGCAAGTAGATAACCATACTATCTACATTCTTGTAATGTCATACCATGCAGTAAAACAGTAACATTTACTAAAACAATAACAGTGAGACAGATAATAGTACATGCAGTGTATAAAGGATCGTACAGTGGAAACATATCTAGTCCAGTACATAACAGAAAGCATACAATTATTTAGTAATTTAAACAGTGGAGATTAGGCAGAGCATACAGTAGATAGTATCCCATAAAGGGAGGACATATGGTCATAGTCAGTCATCCAAAGCATCACTGATCAAGTGTGCACGGGTATCAAATGCTGGGGTAAGTGGCCAGCCACCTGTCGACCGTACAAAAGTTCGAAGACTAACACGGTAAAGCGTACTCAAGTGTGAATCACACGGTACAACGTACTCCATGGACCAAAGTAAGACTGGGAGTGCTTGGATTGGCCAGGGATTTACAACCTCAGTCCTACATGAACATCCAGTGCCTTGTCTAAAATCAAGTGCAAGCCCGAAAATGTAACACAGTCAACATTGGTTAATAACAGTTTTCCCACAAAATCGATAGGCAGCTCTATTAACTCAAAACCAATACTAAAACGACGTGTGGTACTCAAAATAGTATGTAAAAAGTAGTATGGAGGGGGACATTAAAAACATGAGCCAACTTATCATTTTTCAGTTATAAACAACAGTAACCAATAATGCACAGAAAACATGCAGTTCATGCAGTGGTGCAATGTACGTGTAATTGCGGTGTAGTTCAGACAATGATTCAAGATAGTATCGGGTAGTTTTCTATTACTAGGCTTAAACCTAGATAATATGACTACTATTTATCCTACAGTATTTATCTAACTACGAGAAGTCAATCTATGTACATACAGTTACCTCTAATAGCTTACATATGTCCCTTACCTCAGTGATGGACTATTGTGCTACTATCTCAGCACCATCAGTCGATCAATCCACTTAGCTCCAATTATATCTCCAGAGTTGCAAAAAATCACCGATCATTTTTATTAATCCTTATAAACCCATATACATTTCGTTTATGATTAAATTAAAGTCTTAGGTCCAATTAATCTACATGGGTCGAATTGCTCACTTAATGGGCCCAATTCTATCTTAAGCCCAATTCAACTTTTCTACTTGTTTCCATTAAGGCCCATTAATCCATTAAGCCCATTAATCAATCTTGGATAGTCCATCATGTAAGCTTGGCCCATTATGACATTTCATCACACACTTGGTATACACAACTTTTCCATTCAACCTATTCTTTGTTTACTGAATTTGATCCCTCCAACAATTTCCATCTTTATCTAAACTTATCAACTAAACCATTAACAAGTAAACTAACTAACTACACTTGTAGGGATGGTCATACCCATTTCAGCCAAGCATGAAATCAACCCCTTGTGGGCTATTTTCTATTCTAATTTCTATACAATCATATTCCATAAATTCAATACATAAACATATATGAAATTGGAATGGAAGAACTCACATTTCACTTAATTATGGTGTTGGCTGAATTCCTTGGGGGGGTGTTTCTCCCATCAATTCAGCTTTGTTTAATGCCACTTTTTACTATGTTGTAACTCTTAAAATATGAAACAAATTTGGTTAAGAAAGCTGGTCGAATTGATAGGTGGAAATGGGACTTTATCTAGGAGAGAGAAAGCTTGAGCTTAGAGCAACAATGGATGAAAAATAAGAATAAGGGGGACGACAACAAAAGAGAGGGGAACGGGTCTGATTTTAATGAAAATATCTTGGGTATTTTGTAGATAAATCAGCCCATTAGTTGGGCCTTGAAGGGCCCAAGTTTCTAGAATTTTCTATGAGTCTTTAGCTTATATATGTTAGGACTTTAGCCCAATTCATGTGGGCTAGAAATTTCAACTATATTTTGGCCCAATTTTTATATTACAAATCCATATTAAATTTAGCTTGTAATTAAGCTTAAGTTTGGCCACTCACCATTCTTCCATGTTAGGACTCCATAAGTTTTCCTATATGGCCCACTTATCTCCATGGATATGCAACCCATATAAACACTTAGCCCAATTGTATTTAATTAATTTCCCAAGTTTTTATTTTCTACAATTTAAGTTTATTAACCCTTGGGTTTAAGTTCCTATGCATTAACCATGGTTGGATTAAGTTAACCATGGTTAGGTTACTTGGTCAAAAGCACCATATCAATTTTAACTTTGACTTTGACCTTTGACCTGTTGACCACGTTTGACTATGTTTGACTATCCCTTATATAGGGTTTTCCAAGCATAAGTTACTCATCTTTGGGATTTGACTACCCTTGGAGGCTCAAAATGCCAAAAACAGCTCAAACGATTGATTTTGAGCTCATTTATTCCATTTTTGTCATTTTCACCATTCCAACATTGTCATGACCTATCCAAGCCAACTTCCCTTCATAACATACCTATATTATGATGTTCTTAACCATTATTATCAGTTAGATTGGTTATATTCCATACGTTTCAACCCGAGCATGTCCTTACTCATCATTTACACTTTTGTTTCTTAAGAGTTGTAACTAAGTCAAATCGATCAAAACTAAAACATAGTTTCTTTTATGATTAACAGTAATAAGATTCAAGGATTACAAGGATGAGTCATAAAGGAAACAGTGACAGATCTCGGGTCTTACATTTCCTCCCCTCCTTAAGAAATTTCGTCCTCCAAATTTAAATCAAGTCAGTTCTTAAAAAACTCTAGATACTTCTCGCGCATCAGGCTCTCCAACTCCCATGAAGCTTCCTCGGAAGTGTGGTACTGCTAAAGAACCTTGACCAAAGGAATTATCTTAGACCGTTATACTTTCTCCTTCCTATCCAATATCTAAATCAGCTTCTCCACATAAGTCATATCTTCTTTCAGTTCCAATGGCTCATACTTAATCACATGTGTCGGATTCAAATGATACTTTCGAAGCATCGAAACGTGGAAGATATTGTGAATACCCGATAGCTCAGGTGGTAATGCTAGTCTTTAGGAATTGTCTCTCACTCGGTCTAAGATCTCAAAAGGTCCAATATAATGAGAACTCAACTTTCCTTTCTTTCCAAACCTCATTATGCCCTTGGAGGGAGAAACTTTCAAAAACACCGAGTCTCCCAATGAGAATTCTAACAGTCGTCATCTCATGTCAGCATAACTCTTCTGTCTACTCTAAGTTGTTCTCAACCTCTCGTATATGAACTGAACATCCTTATAGGGTTGCTTTACCAAATATGGAGCAAATATCATTCTATCACCCACTTCTTCCCATCCAATTGGAGAGCGACACCTACGGCCATACAAAGTTTCATATGGTGCAATTTCAATAATCGAGTGGTAACTGTTATTGTAGGCGAATTCATCCAATGGTAGGTGATTGTCCTAAGACCCTTTAAAATCTAATGCACATGCTCTCAACATATTCTCCAGTGTCTGAATAATTCTCTCTGACTGACCAGTGGTTAGGAGATAGAAAGTTGTACTAAAGTTCAGTTGGGACCCCATAGCTTCTTGGAAATGTTCCCAAAAGTGGGAAGTGAACCAGGAATCCCTATCAGAAGTGATGCTCACTAAAACACCGAATAGTCTTACAATTTCTCACACGTACAAATCTGCCAAGGCACTCAGAGTACTAGTAGATTTCATAGCCACGAAATAGGCTGACTTGGTCAATCTATCCACAATCACCCAAATCGCATCATGACTTCTTCGAGTTCTCGGCAAACCCATAATGAAATCCATGATAATATGCTCACATTTCCATGTCGGTATGGGTAAAGGCTACAACAACCTAGCAGGTTTCTGATGCTCTACCTTAATCTGCTGGCATACGAGACACTTTGCCACAAACTTTGATATATCTTTCTTTATTCCTGACCACCAGTATACCTTCAAGAGGTTATGATACATCTTACTACTCCCCAAATGTAAGGTGCACCTCGATAAGTGAGCTTTTGAAAGAATTAAATTCTTCAACTGTGGATCATTGGGAACACAAATTCTACTTTTAAACCTCAGTAAGCCACCAGTACTAATCTCAAAATCTGCCACAGTGCCCATCTGAATTTGACTTGCCAAGTCAATACAGTGCTGATCATCACATTGAGCTTGTCTTATCTTGTCAATCAAATCTGGTTCCAACCTCAAGCTAACCACCATACAGTAAATGTCAGTATCAGAAGGGATTATATCAAAGCTGAGGTTCGTAAAATGTACCAACAGCTCGTGTTCCTTAACCATTATATAAGATACCATCTGAAACTCTTCCTGCTCAAGGAATCAACTACTACATTCACCTTACCTGGGTGGTAGAGAATCTCACAGTCATAATCTTTCAAAAGCTCTAACCACTTCCTTTGTCTCATGCTCAATTCCTTTAGTGAAAATAAGTACCAAAGACTTTTATGGTGAGTAAAGATCTGCAATTTCTCACCATACAAGTAGTCGTGCCACATCTTCAATGCAAACACCACGGCCGCCAATTCCAAGTCATGGGTTAGATAATTCTTCTCATGGTCCTTAAGCTGTCGAGATCCATAAGCAACTATCTTCCCATTTTGCATCAGTACACACCCCAGTCTTTGTCTCGAAACATCAGTGTACACTGAGAAACCTCTTGAACGTGTGTGTATGGTGAGAATAGGTGTAGTGGTCAGTCGGTGCTTCAATTCTTGGAAACTCTTCTCACATGAATCATCCCGCTCAAATGGAACATTCTTCCGAGTGAGACGAGTCAGAGGAGTAGCAGTTTGGAGAAATCATCTACAAATCGTCTGTGGTACCCTGCTAACCCAGGAGCTTTCTTTGGCTTCTCTTCCTTCTGTGAGGTCGAAATTGGAGGTTTTGGGTAATCTTTCACCAAATGCTCGGTCTTACAACGACGAAAACATGCTCCAGACACCCAATAGCAAGGCCAGTTGCCATGATGCCTCATACATATCTTACATGGCTCCATAGTGGTTTTGGACTCACCAATCACAATGCCCTTTGCTGGAGCACTAACCGAGGCAATGGGAGGCTTGGCTACCTTAAATCGAGCCTCATCACAACTCTCAGGTCGTTTCCCTGGCTGATCTTTACCTTTAGCTTCCTCGTCCTCAACTGATCTCTTCATATCACGATCTTTACCTTTACCCTTTTTGCTAACCTCAAAAACATGCAACTCGTAATCCCGCTCACATAATTGCACCCTGCGCACTGCCTCCTTATATGTGGTGATGTCAAATGGAGCCAACCTAGCTTGGATCAAGGGTCTTAGTCCCTCCATGAACTTTCACACCTTTTTCATCTCAATACCCAGCGTGTCCGAATCATACCACCCCAAAGCTATAAATTTAGACTCATATTCATCCACGAACTTTTTACTTTATGTTAGATTCAAGAATTCTATCTATAGTCGCCTCTGTTCCGTGTTCGGGATGTATTGCCTTCTGAAGGCATCTAGAAATATATCTCATGTAATCCTCTGATATCGGGCCCTCAAAATAGGTCTGGTGGACTTCCACCAAAGTTCAGCTTCCTCGTTTAACATGAATGCTACAAATGCCACCTTTTCTGTAGCAATACACCTCAGGAACCCATATAGCTTTTCCAACTCATTTATCCAATTTTCTATCGCAATCGGATTCTTAACCCTAGAAATTATGGCGGAATGAACTTTTGAAACTGCCTCAGCCTCTCTAAATCACAGTAATACTCTAAATCATCATCATTATCGTGTTGTTGTGGTGCTATCTGAGGCTTTACTAGGGCCTGTGGTGGTACCGATAGTTGGGCAGGTGAAGGTACAGGGTTAGGCTGTCCACATGAGGGTAGTGGTGGCATAGTAGGAGAAGAAGTAGAAGCTATAGTGGTCTGTGGTGCAGGTGCTGGCTGGGTAGATACATGTGTGGTAGGTGCTACAGCTGGGCCAACCATACCCTACAGACTATCGATGCGTGCCTGTCACGACCTCCCGTGACTTACCAAAATACACTACAAATTTTTTTGTATTTTACTTACCTTTCCTTCTTTCATAACTCAACACCAAACTGTTAAGCTATGATTCGATATTAGTCACCTCAACCACATTCATTCCATAACATCTATACACTTCAATTCAATTATCTATTGACTGTAAGTATTCTTTCCTTAAAAGTAAACTCATATACATTAATAAAAATACTTATACATATACATCCCCGACTGTACATTCATTTACATAATTGTGCTTTAACATTGTTTAGTACAAAATGTTCGAATGTGTATACCTTTCGTAAGATGGGTATACAGCGGATAAAGGAATACCGATCCTCAGTCGTGGCCAACTACTGTGAACGCTCTATAGAGAGGGGGGAAATGAAAAGGGGGTGAGCTCACAGATCCGTAAGGAAATAAGGTAAGCAAGTAGATAACCACACTATCTAAAAAAATATAATGCTCATGCCACTAAATCATTTCCTTTTCGATTCACATCTAAAGCATGTGTCTTCTTGAACCATTTATGCAATATATACATATAGATACAAATTGTCAGTATGAACTGAAAACATGTTGGTTTAATAATCTCAACAATTTATGAAAAACGCTGCATTTCTCATGTATTTAATATAAATCACATTTTATCATGCCATTTCAATTAAATCAAAACAATGATGGAATATCATCATGTAAAAACATGGAAATTCGGGCCTCACCCATCCCTCGGGTTACCCTTTTCATAAAAACTCATGTGACAATTCAAACAAGAAATATTAGTTAGGTGAGATAGGTGACTACTTGTTCCGATGTTATGATCATAACTCATTTTATGTGATCCGAGGCTACATAGTACTCAGTGTGCGAGGCCTCACATTTACTATAACGAGAGGTGGGTCAAATCCTCAACCGTCAACTCACAACTCTATATCATCATGTACTCACAAAAAACATACTCCATGTGACATACACAGTACAAAGTACTCCATGGACCCAATCCTCGTAGCAGGGTGCCTACCATAGGTCTTAGCCCTTATACCATGGATGATAGTTTCGATAGCACTTGTCCATATCTCAAAAATTGGCATGTGCGAGCATATAATCTGTGCGACACACAATCAGCACAGGCTCCCAACTCGGCTGTTTCATGCTGTCTCTTTGAAAATCGGTACGTGCGAGTAAACTCCCAACATGACCACATGCACATGTCATATAAATCTAGTGCGAGCAATGCTCCCAGCATTATGTCATGTAAAACTGAGTATGAGCAATGCTCCAATACTCTATCATGCATCAATCAATAAAACTGAGAACAAGCAATGCTCTAGTACTTTATCATGCACAAATCGCATTAAAATTAAGTACGAGTATTACTTAAGTACTATATAATACATATCTCATAAAATCTAGTGCAAGTATTACTCTAACACCAATGGTTTTCACACAAACCGATAGATGGCTTATTTCAATTGAAATTCACTCAATTAAATCAAATCGACACTATAACGTGTTGTTTTCACATATAATATGAAAACATTAGCCAACATATCCATGCAACTGTCAAAACTAGTCACAAACATGCTTCCTAAGATTTTTTCCCATATTTGGGGTAAAACCATAATTTTACCTTATCGGTTCCTACTGAACTTTTCTATACTCGAAATTTCATATAAAATATAATTACTCAAAATTTTATTCGAAATACGTATAACTACCTCGCCACTCATGAAATTCCCTTACCTTTTATCACGTCGCGTGACCTTACTTCCTCGGTGCTGTTAAACCTCGCAGTTTGATCAGCTTCCAATATAATTTCTGAAGCTGTAGATAAACATTCACATCAGTATACCTTAATATACTAAATTTTCACTTGCATGAACCTCAACTCAATGCATTTAGCCCTTTTTACACTCATTTGGCCTTATTACATCTCATTAGACCTTACTCTTTCTTAAGTCCATTTCAACACATGTATTTCACAAAACTATCTTACAATTATATATACATGCTTAATAACCTCACTACATGCTTCAATGATCATTGAATCCATGCCTACTCAACTTTCTCTCATTTTCTCATATTCAAGCCAAAAACTAGGTCATGGAGATTTTACATGTTCAAGGTGCTTTCAGCAACTGAAATATACACAAATCAACTCACCAAGACATCTATATTAACATATTTGAAGTTGGTGTATTGAATCTTACCTAGCTTGATTTTTCCTCTTTTTGCAAAATTGGGGGAAATTCACCTTGCTCCTTCAATCAAAGGTTTCAACTTCTAGTTTCCAACTATTTTGTTCTCCTCCCCACAAGGAACAACTTTGCTGAAACAAATCTCACTCAAAACTGATTGAAAGGGATGATTTTTGGAGTAGGAAAGGTTAGGTTTTCACTTGGTTTTTAAAAGGGTTGCAGTTTCTCTGAGAAATGAAGGTGCGACAGTCCAGTATATATACAATTAACCTTGAAGATCGATCTGCTAACCATGAGAGATCGATCTGCCCTGTGTTTATCTCTGCAGAATTTATCCTTTTTAAGCTATGGGATCGATCTGCTCTTTAGCATGAGATCGATCTACCTCAAACAGAATCATAGAGAGATCGATCTGGCCCTTGAGATGAGATCGATCTATGCTATCCAGAACCCTTTGGAGATCGATTTGCTTTGAATGAGGGATCGGTCTGCTCTTGTTGAGGGATTGATCTGCCTCTTGCGAAATGCTTTGCATTGCATTTTCAAGCCATAAGATCGATCTTCCTTGCTAATTAGATCGATCTGCTCCTCATCTAAAGCATTCTTACTGCAGTTTTCCCAAAAAAATCATTATTACATTCATATCCAATTTGCTTCACCACCCGTTTTGCATTTCATACACATGTGGAACTTAAAAACATTCATTCCTTATGATTTATATCAAATGTGACTTGTTCGTACATCATGAAATCATAAAGAGTACATATTATTTCACGGACCTTACAATTATCCCCTCCTTAAAGAAATTTGGTCCTCCAAATTAGAACCAAGTTAATCATCAAACAACTGGGGGTGTCTCTCTCGCATCAGACTCTCTAGTTCCCAAGTAGCCTCCTCTAAAGTGTGATGCTGCCAGAGAATCTTAACTAACTCGATGGTTTTCGATCTCAAGACTTTCTCCTTCCTATCTAATATCTGGATCGATTTCTCTACATATGTTAGATAATCCTTAAGCCCCAATGGCTCATACCGAATCACATGGGTCGGATCTGGATGATACTTCCAAAGCATCAAAATGTGGAAGAAATTATGCACTCTTGATAAGTCCGGTGGCAAAGCCAACCTATAGGCCTTATCTCCCACTTGATCAAGTATCTCAAAGGGTCTAATGTAGCGAGGACTCAACTTACCCCTCTTCCCGAATCTCGCTATACCCTTGGAAGGAGAACCTTTAGAAACACTGATTCACCAACTACGAACTTAAGTGGTCTCCGTCTCCTACCAACATAACTTTTCTGTCTATTCTGAGCTGTCCTATCTCTCAACAATCAACCGGACATCCTTAGAGGCCTGTGCAACCAAGTCAGGAGCAAAAATCTTTCGGTCACCCACTTCTTCCTAATCGATAAGGGAACGACATCTCCAGCCATACAAAGCCTCATACGATGCCATCCTGATACTCGAATGATAAGTGTTGTTGTAGGTGAATTCAGCTAGTGGCAAATGATCATCCCAAGAGCCTCTAAAATCTAGCACACATGCTCTAAACATATCCTCCAGAGTCTATATAGTCCTCTCTAACTGACCATCTGTCTAAGGATGAAAAACGATGCTCAAACTCAACTGGGTTCCCATGGCTTATTGAAATTCTTCCAAAAAGTGTAAGGTGAACCAGGAATCCCTATCTGAGACAATGCTCACTGGAACACCATGTAACCTCACTACCTCGCGTACATATAATTCTGCCAAGGTACTTAGAGTATCGGTAGCTCTCATAGCTAAGAAGTGAGTTGATTTTGTCAATTTATCAACGATCACCTATATCGCATCGTGATTCCTGTGAGTCCTCGGTAAACCCATCAAAAAAATCTATGGTGATATTCTCCCATTTCCATGTCGGTATAGGTAGAGGCTACAATAACCCTGCAGGTTTCTGATGCTCTACCTTCATCTGCTGACAAACAAGACATCTCACCATGAAATCTGCCACATCTTTCTTCATACCTGACCACCAGTACACCTTCCGAAGGTTCTGGTGCATCTTATTACTCCCCGGATGTAATGTGTACCTCAAAGAATGAGCTTCTGACAAAATCAATTTCTTGAGCTTTGGGTCCTCGGAACGCATAATCTATTTTTGAATCTTAGTAGTCCATCAGAACTTATCTCAAAATCAATTATTCTGCCCTTTTATATCTGACCAGTCATATCAATGCAATACGAATCAGTCTGCTGAGCCTGTCTGATCCTATCCAACAGATCTGATTCTAAGCGTAGACTAACAATCATACTGTCTATATCCATGTCAGAAGGCACAACTGCCAAACTGAGGCCAGTAAACTGCTCTAGCAACTCATGTTCCCTGACAATCATATACGATACCATCTCAAGCCTCTTCTTACTCAAAGCATCAGCTACAACATTAGCCTTACCCGGATGATAAGGGATCTCACACTTCATAGTCCTTCAAAAGCTCTAGCCTTCTTCTTTCTCTCATGTTTAACTCTTTCTACTAGAACAAATACTTGAGGCTCTTGTGGTCAGTAAAACTCTGGAACTTCTCACCATACAAGTAGTGACGCCATACCTTCAACGCAAACACTATTGCTGCTAACTCTAAATCATGGGTCGGATAGTTCTTCTCATGGTCCTTCAGCTGTCTAGATCCATAAGCAACTACCCTCCCATCCTGCATCAATACGCAGCTCAGTCCTTGATGCAAAGCATCGGTATACACTGAAAATCCTCCTAGCTGGTAGGAATAGTGAGAATCGAAGTGATGGTCAATCAATGCTTCAACTCTTGAAAACTCCTTTCACAATCATCGTCCCACACGAATGCTACACCCTTCTGAGTGAAACGTGTTAACGAAGCAGCTAGCTTCAAAATTCCCTCAATGAATCTCCGATAATATCCTGCTAAACACAGAAAACTTTTGATCTCGGTGACTGTCTCCGACTATTCCCACTGAACTACAACCTCAATCTTGGTGGATCTACTGATACTCCATCCCTCGACACAACGTGTCCCAAAAATGAGATATGTGCCAACCAAAGTCACACTTACTGTGTTTAGCATACAGCTTCTGCTCTCGTAGGGTATGCAATACAATCCTAAGGTGCTTCTCATGCTCTTTCTCGAATTTCGAGTATACCAATATGTCATCGATGAAGACGATAAAGAACTGATCCAAGTATAGCTTAAATACATCATTCATCAAGGCCATAAAAGCTGCGAAAGCATTCATCAATTTTAATGGCATAACCAAAAACTCATAGTGGCCATATCGGGTCCTAAATGCTGTCTTGGGCATATCTCCACTCCAAACTCTCAACTAATGATACCCAGACCTCAGATCAATCTTAGAAAAGACCTGTGCTCCTCGGAGTTGATCCAATAAATCATCAATTCGTGGAAGGGGATACCTATTCTTGATGGTAGCCTTTTTCAACAATCTGTAATCTATACATAATCGGAGGCTTCCATCCTTCTTCTTCACAAACAAAACCGATGCTCCCCAAGGCGAAACACTCGGTCTAATAAACCCCCTTATCCAATGGCTCCTGTAACTATCTCTTAAGCTCCTCCAGCTCAACTAAGGCCATCCGATCTGGTGGTTTCGAAATAAGCTCAATACCAGGCACCAAATCTATATAGAACTTCATCTCTCTGTCTGGTGGTAACCTAGGTAATTCATCCGAAAATACATCTAGGAACTCACCAACCATAGGAATATCTGCCAACTCTGGATGTGCCTTATCCGTATCAACCACATACGCAATAAAACCTTCAATATATTCATTTCTCAGTCAGCATAGTACATTATTTATTGTAATCATAACTACTACTTTCATTTCCTTTCATCATACTTTACAACGTAATTCGTAAAGGTAGGAAACATAATTGTCTTAGCAAAACAATCTAAAACAGCATGGTTTAACGATAACCAATCCATTCCTAAGATTACATCAAAATCACTCATACTTAAAAATATTAGATAGGTTATCATATCCTTTTCCCCTACTCTGAACATGCAATCATTTAACACATACTCAACTAGCTGACTGTTATCCATAGGCGTACTAATCATCATCATCCTACCTAAGGGTGTATACTCTACATGTTTTACTAACTTACAAGCAAATGAAGGCGATACAAATGAATGTGTGGCACCAGGATCAATTAAAACATGTTCTTCTAAATCATACATTAGGATGTTACCTCTAATCACATCCGATGAAACACCATCTGTGACCTGGTCCAAGGCATGTACTCGCCCTCGTCCAAATACTTGCTTTCCCTTCTCCTCTATCGTCGCTCTGCTCCTCGGGGCAGACGTATGATAATTCTATTTTTAATAGAATTATTTGTGCTTAAATTCCTAATTATTTATTTAATCCACATATTATTTTATTAATTATCCCCTTTATTTAATTAAAATTCTCTAATGTGCAGATAAATTAAATCCTGATGAAACTCAATTGTTTCAGTCGAAATTGGGCTGAAAACGGGCTAAAGGAGAACCACTCCCAATTTGCAGACCGAGACATTAAGTCGTCTGGACATGCGTGATGCCAGGTGTCTAATTTTTATTTACTCTGAAACGATAAGATCAAAGGATACCGTGCCAACCTCTTGAAGGACACACGCCGAGCCACATCGCACAGCAAATTGGATAAAAAGACTGATGAGGTGGAAATATCTACTCTGGAGCAAATTAAAGGAAGACAAGTGGCCAAACAATGCCAACTCATCTAGGATGAAAATTTACCATTGTACCCCTATGTTTGTGTATAAATAGAACATGGATGACAATTGAAAAATCATGTAATTTTAAGAGTAGGAGTAGTGTAATGTAATGTAATTTAGGAGTAGGAGTAGATGTAATTTTAGGGTAGAATATCTTTTAGGTTATTTTCTAAGCTTCCTTTGTTAGGAATTTTCGAATAGCTTTTTCTCAACAATCAATTTTACTGTTCATGGCATTTTCTTAATGTTTTTTGAAGATTTTCATTTTTTCTTTGCTTGGTTACTTGTAATTCATTGTATCAAAAGTATTTCCTTTGCATTTGATTCAATGAAAGTTAATGGAAAATGTTTGCCTCTCTTTTTCTCATTCTCGATTTTCCTCATCTGTGATTATTTTTGTTAAAGCAAGCTTTATTTTCATAGATCTCGGTTTGATGCTCTCTAGGGCAGTCGGGTAGCAAGCATGTCTCTTTGATTCTTTTACCTGATAGTTTTGTTGCCTTGATGTGGGCTGATGCTGAGCATTTTTCCATATCAAGAGTAAAGTGGAACACAGTAGGAGAAGAAAGTGAAGGAAATTGTGGCCTTGGAGTCTCCTGTTTTCATGTCTTATAATTTTTTGCATTATTGACTTAGTGTTCAGTGTTAGTTTTCTGTATTTTCATCTTAGTTCCTACTTTTGTGGAGATGCTCATGTGCAATACCGAGAGAGGGTGTTCGACGGGTAGCTGGACGGTAACAAAGAAACAAACCAGCAAGCCGATCAATCCTCTGTTATGCTCTACTTTTTAACTTTTGCACTGTTCATTTGAGTTTTTCTGTAGTAATCCATGATTGCTCGGTTTCCATTATATTTCTGATAATTTTCTGTTAGATTATTTAGTTTTTACAGAGGTTTCGGGTCACTGCAGATGGTTCTTCCTTTATGATCTATGTCTCGGTGATGTATTGTTCTCCGGATGAATAATGCATGAAAACTGGGCTGCTGGGAAAGATTTGTATTGCTGTTCGAACTAACATTGTTGGTGCAGGAAATGATCAGCTGAGGCAAGGCATGACCGATCCCAAGGAAGGTTCATGGCAGTGCTTGAGGTAAGACGTTAGCAGAATGAAGGAAAGCACGTTGGTTTAGTGTCAGTTTCTGGTTTACATCAATGCTGACAGTAGCTGAGATATGCGGAGTAGTACCTGGACTGGATAGAACTAGCCGAGGAAGAACAGCAGCGGATACAGACCTGGACAGACTAATAACAACACCTGCAGCAGATTTGTACACAACCAGGACAGCAACACTAGCAGTCTGGAGCAGCAGGACAGAGCCGAGAATGCTAGCTGGTTGTCGTCTGGAGCAGCAGACAGCAAGACACAAGCAACCCGTGAATACCTGGAGGAACCGACAGCAGTATCTGGAACAGAAGACAACAGCTTGGACCAGAGGACAAACCGAGAGCATCTGGAAAATGCAAATTGACGTACACTGACAGTAGCCGAAACTGTGAAGCACTGGAAAAGAAAATGCAAATTGAAGACATGAACAGTGTTGGGAGGGACTTGGTTGATTTAAATTTGCTAAGGCCATGTTTGGCCATAGTTCAATTTAGTCATGTTTTAGTTTAATGCATCATTAGTATTTTCATGCATTTGTTAGTTGTTAGTTAGTTAGTTTAGTTAATTATAATGGTAGGTTAGTTTTATTATTTTTGCATGTTAATTTGTAGTGTTAATTTTTAGTTAGTAGTTCATTTTATATTAAATGTTTTAGGATTTTATTTTAGTTTAGATGCATTTAGAGTTAATTTAGATTAAATGTTTTTCATGCATTTTACTTTAGTCTTCATTTTTAGTAGATTTTAGGTTAATTTAATTTGCAATCTTTATTAGTTTAATTACATGTATTTTTATTTTAAGTTTGTTTAAATTGTAGTTTAATTAATTTTATTTCTTTATTTCAATATTTGCATTTTACTTTAATTGCGTTAATTCATTTTAACTGTTTTAATTTTCTTTAGTAGGTTATTTGCTTTTAATTGCTTGGAACTTTGTAAGTAATTTTAGCTCAGTTTAATTTTTTTTTAATTTTATAGTTGTTATTATTTTCAGTACTTTAATTTTCATGTAGACCACCCATCAAAACTTCATAATTTTCTAGGATATACTTAGGGTAAGATTAACCGGTAGTTAATTAGGCTGATCAACTTCTCTGTGAGATGATAACTCGGGACTCAAATCCCATTATTACTTGTATGACCCGTGCACTTGCGGATAATTGTAAGACCCGAATTTAATTAAAATATGAAATAAAGGAGTATGTGTGAAGGGAAGTCGGGTTAAATTAATCCCGAACACATGTAAGGGCAAAACGGTCAAAAGACTGAAGGCCGGTATAAATTCGAGAAGAAAAATTTAATTAAAAATAACGCATTGAGAAATCTTGGTCAATAAAGATGAAATAAAATTATTTTGGGTTAAATTGATCAAGATTCGGAAATTTAAAAATACCGAAAAATTACCGGAACGATATCTCAAAAAGCGCGAAGAAATAATATCGAAAATTTAGAGAAAGATTTATTTAATAAATTAAATTTAAATTAAATAAATTAAATTAAAATAAAAATAATAATTTTTGTAGATATTTGGGTATTTTAATGTATTTTAATGAATAGTAAAATAATTAAAATAAATAATAATAAAAATAATAAAAATGATAAAAAAAAACTGCTGAAAAAAAAGGGCGAAATCGCGAAAAAAAAAACGCGAAAAAGACGAAAACAAAGCAGCCGAAAACGGGGGGGAAGGCCGGACCACCACCGGCGATCCTCGATCGCCGACGACCACCGGGAAATGGAGAGGAGAGGCTGGCAACCTCCCTGGTACCGGCAGCAAGACCAACCGACGCCGGAGGAGGCCGAAAACGGGAGGAGAAGCCGCGGGAAGGATTCTCCGATTGGCGGCGAACAGCGATGATTCGAGCCCCACCAAGGCTCGATTTTGGAAGCCCAGGCGACGGTGAGCAGATTGGTGGTGGTGGCAGCCACCGAAACCGGCGGACGGCGCCGAAAACGGCGAAAAAGGAAAGTGGGTACCGACGGAGGAGGAGAACGGCCGGACCGGCGACTTTCCGACGGCCTTGGGCGAAGCCGAGCCCAGATCTGAGATGCGGACGACCCAGCGGAGCGATTGGCGGTGGAAGCCAGCGGAGAACCGGCCGGCAAGGCAGTGAACCGGCGGTGAACCGGCCGAACCGGAGAAAATCGGCGGGTCTGAACCGGTCCGAACTGGACTGAACCGGTTCAGCCAAAAAAGAGAGGAAAAAAGGAGAAAAAAAAGGGAAAAAGAAAAAGAGGAAAAATTAGGGAAAATTCCTATGATGCAATCGAGTTTCGGGTAAGTCGATAAGCGGTCAAATTGACCTGATTTAAATTTCGGAGTATTTAATTTAATTAATTTTGGGCCAAAAACTTACCCGAAAAATTGTAAAATTATGTAGCTCGACGATTGGCATCCACCGAGGGCTCGAGATAGCCTCGATTTACGGACTAGCATGGAATCTCGGGTAAGTGACCCTTATTTACGACAATTACCTCGTTATGCGTGTTATTGATTTAATTTCCGCATGAATTGAATTAAATTATGGAAATTTAGATAATTGTCATAAATAGTGAATTTAGCTATTCGAGAATTAGAACGAGGCCCGATAAATTATTGGTGGGCCCAATGAGCCCAATAGGCCTCGATAAAGTGAAAATTAAATGGAAAACGGGCTTAAGGCCGATTAAGGCCCATTAAGGTGCAATCGGGCCCAATAGGGGTGAACGGGCCCAATGATTTAAATTAAGCCCAGAAAGTATTAAATACAATTAAATTGTATGTTATCTGACCTGAGGAATATTGATACGCAGTTCCGGGCGTTTGATTGGGAGCATAACGGACTGCGCGACGAGACAACATTGGAAAAGAAAAAGGTCAGACTCGACAGGAAATTAAGGTAAGGGAATTCTACGGACTGCTGAGGTAAACTCTACGAAATTTTAAATTCATATGCAGTCTTTAAAATTTATCTGAAGGGTCTAGAGGTCGAATAATAATTTTAGTGCCCCGAATGGGCAAATTACTAAAATACCCTTGTTAAGGGTAAAATCTAAAAATTTAGGAAAAATTGGGAAGAGCAAGGACAAGAGGTTCCTGCTCGTTCTGGAGGTATTTCAACACATGCATGAGTAGGCTGGCTCACTTTTAAAGAAAAATGCATAGCATTGCATATCTTAAACGATGTGATTTCTGTGAAAACTATTTGGAGATAACCGAGCCGCCTACGTGTTTTATTTACATGTGACGTGCTAGAGCTCAGCTCGCACGATGTTTGATTTGTGTGATGCATGCATTAATGCTGGAGCGAGAGCTCGCACTAGAGTTTTACATGCATAGGTGCTAGAGTATAACTCGCACCAGATTTCACATGCTTTTTCGTGACACGGTGCTAGAGTCTAACTCGCACCAGATTTTACATGATTTTCATGACAGGGTGTTGGAGTTTAACTCACACCAGATTTTATAAGATTTTCATATGATTTATATACAGAGTGATGAGCTTAGCTCGCACTAGTTTTACCGGATTTGTGGAGTAGCGCTGTCTGCCCTTGGAGTCAGCCAAAAGGCCCAACAGGCTCAAAAGACCTCTTAAGTAGGGTGAGAGTGAGGGATGAGGTTGGCGGCCTTGTGGGGATGTAAAGCGGGCTCTACCAGTTTTATTTGACTTGATAGAGTGCTGAGCATCGCTCGCACCGATTTTATGAGAATATACGATAAGCCGTGCTTGGAGCATCGGGTAGACTGTGTGTCACCGATTAAATAGGCTCGCACGTGCGTTTTGAGACATGGCAATGAGTATTGAGAAACAAAACCTCTCTGTGGGAAGCAGGCCATTGGGCTGGAGTACCTAGAGTGATATGGGTCCATGGAGTACGATGTACCGTGCAAGTAGCATGGAGTACGATGTACCGTGGGGTATCTTCGGATACAGTATCTTTGTGATACGGGGTATCTTTGTGATACGGTATCTTTGTGATACGGGGTATCTTCGGATACGGCATCTTCGGATGCGTGAGATCGGATAAGACTGACGGGTTGGATTGACCCACCTCCAGGGCGGTTCCCGATCAGGGTGAGACCTCGCACACTGGGATCCGTGAAGCTAGAGGGACTCACGAGGACATATATTAGCCAGTCCTGGTTATTACCGATATACAGTTATTGCCTAGTCTCGTATCTTGTGTATATATATACATACGTTTTCGGATATCGATGTTTTCGAGAAACTGGATTTTTCATGATTTTGTGTGAGTCAGGATCACCCGAAGGAGGGGTCGAGTCCTAACTTTATTGTGAAATTTTTAAAGAGAAAGAAATGATTTAAAATAATTGCATGTTGAATTTTTCGTGCAAACTCGATTTACATAGCATCATAATTCACATAATTTGTTTTAAAATGTGTGGAGAAAGGGTGGTTTATGCACGGCATCACGTTCATGTAGGTAGTATGGTTACCTACTTGTTCGTAGGATTGCCTTACTGAGCTTGATGTGCTCACCCCTTTCATTTTCTCCCACAGATAATCTCCAGTTGAAGTTGAGGCGACTCAGTACTGCATTCCGGATATCCGCTGCTGCCCATCAACATAAGGTATATACACTTGTACATATTGTATCTACATAAGCATAGCACAGTAACATGTTTGTAAGTAACTTTAGGGGATGTATAAATAATGTAAACAATTATAAATGACTGGAGAAGAAATAAGTTAGATGGTAATTGAATGGTGGGACTGGCATTGACGCACAGCCCAATTATTAGTGGAGTGTGGTCACGATTCGAGGACAGGTAAGAACTTAAGTAAATAATAAAATGTGAAAAATTAACTCTGATTTTTGGGTAGTTTGGGTCGTGACAATTATTATGGTATCAGAGCACAATTGGTCTGATGTGTGTCAGTGTCAGTAATTAGGAAATTACATCCCCGTGTTACTGTGCTTAGTTAGATACAATAGTGTATATCGAGATGGGCTTGACTAAGAAATGGTTGAGAATGCAGGAATGCCTAATATGAGTCGCGTTAGATGAGATAGTACACGAGGCAGAGGTCACAGAGGTAGACCTGAGTCTGCTAAGTCGTGCTGAGTTGACTTATGAGAATCGAGATGAGATTGAAATGGAGGCTAATGTTGAACATGCCTCACATAGTCCGACAGAGAGATCGGACAGTATTGAGACACGCTTCGCGAGATTGGTGCAGAGTGTGGAGATTATTGTGAGGAGCTAATTGCTCAGATTATGAATAAGATCAGAGGGCGCAGCGGAGCATTGGTGGAAACCCGCTTGACCCATCTTAAGTGTTAAACATCCAGAGTTAAGATGAGAAATCTTTTTGGATGTATTCCGGTGACAGGATATCCTGGACATGATTTAAAGGAAAAATTTCTTACACTGCCCAGGAATACTAAATTGATTATGAGTATGAAACTCAGTTATATTCTTGGCAGATATTACCTCGACACATGAACAGTGACAGTCGAGATGTCTAAAAGTTTATGAAATGACTCAACTTTTCAATTAGAGTCTGATTGGCCCACGAGATATTACCTATACCGAGGCAGTGCGCAGATTTACAGTTGGATAAATTAAAATATGAATTGCACACCTCTGAGATTGGGAAAGGTAGTAAGGGCTGAAATAGAGACATAAAAGAGAATCGAGAAATGGCAGAGATGTTAAAATGGGAAAATGGTAATTGGTAAAAGATTAGATTTGATGAGTTATGGAGTAAGATAATTGGTAAGGCCCTAGTGCATCCAATTTTGGCACTCTTGAGGGCATTGTGATTGGAGGACCCCGACCTGCTACGAAGCAGTGTAGCAGTGTAAGCACTGTAAGCAGTGTGGAATGTGTGGTGGATACCACAGAAGGAGGGTCTATACCTACACTGTATTGATAAAAATGGTCGTTAAGTGTGGTAAGACAGACCATTGATTTTGATTGCTCAGAGTTGAGCGAGATCGCCCCACAGAAAAGTAAAGAGACAGAGAAAAATTTCGTTGGTATAGCTGCAACGAAAAGGGAGGCCATAGCCGAAAAGAAAAAGGAAAGTAGGCTGTTGGACGAAGGCGAGAGGATGTCTTAGACCAGGACACTATTGATGTTTCATGGATGTGGTGTGAGATACCACACTTGTTATGAATAATGAAGTACATATGTTCATTGATCCTGGTGCCACACATTTATTCATACCGCCTTCATTCGCATATAAGTGAGTAAAAGGCATGAATGCCTACATCATTGGGCACAATACTGATAATGAGTACCCCAATACAAGAGGATTAATTAACGGAATATGGATATAGAGATTTTAAGTTGAAAACAGGGGTGAAAACATCACTGAAAAGTATACTGTAAGTGTTGATAAGTGACAAAAGGGGTGTAACAGTTGAAATTAAAGGAGTAAAGGATTGTACTCATGGAATGAATAATGGCAAGAGTTTTATCATGAGTGATATACGAAGGAGATAATCTTTAAGATAAGTTATGCTTGATTTTAAATACAAGATGTATTGGAGCAAGAGGCGTATGCTAGGTAAGAACATCCTTACGATATGAAGTCATTAGGATTAGAGCAATGAGTAGCGAATATAAATTGTGACCACATAAACTGAGATATAACGTAGTTGTGGTTAAGTCTGAAGGTTAATAAAGGTATTTCAAAATACCTCCTCGCCTGAAGACTTGACAGCGTCTAAAAGTATATATATATAACATATAACGTGAAATCGATCATCGTAATAGATAACTTTAGCATTAGGATACCCTTACTAAGACGATAAGAATATTAAAATTCGACAAATCATAAAGGTTAACATAGTAAAATTTAATAAGAGCCGTTAAGATAAGAAAAGGAAGTGACGCTGGTTAGTACCTGAAAACGTAAGCGATGTTGAAGGATCTTATACGCTTATGCGTAAATAAGTCAATGATTAGACCGATCTGTAAACATCATTATCGATGATATATTAGGTGTAGTTAAAGTCTAGGGCGGTTTATAAGTAACAATTGGGAAATGGCTTTTACAGATGGATTGTTACGGGTTCTCAATATGGACTATTTGGTTGACACGTTTAACTAAGAAAATGTGGTCTTTGATTGAGATGACGAATAAGATGAGAGATGTGACATAAACTTCGGTGTAATGAAGTATGAACTGACCACCGTGATTAATTTCACTATACCCAACAGCTCAAGAGGTTCTCAGTGAGCATGGATACCTCAAAGTTATGATGGAGCTGTGTATTGATGTATAATGGGAAGATACCCATGATTTAAAATTGACAGCAGTAGTACTTGTACCGAGGATATGGTACTATTATGTACAGGGTGAGAAATTACGGATATGCACTGATCATAAAGTCTCAAGTATCTGTTTTCACAGAAAGAGGCGAATATGAGAAATACATAGTGGGTTAGAGCTTCTGAGAGATTTTGATTTGTGAAAATTGTACCCCCGGGAAAGGCTGATGCTTTGAGCAGAAAGAGCATCGGGATTGTATTACATATGATGGTCAGGGAGCGTGAGCTGCTAGATGCAGTTGTGAGCCTCAGTATAGATGTGATCCCTTCTGATGATGACAGTGATTGTGTGACAGCTAGCCTGATGATTAGAACCGGATGAGAGTGCCCGGATTTGCCAGGCTTAGCGTGATGATCGACCGGATGTCGATAGTTTGGGTCTGATTCAGAAGGGTACAGTGATAGAGTTCACAGTGGGTGATGATGAGTTACTGAGGATTCATAGTCAATATGAGTGCTCCTCAGGACCACAGTTGATGAGATAGTAATATTGTCAGAAGCTCACTCTTCGGGATATACAGTGCATACGGAAAGTAATAAAGATATATTGAAATCTTAAAAAGGGTATTGGTGGTCAGATATGAAAAGAGATATGGTAGAGATTGTGGAAAAGTGCCTAGTATGTCAGCAGGATAAGGTAGAGTATTAAGAGTCTGCAGAGTTATTGCAGCCTCTACCTATATCGACACGGCACGAAAATGAGAGCAAGTCTCCATGAATTTTATGATGGGTTACAGAGGACCCAGGTGAATTACGAGGTTATGTGGATGATAGTCGATAGAGTGATTAAGTCTACCCACCTTCTGGTTATGAGATCCCCAGATACTCGGAGTGTGTATCAGGATTTATGTGTAAGGAAGATTGTGGAACATTAAGTAACGTTCCAGTGAGCATGGTATCGTATAGGGATTCCAGCTTCACTTCCCACCTCGGAGGATATTTTTAGGAAGTTATGGGAACCCGACTGAGTATTAGCACAGCTTTCCGTCCTCAGACAGATGGTCAGTCAGAGAGGACTGTACAGGTTCTGGAGGATCCGATGAAAGCGTGTGCCATTGATTTTATAAGCTCCTGGAATGATCAGTTGATTTCTAATTGAAGTCGCCAATAACGACAGTGGGCAGTTGAGTATCGGGATAACAAGATATGAGGCAGTGTATGGCTGTAGGGGTTGTTCCCCAAATTGGATAAGAAAAAGTGGGTGACAGGTAGAATCATTTACGACTTTGGATAATAAGTCTCTGAGGATGTTTAGTTAAGGATGAGAGATTAAGAACACCTCAGAGCAGATAGATAAGTATTGGAATTTACCCTTGGTGAATTAGTATGGTTGAAATAATTCTTGTCCTAAGAGAATAAGGGCATAGCGAATTTTTGGAAGAAGGTAAATTGAGTTGCGCTGGATGGAATATTTTGAGAGATCGGACAAGTGGGAGATAAGACCTGTAGGTTGATGTTATCACGTGAATTAACAGGCACCCACAATGTGTCCCAGCTTTTGATGCTTCGGCAATACTATTCAGATCCAGCATAAGTGATCAAATATGAACTCCAAAAGTTCAGTTTAATGAAAATATAAGTGTATTGATAAATCGATTCGGGCATTAAATAGGAAAGAGAAAGTATTGAGGTTTAAGAAGATCTCCCTAATTAAAGTCCTTTGATAGTAATACACTCCGGAGAAGGTCACATAAGAATTTAAGAGTATGATATGATCGATGTACCCGGAGTTGTATATGGACTCATATGACTTGGTTCTAATTTGGAGGACCAAATTCCTTAAGTGGGGGAGAGTTGTAAGACCCGAATTTAATTAAAATATGAAATAAAGGAGTATGTGTGAAGGAAGTCGGGTTAAATTAATCCCGAACACATGTAAGGGCAAAACGGTCAAAAGACTGAAGGCCGGTATAAATTCGAGAAGAAAAATTTAATTAAAAATAACGCATTGAGAAATCTTGGTCAATAAAGATGAAATAAAATTATTTTGGGTTAAATTGATCAAGATTCAGAAATTTAAAAATACCGAAAAATTACCGGAACGATATCTCAAAAAGCGCGAAGAAATAATATCGAAAATTTAGAGAAAGATTTATTTAATAAATTAAATTTAAATTAAATAAATTAAATTAAAATAAAAATAATAATTTTTGTAGATATTTGGGTATTTTAATGTATTTTAATGAATAGTAAAATAATTAAAATAAATAATAATAAAAATAATAAAAATGATAAAAAAAAAAGCTGCTGAAAAAAAAAAGGGCGAAATCGCGAAAAAAAACTCAAAAAAGACGAAAACAAAGCAGCCGAAAATGGGGGGGAAGGACGGACCACCACCGACGATCCTCGATCGCCGACGACCACCGGGAAATGGAGAGGAGAGGCCGACGACCTCCCTGGTACCGGTAGCAAGACCAACCGACGCCGGAGGAGGCCGAAAACGGGAGGAGAAGCCGCGGGAAGGATTCTCCGATTGGCGGCGAACGGCGACGATTCGAGCCCCACCAAGGCTCGATTTTGGAAGCCCAGGCGACGGTTAGCAGATTGGTGGTGGTGGCAGCCACCGAAACCGGCGGACGGCGCCGAAAACGGCGAAAAAGGAAAGTGGGTACCGACGGAGGAGGAGAACGGCCGGACCGGAGACTTTCCGGCGGCCTTGGGCGAAGCCGAGCCCAGATCTGAGATGCGGACGACCCAGCGGAGCGATTGGCGGTGGAAGCCGGCGGAGAACTGACCGGCAAGGCAGTGAACCGGCGGTGAACCGGCCGAACCGGAGAAAACCGACGGGTCTGAACCGGTCCGAACCGGACTGAACCGGTTCAGCCAAAAAAGAGAGGAAAAAAGGAGAAAAAAAAGGGAAAAAGAAAAAGAGGAAAAATTGGGGAAAATTCCTATGATGCAATCGAGCTTCGGGTAAGTCGATAAGCGGTCAAATTGACCTGATTTAAATTTCGGAGTATTTAATTTAATTAATTTTGGGCCGAAAACTTACCCGAAAAATTGTAAAATTATGTAGCTCGACGATTGGCATCCACCGAGGGCTCGAGATAGCCTCGATTTATGGACTAGCATGGAATCTCGGGTAAGTGACCCTTATTTACGACAATTACCTCGTTATGCGTGTTATTGATTTAATTTCCGCATGAATTGAATTAAATTATGGAAATTTAGATAATTGTCGTAAATAGTGAATTTAGCTATTCTAGAATTAGAACGAGGCCCGATAAATTATTGGTGGGCCCAATGAGCCCAATAGGCCTCGATAAAGTGAAAATTAAATGGAAAACGGGCTTAAGGCCGATTAAGGCCCATTAAGGTGCAATCGGGCCCAATAGGGGTGAACGGGCCCAATGATTTAAATTAAGCCCAGAAAGTATTAAATACAATTAAATTGTATGTTATCTGACCTGAGGAATATTGATACGCAGTTCCGGGCGTTTGATTGGGAGCATAACGGACTGCGCGACGAGACAACATTGGAAAAGAAAAAGGTCAGACTCGACAGGAAATTAAGGTAAGGGAATTCTACGGACTGCTAGAGGTAAACTCTACGAAATTTTAAATTCATATGCAGTCTTTAAAATTTATCTGAAGGGTCTAGAGGTCGAATAATAATTTTAGTGCCCCGAATGGGTAAATTACTAAAATACCCTTGTTAAGGGTAAAATCTAAAAATTTAGGAAAAATTGGGAAGAGCAAGGACAAGAGGTTCCTGCTCGTTCTGGAGGTATTTCAACACATGCATGAGTAGGCTGGCTCACTTTTAAAGAAAAATGCATAGCATTGCATATCTTAAACGATGTGATTTCTGTGAAAACTATTTGGAGATAACCGAGCCGCCTACGTGTTTTATTTACATGTGACGTGCTAGAGCTCAGCTCGCATGATGTTTGATTTGTGTGATGCATGCATTAGTGCTGGAGCGAGAGCTCGCACTAGAGTTTTACATGCATAGGTGCTAGAGTATAACTCGCACCAGATTTCACATGCTTTTTCGTGACACGGTGCTAGAGTCTAACTCGCACCAGATTTTACATGATTTTCATGACAGGGTGTTGGAGTTTAACTCGCACCAGATTTTATAAGATTTTCATATGATTTATATACAGAGTGCTGAGCTTAGCTCGCACTAGTTTTACCAGATTTGTGGAGTAGCGCTGTCTGCCCTTGGAGTCAGCCAAAAGGCCCAACAGGCTCAAAAGACCTCTTAAGTAGGGTGAGAGTGAGGGATGAGGTTGGCGGCCTTGTGGGGATGTAAAGCGGGCTCTACCAGTTTTATTTGACTTGATAGAGTGCTGAGCATCACTCGCACCGATTTTATGAGAATATACGATAAGCCGTGCTTGGAGCATCGGGTAGACTGTGTGTCACCGATTAAATAGGCTCGCACGTGCGTTTTGAGACATGGCAATGAGTATTGAGAAACAAAACCTCTCTGTGGGAAGCAGGCCATTGGGCTGGAGTACCTAGAGTGATATGGGTCCATGGAGTACGATGTACCGTGCAAGTAGCATGGAGTACGATATACCGTGGGGTATCTTCGGATACGGTATCTTTGTGATACGGGGTATCTTTGTGATACGGTATCTTTGTGATACGGGGTATCTGAGGATACGGCATCTTCGGATGCGTGAGATCGGATAAGACTGACGGGTTGAATTGACCCACCTCCCGGGCGGTTCCCGATCAGGGTGAGACCTCGCACACTGGGATCCGTGAAGCTAGAGGGACTCACGAGGACATATATTGGCCAGTCCTGGTTATTACCGATATACAGTTATTGCCTAGTCTCGTATCTTGTGTATATATATACATACATTTTCGGATATCGATGTTTTCGAGAAACTGGATTTTTCATGATTTTGTGTGAGTCAGGATCACCCGAAGGAGGGGTCGAGTCCTGACTTTATTGTGAAATTTTTAAAGAGAAAGAAATGATTTAAAATAATTACATGTTGAATTTTCCGTGTAAACTCGATTTACATAGCATCATAATTCACATCATTTGTTTTAAAATGTGTGGAGAAAGGGTGGTTTATGCACGGCATCACGTTCATGTAGGTAGTATGGTTACCTACTTGTTCGTAGGATTGCCTTACTGAGCTTGATGTGCTCACCCCTTTCATTTTCTCCCACAGATAATCTCCAGTTGAAGTTGAGGCGACTCAGTACTGCATTCTGGATATCCGCTGCTGCCCATCAACATAAGGTATATACACTTGTACATATTGTATCTACATAAGCATAGCACAGTAACATGTTTGTAAGTAACTTTAGGGGATGTATAAATAATGTAAACAATTATAAATGACTGGAGAAGAAATAAGTTAGATGGTAATTGAATGGTGGGACTGGCATTGACGCACAGCCCAATTATTAGTGGAGTGTGGTCACGATTCGAGGACAGGTAAGAACTTAAGTAAATAATAAAATGCGAAAAATTAACTCTGATTTTTGGGTAGTTTGGGTCGTGACAATAATACCCTTAGGGCATGTCAAGTTTTTGGCGCCGTTGCCGGGGAAGTTTTAATTAGTCGTTAATTAATATCGGTGAAATTATGCTTAGGTGTAATTCTAGCTTGTAAATATTTAGGTTGTAAATATTTAGAGCCTTAGTTTAGGTTAGTTACATTTTCTCTATCTAGTTAAAAAATTGAAAAATTAAAAAAAAAAGTTAAAAAAATTTTCTAAGGACATGTTGATGATTGCATGCGTAGAGCCAGGAGTTATGATTATTTTCCTTTAAATCCTAAAATTGAATGAACACTTAGAAAAATCTGAAAGGATTCTAGGAAATTATTAGCTCCGCAGCAAAACATCATGGCAGAAAATAGAGACATTAGGACTGTTGGAGATTATGCAATGCCGACTATTGGAGGGTATTATACCAGCATTAGGCCACCAGCTATCCCTACATACAATTTTGAAATTAAGCTCGCAATCCTCCAGATGATCTAGACTTCATTGCAGTTCAGTGGGCTCCCTCACGATGACCCACATGCTCACCTCGGGCAATTCCTGGACTTTTGCAACACCTTCAGGCACAATGGATTATCTGATGATGCGCTTAGGCTTAGACTATTCCCCTTTTCGTTTAGAGATAGGGCGTGGCACTGGTTATTGATAAGTTGCATATTAGATATATTAATTGTCATATTTTCCCATGATTTAAATTATTTTATATGCTTAATTTTTGGATTTGACTTATATTTTATATTTTGTATTGTGAATGAAGGAAAATGGACAAAATGGATTAAAAGCTACAAAATTCTGCTCAAGTCACAAAATCAGAAGAAATCTTAGAATTCAAGTCGAGATCTATCACTTGTAGCTGAAGTTGACTGAATCAATCTAAAGATGACAAGTGGAAGATTTTAATTATTAAGGAAGATATATACAAAATATAGTATTTATAGACTAAGAGTGGCTAGGGATCTCATTCTGAAATCTTGAATTGTCATAGACATATATTTTTCTTTAGTGTTTTTCTTTGAACTTATGGCCTGCTAAATTTTTAGTCTAGCCAAAGGATAATTAAAGTTTGGGATTTTCAAGAATTGTGAGATCTAATTTGTTTTTTATTTTGTTCTTTTATATCTTTATTATTTATATGTCTTCTGTTCTTGTTTAAATTATTGTTTTGATTGATTGTACAAAAATGGCCATTTGTTCAATTGTCAGGATAATATATCGCCAATTAGAAATCTGAATCCGTAATTGTTTAGGTATTCTAATATAAGTGGTAAATAACATAATTGATTTCAAACAGGATTTCAATTCTCTGTTAAGAAGATATATAATCTAGCTTAAATGAACCTACATGTGTGTTTGTTGGTTAGAATTGGTAGTCTCTCTAGTTTTCAATGCTGTTAGTAAATTAAATCTTAAGATCGTATCTAAGGTTGTTTAACTGACAAGAGAAATAATTAGAGATCGTATCCTGATTATCGAAGAAGTAAGGAGGGATAGGTTGTTAGGTCGTACCAATAACTATAACCAATTTGGTAAAGATTAAAAGAGTTTATTTTTGCATCAATGATCAATTCTATGAACCCACTCTAAAATTATTCCTTTGGTTGGATGTTCTCATCATATTGATTTTCTCTCAATTTTTATATAGCGATTTCTTTGCCTATATTTTAATTTAATTTTCATTTTCACAAATCCCCCAATTATATTTTCTTTTTAAATCTTTTGCAGAAAAATAAATCTAATCAATCTCTTGGGAAATGACCTTACTCATTTATACTACAGTTTAAATTTATTTTGAGTAGGAATTATTATTATTGGTCTCGACAACCACCAGTTATCCTCCTTGCCTCCAGGATCCATTTCCACATGGGACAAGTTAGCCCATCAATTTCTAGCTAAGTTTTTCCCTCCCTCTAAAATGGCCAGACTCCGTAGCGATATATCTTCCTTTGCCCAGTTCGACTCTGAATCTCTTTACGAAGCATGGGAATGATATAAGGAGCTTCTTAAGAAGTGCCCTCACCATGGCCTACCTTTGTGGTTGCAAGTCCAAACCTTCTACAACGGACTTACAAGCCAAAATAGGAACATTGTTGACGCTGTTGCGGGTGGAGCCCTGATGTACAAAACAGAAGAGGAAGCTTACGAGCTCTTAGACAAGATGGCTGCTAACAACTATCTATGGTCCTCAGAGAGGCAATTACCAAAGAAGTCGACGGGTATTTATGAGCTCGACACGCTGTCTACCTTGACCTCTTAAATCGCTAATCTTACGAAGAAGGTAGAGTCGCTCAGTACCCATCATAATCCTTCTACCAGTCCTAATCTAATTTATTCTGTCCAAAGTCCTTTTCTATCCTGCGAGCTGTGTAGTGGTACCCACTCTATAGATAGGTGTCCGCTCAACTTAGAATCGGTTCAGTATGTTGTCCCCCCAGCAACAGAACAACCCTTTTTCAAACACCTATAATCCAGGGTGGAGGAACCATCCTAACTTTTTCTGGAGCCAAAACTAAAGGTAAACTTTTAATTCTAGACCTGTAGGACCCCCTAGTTTTTAAGCTCCATCAGTTCAGGTACCACCACAGTCGTAATTTCCACACCATCCACCACATCATCCATCCCCACCTCAATTTCAGCATCATCCACCTCACTTCCATCAACCACCACCACTACCACTTATGCAGCCCCAACATTACCATGCACCAGCAGTTGAGAAGAAGCCTACACTAGAGGAGATGTTCACGACTATCCTACAAAATCAAGCTGCCTCAATTAAGAACTTAGAAGTTCAGGTTGGACAAATAGCTAGTGCTCTTAGCCAGTGTCCACAAGGGACCCTTCCTAGTAACACTGAAGTTAATCTTGTTAAGCAAAGGGAGGGTAAGGAACATGTTAGATCCATCACCCTTAGGAGTGGCATAGAGCTAGATGATCCACAAGTTAAGTCCCAACTTGAACAGCACATAGTTGAAGAATCCTTAAATTCTAACGAGGCAGCTCAGAAAGAGCATGAACATCAGGATCGGGCTGCAAAGGAAACAAAGATAGGTGCTTCTTCATCTTTACCTTCTTCTTCTTCACCGCCTTCTTGGTCCTCTGATTCTATACAGGTTCCCACTACATTGCCTCTAGTTAGACCACCAGTACCTTTTCCTTAGAGGTTCCCACTACATTGCCTCTAGTTAGACCACCAGTACCTTTTCCTCAGAGGTTCCAAAATCAAAAACTGGAACAACAATTTGCTAAATTTCTTGAGATTTTTAAGAAGCTTCACATCAACATTCCTTTTGTAGATGCTTAGAGCAAATGCCAAGTTATGTGAAGTGTCTAAAGGATATCCTTTCTAGGAAAAGAAGATTGGAAGATTATGAGACGGCGGCTTTAACTGGGGAATGTAGTGCAATTATCCAGAGGAAATTACCCCCCAAGCTCAAGGATCCCGAGAATTTTACCATACCCTGCACTATTGGAAATCTTTTCTTTGGTAGAGCCCTGTGTGATTTAGGAGCTAGTATCAATCTAATGCATTTGTCTATCTATCAAAAGTTAGGAATAGGGGATATCAAGCCTACCACAGTGACCCTTCAGCTAGCAGATCGATCCATTAAATATCCAAAGGGGGTCATTGAGGATGTGTTAGTAAAGGTGGACAAATTTATTTTCCCTGTGGATTTTATTGTATTGGACATGGAGGAAGACAGAGAAGTCCCCATTATACTAGGCAGACCTTTCCTAGCTACTGGTAGAACTTTAATTGATGTACAAAAGGGGGAGTTGACTATTAGAGTCCTAGATCAGGAGGTGACATTTAATGTTTTCAAACCTTTGAAGCTCCCTGATGACTCTCAAAAGTGTTTTAAAATGGATATTGAAGAGGATATAAGGCTTGAGCATAAGAAATTTAAAAGAAGGAGGGAAGTAGCTAGAGCTCAGGAGGATTTAACTGTTAACATTCTGTCACCACTATGGCTAATCCTCCTACTCTTCGCCCTGCTGCTGAGTGTTGTGTTCTTTAGCTGCATTTGAAGTGGCTTAATTTTCTTTTCACTTTGTATATAGTTCTTTTTCTTTTCTGTTGTTTCTTTCTTTGTTTATTTTATAGATTTCTTTTCTAGTTTTATGTTTTCAATCAAGCTTCGATTGTTCATCATCATCATCAGAAAGGGGAGTACTCTGTTCCTGAACTTCAATTCTTATATTATCTGCACACTGAGGATACTGTGCACTTCAAGTTTGGGTGAGGGGATATCACTTGAGCATTTTTTGAAAATGTGGGCAAAATTGAAAAAAAATTCAAATTTTTTTCGAAAATCTGAGCTTAAATTGTTTGATTTTAGGATGATCTAGTACTTAGCATGTAATTTTCCCATATTCCAATGATATAACCCCATGATTAAGTCTGATTTTGATTGACTGATAAGCATGATTATAGGAAAAGCATGAAGTTGAGTTCTTGAATTTGTCTTGATTCTGATTGTGATTTCCTCATCTTACGCACATGTCATGTCATGAATCTGTATATTTATTTAGAGAAAGCTTATGTGTACCTAGGATTGCATTTACTCAATTGATTTTGTGTATCATATTCTACAATTTGTTTGATCTTGTCTCGATGCGAAATATTAGATCACACTTAATTAGGGAGATGATTTAGGCCATCTTTGGATCGTTTGAGCCTTTCGAGCCATCCCTGTACATACTTTACCCCTAGTCACCCATTTGGGCCAAATAAGCTTTTCTCTGTAAATATACCTGCGTTATTTTGCTTAGCCTAAAGTACTTTTTTCCTATCCCTTACCCCGAAAGCATGGAAAGTCATTGGGATATATTGTGAGCTTTGTACATATAGGTATCTGGTGATAGTGAAAGTTCAAAAAAATTGAAAAAAAAAAAAGAAAAAGAAAAAGAAACGAAGAAAGATGAAAAATACAAAAATAGAATAAAATGTTTAGTGAAATAAAATAAGTTTGGGGGAATAATTAGAGCTCTTACATTAAAGATCCTAGAAGTAATGCATGTTAAGGGATAATTAAACCTAAATCAACTTTATCATACCTTAGCCCCAGCCTTACATTACACGCTTAATGAAGTCCTATTGATCTTTGATTAAGTGTGACTACATTAGTGGAGAGATTAGTGAAAAGCAAACTTATGGGAATGATCACATGTCATTGACTTTGCATTCACTGTGTTTGTAAAATCTGATCCGGATAATGTATTGTAAAGTGACTTTGACATTTTTCACACACACACGAGGAGTCCAATTTGGGTCAGGACTTATGATGGAATAATTCTGAGTGTTGGAATTAAAATTGTGATTCATTGATTTCATAGTCTGTATTTTTCTTTGAGGCTAATGTTGGGGAAATTTTAGTGTTTAGTACTTGTCATTCCTACATTTATTTTGTTTTGCTTGAGGACAAGCAAAAACTCAAGTTTGATGGTGTGATAATTCTATTAAGCAAAAACTCAAGTTTGAGGGTGTGATAATTCTATCAAGCAAAAACTCAAGTTTGAGGGTGTGATAATTCTATTTTTAATAGAATTATTTGTGCTTAAATTCCTAATTATTTATTTAATCCCAATATTATTTTATTAATAATTCCCTTTATTTAATTAAAATTCTTTAATGTGCAGATAAATTAAATCCGGATGAAACTCAGTCGTTTCAGTCGAAATTAGGCTGAAAATGGGCTAAAGGAGACTGGACCACTTCCAATTTGTAGATCGAGTCACCAGTCGTCTGGACACGCGTGATGCCAGGTGTCCGATTTTTATTTGCTCCGAAAAGATAAGATCGACGGACACCGTGCCAACCCTCTGGACGACACACGCTGGGCCACATCGCACAACCAATTGGACTAAAAGACGAGTGATGTGGAAATATCTACTCTGCAGCGAATCAAATGAAGACAAGTGGCCAAACAATGCCAACTCATCTAGGATGGAAAAATTACCATTGTACCCCTATGTTTGTGTATAAATAGAACATGATGGCAATTGAAAAATTAAGTAAAAGGTAGCCTAGGTTAGAATAGAAGCAGCTAGGATAGGAGTAGTGTAGAGTCATTTAGGAGTAGTTTTAGTTTTTAGAATAGTTTAAAGTTTTATTTTTAAGCTTTATTGTTAGATTTTATTTTATTTTTTTTCAAGCATCCCCGTTAATTGTTTTAGCCACCATTGTTAAGTTACTGTGCATTCCATCTTCATGTTATGAAAAGCTTTTCATTCTCGGTTTTGTAAGGTTTTATTCCTTTATTTTTAGGCTCGGTTTACTGTTTTTTTTTTTTTTTATGATCGTTTTTCTTGTTTTTGTTAGTTTTGTTTTATCATTGTTACAATAGCTCATCATTTAAATGTTTCCATGCTTCTTTTCATTTTTCTGTTTCGATTTACGTTGCTTATTAGTTGAATTCTTTTTGGTTTTTATGGATTTCACCTTCCTGTCTCGGCTTCTGCAAATAATGCGTGATTGAGGCTGCTCGGTTTTGATCAACGCAGTAGTGGACTGCTACAGAGGACAAGGAGCAAGGCGTGGTTGTTGGAGTTTCCATTTTTTTGTTTCACAACTTCTTTTGTTTCGGTTTAGCCTACAGCTGTTAATTTTATCCTTGCTCTCGGTTTCATTTTAATTTGCCAATTTTATTTCAATGCTTTAACTTTTTATTAGCTGCATTATTGTTTTTATCTATAATGTTGTTGAACTTATTAGTTAAGCATCTCTGTTATGCCTTGTTTTTATTTTCATCTACTGTTCATGTAATACTTTCTTCTTTCTATGCATCATTTTATCCATAGCTGCCTCGGGTTACTAGTAGTTTCAGTTCCTTGCTGTTGGTTGGTGTTTATGGCTGTCTGATTAGAGAGGAGCAGGATAGGTCAGTAGTAGATTTTCTTTGAAAGCTGACTGTTATCGGTAGTAGCCACTGGTAATCTGCCTAGCAGTTGTCATTGTAGTTGCCCACTGGTTAACTCTGCGTTGCTAAGCATGGTGACAAGCTGGAAGAAATCAGCAAGGGTCGGGTACAGTCCAGGAGAAAACAGAAAGCTGGTACAGAACCAGCAAGGACAGCAGGCAAGCGGACAGAACCGTGAACCGAGAGCAACCTGGAGCAGATCAAGAGCAATGCTTGCAGCAGTTGGCAGGACCGAGCAGACCGAGAACCTTACCTGGATCAGACCTGGACAGCGCATGGAGGAGAAGGACAACTGGGAGCAAACAGCAAGGACTGCAGTAGAGGGCAAACTGAGAATGCCTGGGCAGAAATTTTGTTGAAGAAACGTGCACAGTGATTCGGGACCACTTGGTTTTAATTATTGTCAAGGCCTTGCTTGGCCTTTGCATTTTAATTGTAGTCTCATGCAAATATTTTTATTTTGTTTAAGTGCTATTATATCTGTTGTTACTTGTAGCTTAGTTATATATTAATGTGTATATTAGTTCAATTTTCTTAGTTTAATAGTTTAAGGTTTAGTTTAATTTTATTAATAGCTAAATTGTGATTATATTAGGATTTATGTATTAGTTATTGCATTTAGAATTATATTAGAGTAAAATCATTTTATGCATGTTTTTAAGTTTTCATTTTAATTTGAAAAATCCAAAAAATTATTTCTCATGCACTGTTTAGATTTTGTTTTATTGTTAGCACTTAGTTAGAGTTAAGTTTAAGAATTTCTTTATGTAAGTAGATTTTTATTTTATTAGACTTTAAGATAGTTTAAATTGCATTTTCTTAGTTAGTTAATTACATGCATTTTTATTTTAAGTTTGTTTAAATTTTAGTTTAATTAATTTTATTTTTTTATTTTCTTATTTGCATTTTATTTTAGTTGCGTTAATTACTTTTTAACTGTTTTAATCATCTTTCGTCGGTATTTGCTTGCATGGAGCATTGTAAGTAACTTTTAGCTCAGTTTTATTTTCATCAGTTTATAATTTTTATTATTTTCAGTAATTTTAATTTCAAACTTAGTAAATCACCTACCTTAAATTCATAATTTGCTAGAATATACATAGGGTAAGATTAACCGGTAGTTAATTAGGCTAGTCAACTTCTCTGTGGAACGATAACTCGGGACTCAAATCCCTTTATTACTTGTACGACCCGTGCACTTGCGGACAATACCGTTTGGGTATTACCGCAAGTGCACGGGTCGTACAAGTAATAATGGGATTTGAGTCCCGAGTTATCGTCCCTCAGAGAAGTTGGTTAGCCTAATTAACTACCGGTTAATATTACCCTAAGTATATTCTAACAAATTATGAGATTAAGGTGGGTGATCTACTAAGTATAAAGTTAAAAATACTGGAAAGCAATAAAATAAAAAAGAACTAAATAAAACCGAGCAAAATTACTTACAGTGCTCCACGCAATTAAAATAAAAAACCTACAAAAGAAATTAAAACAGTTAAAGCTAATTAACGCAATTAAAATAAAATGCAAATATGGAAATAAAGATCTAAAATTAATTAAACTACAATTTAAACAAACTTAAAATAAAAATACATGTAATTAAACTAATAAAGATTGCAAATTAAATTAACCTAAAATCAACTAAAAATGAAGACTAAATTAAAATGCATGAAAAACATTTAATCTAAATTAACTCTAAATGCATCTAAACTAAAATAAAATCCTAAAACATTTAATATAAAATGAACTACTAACTAAAAATTAACACTACAAATTAACATGCAAAAATAATAAAACTAACCTACCATTATAATTAACTAAACTAACTAACTAACAACTAACAAATGCATGAAAATACTAATGATGCATTAAACTAAAACATTACTAAATTGAACTATGGCCAAACGTGGCCTTAGCAAATTTAAATCAACCAAGTCCCTCCCAACATTGTTCATGTCTTCAATTTGCATTTTCTTTTCCAAGTGCTTCACGGTTTCGGCTACTATCAGTGTACGTCAATTTGCATTTTCCAGATGCTCTCGGTTTGTCCTCTGGTCCAAGTTGTTGTCTTATGTTCCAGATACTGTTGTCGGTTCCTCCAGGTATTCACGAGTTGCTTGTGTCTTGTTGTCTGCTGCAGACGACAACCAGTTAGTATTCTCGGCTCTGTCCTGCTGCTCCAGACTGCTAGTGTTGCTGTCCTGGTAGTGTACAAATCTGCTGCAGGTGTTGTTATTAGTCTGTCCAGGTTTGTATCCACTGCTGTTCTTCCTCGGCTAGTCCTGTCCAGTCCAGGTACTACTCCGCATATCTCAGCTACTGCCAGCACTGATGTAAACCAGAAACTGACACTAAACCAACGTGCTTTCCTTCATTCTGCTAACGTCTTGCCTCAAGCACTGCCATAAACCTTCCTTGGGACCGGTCATGCCTTGCCTCAGCTGATCATTTCCTGCACCAGCAATGTTAGTTTGAACAGCAGTACAAATCTTTCCCAGCAGCCCAGTTTTCATGTATTGTTCATTCGGAGAACAATACATCACCGAGACACAGATCATAAAGGAAGAACCATCTGTAGTGACTTGAAACCTCAGCAAAAACTAAATAATCTAATAGAAACTTATCAGAAATACAATGGAAACTGAGCAATCATGGATTAATACACAAAAACTCAAATGAACAGTGCAAAAGTTAAAAAGCAGAGCATAACAGAGGATTGATCGGCTTGCTGGTTTGTTTCTTTGTTACCGTCCAGCTACCCGTCGAACACCCTCTCTCGGTATTACACATGAGCGTCTCCACGAAAGCAGGAACTAAGATGAAAATACAGAAAACTAACATTGAACACTAAGTCAATAATGCAAAAAATTATAAGACATGAAAACAGGAGACTCCAAGGCCATGGTTTCCTTCACTTTCTTCTCCTACCGTGTTCCACTTTGCTCTTGATGTGGACAAATACTCAGCATCAACCCACATCAAGGCAACAGAACTATCAGGTAAAAGAATGAAAGAGACATGTTTGCCACCCGACTGCCCCAAAGAGCATCAAACCGAGATCTAGGAAAATAAAGCTTGCTTTAACAAAAACAATCACAGTTGAGGAAAATCGAGAATAAGAAAAAGAGAGGCAAACATTTTCCATTAACTTTCATTGAATCAAATGCAAAGGAAATACTTTTGATACAATGAACTACAAGTAACCAAGCAAAGAAAAAATGAAAAACTTCATAAAACATTAAGAAAATGCCATGAACAGTAAAATTGATTGTTGAGAAAAAGCTATTCAGAAATTCCTAACAAAGGAAGCTTAGAAAATAACCTAAAAGATATTCTACCCTAAAATTACATCTACTCCTACTCCTAAATTACATTACATTACACTACTCCTACTCCTAAAATTACATGGTTTTTCAATTGCCATCCATGTTCTATTTATACACAAACATAGGGGTACAATGGTAAATTTTCATCCTAGATATGTTGGCACTTGTCTTCCTTTAATTTGCTGCAGAGTAGATATTTTCACGTCATCAGTCATTTTGTCCAATTTGCTGTGCGATGTGGCCCGACGTGTGTCCTTCAAGAGGCTAGCACGGTGTCCTTCGATCTTATCGTTTCGGAGCAAATAAAAATCGGACACCTGGCATCACTCGTGTCTAGACGACTTAAAGACTCGGTCTGCAAATTGGGAGTGGTCCAGTCTCCTTTAGCCTGTTTTCAGCCCAATTTTGACTGAAACAACTGAGTTTCATCAGGATTTAATTTATCTGCACATAAGAGAATTTTAATTAAATAAAGGGGATAATTAATAAAATAATATGGGGATTAAATAAATAATTAGGAATTTAAGCACAAATAATTCTATTAAAAATAGAATTATCACACCCCCAAACTTGAGCTTTTGCTTGTCCTCAAGCAAAACAAAATAAATGTAGGAATGACAAGTACAAAACATAATAATTTCTTCAATATCATCCTCAAAGATAAAGTACAGACTATGATCTTAAAGACTCACAATTACAAGTCCAACATTTAGAATCATTCAATCATAAGTCTTAACCCAAATTGGACTACTCGTGCGTGTGTGAAAAATGTCAGTCACTTCAAAGTACATTATCTGGATCAGATTATGCAAACACAGTAAATGCAAAGTCAATGACATGTGATCATTCACATAAGTTTACTTTTCACTTCTCTCTCCACTAATGTAGTTACACTTAACTAAAGATCAATAAGATTTCATTAAGCTTGTAATGTCAGACTGGGGTTAAGGTATGATAAAGTCGATTTAGGTTTAATTACCCCTTAACATGCATTACTTTCTAGGATCTTTATGTAAGAGCTCCAATTTATTTCCCCCAAACTTATTTATTTCACTAAACATTTTATTCTATTTTTGTATTTTTCTTCTTTTTTTTTTCTTTTTTCTTTTTTTTCTTTTTTTTTTCAATTTTTTTTGAATTTTCACTATCACCAGGTACCCATATGTACAAAGCTCATAATATATCCCAATAAATTTTCATGGTTTCGGGGTAAAGGATAGGAAAAGAGTATTTAAGCTAAGGAAAATAACGTAGGTGTATTTACAGAGAAAAGCTTATTTGGCCCAGATGGGTGACTAGGGGTAAAACATGTACAAGGATGGCTAGAAAGGCTCAAACGATCCAAAGATGGCCTAAATCATTTCTCTAATTAAGTGTGATATAATATTTTGCCTCGAGATCAGATCAAACAAATTCGAGAATATGATGCACAAAATCTACTGAACAAATGCAACCCTATGTCCACATAAGCTTTCTCTAAATAAATATACAGATTCATGACATGACATGTGCATAAAATGAGGAAATCACAATCAGAATCAAGACAAATTCAAGAATTCAACTTCATGCTTTTCCTATAATCATGCTTCTCAGTCAATCAAAATTAGACTTAATCTGTCACGACCCGAATTACCTAAAAATCAGAGTAAATTTTTCACTTTTTCATTTATTATTTAATTTTTACCTTTTCCTCATCGTGACCATCATACAACACAGTTGGGCTATGATTCGGTGTTAGTCACCTCTCACTATTATCAATCCATTTCCATAATCATATTCACATATCGGAGTTTACTATTCTTTGACTTTAAATAAATACATACCCAATGGTATTTATAACTCTACATCCCCGACATCATATCCGTTTACAGTACTGTGCATTACATATTTAGATACAAAATCATACCAATGTGTATACCTGTCTCTCGAGGGAAGCAGCGTATACCAAGCATGCAAGTCCTTAGCCGCTCAATAACTATTTCAAGTGCTCTGAAAAGATGGGAAAATGAGGGGGGGTGAGCAAACCACACGCTCAGTAAGGCAATTATGCAAGTAAGTAGATAGCTCCACTATCTACATGCTCATAATGCCATGCCCTTAAATCCATTTCTTTTCATTAAAATCATCAAGCACAAAGTCATGCATATTCAATGCCATAGTTCATCCAAAACTATTTGTGCATATACAAATCATGTAATTCATGCATTCAAAGCATTTTATGTGACATCATTAAATCATCATTAGCATGAAGTAAAGCAAATTCATGCATCCTTTTGTGTCATGTAAGATAAATCATGAATTTGAATAAAAGCATGGAAAACATCATCATGCTACTGCATTCAAATCATTTCTTTAAAACTGCAGTAAAAACTAACCCTTCCGGGTCCATCTCATAAAACAATTCAATAAAGTTCATTATAAAACTCCGGTTATAAAACCACCCTTCTTTCAGGGTCACAAATCATAAGATCATCTGAAATCTCGTATCACAGTATAAAATCATAAAAATCGAGCGCCTGACCCCTCCTTCCGGTCTACCCTGGTCTAACAGACCATAAGTTATATCATGTCAGACAATCAGGTAATTATCAGTAACATCGAGGACTATGGCCATATCCTAGTGATCCCTGGCAACACGGTACCTAGTGTGCGGGGTATCACACCTGAAACGGGAGGTGGGTCGTCCTACCCGCCAGAACAGCATAACACCAGGATTGCGAGGGCAAGGCTTGCTGCCTCGTGGCTAATACCACTCCACTCCAACAATCCCCACGGTACAGCGTACTCCGCGTGACATACAAGGTACAACGTACTCCGTGGACCCAAGCTCAATCAGGGCTGCCTGTAATAGGCCTTATCCACCCATATCATCTCTATCTCAGAATGCACGTGTGAGCATATCATCTCACTGTGACACACAGTCTACAGGAGGCTCCAACACGGCTATATGCATGTAATATAAATTCCTGTGCGAGCGAAGCTCAAGCACGGCTCCATGCATATTCATGATATCAGAAAACCTCGTGCGAGCGAAGCTCTAGTACGGTTTCATAAAAATCAGTAAAATCTGCGTATGAACAGCGCTCCAGTACGACTTAAACTGATTATAAATTCAAGTAAAATCCATGTACGAGCAATGCTCTAGTACGGATATGTGTAAAAACTCAATGAAAACCTCGTATGAGAAAAACTCCAGTACGACATTCAAATGAATTATGAAAACCATATAAAACTTTGTGCGAGCGAGCTCCAGTACAAGTAAATGCTTAAGTAAATCAAATCTCGTGCGAGTTATACTCCAGCACGGCTTTATGCATAATTAAATCAAATCTCGTCTGAGTTACACTCCAGCATGGCTTCATGCATAATTAAATCAAAACAGGATGCGAGCTAAACTCCAGCATCTCTCATGCATGTCAAACCATTAAAACTAGTGCGAGCAATCGCTCCAGCACCATTTTATGCATACCACATCAAAACAAATCAAAACATGTCAAAACATGTCAAAACAGAGTGCGAGCTAGGCTCCAGCAGCTCTCATTTCACAATATTAAAAATCAGTGCGAGCACCATGCTCTAGCACATTTCATGCATATGATGTCACATAAGTCGGTGCGAGCAACTGCTCAAGCACATTTATGCACATTCACAAACACAGATATAGTGCGAACTACGTGTCGGCACTATCTGTTTCCATATAAACTTGATAGTTGGCTGTTTTCCAAAGAAATTTCCATTTAAATATTAATAACACCTACGTAGTGTTATTTTGTGAAATTGATGCAATTACTGGCCAATCTATCGCTTTGCTTTGATTAAAACCAATAAAATTCCTTAATCATAAAATTCCTTAAATCATGCATTTCATGCATGTCATGCTTTCACCATCCTTAGGTGAACTTCCCTCAATAGGGGTAAAATAGACATTTCACCTATTTCGATCCTTAAAAATCATTTAAACCACTTTTAGGATCATTATACAATAATCGCGTATACATACATAATCAGTGTATACAAAATCTATTAAAATATGCGTAGCTACCTCCAGCTACTCACACAATTCCCTTACCTCATTTATCTGTACAATCTGACCTTTACACCGATGTCTCGTTACGCAGTCCAATTTGCTCCCAATCAAATCTCCGGAACTGCGGATACACATTCATCAAGTCAAATACAATACAATTTAATGTATTTCATATTTTTCTGGGCTTAATTTAAATCATTGGGCCCGTTTACCCATATTGGGCCCGATTGCACCATAATGGGCCATAATCGGCCTTAAGCCCGTTTACCACAATTTATCGAGGCCTATTGGGCTCATTGGGCCCATCAGTAATTTATTTAGCCTCTTTCTAAATTCTCAGACAACTTATGAATTATTTACGACAATTTATCCCAATTTCTAGAATTTAATTCATTTATGCGGAAATTAAATCCGTAATTTATGCGTTAAATATCAATCACGCATAACGATATAAAATTGTCGTAAATAAGGGTTACTTACCTGTTATTCCATGATCGTACTCAAATCGAGGCTGTCTCGAGCTCTCAGTTGATGCCAATTGTCGAGCTACACAATTAAATATATTTTCGGGTAAACTTTCAGTCGATTATTTATCAAATTAAATATTCCAAAAATTAAATCGATCAATTTGACCGCTTACCGACTTACCTGAAGCTCGATTGCATCACTGGAATTTTCCCCAATTTTTCCTCTTTTTCTTTTTCCCTTTTTCTTCCTTTTTTTTCTCTTTTTTTTTGGCTGAACGGGTCCGGTCCGGTTCAGTCCGGTTCACCCATCATTTTGTCGTTCCGGCGCAGTCCGGCCGGTTCCCGACGTGATTCCGGTGCCGTTCGGCTCGCCTGCACCTGGGCATCCAAAATAGGGCCTCGGTTTGGACCACATCGGCGTCGATGGCCGCCGATCGAAGATTTCCTCCCGCGACATCTCCCTCTGTTTTCGATGCTTTCCGGCCACCTCGTCGCGCGTTGCTGCCGCCGGTGGGTTGCGGGGGTTTCGGGCCTCCTTCGCCGGCCTTCGCCTGGGGTCCCTGGTCGACGGTGGTGGCTCGCCGGTGAGGGATCCTCGGTTCGCCCCTTTTGCTTTTTCTGTTTCGTTTCTTCTCTGTTTCAAAATTCCCGGGTTCGCGTTTTTCGCGAATTCTGTTGTTTTTTTTCATTTCATTTTTTTATTTTATTTTATAATTTATTTTTAATAATATTTTATTCATTAAAATATTATTAAAAATACAAAATATCCTAAAAATATTGTTAAAAAAATTTATTTAATTCATTAAATCAATAAATTAATTTCTTGGTATTATTTCGACTTTTCGATATATTTTTCGATTATTTTCGGGATTATTTTTCGATGCGAAAATTTCGGTTTATTCCAATAAATTCATATCTTGATCAATTTAACCCGAAATTTAATTATTTCTTCGTTATTGATCAAGATTTCTCAATCCCATTTTTTAATTAAATTTTTTTGTCTCGATTAATACCGAATTTTGGTCTTTTGACCGTTATGCCCTTGCACGTGTTTGAGAATACCATTTAAGTCCTTTTGCATTTTTAAATACACTCAAAATATCGGGTCTTACAATCTCCCCCACTTAAGAAATTTGGTCCTCCAAATTAGAACCAAGTAAAATGAGTCCATAAACAACTCCGGTTACATCTATTGTATCATATACTGTCATCCTCAAGTGACTTTCTCCGGAGTGTAATACTACCATCATACTTAACTAGGGAGATCATTTCAAACCTCAACACTTTCTCTTTCCGTCTAATACCCGAATCAATTCTCCAACCATATGTTATACTTTCATTGAGCTAAATTGTTGGAGCTCATATCCGATCACATATATCGGGTCCGGATATTATTTTCGAAACATCAAAAGAGAGGACACATTGTGGATGCCTGTTAATTCAAGTGGTAACGTCTACTTACAGGTTTTACCTTCCACTTGTCCAATCTCTCTCTATCCGAATCTCGTTATGTCCTTAAGACAAGTAACTGTCAACAATAATGATTCACCCTTGGTGAATTCCAATGGTTTTCCTGTCTCTTGTCAGTATAGCTTTTCTATATGCTCTGAGGTGTTCTTAATCTCTCATAAATCAACTGAACATGCTCAGAGGTTTGTCTTATCAATTCGAGAACAATTTCCTATCTGTCACCCACTTCTCCTTATCAAAGTCAGGGAACAACTCCCTATGGCTATACAATGCCTCATTTAATCTCATCCCGATACTCAAGTGATAACTGTCATCACTGGCGAATTTGATTAGTAGCAACTGATCATCCCAGGAGTCCATCAAATCAATGGCACACGCTCTCATCACATCCTCCAGAACCTGTACAGTCCTCTTTGACTAACTATCTGTCTGAGGGTGGAAGCTGTGCTAACACTCAATCGGGTTCCCATAGCTTCCTGAAAAACATTCCCAGAAGCGGGAAGTGAAGCGGGAATCCCTATCTGATATCATGCTCCCTGGAACGCTACATAATGTTTCACAATTTTTCATACACATAATTCCACCTACACACTCAAAGTATCTGGGGATTTCATGACCAGAAGGTGGGTAACTAAATCAATCTATCGACTATCACCCAGATAGCCTCGTGATTCATTCGGGTCCTCTATAACCCATCACAAAGTTTATAGTATCTTGTTCCCATTTTCGTGTCACAATAGGTAGAGACTGCAATGACTCTGCAACTCCTCGTACTCTACCTTAATCTGCTGACATGCAAGACACTTGTCCACAACTCTACAATATTTCTTTCCATATCTGACCACCAATACCCTTTTCAGAGATTTTTGATATATTTATTATTTCTCGAATGCACTGTATATCCCGAAGAGTGAGCTTCTGACGATAATACTATATCATCAACTGTGGTCATAGGGAGCACTTATACTGTCTTTGAACCTCTGTCACTATACCCTTCTGAATCTGACCCACACTATCGACATCATGCCGATCATCATGCTAAGCCTGGCAACTCCAGTCACACAAATTCAGTTTTAATCTCAGGCTAGCTATCACACAATCACCGTCATCATCAGATGGGATCACATCACTACTGAGGTTCACAACTGCTCTAGCAGCTCAAGCTCCCTGACCATCATATGTGATACCATCCCGAGGCTCTTTCTGTTCAAGACATCAGCCATTACATTAGCCTTTCTTGGGTGGTACAATGTTCACAATCATAATCCCTTAGAAGCTCTAACCCTCTTGGTTATCTCATATTCTACTCTTTCTGTGAAAACAGATACTTAGGGCTTTTACGATCAGTGCATATCCGAAATGTCTCACCGTTTAGGTGGTGGAGCCATACTTCTAGTGTAAACACTACGGCTGCCAACTCTAAATCATGGGTCGGATAGTTTCTCTTATGGTCCTTAAACTAACTGGATCCATAAACGACTATCTTCCCATTTTACATCAATACAAAGCCCAATCCTTATTTTAAGGTATACCTACTCACTGAAACCTCTAGAGTTGTTGGTCATGGTGAGAATACTTACGGTGGTCAGTTTATTACTTTAATATACCAAAACTCACCGAAGCTACTTTCATACTTATCATACCACACGTATGCAATCTTTTTCCAAACGGGGTGTGTCAACTGAGCAGCTCATTTTGAGAAACTCTCAACAATTCGTTTGTAAAACAGTCTCTAATTGCTACTCATACTCTTCCCTGGACTTCGAAAACATCAACATATCATCGCTCAAGATGACAACCAATCGGTCCAGATAAGGTTTAAATACCTTTTCGTAGTAGAGTTCCACTCAATATTCAATCACCAATATCCTTGACCTTTATACGCATAAACGTATAATGTCATTTCGTAATCACTTCTGTTCAAGGTACTAACTCACGTCATCTCTTTCCTCTTATATTAACGGCTTTTATAAAATTTTAATTTTTAAACCTTCATGATTAATGAATTTCTATATCATTTTATCGTACCAATAAAGGTACCCAAATTTAAAATGTATATATTATGTGTGCGCTTCTCGACGCTGTCAAATCTTCAGGCAGGGAGTATTTTGAAATACCTTTATTAACCCTCAGATTTGACCACATACCGCTTAATCCATATACACTACATATTGCTTAATCCTTACTTTGCATATTTAGGATATCCTTACCTTGCATACGTCTCTTATTCCAATAAATCTCCTTTAATATATCACTTATGACAAACTCTTTCCTTACTTGTCAAACTTACAATCCCTATACCCTTATTCAGTTAGTGAAGATCAACTAACTATCATCATCTTGCTTAAGGGTATAGGTTTCACATTTTTCACTAACTTATAAGCAATTGAAGGCGGTATGAATATATACGTGGCACCAGGATCAATTAAAATAATTATTTCATTATTCACAACCAGTGTGGTATCTTCCACCACATCCTATGAAACATCAATAGTGTCCTGGTCCAAGGCATACACTCGCCCTCGTCCAACGTCTTATTTCCATGGTAACTACCACACATCTTACACTGCTTACACTGCTACTCTGTTCCGTAGCAGGTCGGGGTCCTCAAATCACAATACCCCTCATAAGTGTTGTATTTGGATACATTGGGGCGTTACGAATCATCGTACCCCATGATTTATCAGCTCTAAGCTTTTACCAAACTATCTTTTTCCATTCTGACATCTCTGTCATTCGTTATTCTCTTTTGGTCTCAATTTCGGCCCTAACTACCTTTCTCAATTTCAGAGGCGTGCAACTCATGATCTTATTCACACAACTTTAGTCTACGCACTGCCTCGACATAGGTAGTGATATCTAACGGCCTAATCGGACTCTAATTGACAATTTGAGTCCTTCCATGTACTTTCAAAAACCTCGACTCTCACTATTCATCGTGTCCGAGTCACATCTGCCCAGGAATATAAACTGAGTTTCATACTCGTCAATCAACATGTTCCTCTGGGTCAGAGTAAATAATTTAATATTTAGTTTCCTTTAAACAATGTCCGGGATATTCTGTCTACCGAATACATCATGAATTATTTCTCATGTCCATTTTGGACGTCTAAATCTTCAAATGGGTCGAGCGAACTCCAATTAATGCTCCAACTCGCCCTCAAATCTCATACATATCCTGAGCAATTAGCTCGTAAAATATTCCCCACACTCCGCTCCAACCTTGCGAAGCGTATCTCAATACTATCTGATCTCTCTGTCAGACTCTGTCCGATCTCTCTGTCGGACTCTGTGGGGCATGCTCAATACCAGCCTCCACGTCAATCTCATCTCGAGTCTCATGTGACGACTCAGTACAACTCTCGGGCCTACCTCTACGGCCTCGAGTTCGTGTACTCGCCTCTCAACCATAGCGGCTATCAGTCAATGAGTCTATTCTTGCATTTAAAACCAAATTCTTAGCTGCACTTCCATCTCGATATACACAATTGTATCTAAACAATGCATAGTACACGGGGATGTAAAATTCCCTAACCACTAACACCGACTCATATCAGGCCAACTCAAGCTCTGATACCATTAAACCTGTCACGACCCGAATTACCTAAAAATCAGAGTAAATTTTTCACTTTTTCATTTATTATTTAATTTTTACCTTTTCCTCATCGTGACCATCATACAACACAGTTGGGCTATGATTCGGTGTTAGTCACCTCTCACTATTACCAATCCATTTCCAAAATCATATTCACATATCAGAGTTTACTATTCTTTGACTTTAAATAAATACATACCCAATGGTATTTATAACTCTACATCCCCGACATCATATCCGTTTACAGTACTATGCATTACATATTTAGATACAAAATCATACCAATGTGTATACCTGTCTTCGATGGGAAGCAGCGGATACTAAGCATGCAAGTCCTTAGCCGCTCAATAACTATTTCAAGTGCTCTGAAAAGATGGGAAAATAAGGGGGTGAGCAAACCACACGCTCAGTAAGGCAATTCTGCAAGTAAGTAGATAGCTCCACTATCTACATGCTCATAATGCCATGCCCTTAAATCCATTTCTTTTCATTAAAATCATCAAGCACAAAGTCATGCATATTCAATGCCATAGTTCATCCAAAACTATTTGTGCATATACAAATCATGTAATTCATGCATTCAAAGCATTTTATGTGACATCATTAAATCATCATTAGCATGAAGTAAAGCAAATTCATGCATCCTTTTGCGTCATGTAAGATAAATCATGAATTTGAATAAAAGCATGGAAAACATCATCATGCTACTGCATTCAAATCATTTCTTTAAAACTGCAGTAAAAACTAACCCTTCCGGGTCCATCTCATAAAACAATTCAATAAAGTTCATTATAAAACTCCGGTTATAAAACCACCCTTCTTTCAGGGTCACAAATCATAAAATCATTTGAAATCTCGTATCACAGTATAAAATCATAAAAATCGGGGGCCTGACCCCTCCTTCGGGTCTACCCTGGTCTAACAGACCACAAGTTATATCATGTGAGACACACGGCACCTAGTGTGCGGGGTATCACACCTGAAACGGGAGGTGGGTCGTCCTACCCGCCAGAACTGCATAACACCAGGATTGCGAGGGCAAGGCTTGCTGCCTCATGGCTAATACCACTCCACTCCAACAATCCCCATGGTACAGCGTACTCCACGTGACATACACGGTACAACGTACTCCGTGGACCCAAGCTCAATCAGGGGTGCCTGTAATAGGTCTTATCCACCCATATCATATCTGTCTCAGAATGCACGTGTGAGCATATCATCTCACTGTGACACACAGTCTACAGGAGGCTCCAACACGGCTATATGCATGTAATATAAATTCCTGTGCGAGCGAAGCTCAAGCACGGCTCCATGCATATTCATGATATCAGAAAACCTCGTGCGAGCGAAGCTCTAGTACGGTTTCATAAAAATCAGTAAAATCTGCGTACGAGCAGCGCTCCAGTACGACTTAAACTGATTAGAAATTCAAGTAAAATCCACGTACGAGCAATGCTCTAGTACGGATATGTATAAAAACTCAATGAAAACCTCGTACGAGAAAAACTCCAGTACGACATTCAAATGAATTATGAAAACCATATAAAACTTTGTGCAAGCGAGCTCCAGCACAAGTAAATGCTTAAGTAAATCAAATCTCGTACGAGTTATACTCCAGCACGGCTTTATGCATAATTAAATCAAATCTCGTGCGAGTTACACTCCAGCACGGCTTCATGCATAATTAAATCAAAACAGGATGCGAGCTAAACTCCAGCATCTCTCATGCATGTCAAACCATTAAAACTAGTGCGAGCAATCGCTCCAGCACCATTTTATGCATACCACGTCAAAACAAATCAAAACATGTCAAAACATGTCAAAACAGAGTGCGAGCTAGGCTCCAGCAGCTCTCATTTCACAATATTAAAAATCAGTGCGAGCACCATGCTCTAGCACATTTCATGCATATGATGTCACATAAGTCGGTGCGAGCAACTGCTCAAGCACATTTATGCACATTCACAAACACAGATATAGTGCGAACTACGTGTCGGCACTATCTGTTTCCATATAAACTTGATAGTTGGCCGTTTTCCAAAGAAATTTCCATTTAATTATTAATAACACCTACGTAGTGTTATTTTGTGAAATTCATGCAATTACTGGCCAATCTATCGCTTTGCTTTGATTAAAACCAATAAAATTCCTTAATCATAAAATTCCTTAAATCATGCATTTCATGCATGTCATGCTTTCACCATCCTTAGGTGAACTTCCCTCAATAGGGGTAAAATAGACATTTCACCTATTTCGATCCTTAAAAATCATTTAAACCACTGTTAGGATCATTATACAATAATCGCGTATACATACATAATCAGTGTATACAAAATCTATTAAAATATGCGTAGCTACCTCTAGCTACTCACACAATTCCCTTACCTCATTTATCTGTACAGTCTGACCTTTACACCGATGTCTCGTCACGCAGTCCGATTTGCTCCCAATCAAATCTCCGGAACTTTGGATACACATTCATCAGGTCAAATACAATACAATTTAATGTATTTCATATTTTTCTGGGCTTAATTTAAATCATTGGGTCCGTTTACCCATATTGGGCCCGATTGCACCATAATGGGCCATAATCGGCCTTAAGCCCGTTTACCACAATTTATCGAGGCCTATTGGGCTCATTGGGCCCATCAGTAATTTATTTAGCCTCGTTCTAAATTCTCAGACAACTTATGAATTATTTACGACAATTTATCCCAATTTCTAGAATTTAATTCATTTATGCGGAAATTAAATCCGTAATTTATGTGTTAAATATCAATCACGCATAACGATATAAAATTGTCGTAAATAAGGGTTACTTACCCGTTATTCCATGATCGTACTCAAATCGAGGCTGTCTCGAGCTCTCGGTTGATGCCAATTGTCGAGCTACATAATTAAATATATTTTCGGGTAAACTTTCAGTCGATTATTTATCAAATTAAATATTTCAAAAATTAAATCGGTCAATTTGACCGCTTACCGACTTACCCGAAGCTCGATTGCATCACTGGAATTTTCCCCAATTTTTTCTCTTTTTCTTTCTCCCTTTTTCTTCCTTTTTGTTTCTCTTTTTTTTTTTTGCTGAACCGGCCCGGTCCGGTTCAGACCGCCGGTTCAGTCCGGTTCACCCATCATTTTGCCGTTCCGGCACCGTCCGGCCGGTTCCCGACGTGATTCCGGTGCCGTTCGGTTCGCCTGCACCTGGGCATCCAAAATCGGGCCTCGGTTTGGACCAAATCGGCGTCGATGGCCGCCGATCGAAGATTTTCTCCCGTGGCATCTCCCTCCGTTTTCGATGCTTTTCGGCCACCTCGTCGAGCGTTGCTGCAGCCGGTGGGTTGCGGGGGTTTCGGGCCTCCTTCGCCGGCCTTCGCCTGGGGTCCCTGGCCGACGGTGGTGGCTCGCCGGTGAGGGATCCTCGGTTCGCCCCTTTTGCTTTTTCTGTTTCGTTTCTTCTCTGTTTCAAAATTCTCGGATTCGCGTTTTTCGCGAATTCTGTTTTTTTTTCATTTCATTTTTTTATTTTATTTTATAATTTATTTTTAATAATATTTTATTCATTAAAATATTATTAAAAATACAAAATATCCCAAAATATTGTTAAAAAATTCTATTTAATTCATTAAATCAATAAATTAATTTATTAAATCAATAAATTAATTTCTCGATATTATTTCGACTTTTCGATATATTTTTCGATTATTTTCGGGATTATTTTTCGATGCAAAAATTTCGGTTTATTCCAATAAATTCATATCTTGATCAATTTAACCCGAAATTTAATTATTTCTTCGTTATTGATCAAGATTTCTCAATCCTATATTTTTAATTAAATTTTTTTGTCCCGACTAATACCGAATTTTGGTCTTTTGACCGTTATGCCCTTGCATGTGTTCGAGAATACCATTTAAGTCCTTTTGCATTTTTAAATACACTCAAAATATCGGGTCTTACAATCTCCCCCACTTAAGAAATTTGGTCCTCCAAATTAGAACCAAGTAAAATGAGTCCATAAACAACTCCGATTACATCTATTGTATCATATACTGTCATCCTCAAGTGACTTTCTCCGGAGTGTAATACTACCATCATACTTAACTAGGGAGATCATTTCAAACTCAACACTTTCTCTTTCCGTCTAATACCCGAATCAATTCTCCAATCATACGTTATACTTTCATTGAGCTAAATTGTTGGAGCTCATATCCGATCACATATATCGGGTCCGGATATTATTTTCGAAACATCAAAAGATAGGACACATTGTGGATGCCTGTTAATTCAAGTGGTAACGTCTACTTACAGGTTTTACCTTCCACTTGTCCAATCTCTCTCTATCCGAATCTCGTTATGTCCTTAAGACAAGTAACTGTCAACAATAATGATTCACCCTTGGTGAATTCCAATGGTTTTCCTGTCTCTTGTCAGCATAGCTTTTCTATATGCTCTGAGGTGTTCTTAATCTCTCATAAATCAACTGAACATGCTTAGAGGTTTGTCTTATCAATTCGAGAACAATTTCCTATCTGTCACCAACTTCTCCTTATCAAAGTTAGGGAACAACTCCCTATGGCTATACATTGCCTCATTTAATCTCATCTCGATACTCAAGTGATAACTGTCATCACCGGCGAATTTGATTAGTAGCAACTGATCATCCCAGGAGTCCATCAAATCAATAGCACACGCTCTCATCACATCCTCCAGAACCTGTACAGTCCTCTCTGACTGACTATCTGTCTGAGGGTGGAAGCTGTGCTAACACTCAATCGGGTTCCCATAGCTTCCTGAAAAACATTCCCAGAAGCGGGAAGTGAAGCGGGAATCCCTATCTGATATCATGCTCCCTGGAACGCTACATAATTTTCACAATTTTTCATACACATAAATCCGCCTACACACTCAGAGTATCTGGGGATTTCATGACCAGAAGGTGGGTAACTAAATCAATCTATCGACTATCACCCAGATAGCCTCGTGATTCATTCGGGTCCTCTATAACCCATCACAAAGTTTATAGTATCTTGTTCCCATTTTCGTGTCACAATAGGTAGAGACTGCAATGACTCTGCATCTCCTCGTACTCTACCTTAATCTGCTGACATACAAGACACTTGTCCACAACTCTACAATATTTCTTTCCATATCTAACCACCAATACTCTTTTCAGAGATTTTTGATATATTTATTATTTCTCGAATGCACTGTATATCCCGAAGAGTGAGCTTCTGACGATAATACTATATCATCAACTGTGGTCCTAGGGAGCACTTATACTATCTTTGAACCTCTGTCAGTCATAATCATATACTGTAAACTCTGTCACTATACCCTTTTGAATTTGACCCACACTATCGACATCATGCCGATCATCACGCTAAGCCTGGCAACTCCGGTCACACAAATTTGGTTCTAATCTCAGGCTAGCTATCACACAATCACCGTCATCATCAGAAGGGATCACATCACTACTGAGGTTCACAACTGCTCTAGCAGCTCAAGCTCCCTGACCATCATATGTGATACCATCCCGAGGCTCTTTCTGTTCAAGACATCAGCCATTACATTAGCCTTTCTTGGGTGGTACAATGTTCACAATAATAATCCCTTAGAAGCTCTAACCCTCTTGGTTATCTCATATTCTACTCTTTCTGTGAAAACAGATACTTAGGGCTTTTACGATCAGTGCATATCCGAAATGTCTCACTGTTTAGGTGGTGGAGCCATACTTCTAGTGTAAACACTACGGCTGCCAACTCTAAATCATGGGTCGGATAGTTTCTCCTATGGTCCTTAAACTAACTGGATCCATAAACGACTATCTTCCCATTTTACATCAATACAAAGCCCAATCCTTATTTTAAGGTATCCATACTCACTGAAACCTCTTGAGTTGTTGGTCATGGTGAGAATACTTACGGTGGTCAGTTTATTACTTTAATATACCAAAACTCGTCGAAGCTACTTTCATACTTATCATACCAAACGTATGCAATCTTTTTCCAAATGGGGTGTGCCAACTGAGCAGCTCATTTTGAGAAACTCTCAACAATTCATCTGTAAAACAGTTTCTAATTGCTACTCATACTCTTCCCTGGACTTCGAAAACATCAACATATCATCGCTCAAGATGACAACCAATCGGTCCAGATAAGGTTTAAATACCCTTTCGTAGTAGAGTTCCACTCAATATTCAATCACCAATATCCTTGACCTTTATACGCATAAACGTATAATGTCATTTCGTAATCACTTCTGTTCAAGGTACTAACTCACGTCATCTCTTTCCTCTTATATTAACGGCTTTTATAAAATTTTAATTTTTAAACCTTCATGATTAATGAATTTCTATATCATTTATCGTACCAATAAAGGTACCCAAATTTAAAATGTATATATTATGTGTGCGCTTCTCGACGCTGTCAAATCTTCAGGCAGGGAGTATTTTGAAATACCTTTATTAACCCTCAGATTTGACCACATACCGCTTAATCTATAAACACTACATATTGCTTAATCCTTACTTTGCATATTTAGGATATCCTTACCTTGCATACGTCTCTTATTCCAATATATCTCCTTTAATATATCACTTATGACAAACTCTTTCCTTACTTGTCAAACTTACAATCCCTATACCCTTATTCAGTTAGTGAAGATCAACTAACTATCATCATCTTGCTTAAGGGTATAGGTTTCACATTTTTCACTAACTTATAAGCAATTGAAGGCGGTATGAATATATACGTGGCACCAGGATCAATTAAAATAATTATTTCATTATTCACAACCAGTGTGGTATCTTCCACCACATCCTATGAAACATCAATAGTGTCCTGGTCCAAGCCATACACTCGCCCTCGTCTAAAGTCTTATTTCCATGGTAACTACCACACATCTTACACTGCTTAAACTGCTACTCTGTTCCGTAGCAGGTCGGGGTCCTCAAATCACAATACCCCTCATAAGTGTTGTATTTGGATACATTGGGGCCTTACGAATCATCGTACCCCATGATTTATCAGCTCTAAGCTTTTACCAAACTATCTTTTTCCATTCTGACATCTCTGTCATTCTTTATTCTCTTTTTGTCTTAATTTCGGCCCAACTACCTTTCTCAATTTCAGAGGCGTGCAACTCATGATCTTATTCACACAACTTTAGTCTACGCACTGCCTCGACATAGGTAGTGATATCTAACGGCCTAATCGGACTCTAATTGACAATCTGAGTCCTTCCATGTACTTTCAAAAACCTCGACTCTCACTATTCATCGTGTCCGAGTCACATCTGCCCAGGAATATAAACTGAGTTTCATACTCGTCAATCAACATGTTCCTCTAGGTCAGAGTAAATAATTTAATATTTAGTTTCCTTTAAACAATGTCCGGGATATTCTATCTACTGAATACATCACGAATTATTTCTCATGTCCATTTTGGACGTCTAACTCTTTAAATGGGTCGAGCGAACTTCAATTAATGCTCCAACTCGCCCTCAAATCTCATACATATCCTGAGCAATTAGCTCGTAAAATATTCCCCACACTCCGCTCCAACCTTGCGAAGCGTATCTCAATACTATCTGATCTCTCTGTCAGACTCTGTCCGATCTCTCTGTCGGACTCTGTGGGGCATGCTCAATACCAGCCTGCACGTCAATCTCATCTCGAGTCTCATGTGACGAGTCAGTACAACTCTCGGGCCTACCTCTACGACCTCGAGTTCGTGTACTCGTCTCTCAACCATAGCGGCTATCAGTCAATGAGTCTATTCTTGTATTTAAAACCAAATTCTTAGCTGCACTTCCATCTCGATATACACAATTGTATCTAAACAATGCACAGTACACGAGGATGTAAAATTCCCTTACCACTAACACTGACTCATATCAGGCCAACTCAAGCTCTGATACCATTAAACCTGTCACGACCCGAATTACCTAAAAATCAGAGTAAATTTTTCACTTTTTCATTTATTATTTAATTTTTACCTTTTCCTCATCGTGACCATCATACAAAACAGTTGGGCTATGATTCGGTGTTAGTCACCTCTCACTATTACCAATCCATTTCCATAATCATATTCACATATCAGAGTTTACTATTCTTTGACTTTAAATAAATACATACCCAATGGTATTTATAACTCTACATCCCCGACATCATATCTGTTTACAGTACTGTGCATTACATATTTAGATACAAAATCATACCAATGTGTATACCTGTCTCTCGATGGGAAGCAGCGGATACCATGCATGCAAGTCCTTAGCCGCTCAATAACTATTTCAAGTGCTCTGAAAAGATGGGAAAATAAGAGGGGTGAGCAAACCACACGCTCAGTAAGGCAATTATGCAAGTAAGTAGATAGCTCCACTATCTACATGCTCATAATGCCATGCCCTTAAATCCATTTCCTTTCATTAAAATCATCAAGCACAAAGTCATGCATATTCAATGCCATAGTTCATCCAAAACTATTTGTGCATATACAAATCATGTAATTCATGCATTCAAAGCATTTTATGTGACATCATTAAATCATCATTAGCATGAAGTAAAGCAAATTCATGCATCCTTTTGCGTCATGTAAGATAAATCATGAATTTGAATAAAAGCATGGAAAACATCATCATGCTACTGCATTCAAATCATTTCTTTAAAACTGCAGTAAAAACTAACCCTTTCAGGTCCATCTCATAAAACAATTCAATAAAGTTCATTATAAAACTCCGGTTATAAAACCACCCTTCTTTCAGGGTCAAAAATCATAAAATCATCTGAAATCTCGTATCACAGTATAAAATCATAAAAATCGGGGGCCTGACCCCTCCTTCGGGTCTACCCTGGTCTAACAGACCACAAGTTATATCATGTGAAACAATCAGGTAATTATCAGTAACATCGAGGACTATGGCCATATCCTAGTGATCCCTGGCAACACGGTACCTAGTGTGCGGGGTATCACACCTGAAACGAGAGGTGGGTCGTCCTACCCGCCAGAACAGCATAACACCAGGATTGCGAGGGCAAGGCTTGCTGCCTCGTGGCTAATACCACTCCACTCCAACAATCCCCACGGTACAGCGTACTCCACGTGACATACACGGTACAACGTACTCCGTGGACCCAAGCTCAATCAGGGGTGCCTGTAATAGGTCTTATCCACCCATATCATCTCTGTCTCAGAATGCACGTGTGAGCATATCATCTCACTGTGACACACAGTCTACAGGAGCCTCCAACACGGCTATATGCATGTAATATAAATTCCTGTGTGAGCGAAGCTCAAGCACGGCTCCATGCATATTCATGATATCAGAAAACCTCGTGCAAGCGAAGCTCTAGTATGGTTTCATAAAAATCAGTAAAATTTACGTACGAGCAGCGCTCCAGTACGACTTAAACTGATTAGAAATTCAAGTAAAATCCATGTACGAGCAATGCTCTAGTACGGATATGTATAAAAACTCAATGAAAACCTCGTACGAGAAAAACTCCAGTACGACATTCAAATGAATTATGAAAACCATATAAAACTTTGTACGAGCGAGCTCCAGCACAAGTAAATGCTTAAGTAAATCAAATCTCGTGCGAGTTATACTCCAGCACGGCTTTATGCATAATTAAATCAAATCTCGTGCGAGTTACACTCCAGCACGGCTTCATGCATAATTAAATCAAAACAGGATGCGAGCTAAACTCCAGCATCTCTCATGCATGTCAAACCATTAAAACTAGTGCGAGCAATCGCTCCAGCACCATTTTATGCATACCACGTCAAAACAAATCAAAACATGTCAAAACATGTCAAAACAGAGTGCGAGCTAGGCTCCAGCAGCTCTCATTTCACAATATTAAAAATCAGTGCGAGCACCATGCTCTAGCACATTTCATGCATATGATGTCACATAAGTCGGTGCGAGCAACTGCTCAAGCACATTTATGCACATTCACAAACACAGATATAGTGCGAACTACGTGTTAGCACTATCTGTTTCCATATAAACTTGATAGTTGGCCGTTTTCCAAAGAAATTTCCATTTAAATATTAATAACACCTACGTAGTGTTATTTTATGAAATTCATGCAATTACTGGCCAATCTATCGCTTTGCTTTGATTAAAACCAATAAAAAACTTTCATCATAAAATTCCTTAAATCATGCATTTCATGCATGTCATGCTTTCACCATCCTTAGGTGAACTTCCCTCAATAGGGGTAAAATAGACATTTCACCTATTTCGATCCTTAAAAATCATTTAAACCACTTTTAGGATCATTATACAATAATCGCGTATACATACATAATCAGTGTATATAAAATCTATTAAAATATGCGTAGCACCTCTAGCTACTCACACAATTCCCTTACCTCATTTATCTGTACAGTCTGACCTTTACACCGATGTCTCGTCACGCAGTCCGATTTGCTCCCAATCAAATCTCCGGAACTGCGGATACACATTCATCAGGTCAAATACAATACAATTTAATGTATTTCATATTTTTCTGGGCTTAATTTAAATCATTGGGTCCGTTTACCCATATTGGGCCCGATTGCACCATAATGGGCCATAATCGGCCTTAAGCCCGTTTACCACAATTTATCGAGGCCTATTGGGCTCAGTGGGCCCATCAGTAATTTATTTAGCCTCGTTCTAAATTCTCAGACAACTTATGAATTATTTATGACAATTTATCCCAATTTCTAGAATTTAATTCATTTATGCGGAAATTAAATCCGTAATTTATGCGTTAAATATCAATCACGCATAACGATATAAAATTGTCGTAAATAAGGGTTACTTACCCGTTATTCCATGATCGTACTCAAATTGAGGCTGTCTCGAGCTCTCGGTTGATGCCAATTGTCGAGCTACACAATTAAATATATTTTCGGGTAAACTTTCAGTCGATTAATTATCAAATTAAATATTCCAAAAATTAAATCGGTCAATTTGACCGCTTACCGACTTACCCGAAGCTCGATTGCATCACTGGAATTTTCCCCAATTTTTTGTCTTTTTCTTTCTCCCTTTTTCTTCCTTTTTTTTTCTCTTTTTTTTTTCTGAACCGGTCCGGTCCGGTTCAGACCGTCGGTTCTGTCCGGTTCACCCATCATTTTGCCGTTTCGGCCCCGTCCGGCCGGCTCCCGACATGATTCCGGTGCCGTTCGGCTCGCCTGCACCTGGGCATCCAAAATCGGGCCTCGGTTTGGACCAAATCGGCGTCGATGGCCGCCGATCGAAGATTTTCTCCCGCGGCATCTCCCTCCGTTTTCGATGCTTTTCGGCCACCTCGTCGCGCGTTGCTGCCGTCGGTGGGTTGCGGGGGTTTCGGGCCTCCTTCGCCGGCCTTCGCCTGGGGTCCCTGGCTGACGGTGGTGGCTCGCCGGTGAGGGATCCTCGGTTCGCCCCTTTTGCTTTTTCTGTTTCGTTTCTTCTCTGTTTCAAAATTCCCGAATTCGCGTTTTTCGCGAATTCTATTTTTTTTTATTTCATTTTTTTATTTTATTTTATAATTTATTTTTAATAATATTTTATTCATTAAAATATTATTAAAAATACAAAATATCCCAAAAATATTGTTGAAAAATTCTATTTAATTCATTAAATCAATAAATTAATTTCTCGATATTATTTCAACTTTTCGATATATTTTTCGATTATTTTCGGGATTATTTTTCTATGCGAAAATTTCGGTTTATTCCAATAAATTCATATCTTAATCAATTTAACCCGAAATTTAATTATTTCTTCGTTATTGATCAAGATTTCTCAATCCCATATTTTTTATTAAATTTTTTTATCCCGATTAATACCGAATTTTGGTCTTTTGACCGTTATGCCCTTGCACGTGTTCGAGAATACCATTTAAGTCCTTTTGCATTTTTAAATACACTCAAAATATCGGGTCTTACATAATCATGGGGTCATATCATCGAAATATGGGAAAACTACATGTTAAGCACTAAATCATCCCAAAATCAAACAATTTAAGCTCAAATTTTTGGAAAAATTTTGAGAAAGTTTTTTAATTTTGCCCAAATTTTCAAAAAATGCTCAAGTGATATCCCCTCCCCCAAACTTAAAGCACACAGTGTCCTCACTATGCAAATAATATAAATAGTGAAGTTCAGGAATAGAGTACTCCCCTTTTTGATGATGATGACGAACAACTGAAGCTTGATTGAAAACATAAAACTGGAAAAGAAATCTGCAAAATAAACAAAGAGAAAGAAAAAAAAAAGAACTATATACAAAGTGAAAAGACAAATTAAGCCACTTCAAATGCAGCTAAAGAACACGACACTCAGCAGCAAGGCGAAGAGTAGGAGGATCATCCAGAGTGGTGACAATATCAATAGTTAAATCCTCTTTAACTCTATCTACTCCCCTCATTCTTTTGGCTTTCTTATGCTCAAGCCTTATATCTTCCATCCTAAAACAGTCTCGAGAGTCATCAGGGAACTTCAAAGGTTTGAAAACATTAAATGTTACCTCCTGATTTAGGACTCTCATGGTTAGCTCCCCCTTTTGTACATCAATTAATGTTCTACCAATAGCTAGAAAAGGTCTGCATAAAATAATAGGGACTTCCCTGTCTTTCTCCATATCTAGTACAATAAAATCTACAGGGAAAATAAACTTGTCCACCTTTACTAAGACATCATCAATGCCCCCCTTTGGATATTTGATGGATCAATCTGCTAGCTGAAGGGTCACTGTGGTAGGCTCGACATCCCCTATTCCTAACTTTTAGTAGATTGACCAAGGCATCAGATTTATACTGGCTCCTAAATCACACAGGCTCTACCAAAGAACAGACTTCCTATAGTGTAAGGTATGGTAAAACTCCCGGGATCCTTGAGCTTAGAGGGTAATTTCCTCCGAATAATTGCACTAGATTCCCCAGTTAAGGCCACCGTCTCATAATCTTCCAGTCTTCTCTTCCTCGAGAGGATATCCTTTAAAAGCTTCACATAACTTAGCATTTGCTCTAAGGCATCTGCAAAAGGAATGTTGATGTGAACGGGTCCCGAGTTAAGGGTATTGTCCGCAAGTGCACGGGTCGTACAAGTAATAAAGGGATTTGAGTCTCGAGTTATCATCCCACAGAGAAGTTGTAAATACCGTAAAATTTTCAATGTACTTGAAATTGTCTATAAATAATAAATTGGGCAATTAAGATTGAAAGTGTGAATATAGATGAATTAATTCGATAATAAATATTAGTCTAACCTTATTCTATACTAGGTGTGTATATACGAATGCCATGTAATATCTACCTTTCAAGATTAAGGTATAGGTAACACATGTACGAAGGTATACGAATATATATGAGAATATATGAGTACATTTATATACTAATCCAAGGGACCCCAATGAAAATATGTGAACCGAGGTGTGTGGATATATATATATATATATATACATATAAGTATGAGCAAATACATATACCTATTTGGGTGTGTATACATATAAAGAGGTATATACAAATATATATAAAATATATATAAGTATACCTATACAACGTATATACATGTACATATGAACATGAGCTATGAAAATTGGTTTTTACAGGAAATCAAAACCCGAGAGACACCTGTTATATTTACATGCAAGGCTGCATATATATATATATATATATATATATAAGAATTAGTCGAAGGAGGGGAGAAAAACTGAAACAAAATGAAGAAGCTGAAAACAATAGGAAACGTGAGGAGGGGAAAGGGTCTAATTTTAATGAAAACATCTTGGATATTTTGTAGAAAATTAGCCTATTAGTTAGACCTTAATGGGCTCAAGTTTCTAGAATTTTCCATGGGTCTTTAACTTATATATGTTAGGTCTTTAGCCCAATTCATTTAGGCTGGAAATTTCAACTATATTTTGGGCCAATTTTTATATTGCAAATCCATATTAAATTCAGCCCATAATTAAGCTTAAGTTAGGCCGCCCATCATTCATTCATGTTGGGCCTTTATAAGTTTTCCCATATGGCCCACTTATCTCCATGGATATTCAACCAATATAAACACTTAGCCTAATTGTATTTAATTAATTTCCCAAGTTTTTATTTACTAGAATTTAAGTTTATTAACCCTTGGGTTTAAGTTCCTATGCATTAACCATAGTTGGGTTAAGTTAACCATGGTTAGGTTACTTAGTCAAAGACACCATATCAATTCTGACTTTGACTTTGACTTTTGACCTATTTACCACGTTTGACTATGTTTGACTATCCCTTATATAAGGTTTCCCATGCATAAGTTACTCATCTTTGGGATTTAACTACCCTTGGAGGCTCAAAATGCCAAAAACAGTTGAAACGCTTGATTTTGAACTCATTTAGGCCTTTTTTGTCATTTTCACCATTCCAATATTGTCAGGACCTATCCAAGCCAACTTCCCTTCATAACATACCTATATTATGATGTTCTTAACCATTATTATCAGTTAGATTGGTTATATTCCATACACTTCAACCCGAGCATGTCTTTACTCATCACTTACACTTTTGTTTCTTCGGAGTTGTAACTAAGTCAAATCGATGAAAACTGAAACATAGCTTCTTTTATGATTAATAGTAATAAGATTTTAGGATTACAAGGATGAGTCTTAAAAGAAATAGTGACAGATCTCGGGTCTTACAATATGATGGTAACTTTCCATCATGTAACTATCCACTTATCCTTTAAGATGCTTATTTGAATCTTTAATCGCTTATCCCTAACCAATTACCCATTCTTAATTTACCTAGTGTTGGTTATTTACGAAATTTCTGTAATAAAACCGGGTAACACTTGCTTATTACCCAACTTGCAAAGTACAAACAATTTATAATCTCAATGGTAGTTGATTTTATCAACAATTATTTTTCATTCTTATTTGTTATTCGACTACATGGCATAATGATCCACAATCGAATCATGTTTACTTATGCAGCAGTAGGTTACTACTTTCCCACTTAAAATTCATTATTTATGAATTTAATTAGTAGCTTATGCAAGTTTGTTTTCCTAACATGTATCTAGCTACAATGGCTAGCACAATTTAATTATCTACAAGATACAAATTTGTATCTAGATAAGGCCACTTACCTATATACTATTTTGGCACTCACTTCAAGGCTAATCCAAAACCCGCTACATGCCACACTTGGTTTCCGCAACCAAAAATTTCATATAATCATTCAAAAGTCATTTTCATGGTCTTATAGCACACTCACAGTACCAATTTAACAGATTATGCCTTAAGTCCACACTAGTAATAAAGTGACAAAAGTCACAATTTACTACTTTTCGATCATTTCGATCCCACTAGACACACTTACACATGCATCACATTTATTCAATAACAATCTATACTTATGAGGAAAAATTACCAATTTACCCCTCACATAAGGCATATCTTTCTATAGACATATGTTGTAACAATTTTTCTTCCAAAATATCACTTAATACTTATCTCACTTATACATACATCGAATTGGAGCATTAAAAACAATTAAAACTAAGCTTACCTTTTTTAGCCCTAAATTGACCAATTATGGAGCACAAGCTTAGCGAACATTTTGCTTCAAACTGAAAGCATAGATACTAAATCTCTGCAAATCTGAAGAAAAAGTAACTTACCCAATTTTTGTTTCCCATAGCTTTTCTCATTCGTTTCTTCAAATTCGACCTCCGTTTTTCAGTATGCTGTAAAGAAGGTGGAGAAGAGCAAGTTTGTAGGGAACTCAAAAGTAAAAGATGGCTAGAAATGGTGGAAACGAGCAAAAAATGGAAGAAGAAATAAATTGGGCACTTTTCTCTCTCTTTCTCAGCATTTCCTGAAAATCCTGATCCTATATATAAAAAGTACTAAGGGGATCGATCCTTTAGTTGAGGTGATCGATCCCACTATCTTTAAATTTAACAATTTGCATTCTGTTTGAGGGGGGATCGATCTTGTGGCTTAAGGGATCGATCCTTTAAGTCAATTAATCCAAAATCGACATTCTGCCACATGGGGATCGTTCCTATTGCAGTGGGGAACGACCATTAGGCTTCCTAAGGTCAAAATTAAGTTTATTTCTTCATAGAATCAAGATCAAATCAAGGAGAAGTGATCTTTATGGGTGCCTTTACTTCGATTTGCTCGATAGCTTCTCTTTAAGCCACATTCGAGACTTACCACTTGTCCAAAACTTATTTTATTTCATTTCTAACGTGTAAAGATTCAAGTTCTCACAAGATATAACATGCACACACTTTCACACTAGTATACACTGTTATGGTACCTTAGTCTTAAAACAAATCCCATCAAGATATATTAAATAAGTAAATAACTCATGGATGTTGGAAACACTTGAGTTCAACATATGCTTTATAGGAATTTAATGCATCAATTCCAAAGCAATGAAAATACTCTTAACACACTAATCTCAATTAGTTTCATCATAAGCTATGCATGCTAAATGTAACTCAAATGCATATTCACATAGGTAACACTCTCTACATGCATATCTAGGCTAACACAATATAATATACTCAATATATCCTCCAAAATTCCAAACTTTACTATTGATGACCCTACAAGGTCTCATCAAGCCTATGCATGTTTTAATATTATTCTACAAGCAAACAAAATTATTTCGATCACATTCACATCTAAATATCGATACTAAGACCCCACCATCAATATAAGTTTTCTTAATATCTTTCTTATTCACAATACTCTAAATTATTTACTAGTAACAAAATTTTTTAAAACTTATACCAAAGCTTATCCGAGATCCTAAGTTCACAACATCAACACTTCTAATTCATTTTTATCATTACATACTCACCTCATATCCTTATATCGATAATGATCCAAAGGCATCAATTACAAAATCAAAAATATCAATTAGCTACGATTACCTATGATGTCACGCCCTCCCGTGACTTACCAACAACCACTACAAATTTTTTACATTTTACTTACCTATCCTTCTATCATATCTCAACACAAAACCGTTGGGCTTTGATAAGATATTACTCACCTCAACCACATTCATTCCATAACATGCATATATGTCAATACAATTATCTATTGACTGTAAATACTCTTTTCTTAAATGTAAACTCATATACATTAATACAAATACTTGTACATATACATCCCCAACCGTATATTCATTTATATAACTGTGTTTTTACATTGTTCAGTACAAAATGTTCAAATGTGTACACCTTTTTTCAGATGGGTATGCAGCGAATAAAGGAATACCGATCCTCAGCCGTGCTCAACTACTGTGAAAGCTCTGTAGAGAGGGGGAAATAAGAAGAGGGTGAGCTCACAGCTCAGTAAGGAAATAAGGCAAGCAAGTAGATAACTACACTAGCTACAAAGATAATGCTCATGCCATTAAATCATTTCCTTTTCGACTCATATCTAAAGCATGTCTCTTTCTTGAAACATTTATGTAATATATACGTATATATATAAATCGTCAGTTATAAAACTGAAATCATGTTGGTTTAATAAATCTCAGCAGTTTATGCCAAACCTTGCTTTTCTCATGTAATTCCTAAAATTCACATTTATCATGCCATTTCCATTAAATCAAAACAATGATGGCATATCGTCATGTTTAAAAACATGGAAATCTGGGCCTCACCCATCCCTCGGGTTACCCTTACAAAGTCACATGCTCAGATTATAAAATCATGTGATAATTCATTCAAGAAAACTCAATTAAATGAAACGAGATAGGCGACTACATGTTCCGAGATTATGATCATAACTCATTTTTCATGATCCCAGGCTACACAGTACTCGGTGTGCGGGGTCTTACCTTTACTGCAATGGGAGGTGGGTCAAATCCTCTACCGTCAGCTCATAACTCAACAACATCATGTTCTCACAGTACAACGTACTCCATGTGACATACACAGTACAAAGTACTCCATGGACCCAATCTAAAGGTCGGGGTGCTAGTCATAAGTCTTAGCCCTCATACCTTGGATATACCTCATAGTCAGCCTGCTTACCATAAGTCTTAACCCTCATACTATGGATAATATTTTCGATAGCCCTCGGCCATATCTCAAAATATTTCACCTATGAGCAGATAATTGGTGCGTCACACAGTCAGCACAAGCTCCCAACACGGTTGTTTCATGCTCACTGTTTTAAAATCTGGTACGTGCTAGTAAACTCCCAACACGAACTCAGGCATATGGTCATATAAAGCTAGTGCGAGCAATGCTCTTAGCACTATGTCATCTAAAGTAAAGTAATTTTATGCTAGTTTTTTAGAATAGTTTTATTTTATTTTTCTTAGTTAATTTTTTTTTTGAAGATTATCATCCAAGCTTTCCCGATTAGCTTTTGTTTTTGTTTCATCATTTTATTTTTCTCCACAACTATTTGTCATGTCAAGTTTCTTTTGTTATATGTTATGAAAAGTTTTTTATGCTCGGTTTTGTGAAGATTCATTTTCAGTTTATTCATACTTGGTTTTACTATGAAATGCTTTAGTGTTCTTATATTTTGAAGCTCTTGGGTTTGCTCTCTTTGTGCATTCGGGTGATAAGCTACCTTCTCCAAATTTGCCTATCGGTTTTGATGCTTTAATGTGGGCTGATGCTGGGCATTACTCCTCATCAATGGCAATATGAAACAATGGCAATAGGAGTTGAAATGAGAGTAACCCGATGATGATGTTTATTTAAGATGATGAATCTCACGGATGACTTTAGAGTATTAGCTTCCATTTGTTTTATTACATTTCCTTATGCTATTGTAATCCATCTTTAATCACTACTTTTCATATCAGCAATTCATCTTGGATCTCTCTAAACTCTTTGCTCACATTGTTGGCATAAATCAGTGTCTATGGTGTAGTAGGAAGTATCCTGCAAATCGAGAACTTCCCTCTGTTTTCCCCTGTTATATGGTTCCATTATTGTTCATGTTGATGTTTCTATTGTAACGGTGTCCATGATATTTCCTCTGTACTGTGTGCATCTCGTTCTACTGCAAGGTAGACAAATCCTGCAAGCTGGTTGTGAATCGAAGCCATTGCAAAAGAACAACGCAGAAGCTGGTAGTAGGAACTAACGTCGGTATATTTGGTACACGATTAGATGGCACTGTGCTGGGTGATTTAGCTCCAGTTGCTGCATCCCACTTTTCTTTAATCACCAGGATAGCAACACCTGCAGCAGACATCACTTGCAGAAGCTGAGGATGTGTAGAGTAGACCTGGGACCGAGACACACCAGGGCAGAAACAGCAGAAGCAGAATGCAGCAGGGCAGAATCGAGAATAGAGTCTGGAGCACTTGGGGCAGCATGAAACAGCAGTCGAAAGTAGGACAGGGAGCTTAATGATGCTACTGCAGAACAGAGCAGGTACCTGCTGTAAATACAAATGCTGTGCAGAAGTAGACAAAACCGAGAAGTAGAGTGCAGCATAGCACCTGGAACCCAGCAGTAGCACAGAACAGCAAGCCTGGAGCACCAGTGGGACAGTATCGTTGGCAGCCAAGAAGACCTAAAGTAGCCTGGAGCAAGTTGCAGTGTTAGTATTGCATGACAGACTGAGAATGGAGGCCGAACAGCAGGCAAAAGCCTAAACCAGAGGACAAACCGAGCCATCTCCTGAAAATGAAAATGTGAAAGACGTGAACAGTGAATGGAGGGATTTCTTTGTTGATTTAAATTGGTTAAGGCTTGTTTGGCTAGTGCATTGTAGCAAGTAATCCATTTTCATGTATTTGTTAGTTGTTAGTTAGTTAGTTTAGTCAATTATAATGGTAGGTTAGTTTTATTATTTTTGCATGTTAATTTGTAGTGTTAATTTTTAGTTAGTAGTTAATTTTATATTAAATGTTTTAGGATTTTATTTTACTGTAGATGCATTAGAGTTAATTTAGATTAAATGTGTTTCATGCATTTTTAATTTAGTCTTTATTTTCATTAAGTTTTAGTTTAGTTTAAATTGCATTTTGATTAAGTAGTTTAAAATTGCATTTTAGGTTAGTTTAATTGTAGTTTAATTTTATTGCTTTATTTTCATAATTGCATTTATTTTAATTGTGTTAATTAGCTTGAACTGTTTTAATTTCTTTTGTAGGTTTTTTATTTTAATTGCGTGGAGCACTGTAAGTAATTTTGCTCGATTTTATTTTCTTTATTTTATAGTTTTATTATTTTATTGCTTTCAGTATTTTTAATTTTAGCCATATAGATCACTCCCTTTAATTTCATAATTTGCTAGGATATACTTAGGGTAAGATTAATCGGTAGTTAATTAGGCTAGTCAACTTCTCTGTGGGACGATAACTCGGGACTCAAATCCCATTATTACTTGAACGACCCGTGCACTTTGGGACATTACCTTTAAGGCATGTTAAGTTTTTGGCGCCGTTGCCGAGGAAGTTTTTATTAGCCATTAGTTAATATCGGTGAAATTATGCTTAGGTGTAATTCTAACTTTTAAATATTTAGGTTGTAAATATTTAATCTAGATTAGTTAATTGAAAAATTAAAATCAAAAAAATTGAAAATTTGAAAAACTTAAAAAAAATTCTAAGGACTTTTTGATGATTGCATGCGTAGAGTCAGAAGTTTTGATTGCTTTCCTCTAGATCCTAAAATCGAACGAACTCTTAGAAAGATTCGAAAGGATTCTAGAAAAATTATTAGCTCCACTGCAATTCACCATGACAGAAAATAGGGAAATCAAGACAGTTGGAGATTATGCAATGCCGACTATTGGAGGATATTATACCGGCATTAGGCCACCAGCTGTCCCTGCGAACAATTTTAAAATTAAGCCTGCAATCCTTCAGATGATCCAGACTTCTTTATAGTTCAGTGGGCTTCCACACGATGACCCACATGCTCACCTTGGTAAATTCCTGGACTTGTGCAACACGTTCAAACACAATAGATTATCTGATGATGCGCTTAGGCTTAGATTATTCCCAAACTCACTTAGGGATAGGGCGCGACACTGGTTAACCTCCCTGCCTCCAGGATCCATTTCTACATGGGACGAGTTAGCCCATCAATTTCCATCTAAGTTTTTCCCTCCCTCTAAAATGGCCCAACTCCATAGTAATATATCTTCCTTTGCCCAGTACGAATCTGAATCTCTGTATGAAGCATGGGAAAGATATAAGGAGTTTCTTAGGCAGTGCCCTCACCATGGCCTACCATTATGGCTACAAGTCCAGACCTTCTACAACGGACTTACAAGCCAGAATAGGACCATTATTGACGCTGCTGAGGGTGGAGTGCTAATGTGTAAAACAGAGGAGGAAGCTTACGAGCTCTTAGACAAGATGGCGATTAACAACTATCTATGGTCCTCGGAGAGGCAATTGCCAAAGAAGTCGACAGGTTTTTATGAGCTCGACACACTGTCTACCTTGACCTCTCAAATCGCTAATCTTACAAAGAAGGTAGAGTCGCTCAATTCCCAGCATAATCGTTCTACCAGTCCTAATCCGATTTATTCTGTCCTAAGTCCTTTCCCTTCATGAGATCTGTGTAGTGGTACACACTCTGTGGATAGGTGTCCACTTAACCTAGAATCGATTCAGTATGTTGCTCCACTTCAGAAGCAACGAAACAACCCCTTGTCAAACACCTACAACCCAGGGTAGAGGAACCATCCTAACTTCTCCAGGAGCCAAAACCAAGGGCAAACTTCTAGCTCTAGACCTGTAGTACCCCCTAGTTTTCAAGCTCCACCGGTTCATGTACCACCGCAGCCACAATTTCCATACCATCCACCACATCATCCATCCCCACCTCAATTTCAATATCATCCATCACCACCACCACCACCACAACCTATGCAGCCCCAACATTACCACACACCCGCAGCTGAGAAGAAGCCCTCGCTTGTGGAAATTTTCATGACTATCCTGTAAAATCAAGCTGCTTCAATTAAGAACTTAGAGGTTCAGGTAGGACAAATAGCAAACGCTTTTAGTCAACGTCCTCAAGGGACCCTCCCAGTAACACTGAAGCTAATCCTGTTAAGCAAAGGGAGGGTAAGGAATATGTCAAATCCATCACCCTTAGGAGCGGTAAAGAGTTAGATGAGCCACCAAGTAAGTCCAATCCTGTTGAGCCCATAGTTGAAAAACCCATAAGTTCTAACGAAGCAGCTCAGAAAGAGTAGGAACATCAGGATCAGGCTACAAAAAAATCCAAGCTAGGCACTTCTTCATCTATACCTTCTTCTATTTTACAGCCTTCCTCGTCCTCTAATGCTATACATGTTACCACTACATCCCTTCTAGTTAGACCACCAGTTCCTTTTCCTCAAGGGTTTCAGAATAAAAAACTTGATCAACATTTCACCAAATTCCTTGAGGTTTTTAAGAAACATCACATCAACATTCCTTTCGCAGATGCCTTAGAGAAAATACCAAGCTATGTGAAGTTTTTAAAGGATATCCTCTCGAGGAAAAGAAGACTGGAAGATTATGAGACGGTGGCCTTAACTGAGGAATGTAGTGCCATTATCCAGAGGAGATTACCCCTGAAGCTCAAGGATCCTGGGAGTTTTACCATACCCTGCACTATTGGAAATTTATTCTTTGGTACAACTTTGTGTGATTTAGGAGCTAGTATAAATTTAATGCCATTGTCTATCTATCATAAGTTAGAAATAGGGGATGTCAAGCCTACCACAGTGACCCTTCAGTTGGCCGATCGATCAATTAAATATCTGAAGGGGGTCATTGAGGATGTGTTAGTGAAGGTGGACAAGTTTATTTTCCCTGCGGATTTTATTATCTTAGATATGGAGGAAGACAGGGAAGTCCCCATTATACTAGACAGACCTTTCCTAGCTACTGGTAGAACAGTAATTGATGTACAGAAGGGGGAGTTAACAATAAGAGTCCAAGATCAAGAAGTAAAGTTTAATGTTTACAAACCTTTGAAGCTCCCTGATGACTCTCAAGAATGTTTTAAGATGGATGTTAAGGAGGATTTAAGGCTTAAGCATAAGAAATCTGAGAGAAAGAAGGAAGTAGATAGGGCTCAGGAGGATTTAACTGTTAAGATTCTATCACCACTTTGGCTAATCCTCCTACTCTTTGCCCTGCTGATGAGTGTTGTTTTCTTCAGCAGCATTTGAAGTGTCTGTGTTTTCCTTTTCGCTTTGTATATAGTTCTTTTTATTTTCTGTTGTTTCTTTCTTTGTTTATTTTGCAGGTTTCTTTTCTAGCATTACGTTTTCAATCATGCTTCAGTTGTTCATCATCATGAGAAAGGGGAGTACTCTGTCTTGAGCTTAAATTCTTATATTATCTACACACTGAGGACACTGTGCACTTTAAGTTTGGGGGAGGGGATATCACTTGAGCAATTTTGTGAAAAATTGGAAAAAATTTCAAAAGTTTTTTGAAAATCTGAGAAAGAATTTTCAAAATGTTTTCGATAATATGAGCTTAAATTGTTTGATTTTGGGATGATCTAGTGCTGAGCATGTAATTTTCCCATATTCTGATGATATAACCCATGATTTAGTCTGACTTTGATTGACTGAGATGCATGATTATAGGAAAAGCATGAAGTTGAGTTCTTGAATTTATCTTGATTCTGATTGTGATTTCCTCATCTTATGCACATGTCATGTCATGAATCGGTATATTTATTTAGAGAAAGCTTATGTGTACATAGGACTGCATTTGTTTAGTTGATTTTGTGCATCATATTCTAGAATTTGTTTGATCTGATCTCGAGGTGAAATAGTAGATCACACTTGATTAGGGAGATGATTTAGGCCATCTTTGGATCGTTTGAGCCTTTCTAGCCTTCCTTGTACATATTCTCCCCCTAGTCACCCATCTGGGCCAAATAAGCTTTTCTCTGTAAATATATCTGTGTTATTTTACTTAGCTTAAATACTTTGTTCCTATCCCTTACCCCAAAAGCATGAAAAGTCATTAGGATATATTGTGAGCTATATGGGTATTAAGTGATAGTGAAAGAGTATGTATAAAAAAATGATGAAAAAGAAAGAAAAAGAAAAAGAAAAGAAGAAAGAAGAAAAATTCAAAAAAAAAAATGTTTAGCAAAAGAAATAAGTTTGGGGGAAATAATTAGAGCCTTTACATTATAGATCCTAGAAGTAATGCATGTTAAGGGGTAATTAAACCTAAATCAACTTTATCATACCTTAGCCCCAGCCTTACATTACAAGCTTAATGAAGTCCTATTAATCTTTGGTTAAGTGTGACTACATTAGTGGAGAGAGAAGTGAAAAGCAAACTTATGGGAATGATCACATGCCATTGACTTTGCATTCACTGTGTTGCATAATCTGATTCGGATAATGTACTGTGAAGTGACTTAGACATTTTTCACACACTCACGAGGAGTCCAATTTAGGATAGGACTTATGATTGAATAATTCTAAGTGTTGGACTTGTAATTGTGAGTCATTGATTTCATAGTCTGTACTTTTTCTTTGAGGATAATATTAGGGAAATTATTGTGTTTTGTACTTATCACTCCTATAATCATTTTGTTTTGCTTGAGGACAAGCAAAAGCTCAAGTTTGGGGGTGTGATAATTCTATATTTTTAGAATTATTTGTACTTAATTTCCTAATTAATTATTTAAATCCCCAATTTATTTTGTTAATTATCCCCTTTATTTAATTAAAATTATCATATTTGCAGACAAATTAAATTCGGATGAATTTTGAATATTTCGGTAGAAAATGGATCGAATTGGGCTAAAATCGAGATTGAGCCACGCGGACAACACGAGTCATGCCACCTACCACATCCAACTGGACAAGAATACCGATGACAAGGAAATATCATTTCAAAGAGCCAATGGTGTGAAGACAAGACAAGTGGCCAAAAAAATGCCAACTCATTTAGGATGTGGAAATTACCATTGTACCCCTTTTGTGTGTATAAATAGGAAAGGATGGCAATTGAAAAAACTATGTACGGTAGGAGTATAAGTAAAGGTAATTTTAGGAATAGGAGTAGTGTAATGTGATGTAAGTTAGAAGTAGTCTAAAGTAGAGTAATTTTATGCTAGTTTTTTAGAATAGTTTTATTTTATTTTTCTTAGTTAAGTTTTTTTTTTAGATTATCTTCCAGGCTTCCCCGATTAGCTTTTGTTTTTGTTTCATCATTTTATTTTTCTCCACAACTATTTGTCATGTCAAGTTTCTTTTGTTATATGTTATGAAAAGTTTTTTATACTCGGTTTTGTGAAGATTCATTTTCAGTTTATTCATACTTGGTTTTACTATGAAATGCTTTAGTGTTCTTATATTTTGAAGCTCTTAGGTTTGCTCTCTTTGTGCATTCGGGTGATAAGCTACCTTCTCCAAATCTGCCTATCAGTTTTGATGCTTTGATATGGGCTGATGCTGGGTATTACTCCTCATCAATGGCAATGTGAAACAATGGCAGTAGGAGTTGAAATGAGAGTAACCCGATGATGATGTTTATTCAAGATGATGAATCTCACGGATGACTTTAGAGTATTAGCTCCTATTTGTTTCATTGCATTTCCTTATGCTGTTGTAATCCATCTTTAATCACTACTTTTCATATCAGCAATTTAGCTTAGATCTCTCTAAAATCTTTGCTCACGTTGTTGGCATAAATGGGTGTCTATGGTGTAGTAGGAAGTATCCTACAAACCGAGAGCTTCCCTCTATTTTCCCCTGTTATATGGTTCCATTACTGTTCATGTTGATGTTTCTCTTGTAACGCTGTCCATGATGATATTTCCTCTGTACTGTGTGCATCTCGTTCTGTGCAAGGTAGATAGATCCTGCAAGCTGGTTGTGAATCGGAGCCATTACAGAAGAACAACGCAAAAGCTGGTAGCAGGAACTAACGTCGGGATATTTGGTACACGATTAGATGGTACCGTGCTGGGTGATTTAGCTCCAGCTGCTGTATCCGCTTTTCTTCAATCACCAAGATAGCAACACCTGCAGTAGACATCACTTGTAGAAGCCGAGGATGTGTAGAGTAGACCTGGGACCGAGACACACCAGGGCAGAAACAGCAGAAGCAGAATGCAGCAGGGCAGAATCGAGAATAGAGTCTGGAGCACTTGGGGCAGCATGAAATAGCAGTCGAAAGTAGGACAGGGAGCTCACTGATGCTACTGCAGAACAGAGCTGGTACCTACTGCAAATACAAAAGCTGTGCAGGAGTAGATAAAACCGAGAAGCAGAGTGCAGCATATCGCTTGGAACCCAGTAGTAGCACAGAACAGTAAGCCTGGAGCACCAGTGGGACAGTATCGTTGGCAGCCAAGCAGACCTAAAGTAGCCTGGAGCAAGTTGCAGTGTCAGTATTGCATGACAGACCGAGAATGGAGGCCGAACAGCAGGCAAAAGCCTGGACTAGAGGACAAACCGAGCCATCTCCTGAAAATGAAAATGTGAAAGACGTGAACAGTGAATGGAGGGACTTCTTTGTTGATTTAAATTGGTTAAGGCTTGTTTGGCTAGTGCATTGTAGCAATTAATCCATTTTTATGCATTTGTTAGTTGTTAGTTAGTTGGTTTAGTCAATTATAATGGTAGGTTAGTTTTATTATTTTTGCATGTTAATTTGTAGTGTTAATTTTTAGTTAGTAGTTAATTTTATATTAAATGTTTTAGGATTTTATTTTAGTTTAGATGCATTTAGAGTTAATTTAGATTAAATGTGTTTCATGCATTTTTAATTTAGTCTTTATTTTCATTAAGTTTTAGTTTAGTTTAAATTGCATTTTGATTTAGTAGTTTAAAATTGCATTTTAGGTAGTTTAATTGTAGTTTAATTTTATTGCTTTTTTTCATAATTGCATTTATTTTAATTGTGTTAATTAGCTTTAACTATTTTAATTTCTTTTGTAGGTTTTTTATTTTAATTGCGTGGAGCACTATAAGTAATTTTGTTCGGTTTTATTTTCTTTATTTTATAGTTTTATTATTTTATTGCTTTCAGTATTTTTAATTTTAGCCATATAGATCACTCCATACTTAGGGTAAGATTAACCGGTAGTTAATTAGGCTAGTCAACTTCTCTGTGGAACGATAACTCGGAACTCAAATCCCATTATTACTTGTACGACCCGTGCACTTGTGGACATTACCTTTAGGGCATGTCACAATGCTCCCAGTACTCTATCATGCATAAATAGCATTAAAATCAGTACGAGAATATACTCAAGTACCATGTGATGCATATCTCATAAAATCAAGTGCGAGTATCACTATAACGCCAATGGTTTTCACACAAACCGATAGATGCCTTATTTAAATTGAATTTCACTCAATCAAATCACACCAGCACTCAAATGTGTTGTTTTCGCATATACATTAAAACATTAGCCATTCTCTTAATGTAACTATCAAAACTAGTCACAAAACATGCTTCCTAAGCTTTTTACCCTTAATTTGGATAAAACCACGATTTACCTTGTCGTTTCCAATTGACTTTTCTATATACGGGATTTCATATACATTATAATTATCGAAATTCTATTCGAAATACGTGTAGCTACCTCTAGCTTATCACGAAATTCCCTTACCTCGAATCACGTCGCGTGACCTCACTTCCTTGGTGCTGCTTACTCTTACAGTCTGATCAGCTTCCAATAAAACCTTCCAAAGCTGTTAAAAATGATCCACATCAGTATATTTTAATATACTTGTTTTCACTTGCATGACTCTAAATCAATGCATTTAACTCCTCTCAATGCCACAATCTCATCACTTTCTCCTATTATGGTATTTTATGTAAACACCGTAAATTTTCTGTATTTAATTAAACAATAAAATTAAAGGGAAAAAATGTTATATGAAAATATGTGTGTGTGTATATATATATATATTTGTTAAATTTAATATTAATGATAAAAATAGTTACAATAAATATATATATACATGTAATTATCCAAAATTGAAAATGTAAAATAAAATAAACAAATAACATAAAAATAATAATAATAATAATAATATATATAAATATAAATATAAATATAAATATATTATATATTATATATAATAAAAATATATATTAAAAAAAGAAACTAAACGAAAAAAAAAAAAGATGGAAGACTTCCCCTTCCTCCTCTCTCGAAAACCCGAAAACCTAAAAACAAACACCCTGTTCTCTGTTTTGCTTACCGACGAAGAAGGCATCAACTCCCTCAAAATCGAGAGCTCCGACGATAACCACCAACCCATCTCCTCCCTCGCGTCATCCCTTTCCTTCTCCCTCTCCCTTCGCCTGAAAAACGAAAACGAAACAGAGGAGTTTTCCTCTGTTTCGCAGACTGTAACAGAACCGGTGAAGACCCGACTGTAAGATCCAATTTTTATCGTAATTTCTTATGATTTAAATGAAGTAAACATGGTTTTATGTAAATTAAATCATAAGAAGAGTTGTATGTGAATGAAAAATGCAAATGGAATGAATAAAAATTCTCGAATGCATTTAAAGGTCAAATGAAGGATTGAAATGGTCACAAATTAAACGAATGAGATTCGGACGGGAGATAAAGACTTAAAACATGAAATGAGTGAGTGTTCGTGAGGGGAAGTTGGATTGGTTTGGTCCCGAATACGTGCAAGGGTAAAACGGTCAAAAGACAAACTCGATATTAATTGGACAAGAAAATTTCATTAAAAATATGGGATTGAGAAATCTTGATCAATAACGAAGAAATAATTAAATTTCAGATTAACTTGATCAAGATATAAATTTATTGGAATTAATCGAAAAATTCACATCGAAAAATTATCCCGAAAATATTGAAAAAATATACCGAAAAGATGAAATAAGACAGATAAATTCATTTATGGATTAAAAGAATTAAATAAGAATGTTTTTAGATATTTTAGGGATTAAATAATATTTTAATGAATAAAATAATAATAAAATATATTATAAATAATAATAATAATTAAAAAAAATCGCGAAAATCTGAAAACTGAAGAGGAAAGAAACGAAAACAAAGGCAAAACCGAGAGAGCCCCTTTCCCTCACCGGACGGAGCGGCTGGTGGCAGACGCACCAGGCGAGGGGGGAGAGGTGGCCGAGCCACCAACGACCCGAAGGAAGCAGCGAATGGCGATCGACGAAAGGAGAGAGAGAGAAAGTCGAGAGGGAGAAAAGGAAATCTGGTGACTGACGCCAATCTAGGCCTGGCCACCGCCAGCCGAAGGAGCCCCACCCGAAGACTGGCTGATCAGTGGCTGAATCGATCGGTAGAACAGTGGCTAGCGCTGACAACAGCTGCAAAAACAAAAGGCACCGTCGGCGAGGATAGAAGAGGCCGGACCGACCACTTTTCGACCAGCCATGGCGACACCGAGGGCAGATCTGTGCACCGGACGACCTCGTGGAGCTGCTAGCAACGAAAGCCGGCCCAGAATCGATCGTAAAAACCCCAAACCAACTGAACCGACTGAACCAAACCGGTCTGAACTGGACCGAGCCAGTTCAGCTAGAAAAGAAGAAAAAGAAAGGAAAAAGGAAAAAAATAAGAAAAAAAGAGGAAAATTTGAGAAAAAATCCTAGTGATGCAATCGAGCTATGGGTAAGTCAGTAAACGATTGAAATTGACCGATTTAAATTTTAAAATATTTAATTTGATTAATATTCGACTGAAAATTTACCCGAAAAATATGTAATTGTGTAGCTCGACAATTGACATCAAACGAGAGCTCTAGTCAACCTCGATTTATGTACTATCATGGAATCTCGGGTAAGTAACCCTTATTTAAGATTTAATTTCCGCATTTAATGAATTATATTCTGGAATTAGAGATAAATTGTCGTAAATAATTAATTGAGCTATTTGAGGGTTTAGAATGAGGTCCAATAAGTACTGATAGGCCCAATGAGCCTAATAGACCTCGATGATGTGAATAGTAAGTTGAAAACGGGCTTAAGGCTGATTAAGACCATTATGGTACAATCGAGCCCAATATGGGTAAATGAGCCCAACGATTTAAATTAAGCCCATAAAATATGAAATACAATTAAATATATTGTATTTGACCAGATGAACATTTATCCGTAGTTTCGAAGATTGGATTGGGAGCAAATCGGACTGCATGACGAGACATCAGTGGAAAGGTTAGACTGTACAGAAAAATGAGGTAAGGGAATTATGTGAGTAGCTAGAGGTAGCTATGCGTATTTTAATAGCTTTTGTATACATTGAATATGTATAACGATCCTAGAAATGGTTTAAAGATTTTAAGGACTCGAAAATAGGAAAAGACTATTTTACCCCTATTGAGGGAATTCACCTAAGGATGGTGAAAGCATGACACGCATGAAATGCATGATTTAAGGAATTTTCTGATTTAAGGAATTTTCTTGGTTTTTAAGCAAAGCAAATCGGTAGATTGGCTAGTAATTACATAAATTTCACAATATAACACTACGTAAGTGTTATTTAGATTTAAATGAAAATCCTTTGGAAAACGAGCCAACTACCAAGTTTATATGGAAACAGATAGTACTGACGCATTGCTCGCACTATATTTGCGTTTGTGAGTGTGCATAAAATGTGCTAGAACAGTTGCTCGCACCAATTTGTGTGACATCATGTGCATAAAATGTGCTAGAACGGTTGCTCGCACTGATTTTTACTATTGTGAAATGCATGAGAGGTGCTGGAGCCTAGCTCGTACCCTGTTTTGACTTGATATGCATAAATATGAGCTAGAGCGATTGCTCGCACTAGTTTTAATGATTTGACATGCATGAAAGGTGCTGGAGCTTAGCTCACATCATATTTTGATATGATAATTGCATAAAAGTCATACTGAAGCGTTGCTCGTACGAAGTTTTGATTTACTTGAGCATTCATTCATGCTGGAGCATTGCTCGCACGAGGCTTTGATGGATTTTATGCATAAAACCGTGCTGGAGTTTGCTCGCACGTGATTTTATATGGATTTATAACTCTTTTAAAGTCATACTGGTGTGCTACTCGTACGCAGATTTTACTTGTTTTTACAAAATCGTGCTAGAGCTTCACTCGCACGAAGTTTTCAGATATCATAAATATGCATGGACCCGTGCTAGAGCTTCGCTCGCACAGGGATTTATATGGCATGCATATAGCCGTGTTGGAACCTCCTGTAGACTGTGTGTCACAGTGAGATGATATGTCCACACGTGCATACTGAGACATATTTGGCATGGATGGATAAGACCTATTACAGGCACCCCCTAACTGAGATTGGGTTCACGGAGTATGTTGTACCGTGTATATCACATGGAGTACGTTGTACCGTGGGGATTGTTGGAGTGGAGTGGCATTAGCCACGAGGCAGCAAGCCTTGCCCTCACAATCCTGATGTTATGTTGTTCTAGCGGCAAGATTGACCCACCTCTCGTTTCAGGTGTGATACCTCGCACACTAGGTACCGTGTAGCTAGTGATCACTAGGTTATGGCCATAGTCCTTGATGTTACTGATATAGTCACCTACATGTCTCACATGATATAACTTGTGGTCTCGATAGACCAGGGTAGACCTGAGGGAGGGGTCAGGTCCCCGATTTTGTGATTTTCTACTATGATAAATTTTTCAGAGAATTTTATAATGAATTTTTAAGAGATTGATTTCTGAGATGCTTAACCCCTTTGGGTTATTTTATACTGTGTTTTAATGAAGTGATTTAAATGCAGTAGCATGAGGAGTTTTCCATGCTTTAATTACAAATTCATGAAAAGAATTGTCTTTCATCATTGGTGTTACATGGCATGAATTAATGCATGATCTTGATTTATTTCATGCTAATTATGATTTTATTATATTACATAAAATGCCATTGATGCATGAGTTGCATGATTTCTATATGCACGAATAGTTTTTATAAACTATGGCATTAATGTATGTATGATTTTGTGCATGAGATTTTAACGAAAAGAAATGGATATAAGGGCATGGCATTATAAGCATGTAGATAGTGGAGCTATCTACTTACTTACATAATTGCCTTACTAAGCGTGTGGTTTGCTCACCCCCCCTTATTTTCCTCCTCTCTAGAGTACTTTCAGTAGTTTGAGCGTAGCTGAAGACTTGCATCTTTGGTATCCGCTGTGTTTCATCGAGAGACAGGTATACACATTTGTATAGTTTTGTATCTGAATATGTAAATGCACTGTACTGTAAACGGATATAATGTCGGGGATGTAAGGTTATGTAAATTTCATTGTATAACTATTTAGTTAAATTCAAAGGATAGTAAATCCTGATATGTGAATGTGATTATGGAAATGGAATGGTAAATAGATGAGAGGTGACTAACACCAAATCATAGCCCAACTGTTAGTAGGATGGTCACGATGCGAGAAAGGTAAGAATTAAAGAATAAACGAAAAATGAAAAAATTTGTAGTGATTTTTAGGAAATTTGGGTCGTGACACCGACGCTTGCCTCTCATCGATCCCAAGCCCCGACAACCCCCTTACCTGTCCTTCCCCGTCCGACCACCATGTTCTGACGCTACAGTGTTCAAAAATAAATAAATACAAAAAATACCTAGTTGATATTTCCCCATTTTTGCACAGTGATTCCTAGGTAAAAATTTAAGGTTTATCTAGTTGAATTTCTGTGTAAATTACATTATGAAAGCATGATTATTGTATAAATTAGTTTAGATTTTGGTTATGAAGAAATTTGAAAACTAGGATTAATTGGACAATTGGGAATTTAGGAACTAGAATAGGGACTTTAATATTATGAGTTGAATTATCAAAAAAATTTGGGGTTAAATGTTAAGATGAAAATGGAATGGGAGGAAGAAGTGGATAAAATAATAATAATAATAATAATAATAATAATATATATATATGGGTTTATGTACGTGTGTATTGATATATGTGCAAATGTATATAAAACGCCTTTGCTTAAGCATGTACAAGTATGCACACGCACAATATGGTGTAGGAAGGAAATTATATAAATTGGTAAGAGGAAGGACTAGTTAATGGAGAAGGCGACTATAGAATTTGTGGTAGAATTAATTATTTTCTATGTATGATGGAGTAGGAAGTAGGAAGGAGGAAGAAAATTGATGAGGTCTATCAGGATGAACATGTTTTATAGAATGTGTACATTTTGGGCAATATTGAGAAGTTAGAAATTGGATTTCAAATATATTTTCTGGATGAATGAGGTCACGATTTTGAAACGTTGTAAACTACTCAAGAAATTATATACGATACTAAAAAATATATATATGAATTATGGTATAGGAGAATCGTAGAATGATTTCAGGGAGAATACTTGGAGGCGTCACTACTCGAACTGGTACTTTCGATAAACAAGGTAAGGGGTGTAATTTAAGATGGTAATGGTATCCCTACCCATAGACTCTGATTTATTTATGCGTTTTTTAGCTTTCTCATGCAACCCTTGATTGTAAAATAAAACCCAACACCTATTAAGCCCAAGTTTTATTTGGTCATGTTTTCGAAATAAAGAAATGCCATATGAAATTGAATGCATAGTTTCGAGCATGATTTCTGAATAAATGTTATGGTTTCGACTTACGTATGAATTGATTTCATATTTTTGAAAGAAAAGAAATTTGTTTTCGAAAGGTGATTGTGGGGGCCACCTCTTGAGTCCTGCGGGAACAAAGTGCCACACAATCTTTCTGTTTTAGGAAAGAGTTTTCAAATTTCAAGAAATTCGACTTTATTACTCGATATGAGTTTATGCGCTATAAAACCCAAGAAAGATTTTGAAAACTTTGTTTTGAGCGAAAAGGCAATGTATAGTGGAATTGTGGGGGCCACCTCTTGAGTTCGATGGGAGTAAAGTGCCATGCAATTTCCACAATGACATGTGAATGTGGGGGCCACCTCTTGAGTCCGACGGGAGCAAAGTGTCACGTGGTTCACAATGACTTGCGATCGTGGGGGCCACCTCTTTGGTTCTGTGGGAACAAAGTGCCACAAAGTCTGTGTGACTGTAGGGGCCACCTCTTGGGTCCTACTGTGAGACCCCGTATATGTATAAGGGTATATATGTACATAGAAGTGTAAATAGAGTTGTACTATGAATTCATGAGTGAAGTATATGTGATGTAAGTCCACAAGTAATGTACACACTTGTAATGAGAGTGGTAATCGTACATACAAGTTTCATTATGTATGAATGTGTAGAAATGGACTTAAGCATGTGGAGAATGTGTGTAGAATGGATTTTGAATAGCTTGGTAAAATGGAAGTATAATTTCATAAGATGTGCACTTCCATTTTAGTTGATATTAAGTACCATTGGTCATACAAAGATTTTATACAAGTTTTAATGTGTATGAAGTGAGGATGTTTGGTAAGTGTTGTTGCAGAGGAACTGCAAAAAATCTGGAAATTTTGAAGGGCAGATCGATCTCATAGGATGAGAGATCGATCTGGAAGAGCCAGAATGCTCTTATTTGGGCGAGAGAATAGAACAGATCGATCTCTAAAGGACCAGATCGATCTCCTTAGCTCTCTGTTTAGGAGCAGATCGATCTCATGCTTCGACAGATCGATCTCATGCCTTGACAGATCGATCTCATGCTTCGACAGATCGATCTCAGGCTTAAAAATGTCATGAAAAAGAGGGATTTTAAGGGACCAGATCGATCTCCTCTTGGACCAGATCGATCTCCTCAAGCTATTTCTATATAAGGAGTGCTGGAAATCAGAAAATTTCGGGAAAAACACAAACCTTTCACTTTCAACCCAAAAAAACCTAACATTCTCTCTCTAAAATCAGCCATTTTCAGTGAGGTTTGAAGAGAGACCATTAGAGACAAAGTTGTTCCTATCAAGGAGAAGAACAACATAGTTGAAGAGCATTTTCCCATTGTGGATATTGAAGGATTTAAGGGCATTGCCATTTGGAGCAAGAGGAGAAATCAAAATTTGGTAAGATTCTAACACTCCAACTATGGTACACTGTCTATTTAGTGATTTTGGAGTTGTTGGCATGAGTATAGATGGTTAGAAACTATCTAAATGCATTGGTATGATTTTGACCTAGAAATGGTCTAGAGTGAGAAAGTGAAATTGATTGAGATTTATGAGAAATGGGATGTCTAGAGGTAACAATAGTGTTATGGGTATGATTTTAAGATGTTGTTGGTGGATAAATTGTGAGGTTTACCTAAAAGAGGTAAAATGAGGGTTAAGGCATTTGTAAAATGCATAAGTGAATAATGTTGACTAGAGAGGTCAATTATGGGTTAAATACGTTAACTCAATCGATTTAATGAATGAATCGCAGCTTCCGAGGATACGACGAGGCGAGTTGACCCAAGAGCGTGAGGAGCTAAGAGAAAAGGAGTCACACCAAGTAAATCGAGGTAAGGGAATTGTGTGGGCTCTTAGAGATATTGTGCGCAATTTGGGCGCATAAATGTTTTGCTAGAATGCATGAGATTAGGAAATGTTGTTGTTGGGTGATTGAAGGGTAAAAGTTGGGAGTTTGAGAAATGTGCACGAAAACAAAAGCATATTGCTTTGAAAATCATGTTTTATTGCTTTTTAGCAAATGATTGGTAGGTTGGCTAACATTGAAATGATTTGCAAAAGAAATGAGTATGTTTGGGTTTTGTTAACCATGTTTTGCAAGTTTTGAGCCACCTACATGATTTCGTGAGTATGAAAGAGTGCATGAGGCACTAGTTTTCACATGGATTTCATATTGTTTTGGCATTGTGCTTTGAGTTTGTCTCACACTGGATGCCCACCTTGCATGTTGCCGTGTTTGGAGCTTCGAGTAGACTTGGTGTCACATCGATTAAATAGGCTCACACGTGCATTGTTTTGAGACATGGCATGTAAAACAACCTGATGAGCCCGAACGAGGGATAAGGGTTGGAGATCCACCTGATGAGCCCGAACGAGGGATAAGGGTTGGAGGAACAGCTGATGAGCCCGAACGAGGGATAAGGCTGGGGGGTCCACGAAGTACGTTGTACCGTGCATGTAGCATGGAGTACATTGTATCGTGTTGTGATGTGATGTGCCGTCTTCGGACGAGATCTGCTATGGACCGGCGGGTAGGATTTGACCCACCTCCCGTGTGGAAGCAGATGGTGGTGATATCCCGCACACCTGATCCGTGTAGCCGGTATCACAGGTTATGTACATATGCCTTGAGGTTATTACCTATTGTTGAACTGCCTATCTCACATGTCTAATGCTATTTGAGAATAAATCCATGTTTGAAGTGATTGTGGTCAGGAAAGCCCGAGGGATGGGCTGGGACCTGACGTTGAATTGATTTGTTAATGGTTTTTTTAAAGTGCACGAATGCATGATGTTTAATGCCATGCCTTATTTTGAAAATGCATGATGTTTAATGCCATGCTTTTATTGTGAATTATGCATGATGATTTATACCATGCTTTGAGTTGAAATGTGCACTGAATTTTTAATAGCATGAATGTTTTACATACCATTAACACAATCATACACTCATGTTTTGAGATAAACAATGAATAAAATGCTTTTGAGCATGGCATCACGATCACGTAGATAGTACAGTATCTACCTGTTCGCATGATTGCCTTACTGAGCGTGTGGTTTGCTCACCCCCCTTATTTTCCCCCTCTCTACAGAGATTTGAGTATAGATTGGACGTGACTGGAGGCATTCCCTTTTTGGTAATCCGCTGCATCCCATCGCTAAAGGTATACACACTTGGATTATTTTGTATCTAAACTAGACATAGCACAGTAGCATTTTGTATGTAACTACTGGGGATGTAAAACAATGTAAACACATGTAACAACTCTGATATATATACATTTATACAAGTGTTTACTCATAAATAATATTTCAATTGAATTGGTATGGTGGAGTGGGTTAGACGTCGACACACAGCCCAACTGTTAAGCGCGTGGTTGTTCACGATCGAGGAAGGAGGATTAAGGATTGATGCATGAAAATGCAAAAAATTTGTACGTATTTTGGTAAGTTGAGGGTCGTGACAGAAGTTGGTATCAGAGCTCGAGTTGGTCTGACGTGTGTCGTGTCTAAAATACTTAATAAGTGAAAAAAATTACATCCCCAAGTTACTGTGCTTGTTTAGATACAAATTGTGTATGTCGATGGGTTAACTAAGTAATTGGTTGTGAATGTAGGGAATTGAGTAAGTATGCTTAATACCAGTCGCGGTAGAGGGATGAGAGCACAGGCTCGAGGCCGTAGAGGTAGGCCTGGGGGTCGTGTTGAGCCGAAAACACACGAGGCTCAGGAGGATGTTGAGGTGGAGGTCGACGTTGAGCAAGCTCCACAGGGTCCAGAGGAGAGGCCCGAGAGTACTGAGGCTCGCTTCGCGAGGATTGAGCGGAGCATTGAGATGATTTTGGAATTGGTCACTCAATCTTTACCTGGAGTTGGCGGTAGACAGAGTCCCGCTACACAGGGTGATGCCGAGCAGGCAGCAGCTCCTGAGGCACGGGCAAGGGAAGCCCAGAGGCCACAGACGACAGATACCCCACCCCCACAGGATGTGCCTACGCCGATTGCTACGCCAGGCAGTAGAGGTTGGGGATATGGATGTGATTTGGATAGACTGCGGCAGTTCCAGAAGTTTGGACCGCCGTCTTTCAGTGGAGTAAAGGACCCAGTGGCGGCTGAGGATTGGATCAATGAGATCGAGAAATTATATGGGTTCTTTGAGTGCACTACTACCGAGATGGTAGCATTTGTCGCTTTCATGCTGAAGGGATCAGCAGAACATTGGTGGAAATCCACCAGGCCTATTTTGAGAGCCCGGCATACTGAGATCAGCTGGGATGTGTTTCTAGAGGCCTTCCGGAGACAGTATGTCCCGGATACCGCCCAGCGGAAGCTGAAGATGGCATTTTTGGGACTGACCCAAGGGAACAGGACCGTGGATGAGTATGAGACTGCTTTTATATCCCTGGGCAGATATGATCCCAACACGATGAGTAATGAGGTCGAGAAGATCCAGAAGTTTGTGGATGGATTGAGACCAACCATCAGGTCTAAATTGGTTCCCCTGGATATACCGACCTATGAAGAGGCAGTGCGCAGGGCGCAATTATGTGAACAAGATGTTGATAGAATCGCCTCGGAATTTGGAAAGGTTGGTAAGATGAGGGACAGAGATAAGAAGAGACCTATGATGGATAGAGGCTTCAGCTATAAAGGAAGCAAGAGATTCTCTGGAAGGAGGCCGAGAATTGAAGAAATCCGGGAGAGGACAGTTGATACTCCCATGTATCCGGCCATTGCTCCAGCTAAGGGAATCATGATTGGAGGACCACGGCCTACTACAGAACAGTGTGGCAGGTGTGGTAGGTACCATGGTACTCGACCATGTTATGGACCTCAGGTTTTATGCTTCAGATGTGGGAAGCCAGGGCACGTGATCAGAGATTACCCAGAGATGTTAGAGAGAGCCCCACAGAAGGGGAAGGAGCCAGAGAGAGCTCTAGTTGGTACAGCTACTCCGAGGAGGAAAGCTACAGCTGAAGAAAAGGGGAAGCAAGTAGTGGGTGTAAGCAGAGGACGAGTGCACGCACTGGATCAGGATACTGCAGACCAGTCTTCAGATGTGGTAAAAGGTACCATCCAAATCTTTGATTTAGAATCTTATGTACTGTTTGATCCTGGTGCCACGCATTCCTTTATTTCACCATCCTTTGCATGTAAATTGTTGAAGCATGTAAAACCCACGCTGCTTGATAAGATGTTGTTAATATCTACCCCTATGAATGATAGTCAGTTGACTGAGCATATATATAGGGATTGTAAAATGAAGATAGGAGGTAAAGAGATGGCAGCCGATTTAATTTTATTAAATATGAGTGATTTTGAGGTGATCCTAGGAATGGATTGGTTGGCTGCCAATCATGTTGTTATGGATTGTCATGCGAAAACTTTGATGTTTCCAAAGATAGACAATCTTGTAGTTAATTTTGTGAAATGAAATTAAAGAACATGATTTTTATAAGTGTGATGAGTATAATCTTGATACATGATGTATGAAAGATAAATTTGATTTCATTTATGTATGTGATGTGATGATTTATGATACTAATGGTGGAAAGAATAATGTGAAGGATTCATCGCTTTTGTGATTGAGATGGATAAGGCTCGTCCGGAATTGGAAGACATACCAGTGGTTAGGGAATTTCCAGATGTCTTTCCGGATGAGTTACCAGGGTTACCTCCAGATAGGGAGATGGAGTTTGGTATAGATTTGGCACCTGGTACAGAGCCGATGTCCAAGCCACCATACAGGATGGCTCAAGTTGAGTTAGAGGAGTTAAGGAAACAATTACAAGAGTTGCTGGAGAAGGGGTTCATCAGGCCGAGCGTCTCACCTTGGGGAGCACCGGTTCTGTTTGTAAGGAAGAAGGATGGAAGCCTCCGACTGTGTATAGACTACCGGTTGTTGAATAAGGCCACCATCAAGAATAAGTATCCCCTCCCACGCATCGATGATTTGTTGGATCAGCTTAAGGGAGCGCAGGTCTTTTCCAAGATAGATCTGAGATCAGGGTACCATCAGTTGAAGATACGAGATGGAGATGTGCCCAAGACAGCTTTTCGCACCCGGTATGGACATTATGAGTTTATGGTTATGCCATTCGGGTTGACGAATGCTCCCGCAGCTTTTATGTCTTTGATGAATGAGATATTTCACCAGTACTTGGATCGATTTGTTATTGTGTTTATTGATGATATACTGGTGTATTCAAGGTCTAGAGAGGAGCATGAAAGGCATTTAAGGATCGTGCTACAAACCCTTCGAGAGAAGAAGTTGTACGCTAAACTCAGTAAGTGCGACTTTTGGTTGGAACAGATCTCTTTTCTGGGTCACATAGTATCAAAGGATGGGGTATCAGTGGATCCATCTAAGATTGAGGCCGTAGTTCAGTGGCAGAGACCCCAAACAGTGACAGAGATTAGAAGTTTCCTGGGTTTAGCTGGGTATTATCGAAGGTTTGTAGAGGGATTTTCGAGATTAGCTGCTCCATTGACACGTCTCACAAGGAAAAATGTAGAGTTTGTGTGGGACAAAAAGTGTGAAGACAGTTTTGAGGAGTTGAAAAGGAGATTAACTACAGCTCCAATACTCACCATTCCTACCAGCTCAGGAGGTTTCTCGGTGTATGCGGATGCTTCACACCTAGGACTGGGCTGTGTATTGATGCAGGATGGGAAGGTAGTAGCCTATGGATCAAGACAGTTAAAGGATCATGAGAGGAACTACCCGACCCATGACTTGGAGTTGGCAGCGGTGGTGTTTGCGCTGAAGATATGGCGCCACTACCTCTATGGTGAGAGATTCCAGATTTATACAGATCATAAGAGCCTTAAGTACCTGTTCTCACAGAAAGAGTTGAACATGAGACAGAGGAGATGGCTCGAGTTGTTAAAGGATTATGATTGTGAAATCTTATACCACCCGGGTAAAGCAAATGTGGTTGCTGATGCATTGAGTAGGAAGCATCTCGGGATGGTATCATTCATGATGATCAGGGAACACGAGCTGTTGGAACAGTTCATGAACCTCAGTTTGGATATGACCCCGCCTGACGCTGATAGTGGATTTATGATAGCTAGCCTGTAGTTGGAACCGGATCTGGTAGATCGAATCCGACAGGCTCAGCGAGTTGATCAGCAGTGTAGTGATATTGTCGGGCAGATACAGAGGGGTATAGAGACGGACTTTGGGTTGAGTTCGGATGGATTGTTGAGGTTCAGAGGTAGGATATGTGTTCCTGATGACGCAGAGATCAGAAGGTTGATCCTGACAGAGGCTCACTCGTCGAAGTATACGATACATCCAGGGGGTACCAAAATGTATCAAAACCTTCGAAAGGTTTATTGGTGGTCGGGAATGAAAAAGCACATTGCTGAATATGTTGCTAAGTGTCTCGTTTGTCAGCAGGTGAAGGTAGAGCATCAGAAGCCTGCAGGGTTATTGCAGCCTCTACCGATACCGACATGGAAGTGGGAGCATGTCACCATGGATTTTGTGATGGGATTGCCGAGGACCCGGAGAGGTCATGATGCCATATGGGTGATTGTGGATCGGTTGACGAAATCAGCCCATTTTCTAGCTATGAGAGCTACCGATACTCTGAGCCAGTTAGCGAACCTATATGTGCGCGAGATAGTGAGGCTACATGGAATTCCAGTGAGCGTTGTTTCTGATAGGGATGCCCGCTTCACTTCCCACTTTTGGGAACATTTTCAGGAAGCGATGGGGACCCAGTTGAATTTTAGCACCGCGTTTCATCCTCAGATAGATGGTCAGTCAGAGAGGACTATACAGACCCTGGAGGACATGTTGAGAGCGTGTGCATTGGATTTTGGAGGCTCCTGGGATGACCATTTGCCACTCGCAGAGTTCGCGTATAATAACAGTTTTCATGCGAGTATCGGGATGGCACCATATGAGGCATTGTATGGGCGTAGATGCCGTTCCCCTATTGGATGGGAAGAGGTTGGTGACAGACAGATCTTTGCTCCCGACTTGGTTAGACAAGCCTCTGAGGATGTCCAATTGATATGTGAGAGGTTACGGACAGCTCAGAGCAGGCAAAAGAGTTATGCTGACAAGAGACGGAGACCACTAGAGTTTGAGGTGGGTGAGTCAGTGTTTCTGAAAGTTTCCCCTTCGAAGGGAATTATGAGATTTGGGAAGAAGGGAAAGTTGAGCCCTCGATATATCGGGCCATTTGAGATACTTGATAAGGTGGGAGACAAGGCGTATAGACTGGCATTGCCACCAGAGTTGGCAAGTGTGCATAACGTCTTCCACGTATCCATGTTGAGGAAGTATCACCCGGACCGGACACATGTGATAAGATATGAGCCTTTGGAGCTCAATGAGGGTATGACCTATGTTGAGAAGCCAGTTCGGGTATTGGACAGAAAAGAGAAAGTGCTGAGGACAAAGACAATTCCCTTGGTGAAGATACTTTGGCAACATCACACTGTGGAAGAAGCCACATGGGAATTGGAGAGTTTGATGCGGGAGAGGTATCCCGAGTTGTTCACAGAATAATTGGTTCCAATTTGGAGGACCAAATTTTCTAAGTGGGGGAGAATGTGAGACCCCGTATATGTATAAGGGTATATATGTACATAGAAGTGTAAATAGAGTTGTACTATGAATTCATGAGTGAAGTATATGTGATGTAAGTCCACAAGTAATGTACACACTTGTAATGAGAGTGGTAATCGTACATACAAGTTTCATTATGTATGAATGTGTAGAAATGGACTTAAGCATGTGGAGAATGTGTGTAGAATGGATTTTGAATAGCTTGGTAAAATGGAAGTATAATTTCATAAGATGTGCACTTCCATTTTAGTTGATATTAAGTACCATTGGTCATACAAAGATTTTATACAAGTTTTAATGTGTATGAAGTGAGGATGTTTGGTAAGTGTTGTTGCAGAGGAACTGCAAAAAATCTGGAAATTTTGAAGGGCAGATCGATCTCATAGGATGAGAGATCGATCTGGAAGAGCCAGAATGCTCTTATTTGGGCGAGAGAATAGAACAGATCGATCTCTAAAGGACCAGATCGATCTCCTTAGCTCTCTGTTTAGGAGCAGATCGATCTCATGCTTCGACAGATCGATCTCATGCCTTGACAGATCGATCTCATGCTTCGACAGATCGATCTCAGGCTTAAAAATGCCGTGAAAAAGAGGGATTTTAAGGGACCAGATCGATCTCCTCTTGGACCAGATCGATCTCCTCAAGCTATTTCTATATAAGGAGTGCTGGAAATCAGAAAATTTCGGGAAAAACACAAACCTTTCACTTTCAACCCAAAAAAACCTAACATTCTCTCTCTAAAATCAGCCATTTTCAGTGAGGTTTGAAGAGAGACCATTAGAGACAAAGTTGTTCCTATCAAGGAGAAGAACAACATAGTTGAAGAGCATTTTCCCATTGTGGATATTGAAGGATTTAAGGGCATTGCCATTTGGAGCAAGAGGAGAAATCAAAATTTGGTAAGATTCTAACACTCCAACTATGGTACACTGTCTATTTAGTGATTTTGGAGTTGTTGGCATGAGTATAGATGGTTAGAAACTATCTAAATGCATTGGTATGATTTTGACCTAGAAATGGTCTAGAGTGAGAAAGTGAAATTGATTGAGATTTATGAGAAATGGGATGTCTAGAGGTAACAATAGTGTTATGGGTATGATTTTAAGATGTTGTTGGTGGATAAATTGTGAGGTTTACCTAAAAGAGGTAAAATGAGGGTTAAGGCATTTGTAAAATGCATAAGTGAATAATGTTGACTAGAGAGGTCAATTATGGGTTAAATACGTTAACTCAATCGATTTAATGAATGAATCGCAGCTTCCGAGGATACGACGAGGCGAGTTGACCCAAGAGCGTGAGGAGCTAAGAGAAAAGGAGTCACACCAAGTAAATCGAGGTAAGGGAATTGTGTGGGCTCTTAGAGATATTGTGCGCAATTTGGGCGCATAAATGTTTTGCTAGAATGCATGAGATTAGGAAATGTTGTTGTTGGGTGATTGAAGGGTAAAAGTTGGGAGTTTGAGAAATGTGCACGAAAACAAAAGCATATTGCTTTGAAAATCATGTTTTATTGCTTTTTAGCAAATGATTGGTAGGTTGGCTAACATTGAAATGATTTGCAAAAGAAATGAGTATGTTTGGGTTTTGTTAACCATGTTTTGCAAGTTTTGAGCCACCTACATGATTTCGTGAGTATGAAAGAGTGCATGAGGCACTAGTTTTCACATGGATTTCATATTGTTTTGGCATTGTGCTTTGAGTTTGTCTCGCACTGGATGCCCACCTTGCATGTTGCCGTGTTTGGAGCTTCGAGTAGACTTGGTGTCACATCGATTAAATAGGCTCACACGTGCATTGTTTTGAGACATGGCATGTAAAACAACCTGATGAGCCCGAACGAGGGATAAGGGTTGGAGATCCACCTGATGAGCCCGAACGAGGGATAAGGGTTGGAGGAACAGCTGATGAGCCCGAACGAGGGATAAGGCTGGGGGGTCCACGAAGTACGTTGTACCGTGCATGTAGCATGGAGTACATTGTACCGTGTTGTGATGTGATGTGCCGTCTTCGGACGAGATCTGCTATGGACCGGCGGGTAGGATTTGACCCACCTCCCGTGTGGAAGCAGATGGTGGTGATATCCCGCACACCTGATCCGTGTAGCCGGTATCACAGGTTATGTACATATGCCTTGAGGTTATTACCTATTGTTGAACTGCCTATCTCACATGTCTAATGCTATTTGAGAATAAATCCATGTTTGAAGTGATTGTGGTCAGGAAAGCCCGAGGGATGGGCTGGGACCTGACGTTGAATTGATTTGTTAATGGTTTTTTTAAAGTGCACGAATGCATGATGTTTAATGCCATGCCTTATTTTGAAAATGCATGATGTTTAATGCCATGCTTTTATTGTGAATTATGCATGATGATTTATACCATGCTTTGAGTTGAAATGTGCACTGAATTTTTAATAGCATGAATGCTTTACATACCATTAACACAATCATACACTCATGTTTTGAGATAAACAATGAATAAAATGCTTTTGAGCATGGCATCACGATCACGTAGATAGTACAGTATCTACCTGTTCGCATGATTGCCTTACTGAGCGTGTCGTTTGCTCACCCCCCTTATTTTCCCCCTCTCTACAGAGATTTGAGTATAGATTGGACGTGACTGGAGGCATTCCCTTTTTGGTAATCCGCTGCATCCCATCGCTAAAGGTATACACACTTGGATTATTTTGTATCTAAACTAGACATAGCACAGTAGCATTTTGTATGTAACTACTGGGGATGTAAAACAATGTAAACACATGTAACAACTCTGATATATATACATTTATACAAGTGTTTACTCATAAATAATATTTCAATTGAATTGGTATGGTGGAGTGGGTTAGACGTCGACACACAGCCCAACTGTTAAGCGCGTGGTTGTTCACGATCGAGGAAGGAGGATTAAGGATTGATGCATGAAAATGCAAAAAATTTGTAATTATTTTGGTAAGTTGAGGGTCGTGACACCTACAGATGCAAAGTGCCACATGGTCAATGCATTTTTGTCATGCGCGCCTTTGTGGCATATATGAATTCTGCCTTCAGGTGTGATTGTATTGCTATACGACCCTGATCACGTCTACAGCCTTACCATGGCCATGTTTCTAATTTCCCTCTACGGAGGATGACTATGTTACCATCGCATGACAATTCTATAAGTTAGCCTAGTCTCCATCCGATATGAATTATGTTATAAGATTTTTTATCCTTCGATACATGTTTATGCATCAGTTATGCTTTTGAAGTTCTATCGGGTTTTGAAAGACTCTGAAGTTCTGCATATCGCTAAAGATTTTGATGTAACTGAGTGGATTTGTTACCTCAATGTTATATTCTATTGATTATGTTTTGTATTTACGCATTTAGGAAGTTATGGGATATTTTGTAAAGAAATGCTATCTTTTAGTTTTATCATGCATTCAATGTGATTCAGCCACCATAATCATTTTAAATGCATTTCTTACGGGGCTTTTTCCCAAAAGCTCGCACCTCTACCTTTCAGATTATTTGCAGTGATCTACAGACGCTACCTGCCGAGTACATGATGTAGGCTGGTGGAAAGAGCTACCCTAGACTACTTTTTGTACACGCAGAAAGGTATACAATTACATTCATTTACCAGACACATTTTGTATGCACAGACATATACTGAAAACATTTTGTCGGGATATAATTTGTAGGAAAGCAAATGTAAAGAATCTCTCTTTGGAGAATTAATCTTGGAGTACTAATCTTAGTTGGAATGGATATATGTTGGCTTGATGATGCAAATTGGGAAGCATGTTTGATAGTTGTGGATATCTAGGATTGTTAAAGCGTTTGATTTGCAGGTGGGTAGGCTTATATATAAGTCGTTGTGCTGCCAAAATTTTTATCGGCCATTTAGATGTAAAATTTAATTTAAGTATAATTATCGGTGAATAAGTAAAATAAAAGAAACGACACTGAGCAGGAATGCAGTCTAAGTGAATGAAGAAATGAGTAGGAGTTTAATACTTAAAAAAAAATTCCTTCAAATTTTCAAAGTCAAGGGTTGTTACATTTTACCATATATCTCATATACCTATCTTCATTTCTCATCTATTCCAATTTATGTATTTCATAAAACTACCTTACAATCTTACATACATGGTTATTTCATCCTTAAATCCATGTTTACTTAACTTCCTCATCATTTTCTCAATTTCCTACCAATATCTAGGTCATAGATATTTTACATGGTCAAATTGTTTTCAACAAATCAAACATACACTAATCAACTCACCAAGACACCTATATCAACATACATGAAGTTGGTGTATTGAATCTTACCTAACTTAATCTTTCCTCTTTTACCAAATTTGGGAAAATCCACCTTGTTCCTTCAATCCTTGATTCCAATCTAGTTTCTAACTATGTTGTTCTACTCTTTACTAGGAACAACTTTATTGAAATGAATCTCACTCAAAACTTATTGAAAGATGAAGATTTTTGGAGTAGAAAGGTTAGGTTACACTTTGGTTTTCAATGGGAATTGTTACTCTCAAGAAAAACTGAAGTGCAGAGTCGTGTATTTATAGAATTGCTCTTGGAAGATAGATCTCCTAACGGTGAGAGATCGATCTGCCCTGCATCTTTCTCTTCAGAAAATGACTTTTTAAGCTTAGGGGATCGATCTGCTCTTAGCATGAGATTGATCTGCTTTACACAGAACCTTAACGAGATCGATCTAGCCTTGCTATGAGATCGATCTGTTCTATCCAGAACCCTTTGGTAATCGATCTGCTTCAGCCAGAACTTGTTAAAGATCGATCTGCATTACTGAGGGATCGATCTACTCTTATTGAGGGATCGATCTGCCTCTTGCAGACGTTATGGCATTGCATTTTCAAGCCATGAGATCGATCTTCCTTGCTAATGAGATTGATCTGCTCCTCTTCTACTGCAGTCCTACTACAATTTTTCTCAAAATTTCACTGTTACATTCATTTTCGATTTGCTTAACTACCTGTTTTGCATTTCATACGCATTAGCAACTTAAAAACATTCATTCCTTATGATTTATATCAATTGTGACTTGTCCGTACATCCCAAAATCATAAAGAGTACATATTAAAATATGGGTCTTACATATGATCATCTATTCACCATGCAATATGAATATGATTTAATCACTTTATACTAACCAATATAAAAATAATAACCTTTCTACGAAATCTTACATGATTAGGCAACCGTATAAGCAAATCATCATCTTTGCTTATAAATCTTACCAAAAAGTGTCTGCATTTGGCACTTAACTCTACACGTTACTCGGCCAATTAGTGCTCCTCACACCCTTAGAAATGTTCTACAATCAAATCATATTTATCATTTACTAACTTCATACACAACATTAAAGCATTATAAGTTTTAAACAATTAAAATCCTTATATCACACTTCCTCTAGATAGCAACCAAGGTAACTTTAAATACCATTATTATATTTTTTTCTTCAATATCACCTATTTGTTACCTAATACTACCTTTAACAATTTTCTTATTTTAAAATTAAAGTAGCTAAAGATTCTTACCCTCGAAAAATACTCAAGATCGAGCCTTACACCATCTTCTTAAAGTCTCTAATAGACTCTTACATCACATATAAATCCTTCATTACCATGCAAAATATATATATATATGCATGTACACATCACTACGTATCAGTTTTCTTACCCCTTGTTACTGCTTTGTTTAGTCGAGAGGAGTCCTTTAGTTTCTCTTTCTATTGTAGCTATCCTAACACTAAGAAGGCAGCCCTTGTTTCTAAACTGTTTAAACTTATTGTAGCCTTCTAGAAACCCCTTAAACAGAGACTCTTGGTTCAGCCCTTTCCATATTCTTTCCAAAGTGACAAAGAGTGAAGAAGTTGCCAACACTTATTGCTGCCAGTGCCTATCACATCCTGAAGGATATGACGATCCAGTAATTTTACATAGAAGTACGAAACTATTGGCTAACCTTTTCATTTTCTTTTAACGATGGTTTGTCATGTGACCAGTCTCATACAATAATATTATGTAGCTATCAGCTTAACTCGGTTTAAAGTATTGAACCTAAGGTTCAATTTCGTATGAAAATACACTCCAATTAACCTGATATTCAATATTATGAAAAACGAAAATTTCTTGATTTTGACCTATCCTAATCTGTCAGTCTAATCTTGAGTCATATGTGGTCAAAATTCAAATCTAACTGCTTAGTGCACTGCAACACTCAATCTAAATACCTTATACCTAAATTTCATAATTTTTTGAGACTGTTTTATCCTCCAAAATATATATTTACTAAATATTCAAAAATTTTTTATTTTTGGTACTTTCGAGGATAAAAATTCATTTACATCCCGAGACACAACAAATTGCATACGTAAATATATAATGACTTTGTACACATCTCATCCTTGCATACGTAAATATATAATAACTTTATACATGTCACGACCCATTTTTTTTTTACCAAAAATCACTACAAATTTTTCACTTTTTCCTTTCCTTTCCCGGTCGTGAACATTCTCACCAATAACAATTGGGCTATGAGTCAGTATTAGTCCAACTCTGTCACTCTTTAACATCTACTATGCCATAACTTTTAAATTTATTTCAAAAAGCACGTATACTTCATAAATTGAAATTCAATACTTGTAGTGTTTACTGATATTTACATCCCCATATTACATTCCAAAATGATTACTGTGCTATTACATGTTTAGATTACAAAATGAAGCCAGTGTGTATACCTTTCGGTGATGGAGAGTAGCGGATACCAGGATACAACTCCTCAGCCACTCACTAACTATGGTGTGCGCTTTGTAATTAGGGAAAATGAAAGGGGGTGAGCTTACTAGCTGTAAGACCCAATTTTTATCAAAATTCCTTATGGTTCATATGATGTAAACATGGTTAGATGCAAATTGAATCATAAGAAGAGTTGCACGTGAATGAAAAATGCAAATGGAATGAATAAAAATTCTCGAATGCATTTAAAAGATCAAATGAATGATTGAAGTGGCCACATATTAAATGAATGAGATTCAGACCATTCAGAACGGAGATAAGGATTTAAAACACAAAATGAGAAAGGTTCGTCAAGGAAAGTTGTGTTGATTTGGTCCCGAACACGTGCAAGGGTAAAATGGTTAAAAGACTGAAATCCGGTATAAATTCGATAAGAAAATTTCATGAAAAATATGGAATTGAGAAATCTTGATCAATAACAAGGAAAATATGAATTTCGAGTCCAATTGATCAAGATATGAATTTATTAGAATTAATCAAAATTTTCACATCGGAAAATTATCTCGAAAATATTGGAAAAATATGCCAGAAAGACGAAATAAGACAGATAAATTCATTTATGGATTAAATGAATAAAATATAAAATTTTAAAGATATTTTGGGATTTTTTATAATATTTTAATGAATAAAATAATAATAAAATAAATTATAAAAAATTAAAATTTAAAAAAGAAACGAATCACAAAATCGTGATTCTGAAACAGAAGAAAGAAACATAAAGGAAACAGAAGGAAGAAAGTCGAGGGCCTCTCCCTTCTACCTCCACCGATCGAAAGCCACCAAGGAGAAGCCCAGACGAGAGGGGGCAGCCGAGCCTCGTCGACGCTGGTAGATGGAGGAGGAGCACGGTCGGTGAGAGAAATGGGGAAAAGAGAGAGAAAGAGAGAAATCGAGAGAGAGGAGAGAAAATAGAGAGAGAGACGAACGACGACCGAAGGAAGGGGGAACGCCTCGCCATCGACCAGAGGGGACGACCAACGGCGCTGATCCAGGCGCAAATCGACGAGAAACGATGCCGATCGGGTGAGAAAGAAATGGGTAGCGACGCCGAGGGAGAAGAGGCCGGATTGGCCACTTTCCGGCTAGCTCTGGCAAAACCAAACCTAGATCCATGCACCGGACGACCCCACGGATCTGCTGAAGACGAAAGCCGGTGAAGACCCGATCGACGAAGCTCCGAACGGCGAAGAAGAAAAATGAATCGGACTGAACTGGGCTGAACCGAACTGGTCTGAACCAGGCTGAACCTGACCGAACCGGTTCAGCCAGAAAAGAAGAAAAAAAAGAAAGAGAAAGAGAAAAAGGGAAAAAGAAAAAGAGAAAAAATTGGAAAAAATTCCAGTAATGCAATCGAGCTAAAGGTAAGCCGGTAAGCGGTAAAAATTGATCGATTTAAATTTTGAAATATTTAATATGATTAATATTCGTCTAAAAATTGACCTAAAAAAATATGTAATTGCGTAGCTCTACAATTGACGTCAAACGAGAGCTCGAGTCAGCCTCAATTTGTGTGCTATCATGGAATCTCGGGTAAGTAACTCTTATTTATGATAATTTGCATAGTTATTCGTGTTAGAAAATTACCGCATAAATTATGGATTAATTCTGTATAAAATGAATTAAATTTTGAAATTTGAGATAAATTGTCGTAAATAATTAATTTAGCTATCCGAGAGTTTAGAACGAGGTACAATAAATACTAATGGGCCTAATGAGCCCAATAGGCCTCGAGAATGTGAATAGTAAGTGGAAAATGGGCTTAAGGCCGATTAAAGCCCGTTAAGGTGCAATCGGGCCCAAAATTGTAAACGGGCCCAATACTTTGAATTAAGCTCAGAAATGATGAAATAAAAGCTAATTGAATGATTTTTGACCCGATAAATAATTATACACAGCTCCGGAGATTTGATTGGGAGCAAATCGGACTGCATGACGAGACATCAGTGAAAATGTCAAACTGTACAGAAAAAATGAGGTAAGGGAATTTTGTGAGTAGCTAGAGGTAGCTACGCGTATTTTAATAGCTTTTGTATACACTGAAAATGTATAAAGGTCCTAGAAATGGATTAAAAATTTTAAGGACTCGAAATAGGTAAAAGACTATTTTACCCCTGCTGAGGGAAATTCACCTAAGGATGGTGAAAGCATGAAATGCATGATTTGAGGAATTTTCGTGACTTTTTAGCAAAGCAAATTGGTAGATTGGCCAGTATTTGCATAAATTTCACAAGATAACACTACGTAAGTGTTATTTAGATTTAAATGAAATTTATTTGGAAAAGGGCCAACTATCAAGGTTATATGGAAACAGATGGTGCTGGAGCCTTGATCGCACTATATCTAAGTTTGTGAGTGTGCATAATGGTTCTGGAGCGGTTGCTCGCACTGATTTGTGTGACATGATATGCATAAAAAGGTGCTGGAGCGATTGCTCGCACTAGTTTTAATGATTTGACATGCATGAGACGTGCTTAAGCTTAGCTCGCACGAGTTTGGATTTGTGTGATGCATGCATTAGTGTTGGAGCAAGGGCTCGCACTAGAGTTTTACATGCATAGCTGCTGGAGTCTAACTTGCACCAGATTTTCATATGATTTTTGTAACAGGGTGCTGGAGTCTAACTCGCACTAGATTTTCACTTGATTTTTATGACACAGTGCTGGAGCTAGCTCGTACTAGTTTTACATGATTTTGACAGAGTGTTGGAGCTTAGCTCGCACTAGATCTTATGAGATTTTATTAAACGCATGCTGGAGCTTTGCTCGCACGAGATTTTCCTTGATTTTATGAGAGTGCTGGAGCATCGCTCGCACTGATTTTATGAGACATGCAATGAGCCATGCTTGGAGCATCGGGTAGATTGTGTATCACGCCGATTAAATATGTTCACAAGTGCGTTTTGAGACAGGCACGATTATTGATATGAGATATGGGTCCACAGAGTACATTGTACCATGCAAGTGGCATGGAGTACGATGTACCGTGCTGAGATTAATTATGTGGCATCTTCGGATACGAGATATCGGGCAGGATCGATGGGATGGACTGACCCACCTCTCAGGGTGGTTCCCGATAGTGGTAAGACCCCGCACACAGGATCCGTGTAGCAGTGGGATCACGAGTATTTGGCTATACTCCTGGTTATTTGCCTAAGATATTGATATATATATTGCCTAGTCTTGCATGTTACTATCTGATGTTTTGAAAGCTTGAGAATGCATGAATTTTTTGTGAGTTTGGACCACCCGAGGGAGGGGTTGGATCCTGACTGATGATATTGGTTTTGTTGTGAATAAATGGAATTTTCAATGTTTTCAAAAATGCTTGGAAATAAATGATTTTATGTGGATCAGGATTACTCGAGGGAGGGGTTGAGTCCTGATGAGTGTGATGGATGTGCATTCATGAAATGAATTAAAATGTTTTCCTACGGCTTTGTGGAAACTCAGCATGATGTATTTTCCATGCTTGTTTATAATTCATGAAATGAAATGTATTAGCATGAGGAGGTTATCCATGCTTTAATTGCATATGCATGATTTTGATTTAATTCATGCATTGTATGATTTTACATGAGATGCCATTGAGGCATGAGCTGCATGATTTCCGTAAGCACGAACAACTTTTATAAACTATGGCATTGATGTGTGCATGATTTCGTGCTTGAGCTTTAAACGAAAAGAAATGGATTTAAGGGTATGGCATTATGAGCATGTAGATAGTGGAGCTATCTACTTACTTGCAAGATTGCCTTACTGAGCACGTGGTTTGCTCACCCCCCTTATTATCCTTCTTTTCCAGAGCACTCGTAGTAGTTTGTGAGTGGCTGAGGACTTGCATTCTTGGTATCCGCTACTTCCCATCATCGAGAAAAGGTATGCACACTTGTATGATTTTTGTATCTAAATATGTAAATGCACAGTACTGTAAACGTATATGACATCAGGGATGTAAGGTTATGTAAATGAAATTCTGAATGTAACATGGAAATGGAATGGTAAGTAGTGTGAGGGAACTAACACCGAATCATAGCCCAACTGTTGGTAGGATGGTCATGATGAGAGAAAGGTAAGAATTAAATATGAAAGAAAAACGAAAAATTTACTCTGATTTTTGGGTCGTGACACTAGCTCAATAAGGTAATAATGCAAGCAGGTAGATAACTACATTATCTACATGCTTATAATGTCATGAAATAAAAATCATTTATATCCAGAGCATGAGGTACTATTAAAACTATGTCACATGTATATACATATATCACGTACCGAAAACATGAAAATAAGCATGTAAACATGGAAAATCATCATGTCAATGTCTCATGCTCAACACTTTGAAAATTCATCATAACACAATCCCTCAAGATTTAACACTTTGTCAAACTTAGTAAAACTCATCATAAAATATTGTATCATCCTTTAACAACATCCCACAAGGTTTGACCCCTTCCTCGGGTCTACCCTGGAAACATAAAACGTGTTTAGCGTATATAAAACCATGTGATATCATGTCAGACAGGTGGTCACGGTATATAATCGAGGACTCTATTGGCCAACTATGTCACTGTCATCCCAGACCACATGGATCCCAGTGTGCGGGGCATCATACTGCAACGGGAGGTGGGTCAGTCTTACCCGCCAGACTAAAAATCAGCATCAACACCACACAGTACAGCGTACTCCATGTAATATACACGGTACAACGTACTCCATGGACCCATATCACAGTCAGGGGTACCTGTCGTAGGTCTTATCTACCTCATACCATGTATAACCGACTCAGTCTCAAGTGCACGTGTAAGCATCTCATCCGTGTGACTAATAGTCTACACGAGGCATCTAGCATGGCTCGTACGAGCATCTCATCCGTGTGACACACAGTCTACATGAGGTATCCAGCACGACTCATTACATATCACAGTGTGAAAAGCCCAGTGCGAATAAAGCTCTAGCACGATTTCATGCACAACCGATATAAATCCTCGTACGAGCAAGGCTCTAGTATGGCTTTATGCAAAATAAATAATAGTGAAATCATGTACGAGCATAGCTCCAGTACGGTTATATGCATAAGAAAGAAATGAAACCCAGGTACGCGTAAAAGCTCCAGTACGGCTTGCATGCATCTCCACTCAAAATATGGTGCGAGCTAGGCTCCAAAGCGTTTCATGCATGTTAAGATATCAAAATTCAGTGCGAGTAAAGCTCCAGCACAATTAAACTCATATAAATCTGATAGGCGGCTCATTTTTAACAAAATACACTCAAAATCCAAGTTAGCACTCGACTCGTGTTATTTGATGAAATTATGAAATTAATAGCTAGCCTATCCGTAAATTTTCTTAAATCAAAGCAACATATTTCATAAAAATATCAAAACAAGATATTTATGCAATTTTTATTAGCCTTACTACCCTTTTTGTAAAATTTGCTCCTAGGGGTAAAATCATTATTTTCACCTATACTCAAATCTTTCGCAAAAATTATTAATTCTTTTATAGGTAACCAAGCAAGTCCAATACCTTGTAGGTACCTTCAAAATACATGTAGCTACCTCTAAATACTCATAAAATTCCCTTACCTAGAATTGTGTCGAGTAATTCCACTTCCTTAGAGCTATCCAATCGCGCAGTCCGATTTGTTCCCAATATAATCTTCAGAGCTGCACGAAATTATTTACTAATCACATCAGTATAATTTCATATACTTCATTCTCACTTGCATGAAATTCAAATCAATGCATTGGGCCTATTTACATCCATTGGACCTTGTTACATCTTTTGGACCTTATTTTCTCTTATGTCCATATCGATTGTATTAATCATTTTTTGAGAATCTATTAGACTCATCAGGCCTAATGATTCATATTGGGCCAGCATTAACTCACAATGCCTTAAGTTCATCACTTTCCTTCACTAAGGCATTTTATCATACACCTCATATGCCTACCTTGATTCATCATCTATCCCAACATATTGGTTTCACAAAACTATCTTAGAATCATACATATAACATTACCAACGCCATTATATAATCAATCCATAATTAAATCAACCATAGCTCTCTTTCTTACACTAAACCCATTTTTATCATGGTTTGTTCATCATACTGTAAGTAGTTTCAACCAACAATACATACACCAAGCAACCCATAACAATGTCTAGATAAACATACTTGAAGTTGGTGTATTGAAAACTTACCTAGCTTATACTTCTTCACTTGGCCAAATCTTAAGGGAAGACTTTGCTCCTTCAATTCAGCAACTTGAATGTTGATTCCAAACTATGTTGTTCTCCTAATCATAATGAACAACTTTGCTCAAACAAATTTCTTCAAATCTAGTAGGGAAGTGATGATATTCTAGAGTGAGAAAACTAAGTTACTTTATGAAAATAGAGAGATGTTTGATGTTTCAGGGAAGAATACTCGGTTGTCGAACCTTTTTATAGAATTGGCATTGTGAGATCGATCTCCTAGGGTGAGAGATCGATCTTTCTTGGGTTGAACTGCACGATTTTTCATGCAAGTAAGCTATGAGATCAATTTTTTCTAGTGAAGCGATCGATCTGCTCTTTGGGAAGGGATCGATCCTTTCTAACCAGAAACCAATTGAGATCGATCTGTGTTTGGGCAAGAGATCAATCCTTTCTAAATAGAAGCAAATTAAGATCAATTTGCACTAAGGAAGGGATCGATCTGTTCTTGACAGAATCAAATGGGGATCAATCTGATTGAATAAAAGATCGATCTGCTTTGAATAAGAGATCGATCTGGCCTTCATCTGCAAGTTCCCATCTACAGTTTTTCCCAAAATTTCAAAGAAAAACTTGCATTCAATTGCTTCAGTATCCATTTTTCATTTGACTTACACTTAGCATATGAAAAGATCTATTTCTTATGATTCACGTATTCTGTAACTTGTGTATACATGATGGAATCATAAAAGGTACCTAAAATTCACTGACTTTGTATTATCAATTCGTATTTTGAGTCTTTATATTAGTCTGAAGGGTTTAAAATCCATTCATTTAATCTGTGGCCGCTTCAGCCCTTACTTAGCCATTATATGTATTCATGAATATTCATGCATTCTCTTTCTAATTTCATTCACATTTATATGATCAAAAATCATTCATCTTATGATTCCATAAACATATAATAAAGTCATACATACATGGGGTCTCACAATACACATCTCATCCTATGTACAGATAGAAAACTATCTGAAAATAAAGTCATATACACAGCTTAAATATGTAGCGAGTGTACTTTGCGAGATCTCCGAAACCAAAAACGTTAGAGTCAGATATTGTGATCAATGTAAATACACTTCTTAGCATAATCCATTATGGAAAACATTAGCAAATTGAGCTATAAAACCCAGTAAGTAAACCACACAAGTGCAGAGGTAATAACATATAGGATAGTAAATCTAATACATGCTTATAACGAAACTGAATACATGTAGCGATAAAAGTTTATATTCAATAATTCTAATATATTTATTATCTTTGAAAATCATAAATACTCCGATACTTCATACATCACTAAATTTAGTAATGTTATCAAGATCTTTCAGGGGGAAGATACTTTCTAGTACCTCATTTCCCTTCTAACTTGACCACAAAACACAATAATACGATAACACAATTTCTAATATCGATATATTCTAACAAGATAAATGTTATTAATGCTATGAATATTCGGTAATAAAATGATGCAAAAAATGGTAAATCTAGGCACACTATAAACTGTGGTTTTTGTCATATCGATGCATTTAAAACTGTAACTCATTCAGAAAACATATTTCATATAGTCTTGTAAAACATTATTCTTTCAATAAACAGTTCGACAATACGATGTTCTTTTTGTCACGACCTATTTTTACCTAAATCGTTACAAATTTTTCACTTTTTCATTTTCTTACCCGTCGTGAACAGTTTCACTTCTAACAGTTGGAATATGAGTCGACATTAGTCCCTTCTATCATGTTACATACCTTAACATCTATTTCCATATCACATTTACATATTAGGATCTACTGTCCTTTGACTTTAACTAAATACATTCATATCTGTATTTACATAGGTTTACATCCTCGATATTCCATCCATATACAATATTGTGCTTTTACATGTTTAGATACAAAAAGATACCCGTATGTATACCTCTTGGTGATGGGAAGTAGCGAACAACAGGAATACAATCTCTACCCGCTCTCAAATACTGCGGATGCTTTGTAGGGGTGGAAAGTGAAAGTGGTAAGCACAACTTGCTCAGTAAGGCAATAATGTAAGCGGTAGATAACTACACTATCTACATGCTTATAATGTCATGATATAAAAATCATTTATATCTGAGCATGAGGTAATAGATAAAACTATGCCGCATGTGTATAAATATATCATGTATTGTAAAACATGAAAGCAGGCATATAAAACAAACATGGAAAAATCATCATGTATGCCATCTCATGCTCGTCACATTAAAACTTATCAATTTCATCATAAAACAATACTTCATCATTTAAAAGCATCCCACAAGGTTCGACCCCTCCCTCGGGTCTACCTTGGATAACACAAATCATGATTAGTGCATATAAAATCATGTGATATCATGTGAGATAGGTGGTTGCCATATACAATTGAGGACTCTGTTGGCCAACTATGTCACTATCATCCCAGACCACATGGATCCTGGTGTGCGGGGCATCACGCTGTAATGGGAGTTAGGTCAAATCCTACCCGCCAAACTACAACTCAACATCATCACCACATGGTATAGCGTACTTCATGTGATATACACGGTACAACGTACTCCATGGAACCATCTGTAGGTCTTATTGTGAGACCCCGTATAGGTTTAACCTTGTACATATGTAAATGAATTCATGAGTATGGTGATGTACTAGTAATGTGAAGCATATGTGATGTAAAGTCCATAAGTTTAATGTACACACTTGTAATAAGAGTTGTGATGTACGCACAAGTTGCATTAAGTCGAAATATGAAGAAATGGACTTTGATATATGATAAATGTGAGTGGAATGGAATATGAGTAGTGGGGTAAAATGGAATGAAATTGCATAAGTAGTGCAAATCTTTATGTTTCCATTTAGTTATATATTGTATACATTTGGTTATACAAGGATTACACACAAGTTTTAAGGTGTATAAAGTATGAATGAAAGTCATTTCCAAGTCTCAAAGGTGGGTGAATGAGAAAATGATTATGGCAGCAAATTAAGGATGTTTTGTGTAAAGTTGCTGCAGAAAACTGCAATAAAATCTGGAAATATGAATGACAGATCGATTTCATAGGATGAAAGATCAATCTGGAAGAGCCAAAATGATCTTATTTTGAGATATGGAGCAGGACAGATCGATCTCCAATGGAGCCAGATCGATCTGCTAAGCATTCTGTAATGAGAAGATCGATTCTTAAGACAAGCGGATCGATCTCCTTAACTCTCTGTTTGAGACTGATCGGTCTCAACCCTCGACAGATCGATCTCCTTAACGGTTCTGTAAAGAGTAGATTGATCTCCTACAAGGGGCAGATCGATCTCCAAGAAGGAATTTGCCTGTAAATATATCGATCTCATCGCGGAAGAAGATCGATCTAGTAGTGGTTATGTTTAGTAAAAAGGATTACCAAACCTTACAGAGATCGATCTCTATAAGGACCAGATCGATCTCATATGCCTGCATCTATAAAAAGGGGCATGAGATTGGATTGAAAACTCAGATTTTCCCTCCCACTAAACCTCACTTGCCATTTTCTCTCAAGACCCAAGCTTTCTCACTCTAAAAACCACTATATTTTGTCCAGTTTTGGAAGAAGCTCAAGAAGGGAAAGTTGTTCCTTGAATCAAGGAGAACAACATACCCAAAAATCACATATTAGTGTGATTAAGAGAAGGAGTTGGTACTACCACAAGTTTAACTAAGTAAAAGGGTAAGCTCTTCAACCTTCAAGCTTCTAAATATGGTTTCTAGATATTTGTGGGTTGGATAATATGTGAAATGTTGATAGGAATGATGAATGTAGTGATGGGTGAGTAATGTTAAGGGAGATTCATAAAGAGAGAATCCATGGAAAAGTTATGGAAAGCTTAAGAGATGAAAATATGATATTAGTGGAAGAGTAAAATGTGATCAAGGGTTTGAGAAGTATGAATAGATAAATAGAAGACAATGTGTATGTTTAGTAGAGGAAAAAGAAAATAACTCGATGATTTATACGTGTAGCTCGAAATACATGAGACACGACTAACCCGGATCGCAAACAGAGCAAACGTGACAAAGGAAATACGAGCGTGATTCGAGGTAAGGGACTGTATGTTAGCGATAGAGATATTCGTACGTATTTCTCTGCGATCTTAATAGTTATCACACTAGAGATATTATGCTTAGCTATTAAACCAAATATGATTGGAAATGTATTATGATATAATTTGTGAAAGTGGTATGTGGGATGGAAAAACAGCATGACATGTATATTTTCAATGTTTTTACATCTATTCATGATGTTTTGATGTTTTCTCATCCATGTACTGATTTTGAGATTGAGAAATGATAATAGGTAGGCTGGCTAGTTTTACATGTTTAGCATGGGACGACATGCTATATAAATAAACATGTTTTGAGTTTTTAAAAGAGAAAATAGCCATTTATCATATTTGAGATGTGAAATGGTGTTGGAGCTTTAGCTCACACCCGTTTTGATGAATTGGACTATGTTGGAGTTTCACTCGCATACGTCTGCATATTTTGGTAAACCGTGCTAGAGCGTGACTCGAACGTGGTTTTATAATGATAAAATGCTTGAGTTTAACTCGCACGATGGTTTTGAGAAAAGTACTGGAGCAGTGCTCGCACCCATTTTTACTGAGTTGAGGTAAACCTGAGGTCTGGGACCCAAGGGAATGTCAACCGATGACCGTAGAATGGGCTGGGCCTTAACAATAAATCGTACCGTGCTAGAGCCTTGTGATGACTGTGTGTCATGCTGATTGCCTGGCTGGTATATGAGACATGGTTCAGGATGAAAAGTCCATTGGAGTTGGTAGATGGATTGGGTCTGCGATCGTACGTTAAACTGTGTAGTTGTTTGCTGGTATACTATGTACCATGCTAGGTGCACGTGAGTATGAACATCGCGTAGATGGCACATGGTGTATCTTATACCGTTAGTATATGTGATATAAGGAGATGAGGTTGATTGAGATGAGCCGCAGGGTAGGACTGATCCATCCCACTTCAGGTGAAGTGATGCCCTGTGCACACCTGATCAGTGAGGCCTTGGATCACTGACTATAGCCATATGTCATGGATATTTGATTGTTAAAAATTTCATGCCTGTCTCAAAGATACGAGAAATTGAGAAACTCAAAAAAGAAAGAGATTCGATGAAAAGAAATGATTTAAGAAAAGCAAAGAGAGTTTATGATTTGATAAATCTCTCGATTTGAATGCTCGTGATATGGTAGCACTGTTTATGACATGTTTTCAAATGGGAATATCGTATACATGTTTTCATGAAAATGCTTATATGAAAAATGAATGTTTGAATTCATTTTCTAGCAATATTTCCATTTACATTGAAGCATGGCTTTGTTTATGCATGCATGGGTAATGTAGATAGTACAGTATCTACCTGTTAGCATCCATTTTCTTACTGAGCTGTGGTTTGCTCATCCCACTACTTTTCCCCCTCCAAATACTGAGAAGTAAAGCAGTGTGTGGTCCTTGAATCTCTTTTTGTGTTGGACAGCTCCCACCAGTTGCAAAGGTATAAGATTTGTATACACACGAGCATTTTGTATCTATTATAATGTATCGCATAGTTACAAATCGAGAATGTAAACAGTGGTATAGGGGATGTTATATAAAGATATTATTATACAATTGATTTTGTATATCTACACACACCTGGGAGTGTGAATTAAAGTTTTAAATGTTCCGCTGTAAAACTTATGAAATTTTAGTAATTGCATCGTCTCACAACCCAATCGTATTAGCGTAAGTATGGATAAAGGGCACCCGAAAGTGGGGTGTGACATATTTGGTATCAGAGCCTGGTTGGTCTGATATGAGTCGATGTTTAGGACTAAGAAAACATACATTCCCAAGTTACTATGCGATATTTAGATACAAATGTGTATACGGAGCTGGTAGTAAATTGAAAGTTTGTTATAAATGCAGGAAGTTATCAGGCTTGTGAGATATGCCTGAGAGACACCGCAAGAGGGGAGAGAACTCGAGAGCTCAAGGGTGGAATGATAGGACTGAGAGGCATAGTAGATCATCCTATAGTCATGAGCCCTAGGAACAGTTAGAGGCTTTCGATCCTCGAATAGCTTGATTAGAGAAAGACGTGCACACTATAATGACCATGATGGGTCAGATCATGGCTAGGGTTGAGGGTACACCAGGTATAGTGAGACAGGCTACACCGAATCCCCAACTTGCTATACCTGAACCTGAGAATGTTACACCTACACAACCTGAACCGGTTAGGCCATGAGATCCCCATATTTGACCAGTACCTCCTCCAGTAGCCCCACAACAGTATGATGATGATGATTTTGGGTATGGATATGACTGTGATATGGAGAGATTAAGGCATTTTATGCACTTTAAGCCTCCTTCTTTTTAGCGAGGTAAAGGATCCGACAATGGTTGAGGACTGGATCAGTCAGATGGAGAAGTTGTTTGACTTCTGTAGATGTTCGGCTACAGAGAGAGTAGCACTTGCGACCTTTATACTGAGAGGCAAAGCAGAGCACTAGTGGAAGTCCACCAGGCCTATATTGAGAGCTCAAGGTATGGATATCACGTGGGATATGTTTTTGGATGCTTTCAGAGAGCAATGCATCCCAGATACTGCTCGACGTAGGTTATAGATGGAATTTCTGAATCTGAATCAAGGGAATAAATAGTTGATGAGTACGAGTCACGATTCACCTCACTAGGTCGATATGATATGGACTCTATCAGGAGTGAAGCTATCAGGGTCTGCAGATTTGTGGATGGACTGAGGCCTTCGATTCGAGATAAGTTGGCCCCGTTTGATGTTGCTACAAATAGAGAGGCTGTGCGACGGGCCCAGTTATGTGAGCAGGATTATGACCTGTATAATTTTGAGTTCAGTTGGGGTAAAGATAAGGGTCTGAGCAAACTGGGAGATGGTAAACGTGCCAGATTTGGATGAAAAACTATGAGTAAGCATCGGAGAGAGGTAGATGAGTCACAGAAGAAGGCTGTTAGACCTTTTATGCCTCCGACTCAGACACCAGCTAGAGGTATAGTCTTTGGTGGACCCCAACCGACTACTGATCAGTACCGAGTGACTGGCCGATATCATGGTGGTAGGCCTTGTCATCTTTAGGGTACGCGATGCTTCAGATGTGGTAAGTTTGGGCATTATGCAAGAGATTGCCCAGAAGCAGTTGAGGTAGTCCCATAGAGGGGTAAGGAGCCTGAGAGAGTTCCTACAGTTACACCTCTTGCAAGGAAGAGAGCCATGGCTGAAGAAAAAGGGAAGCAAGTTATGGGTCAAGGTAGGATATATGAGATAGACCGGCATCAGCAGATACCTCTGCTTAGGTGATAAAAGGTACAATCTTGATTTATAACTTGGAAGCTATAGCTTTGTTTGATTCTGGTGCTACGTATTCTTTCATATCACCTGCATGTGCATCAAAGTTGGCAGGTCTTGTAGAACCCACACACCTAAATGGGACTTTGCAAATAAGTACTCAAATGAGAGTTAGTCAATTAGTTGAACAAGTGTATAAGGATTGTAAGGTGAGGGTAAGAGATAAGTGTGCAACAGCCAACTTGATCTTGTTAAATATGTACGACATTGATGTAATCTTGGGAATGGATTGGTTAGCTACCAATCATGCTGTCTTAGACTGCCACGCTAAGTTTATTACATTTTCTCTACCCGAAGAATGTGTTGTAAGATTTTAAGAGAAGTAATGAAATCTCGAATTTTGCGACACATAAAGTACATTGATATAAAATGACATGAATGTTGTTTTGAAGGTTTTATTGCTTATGTGGTGGATTTGGACAAAACATTTTTGGACATAGAAGACATTCCAATGGTTAGAGAATTCCCTGACGTCTTTCCAGACGACCTACCAGGATTGCCATCGAATAGAGAAATGGAGTTTGGTATAGACCTGACACCTGGAATGGAGCCGATATCAGAGCGTCTCACCATGTGGAGCTCCGGTATTGTTTGTGAAGAAGAGAGATGGGAGCCTCAGGTTATGTATCAATTATCGGATTTTGAAAAAGGCTACCATCAAGAATAAGTACCTCTTGTCGCGTATCGATGATTTATTGGATCAACTTTGGGGAGCGTAGATCTTTTCCAAGATAGATCTGAGGTCTGGGTACCATCAACTGAAGATTCGAAAGGAGGATGTGCCCAAAACAGCTTTTCGTACCCGCTATGGCCATTACAAATTTCTAGTGATGCCTTTCGGGTTGACGAATACACCAGCAGCTTTTATGGCTCTAATGAATGAGATATTCAAGCCATACTTGGACCAGTTCATGATCATTTTCATTGATGATATATTGGTGTATTCAAGGTCCAAGGAAGATCACAAGCAGCACTTAAGGATTGTTTTGCAAACCCTCCGAGAGGGAAAGTTGTATGCCAAACTTGGTAAATGTGACTTTTGGCTAAAGCAGATTTCCTTTCTAAGCCATGTTGTATCGAAGGATGGGGTGTCAGTGGGAACAGCCCAGGACAGTCACAGAGATTAAGAGTTTTCTGGGTTTGACAGGTTACTACAGGAGATTTGTAGAGGGTTTTTCTAGACTGGCTACTCCGTTGACACGTCTTACGAGGAAGAATATGGAGTTTACATAGGATGAAGCTTGTGAGAGGAGTTTTCAGGAACTTAAGCGTAAATTAACCACCGCGCCAGTTCTTATCATCCCTAATAGCTGAGGAAACTATTCTATTTATACGGGTGCTTCACATTAAGGGCTAGGATGTGTTTTGATGCAGGATGGAAGGGCAGTAGCTTATGGATCTGAACAGCTAAAAGATCATGAGAAGAACTACCCCACTCACGATTTAAAGTTAGTGGCCGTAGTACTTGCATTGAAGATATGGCGCCACTACTTGTATGGTGAGAGATTTCAGATTTTTAAGGATCATAAGAGTCTGAAGTATTTATTCTCACAGAAGGAGTTAAATATGAGACAGAGAAGGTGGTTAGAACTCCTCAAAGACTACACTTATGAAATTTTGTACCACCCAGGGGAGGCGAATGTGGTTGCTGATGCATTGAGTAGAAAGAGTCTCAGGTTAGTATCACATATGATAGTTAGAGAGCACGAGTTGTTGGAACAATTCACAAACCTTAGTCTGGATATGACCCTACTTGAGATTGGCAGCTATGGGATTATTGCTAGCTTGAGATTAGAACCGGAGTTGATTGAGAGAATCCAACAAGCTCAGCAAATTGATCAATGGTGTATTGATGCGATTGGCCAAATCCATAAGGGTAGGGGTACGAAATTTGTATTGAGTTCAGATGGAGTACTAAGGTTCGGGAATAGAATATGTGTTCCTAAGGATTCGGAGCTGAGGAAGTTGATATTATCAGAGGCTCACTCATCGAGATATACAGTACACCTAGGTAGTAGTAAAATGTATCAAAATCTCTGGAAAGTATATTGGTGGTCTGGAATGAAAAGAGGCATAGCTGAGTATGTCGCTAGATGTCTCATCTATCAGCAGGTAAAGGTTGAGCATCAGAAACCTGGAGGATTATTACAACCTCTACCAATACCGACATGGAAGTTGGAGCACGTCACCATGGATTTTGTGATGGGGTTACCGAGAACCCGTAAGAACCATGATGTTATATGTGTTATAGTAGATCGGTTAATGAAATTAGCACTCTTCATAGCCATGAGATCTACAGATACCTTGAGTGCATTGGCGAACTTGTATGTACGAGAGATAGTGAGATTACATAGAGTCCCAGTGAGTGTTGTTTCTGATAGGGAGACCCGTTTCATTTCCCACTTTAGGGGATATTTTCAGGAAGCGATGGGGACCCAATTGTGTTTTAGCACTGCTTTTCATCCTCATACAGATGGTCAGTCAGATAGAACTATACAGACCCTGGAGGATATGTTAAGAGCGTGTGTGCTGGATTTTAGAGGCTTATGAGACTATCACTTGTCATTGATTGAGTTCGCCTACAATAACAGTTATCACTGAAGTATTGGTATGGCCCCTTATCAGGCACTATACGGTTGTAGATGCCGATCACCCATTGGTTGGGAAGGGTTGGTGACAGACAGTTGCTTGCTCTCGATTTGGTTAAACAAGCCTCCGAAGATGTTCAGAGAATATGTGAGAGGTTGCGAACGGCTCAAAATTGACAAAAGAGCTATGCTGACAGGAGACAGAGACCACTTGAGTTTGATGTGGGTGAGTCCGTATTTTTTAGAGTATCTCCTTCTAAGGGAATAACGAGGTTCGAGAAGAAAGGAAAACTAACTCCCTATTACATTGGTCCCTTCGAGATTTTATATAGAGTGGGAAATGGAGCATTTAAGCTAGCCTTACCACCTGAGCTAGCGGGAGTCCACAATGTCTTCCATGTTTCTATGCTTCAGAAGTACTATCCGTATCCAATACATGTAATTAGCTATAAGCCATTTGTCAGGACCCGTTCTCAATCCATGACTTAACCAAAAACCACTAAAAAATTTTCGCATTTTTAACTTACCTTTCCTCTCTTCAATGGTTGGGCTGTGATTCGATGTCAGAATCCTCGCTTGCCATATCATCCATTATCATACATATATGTCAATATACTGTTACTGATTGTAACTGCTTTTATAATACATGTGAGATTATATAAAAGCTAATACAAATACATTCCCCATAATATATATCGTATACATCACTGTGTTGTTTCTATGTTTAAATACATAACCGTAACAAATATGTATACCTATCGATCGATAGGAAATAGCGGTGGACTCAGGATCACTATCCCTCAATAGCTCTCGCTCTACTGCTAATGCTTTGTAGAGAGATGTAAAGAAAGGGGGTGAGCATACAACGTGCTTAGTAGAGATATCAGGCAAGCAAGTAGATATCTACACTATCTACTCAAAATAATGATATGCCTTGAAAACATTATTTCCTTAACTCACTTTAAAAGCATGTCTTTAAATATATATATATATATACTTGTACAGATTAAATCTCATGTACAGAAATCATGCTTTCTTTCACAAATGTAAGCATGTAGTGCAAAATAATGCATCTTTATATAAATCATGCCTTTAGATAAATCATGCCATGTATATTTAAATCACAATAAATATGGCATTTAAATCATTCACAACACAAACTCGGAGTCCGATCCATCCCTCAGGTTTGTCCGCAATTTAAATCAGTCAATCAAGTGATATATCATGTGAGACTCTGTGGTGAAATGTAAATAGTATCCTGGACTATGATCATATCTGACATGTTATCCCAAGCAACACAGATCTCGGTGTGCGGGGCATCACTACTGCAATGGGAGGGAGGTCAGTCCATCACAACCGCCAGCTATATCCTCCTCAACTCCATAACACCACACGGTACAGTGTACTCCATGCCACTCGCACGGTACAACGTACTCTGTGGACCCTACATCACAGTCGGGGTGCCTGCCATAGGTCTTAGCCCTCAAACCATGGAATATCATACCACGTCTCTAGTATCCTCATACGGATATCCTCTCATATAGTGTGACACTCAGTCTACACAAGGAATCAAGCATGGGTTTCAACATGTATTATATATCACATACAGTGTACGCCTTTGAGCTCGACTCACAGTCGACACTCCGCTCAAACACTGTTTCACATCACAAACTCAACTCTAGTGCGAGTAAACCTCCAGCAACTAGGTCAATGCATAGTTCATGTATTAAATCAAGTACGAGCAATAACTCCAGTACCATGCTATGACAATATCATCAAATCAAGTACGAGCAATAGCTCCAATACTATGTCATGTATAAATCATGAAGAATTGAGTACGAGCAACGCTCCAGCACTCTGTCATGCATCTCATGAAAAATCGAGTACGAGCTAATCGCTCCAGCACTCTCTCATGCACATGTCATATAAAACTGAGTATGAGTGTGAGATCTGAGAATTTCAGACATATTTTATTGATGTAATAATAATTTGAGTATAATTTATTGAGCTAAGTGAATTGTGGGAATTATAATTGGAGATTTATGTGTTAAGTGTGTAAAATGAGCATGAAGCATGAGGACAGATCGATCTGGGAGAAGGAGAGATCGATCTGGTGAGTTAAAAATGACGAGGAAGGGGAAATTTGAGGAGCAGATCGATCTCCAATAGAAGAGATCGATCTCCTTATGAATCTGTTTGAGAAGGGATCGATCTCATAAGGAAGAGATCGATCTCCAAACGAATCTGTTTGAGAGAAGATCGATCTCATGAGGAGGAGATCGATCTTCAAATGCTTCTGTTTGGGGAGAAGATCGATCTCTTCAGGAGCAGATCGATCTCATAAAGCCATAAAGAGATCGATCTCACCCCTCGACAGATCGATCTCCTAGGCATAAAATTGCCCAGATCGTCCCCAAATTTCAAACACAGATCGATCTCATCAAGAGGCAGATTGATCTCCTACCTCTAGTCTATATAAGGAACCCGTGTTTTCTCTGCAATTTCACTTTCTCTCTCTTCCAAAACCTATTTCCACCGAAAACCTAGTTTCTCACTCCACCAAATCACCCATTTTCGACCGAATCAGCTGCTGTGGTAAGAAGGAAAGTTGTTCCTCATCAAAGGGAGAACAACATACTTGGAAATCAAAGGACGAATCGGATCGAGGCGTGAGTTGTGCGTCTCACAAGCTTTGGGTAATTTCTAAACCTCGATCTTGATATTTGAGCTGATTTTGATGTTATTGGTGGTTGTAATTACGTTGAAATAGTTGAGAAAGGATTAGGGATTGATGAAATTGCAATGTAGTTGGAGAAATGTAGATATTTGATAGTTTTGGTAATTTTGAGAAATTGAGCTATAAATGGAAATATAGACAATGTGGAGAATTAGCCTAGATAATTGGCATGAGGAATGTAGGACATTGAGATATTGAAAATGAGGTTGTAGTTTAGGGTTGAGTTACGAGAATCGAGAGATTTGAGGAGTTATGAGCAATTATGCTCGATTTTGAGAATTGAGGTTTATGTGATCTTGAGTATTGATGTTTTAACATCGTTTGGACAGCTCGGAAGTTCCAGAGTGGAATGCGAGGCTAGTTCGTGATACGGGGGAACGATTGCACTATACGAGGTGCAAAGAGGTAAGGGAAATCTAAACCATTTGTGTATGTGAATTGCAAACTATTTTAGCATGATTTGTGGTTTATAAAACAAGCATGTTGAGTGTTTTGTGTTGAGATTAAATTGCACATGATTTTATAGCCGGTTGGAGCCCAATGTTTTATGAGTTTATAACTGGGCTCTACGTTAAGGCAATATTGTGATTTAAGAAATGTGTGCGTGTGCTTTGCCGGTTGGAACTCGGTTTTATTACGTTTTGTGTTGAGTACAAAATGATTTCAAATGAGTTTTATGAGAGAAAACCATTACGAGTTCTACGTGAAGGCAAACCAGTCTTATGTGATAAGACTTAGGTGTGTAGTTGTGAGTACACACCGGGCATTGCTCTGGTAGCATGTAAGCCCGAATTTCTTCTCCGTTCTGGTAACGTGAGAATAACCTATTCTGTGGCTGTGCCACGTTGAGAAAACCCCATTGGTGGCTGTGCCACGTTGAGAAAACCCCATTGGTGGCTGTGCCACGTTATACCCCATTGGTGGCTGTACCACATTATACCCCATTGGTGGCTGTGCCACGTTGAGAAAACCCCATTGGTGGCTGTGCCACGTTGAGAAAACCCCATTGATGGCTGTGCCACGTTGAGAAAACCCCATTGGTGGCTGTGCCACGTTGAGAAACCCCATTGGTGGCTGTGCCACGTTGAGATACCCCATTGGTGGCTGTGCCACGTTATACCCCATTGGTGGCTGCGCCACGTTGAGAAACCCTATTCTGTGGCTATGCCACGCGAGAAATTAAAACAGTGTCTTTGCCACGTGTGTTTTGTGGCTATGCCACGTGAGAAATTAAATCAGTGGCTTTGCCACGTGTGTTTTGTGGCTATGCCACGAGTGATTTTAAATCAGTGGCTATGCCACGTTATTTGAGAAAGCGTTTAACGCGTTATTTTCACATGCTTTGTTAATGCTCTAGAGTGAGCCTTTTACTTCATTTTTCACATGACTTGACACATGAGAGTGTCGTTTTGAGTATTTTCATGCTATAGTTTTCAAATGAGTTTCACATACAAATAAACCTTTTGTGATGTGCATTTTGGTTTATGAAATGAGTTCCTTACCCCCTTTACTGAGCGATTTAGAAGCTCACCCTGTTTTCCTTTCCCCCCCAGAGTTCTTCAAGTGAATAAGGACTTCCCTGTGACGTACGGAGTAGTGGCTTGTGGAGGATTCGAGCTCCAGGCTATATATTTTGTACTTTGAGGTATATTTATCTTTTCATGTACCCAGACTATTATTGTAATTGTAGACACTTGATGTATAACATTATATGGGATGTATTAGGATTAATTAACTTGGAATTGAGTAATGTATATGATTCAATATACACTATATTATGATGAGATCCTCAGGCATGATAATTATGATGATGTATGACACTGCACAGGAATGCACCTTTAACTGTGAGTTAATGAGTAAAAAGTTTTAAATTTGCCCTATTTTTCGCATTTTCGGGGCGTGACAGAGTTTGCTTGGTATCAGAGCTTAGGGTGTCTAGTACTGTCAGTGTCGATTAAGTGAAATAGAATACATCCCAAGTGTCTGTAATAGTCTGGTCATGAACTGAAATTGAGGATTGAGATTTCAATCAATTTTGATATGTATGCGCAGGAGACGAGTTGAGATAGAGAATGAGTAAACGACGAGGTCGTTCGAGGAGGCAGGCAGAGTCCCCTCCGCCACCTGTCCCACAACCAGAGAGTCCTAACTCTCGGTTTAATCAGATTGAGATCGATGTGAGGCAAGGTTTCGAGCAGATGGCAGCGTTATTCGCGCAACACTTTGGAGTTAATGCCTCGGATACTACCCCTACACCACCACAAGGACCTCCCATGCCCCCAGTGCCTCCCGTCACTCAGCCTGAGGATAGAAGTATGGTCCGACTAAGGGATTTTTTGAAGATGAATCCACCCGCATTTAAGGGAAAGAAGGATCCTACGGAGGCTGAGGAGTGGTTGACGGAGTTGAGGATTATATTTGATATCCTGGGGTGCACCGATGCTGAGAGGGTCAGTATGAGTGCCTATATGCTGAAGGGGAGAGCTCGAGATTGGTGGGGTACTACCCAGGGTATTTTGATGTCCCACCATGGTGTGATTGGTTGGGAAGAGTTTCAGACAGCTTTTAGGACCCAATATGTACCACGGGCCGCTCAGAGAAAGAAACAGGCCGAGTTTTTGAGTTTGGTACAGGGTGACATGTCTGTGGATGACTATGAGAGCCAATTCACAGCGCTATTGAGATATGACCCAGAGACCTTCAAGAGTGAAGAGCTCCGCACAGAGAAGTTTGTGTATGGGTTGAAGCCCGTCATCAGAGACAGATTGATAGGGCTGTCCATTACTGAGTTTGGTTATGCTCTGAGACGAGCACAAGAGATTGAAAGAGGGATTGAGATGGTACAATCCCAGAATGAGCTCAGAGCGGTGAATAGAGATAAGGGCAAGAGGCCAGCACTTTTCCAGACAGAGGCTCGGAGAGGTTCCTTCAGAAGAGGAAGGATTGAGGTGCAGAGGGACAGATTGGAGAGACCCAGAGCCTATCCTATTATCAAGGAGACCCCTCGATAAGTCAGGCCGGAGATGAGGATTTGTAGAGATTGTGGCCGATCGCATGAGGGAAGTTGTACTGGGTCGATCCATGGATGTATTAGATGCGGTGACATGGGTCACAGAGTGAAGGACTGTCCCCAACCTCAGATACCACATGCTCCGGAGCCCACTAGACAACAGCCTCAGAGAGTGGATCCCCGGAGACGGGCCACTGCGGCAGAGAAAGGGAAGAAACCTGTGGCACAGGGACTTGTGTTTGCCCTGGATAAGGAGACCGCAGACGCTTCGGCAGAAACTATAAGAGGTATACTCTCTGTCTGTAATTATGAGGCTCATGTGTTGATTGATTCAGGATCCAAGCATTCGTTTATTTCTGAGCATTTTGCATGTAGATTAAACTTGAAGTTTGAACCTCTAGAATATATACTACATGTAAATACCCCTATGCGTGAATCTCAGAGAACTGAGTTAATCTGTAGAGGGTGTGAAATAAAGGTGGGAGATAGAGTGATGTTAGCAGATCTAATCATGTTGAATGTACATGGGTTTGATGTAATTCTGGGGATGGATTGGTTGGCGACCAATCGAGTGAGTTTAGACTGCTACACTAAGATTGTAACTTTCTCCCTACCTGAACCTTACAGTGTACGATTGAGATGTTGAGAAAATGAATATGTGGAATTCTAGTAGTAATTTGAGAATCTTAATATTATTTTGGAGAATATTAAATATGATTATTCATGTGAAGGTTATGAGACACTCATCTCAGACGATGAGCGGGAACATCCGAGGATTGAGGATATACCCGTGGTTTGTGAATTTTTGGATGTTTTCCCAGATGAATTACCAGGTTTACCACCAGAGAGAGAGCTGGAGTTTACCATTGATTTGGTACCAGATACTCAGCCGATCTCTAAACCTCCTTACAGAATGGCATTAGTGGAACTTGAGAAATTGAAGAGACAACTACAGGAGTTATTGGATCAAGGGTTTATTAGACCCAGTGTTTCACCGTGGGGAGCGCCAGTACTATTTGTTAAGAAGAAGAACGGTAGTCTCAGATTATGTGTAGACTACCGGTTGTTGAATAAAGCCACGGTGAAGAATAAATACCCACTGCCCAGGATTGATGATCTACTTGATCAGCTGAGAGGGGCATCAGTCTTTTCTAAGATTGATTTGAGATCGGGCTATCACCAATTGAGGATCAAGGAAGAAGATATTCCAAAGACGGCCTTCAGGACAAGGTATGGCCATTACGAATTTCTGGTGATGTCCTTTGGGTTGACGAACGCCCCTGCAGCATTTATGAGGTTGATGAACGAAGTGTTCAGAGACTATCTGGATAAGTTTGTGATAGTCTTTATTGATGACATCCTGGTGTACTCTCGGTCGTATGAGGAGCATGCACAGCATTTGTGGTTAGTACTTCAGATACTCCGAGATAAGCAATTGTACGAAAAGCTTAGTAAGTGTGAGTTTTGGCTGAACCAGATAGCTTTCCTTGGTCATATAGTCTCAGAGGAAGGAGTATCAGTGGATCCAAGTAAAATAGCAGCTGTGCTTAATTGGGAGAGATCGAGGACAGTGACTGAGGTACGAAGCTTCCTTGGTTTGGCAGGGTATTACAGGAGATTTGTGGAAGGATTTTCCAGGATTGCCGCTCCTTTGACTAAGCTCACGCGCAAAGAGACTCCGTTTATATGGACTGATCAATGTGAGCTCAGTTTTCAGGAATTAAAAAGGAGATTGACAGCGGCACCTGTGTTAACTATCCCTGAGGGATCAGGAGGATTCTCGGTGTATAGTGATGCATCTCATCAAGGATTGGGGTGTGTGCTTATGCAGCACGGAAGAGTGGTCGCATATGGATCGCGACAGCTGAAAGACCATGAGCGGAATTACCCCACGCATGATTTGGAGTTAGCCGCTGTGGTATTTGCTTTGAAGATTTGGCGACATTACTTATATGGGGAAAGATTCCAGATCTTCACTGATCACAAGAGTTTGAGATATCTCTTTGATCAGAAAGAGTTAAACATGAGACAAAGGAGATGGATGGAACTCCTTAAGGATTATGATTGCGAGATTCTATATCATCCGGGTAAGGCGAATGTGGTTGCTGATGCCCTGAGCAGGAAGAGTATGATATCTGCTACGATGATCAGGGAATGGGATTTGTTAGAGCAGTTCGCCGAACTTCGGATCAGAGTTAAAGAGGTAGAGACTGGATTTTTGGCTAGCCTGCGGATAGAGCCCAGGATCATGGATCAGATTAGAACTGAGCAGCGCAGTGATCAGAGATTGATAGGCATGGTTAGCCAAGCTGAGCAGAGTTCGCAATCGGATCTCACCATCAGTGAGGATGGATTATTGAGGTTCAGAGGACGGATTTGTGTACCGGACGATGATACCCTGAAGAGACAGATACTGAGAGAATCTCACTGCTCGCGATACACCATGCACCCAGGGAGTACTAAGATGTATCGAGACTTGAGAAAGGTGTATTGGTGGAGTGGTATGAAGCGAGACGTGGCAGAGTACATGGCCAGGTGTTTAGTATGCCAGCAAGTGAAAGCTGAGCATCGAAAGCCCGGAGGACTACTACAGCCCTTACCTGTACCTACATGGAAATGGGAGCATGTCACTGTGGACTTTATTATGGGTTTACCGAGGACCCGGAGAGGTTGTGACGCGATATGGGTCATTGTGGATAGATTGACCAAGAGTGCCCACTTCCTTGCCATCAAGAGCACAGATACTGTGGATGCCTTAGCTGAACTGTATGTCAGCGAGATAGCTAGATTACATGGGGCTCCAGTGAGTATTACTTCTGATAGAGATTCCCGGTTTACTTCCAGATTTTGGACCCAGTTTCAGGAGTCCATGGGATCTCGATTGAGTTTTAGTACCGCCTATCATCCTCAGACAGATGGTCAGTCAGAGAGGACTATTCAGACCCTGGAGGATATGTTGAGGGCGTGTACGATGGATTTTAAGGGATCATGGGATGATCACCTGCCCCTAGCAGAGTTTGCGTACAATAACAGCTATCATGCGAGTATTGGAATGGCACCCTTTGAGGCTCTATATGGTAGGAGGTGTAGATCCCCTGTAGCTTGGGAAGAGGTCGGTGACAGGAAGATAAATGCTCCCGAGCTTGTTGAGCAAGCCGTACAGAGTGTGAAACTCATATGTGAGAGGTTACATGCTGCGCAGAGTAGACAGAAAAGCTACGCGGATATGCGTAGACGGCCACTCGAGTTTGATGTTGGTGATGCAGTATTTCTGAGAGTATCACCGAGCAAGGGTATCATGCGATTTGGGAAGAAAGGGAAATTGAGTCCTCGATACATAGGACCATTCGAGATTCTTGAGAGAGTGGGAGAGGTAGCTTACAGATTAGCATTACCCCCACAGATGTCCGGAATACACAACGTTTTTCATGTGTCTATGTTGAGGAAGTACCACCAGGACCCTTCTCATGTCATAGAGTATGACGAGATGGACATACAAGAGGACATGAGCTACACTGAGGAACCTGTCCGGATTCTCGATAGAAAGGAGAAGGTACTGAGAACCAAGAGCATCCCATTAGTGAAAGTTTTGTGGAAACATCACTCAAGGGAAGAGGCAACGTGGGAACTAGAGAGCCTCATGAAGGAGAAATACCCCCATCTATTTTGACTAGTTGAGTTGAATTTGGAGGACCAAATTCTTTTTAAGGTGGGGAGGATGTGAGATCTGAGAATTTCAGACATATTTTATTGATGTAATAATAATTTGAGTATAATTTATTGAGCTAAGTGAATTGTGGGAATTATAATTGGAGATTTATGTGTTAAGTGTGTAAAATGAGCATGAAGCATGAGGACAGATCGATCTGGGAGAAGGAGAGATCGATCTGGTGAGTTAAAAATGACGAGGAAGGGGAAATTTGAGGAGCAGATCGATCTCCAATGGAAGAGATCGATCTCCTTATGAATCTGTTTGAGAAGGGATCGATCTCATGAGGAAGAGATCGATCTCCAAACGAATCTGTTTGAGAGAAGATCGATCTCATGAGGAGGAGATCGATCTCCAAATGCTTCTGTTTGGGGAGAAGATCGATCTCTTCAGGAGCAGATCGATCTCATAAAGCCATAAAGAGATCGATCTCACCCCTCGACAGATCGATCTCCTAGGCATAAAATTGCCCAGATCGTCCCCAAATTTCAAACACAGATCGATCTCATCAAGAGGCAGATCGATCTCCTACCTCCAGTCTATATAAGGAACCCGTGTTTTCTCTGCAATTTCACTTTCTCTCTCTTCCAAAACCCATTTCCATCGAAAACCTAGTTTCTCACTCCTCCAAATCACCCATTTCCGGCCGAATCAGCTGCTGTGGTAAGAAGGAAAGTTGTTCCTCATCAAAGGGAGAACAACATACTTGGAAATCAAAGGACAAATCGGATCGAGGCGTGAGTTGTGCGTCTCACAAGCTTTGGGTAATTTCTAAACCTCGATCTTGATATTTGAGCTGATTTTGATGTTATTGGTGGTTGTAATTACGTTGAAATAGTTGAGAAAGGATTAGGGATTGATGAAATTGCAATGTAGTTGGAGAAATGTAGATATTTGATAGTTTTGGTAATTTTGAGAAATTGAGCTATAAATGGAAATATAGACAATGTGGAGAATTAGCCTAGATAATTGGCATGAGGAATGTAGGACATTGAGATATTGAAAATGAGGTTGTAGTTTAGGGTTGAGTTACGAGAATCGAGAGATTTGAGGAGTTATGAGCAATTATGCTCGATTTTGAGAATTGAGGTTTATGTGATCTTGAGTATTGATGTTTTAACATCGTTTGGACAGCTCGGGAGTTCCAGAGTGGAATGCGAGGCTAGTCCGTGATACGGGGGAACGATTGCACTATACGAGGTGCAAAGAGGTAAGGGAAATCTAAACCATTTGTGTATGTGAATTGCAAACTGTTTTAGCATGATTTGTAGTTTATAAAACAAGCATGTTGAGTGTTTTGTGTTGAGATTAAATTGCACACGATTTTATAGCCGGTTGGAGCCCAATGTTTTATGAGTTTATAACTGGGCTCTACGTTAAGGCAATATTGTGATTTGAGAAATGTGTGCGTGTGCTTTGCAGGTTGGAACTCGGTTTTATTACGTTTTGTGTTGAGTACAAAATGATTTCAAATGAGTTTTATGAGAGAAAACCATTACGAGTTCTACGTGAAGGCAAACCAGTCTTATGTGATAAGACTTAGGTGTGTAGTTGTGAGTACACACCGGGCATTGCTCTGGTAGCATGTAAGCCCGAATTTCTTCTCCGTTCTGGTAACGTGAGAATAACCTATTCTGTGGCTGTGCCACGTTGAGAAAACCCCATTGGTGGCTGTGCCACGTTGAGAAAACCCCATTGGTGGTTGTGCCACGTTATACCCCATTGGTGGCTGTGCCACGTTGAGAAAACCCCATTGGTGGCTGTGCCACGTTGAGAAAACCCCATTGGTGGCTGTGCCACGTTGAGAAAACCCCATTGGTGGCTGTGCCACGTTGAGAAACCCCATTGGTGGCTGTGCCACGTTGAGATACCCCATTGGTGGCTGTGCCACGTTATACCCCATTGGTGGCTGCGCCACGTTGAGAAACCCTATTCTGTGACTATGCCACGCGAGAAATTAAAACAGTGGCTTTGCCACGTGTGTTTTGTGGCTATGCCACGTGAGAAATTAAATCAGTGGCTTTGCCACGTGTGTTTTGTGGCTATGCCACGAGTGATTTTAAATCAGTGGCTATGCCACGTTATTTGAGAAAGCGTTTAACGCGTTATTTTCACATGCTTTGTTAATGCTCTAGAGTGAGCCTTTTACTTCATGTTTTCACATGACTTGACACATGAGAGTGTCGTTTTGAGTATTTTCATGCTGTAGTTTTCAAATGAGTTTCACATATAAATAAACCTTTTGTGATGTGCATTTTGGTTTATGAAATGAGTTCCTTACCCCCTTTACTGAGCGATTTAGAAGCTCACCCTGTTTTCCTTTCCCCCCCAGAGTTCTTCAAGTGAATAAGGACTTCCCTGTGACGTACGGAGTAGTGGCTTGTGGAGGATTCGAGCTCCAGGCTATATATTTTGTACTTTGAGGTATATTTATCTTTTCATGTACCCAGACTATTATTGTAATTACAGACACTTGATGTATAACATTATATGGGATGTATTAGGATTAATTAACTTGGAATTGAGTAATGTATATGATTCAATATACACTATATTATGATGAGATCCTGAGGCATGATAATTATGATGATGTATGACACTGCACAGGAATGCACCTTTAACTGTGAGTTAATGAGTAAAAAGTTTTAAATTTGCCCTATTTTCCGCATTTTCGGGGCGTGACAATGAGTAAGAACTCTAGTACTCTATCATGCATGTCATGGAAATCTAGTGCGAATCGCAATCCAGCACTAATATATGTGGAAAATATATGAAATCCAGTGCGAGCTGTGCTCCAGCACGATTCATTCTCACATAATATGATAGATGGTTCTTTAAAAAGGGATGGTTTACAAAATATCAAAATTAGCACTATAAAATGTGCATAATTCACATCAACCTTAAAATCATTAGCCCATCTATTTATTCTTCTGCTAAACAGCAGTAAAACACTCAAAATGGTGGTTTCCATGCTTTTTGCAACTTTTCACAAAAGTTGACATTTTGACTAACTAGGGGAAAGATCGTAATTTGCCACTATCGGGTCATAATAATTATTATTCACTTTCTCTGACCCTCAGAGTTTTTAAGTGAATGTAAAAGCAGATGAAAATACATGCAGGTATCTCTAACTACTCACAAAAGTCTCTTACCTGCAATCCCTCGAGAAATTTCACTTTCTCTGCGCTACTCGATTCAGCAGTCCGATTTGCTCCTCCAATAATCTCTGGAGCTGCAGATAACCATTTATCAAGTTAATTACACTTTTCCTACTGTATTTCACATTAAATACAGTCTATTTCCCTTATTTGAGCCTGTTTACTCTAAATGGGCCTAAATACTTTAATTGGGCCTTAATCCGCATTAAGCCCATTTTCCACGTATTATTTCCCTTCATCAGGGTCTATTGGCTCATTGGGCCTATCAATACCCATTGGGCTTTATTCCAAGCTCTTTGGATAGCCCGTGTAACATTTACGACATTTATTTCAAAATTTCGAATATAATTCACTAATTGCAAAATTTAATCCAAAATGCATAAAATAAATCTTAAATACGCAATAATCACATAAATTGTTGTAAATGAGCTTTACTTACCTGAGATTATGCGATGGTACACAAATCGAAGTTCGATCGGGCTTCCGTTCAAAATTTTTCGTCGAACTGCACAATTTTGTATATTTCATTCCCGGTCAATTTTCTGATTAAATATAATTTAAATAAATTTATCGGAAATCAAATCAGTCACTTTTGACCTCGTATCGACTTATCCGAAGTCCGGTGAAAATCTCGAAAATTTTCCTTTTCCTTTTTCTTTCTTTTTTCTTCTTTTTCCCATTTTCTCCTTGGCTGAACCGATCCGGTCCGGTTCAGCGCAGAACCTTCTTCACTGAACCGCCGACCAGTTCAGGCTTCCTTTGGTCTTACCGGCGTCTTCCGACCGGTTCCCGATGCATCACCACCGTCGTTCGGCGCGTCACAGCTTGGGGATAGTTCGACTGGCCTCGATCGGGACCAACCACTGCCGGTGGCCGTCGAATCTCTTATTTTCCTCACGGCAATTTCCCTTCGATTCGCCGACGGCCGGCGTCGGTGACGCGTGTTGCCAGTGCCGATGGGTGCGCACGGGCCTCCTCTTCCTTTTTCGGCCTCTGTCCTGGCCTTGGAGTCACCGGTGATGGTCGTCCGGTGGTCTTCTCCTCTCCGTCGGTTTGCCTCAGTAACTTTCTCTCTCCCCACGTTTCAAATTTCAGATTTTCTTTTTTTTTCTTTTATTTATAATATATTTTTATTATTATTTTTTTATTAAAATAATAATAAAAATCCTAAAATATCCCAAAAATATCTCAAAAATATCTAAAAATATCCTATTAAATTCATTTAGTCCGTAAATAAATTTATCAGTCCGATTTTACCTTTTCGGTATATTTTTTAATATTTTCGGGCTTATTTTTCAAGGCAAAATTTTTGATAAATTCTAATAAATTTATATCTTGATCAATTGGGCTCGAAATTAAATATTTTCCTCGATTTTGATCAAGATTCCTTAATTTCATATTTTTAATGAAATTATCTTATCGAAATTATATCGAATTTCAGTCATTTGACCGTTTTGCCCCTACACTCGTTCGGGAATCAACTTAACCCTTATCTCGCTGTTATGTAGCTTACATGCATTTTTAATTTCTTAATTAGTCGATTGCATGATAGTAAATACTCTTCTTATGATTCAACTATGAAATAAAGTGTTCATACACATAGGAATCATAAGGAACAGCTACATAAAATTCGGGTCTGACACCATTATAGCTCAAGGAGGACATGTCGTATGTGGACGAATCAATCCTGATATTGGACAAAAAAGAGGTGTTGCGAAACAAGAAGATTTCATTCGTTAAGGTTTTATGGCAACATCACATGTGGAAGAGGCCACATGAGAATTGGAGAGTTTGATACGGGAGAAGTATCCCGAGTTATTCACAAAATGATTGGTTCTAATTTGGAGGACCAAATTTTCTAAGTGGGGGAGAAAGTGAGACCCCGTATAGGTTTAACCTTTTACATATGTAAATGAATTCATGAGTATGGTGATGTACTAGTAATGTGAAGCATATGTGATGTAAAGTCCATAAGTTTAATGTACACACTTGTAATAAGAGTTGTGATATATGTACAAGTTGCATTAAGTCGGAATATGAAGAAATGGACTTTGATATATGATAAATGTGAGTGGAATGGAAGATGAGTAGTGGGGTAAAATGGAATGAAATTGCATAAGTGGTGCAAATCTTTATGTTTCCATTTAGTTATATATTGTATACATTTGGCTATACAAGGATTACACACAAGTTTTAATGTGTATAAAGTACGAATGAAAGTCATTTCCAAGTCTCAAATGTGGGAGAATGAGAAAATGACTATGGCAGCAAATTAAGGACGTTTTGTGTGAAGTTGCTGCAGAAAACTGCAGTAATATCTGAAATATGAATGACAGATCGATCTCATAGGATTAGAGATCGATCTGGAATAGCCAAAATGATCTTATTTTGAGCTATGGAGCAGGATAGATCGATCTTCAATGAAGCCAGATCGATCTGCTAAGCATTCTGTAATGAGAAGATTGATTCTTAAGACAAGCGGATCGATCTCCTTAACTCTCTATTTGAGACTGACCGATCTCAAGCCTCGATAGATCGATCTCCTTAACGGTTCTGTAAAGAGCATATCAATCCCCTACAAGGGGCAGATCGATCTCCAAGAAGGAATTTACCTGCAAACAGATCGATCTCATCGTGAAAGAAGATCGATCTTGTAGTGGTCGCGTTTGGTAAAAAGGACTACCAAACCTTGCAGAGATCGATCTCTGCAAGGACCAAATCGATCTCATATGCCTGCATCTATAAAAAGGGGCACGAGATTGGATTGAAAACTCAGATTTTCCCTCCAACCAAACCTCACCTGCCATTTTCTCTCAGGACCCAAGCTTTCTTACTCTAAAAACCATTACATTTTGGCCAGTTTTGAATAAGCTCAAGAAGAGAAAGTTGTTCCTTAAACCATGGAGAACAACATACCCTAAAATCACACATTGGTGTGATTAAGAGAAGGAGTTGTGGCTACCACAAGTTTGACTAAGTAAAAGGGTAAGCTCTTCAACCGTCAAGCTTCTAAATATGGTTTCTAGATATTTGTAGGTTGGATAATATGTGAAATGTTGATAGGAATGATGAATGTAGTGATGGGTGAGTAATGTTAAGGAAGATTCATAAAGAGAGAATCCATGGAAAAGTTATGGAAAGCTTAAGAGATGAAAATATGATATTAGTGGAAGAGTGAAATGTGATTAAAGGTTTGAGAAGTATGAATAGATAATATAGAAGACAATGTGTATGTTTAGTAGAGGGAAAAGAAAATAACTCGATGATTTATACGTGTAGCTCGGAATACGTAAGACACGACTAATCCGAATCGCGAACGGAGCAAACGTGATAGAGGAAATAAGAGCGCGATTTTAGGTAAGGGACTGTATGTTAGCGATAGAGATATTCGTACATATTTCTTTGCGATCTTAATAGTTATGACGCTAGAGATATTATGCTTAGTTATTAAACTAAATATGATTGGAAATGTATTATGATATAATTTGTGAAAGTGGGATGTGGGAAAGAAAAATAGCCTGACATGCATGTTTTCAATACTTTAGTAATTGCATCGTCTCACAGCCCAATCGTTGTAGCGAAAGTATAGATAAAGGGCACCCGGAAGTGGAGTGTGACACTTATCTACCCCATACCATGTATAACCAACTTAGTCTCGAGTGCACGTGCAAGCATCTCATCCGTGTGACTAATAGTCTACATGAGGTATCTAGCACAGCTCATGTGAATATCTCATCCGTGTAACACATAGTCTACACGAGGCATCTATCGTGACTCATTACATATCACAGTGTGAAAAGTCCAGTGCAAGCAAGGCTCTAGCACAATTTCATGCATAATCAGTAAAAATCCTCGTACGAGCAACGCTCTAGTATGACTTTATGCAAAATCAATAATGGTAAAATCATGTACGAGAAAAGCTCCATTACGGTGATATGCATAAGAAATAAATGAAAACCCACGTATGTGCAAAAGCTTCAGTACGGTTTGCATGCATTTCAACTCAAAATATGGTGCGAGCTAGGCTCCAGCACATTTCATACATGTTAAAATCTAGAAATCCAGTGCGAGAAAAGCTTCAGCACAATTAAATTCATATAAATCTAATAGGCGGCTCTATTTCAAGAAAACACGCTCAAAATCAAAGTTAGCACAGCACCTGACTCGTGCTATTTCATGAAATTATGAAATCAATAGCCAGCCTATCTGTAAGTTTGCTTAAATTGAAGCAATATATTTCATAAAAATATCAAGACGCGATATTCATGCAATTTATTAGCCTTACTACCCTTTTGGTAAAATTTGCTCCTAAGGACAAAATCATCTTTTCTAAGTAGCCATGCAAATCTAATGCTCTGTAAATACCCTCAAATAAGTGTAGCTACCTCTAAATACTCAAAAAATTCACTTATCTGGAATCGTGTCAAGTAATTCCACTTCCACAGAGCTACTCGATCGCGCAGTCAGATTCACTCCCAATAAAATCTTCGGAGCTGCACGAAATTATTTATCATGTTAAATACAGTTTATTTATCTATATTCGCTTTCACTACAATCGATTTAACTTATTGGCCCATTTACTCTTATTAGGTCATACTTTCTCTTAAGTCTATTTTGATTATACTATTCATTTCTCGAGAATCTATTTAGTCCATCAAGCCTACTGATTCATATTCGGTCGGCTTTAGGCCCAAAATGCCTTATTGAGTTGAATACTCAATGCTTGGTCCACTTGACCATTCGGTCACGCTTGGTGCGCCATGCCTAGCCATGGTCGAACACTACAGTTGCCTAGTACTCATAGTTATTTCAGCAAACACTTGGTGTGCTTGCCTTAAGTTTATCACTTTCCTTCACTAAGGCATTTCATCATACACCTCTTATGCCTACTTTAAATCATCATCTATTCCAACATATTGGTCTCACAAAACCAACTCAAAATCATGCATATAACATCACCAACACCATATATAATCAATTCATCAATAAATCAACCATAGCTCACTTTCTCACACGAAACCCATATTAGGTCATGGATGATTATGCATATTCAAGGATGTTTTAGCCAACAATACATACACCAATCAACTCATAAAAATGTTTAACATACTTAAAGTTGGTGTATTGGAAACTCACCTAGCTTAACCTTTCTCTTTTAGCCAAAAATAGGGAAACATCTTGCTCCTTCAATCTGTAACTTCAACTACTAGCTTTTGACTATGTTGTTCTCCTCCTCACAAGGAACAACTTTGCTAAAAACAACCCTTCTCAAATCTGTTTGGAAGGTGGTGATATCTTAGAGTCAGAAAAACTTGTTTACTTTGCTATGGAAGGATATTTTTTAATTTGAGGAAGAAGGCTTGTCTATCGGGCTTTCATATAGAAATGGTGTTGTGAGATCTATCTCCTAGGGTGAGAGATCGATCTTCCTTTGGTTGAACTACATAAATATTTAGTAAGTAAGTTGTGGGATCGATCTGCTCCTAAGGTGAGATCGATCCTTTCTAGCCAGAATTCCTTGGAGATCGATCTGTGTTTGGGTAAGGATCGATCCTCTCTATGCAGAATCACCTCGAGATCGATCTGCTTTCAGGTAGAGATTGATCCTCTCTATGCAGAATCACCTCCAGATCGATTTGTTTTTGGGTAGAGATCGATCCTCTCTATACAGAATCACCTCGAGATCGATCTGTTTACCTTTAGAACCTTTGGGATTTCATTCTGGAATTACCATGTCGATCCTGTTGTGAAGGGAGATCGATCTGGCCCTCATCTGCAGGATTCCAGCTGCTATTTTTCCCAGAATTCAAAGGAAATATTGCTTTTAATCACTTCACGAATCATTTTGCATTCTAATAACACTTAGAGCATGAAAATGTTCATTTCTTATGATTCACATATTATGTAACTTGTGTGTACAGCATGAAATCATAAAGGGTACATAGAATTCATGAATATTCAATCATTCTCTTTGCAATTTCATTTAAGCAAAAGCTCTTCTTATGATTCAATTAACATATGGAAATGTGTACACTATATGAATCATAAGAAATACATCACCAAAAGTGAGTCTTACATAATCTCCCCCACTAAGAAAATTTGGTCCTCCAAATTGGAACCAAATCAGTCGGTGAATAACTCTGGGTACTTCCCCCGCATTAAAATTTCCAATTCTCATGTAGCTTCATCTGCAGTGTGATGCTGCCAAAAAACTTTCACTAAAGGAATCGTCTTCGACCTCAACACCTTCTCCTTCCTATCTAATAACCGAAACGAATTTTCAACATACGACATGCTCTCGTTGATCTCCAATGGCTCATAACTAATCACATGTGTCGAATTCGGGTGGTACTTCCGTAACATAGAAATGTGGAATACATTATGAATGCCTGCTAGCTAAGGTGGTAATCCTAGCCTTTAGGCCTTATCTCCCACTCTATCAAGTAACTCAAAGGGTCCAATGTCACAAGGACTCAGCTTCCCTTTCTTTTCAAACCTCGTTATACCCTTAGAAAGAGAAACTCACAAAAATACCAACTCACCCACTGTAAACTCTAATGGTCTCCGTTTCCTGTCAACATAACTCTTCTGTCTGTTTTGAGTTGTCTGTAACCTCTTACGTATCAGCTGAACAACCTGAGAGGCTTGCTGCACTAAATCAAGAGTAAAAATTTGTCTGTCACCAACCTTCTCCCATCTAATAGGGGATCGGCATCGACATCCATACAGTGTCTCATATGGTGCCATCCCGATACTCGCATGATAGCTGTTATTATAGGCAAACTCGGCTAGTGGTTAATGATCATCGTATGAGCCTCTAAAATCTAGTACACATGCTCTCAACATATCCTCCAGAGTCTGTGTAGTCCTCTCTGACTGACAATCTATTTGAGGATGGAAAGCGGTGCTAAAACTCAACTGGGTTCTCATAGCTTCTTGAAAGTGTTCCCAATAGTGGGAAGTGAAGCGGGAATCCCTATCCAAAATAATACCACTGGGGCACCATGTAACTTTACTATCTCACGCACAGATAGATCTGTCAATGTATTCAGAGTATCGGTAGCTCTCATAGCTAAGAAATGGGCTGACATTGTCAACCTATCCACAATCATCCAGATGGCATCATGACCTCTGCGGGTCCTTGGTAAACCCATCACAAAATCCATGGTGACGTGCTCTCACTTCCATGTCGATATCGGTAGAGGTTGCAATAACCCTGCTAGCTTCTGATGCTCTACCTTCACCTGCTGACATACGAGACACTTCGCCACAAACTCTGCAGTATCCTTCTTCATCCCTAACCACCAATACACTCTCTGAAGATTCTGATACATTTTTTTGCTTCCCGAATACAATGTATATTTCGATGAATGAGCTTCTGTCAAGATCAAGCTCCCAATCTCTGGGTCATCAGGAACACATATCCTACCCCTGAACCTCAGCAATCCATCTGAACTCAACTCAAAATCTATTTTTGTACCCCTCTGTATCTACTCGATAATATCAATGCATTGCTGATCAATTTACTAAGCCTATTTGATATGATCTACCACATCCGGTTCCAACCATAGGCAAGCTACCATACAACCACTATCAGTATCAGGCGAGGTCACATCTAAACTGAGGTTCATAAACTGTTCCAACAGCTTGTGTTCCCTAATCATCATGTACGATACCAACCCGAGATGTTTCCTACTCAGTGCATCAGCTACTACATTCGCCTTACAAGGGTGGTACAAAATCTCACAATCATAGTCCTTCAGAAGCTTGAGCCACCTTCTCTGTCTCATGTTCAGCTCTTTCTGTGAAAACAGATATCCGAGGCTCTTATGATCTGTAAACACCTAAAAATTTTTCATCGTACAAATAGTGGTGCCATATCTTCAATGTAAATACCACGGCTACTAACTCTAGATCGTTGGTCGGGTAGTTCCTTTCATGGTTCTTAAGCTGTCTAGAACCATAAGCGACTACCTTCCTATCCTACATCAACACTTAGCCCAGTCTCTATCCTGAAGCATGTGAGATCTAAAAATTTTATACATATCTAAACTATGTAATGAGAACATGAAGTGTAATTGAATTGAACTAAATGTGATGTACCTCTATATTGAGGTGGTATGGAATGAAATTTTAAGTGATTAATGAGTTATAAATGAGAATTTATGTTAAAGTGTGAAACTACAGAGCCAGATCAATCTTAGAGAAGAGAGGATCGATCTGGTAGGTCAAAAATGACAAGGAAGGAAGAATTTAAGCGAGCAGATCGATCTCATATGGAAGAGGATCGATCTCCTTATGATTCTGTAATGAAGAGATCGATCTCATGAGGAAGGAATCAATCTCAAAATTTTTTTGTAAAGGAGAAGATCAATCTCCCCAAGGAGCAGATCGATCTCATGAAGCATTCTGTAAACTAGAGATCGATCACATAATTGGAACAGATCGATCTCATAAAGCCATTAAGAGATCGATCTCACCCCACGATAGATCAATCTCCTAGGCATAAAATTTTTCTAAATCGTCCCCAAATTCAAATGCAGATCGATATCATCAAGAGCCAGATCGATCTCCTACCCTCAGTCTATATAAAAAACCCTTTTGTTTTCCTGGAAATCAATCTTTCTCTCTCCCAACCTCTATTTCAACCGAACCCTAGCTTTCTCTCTCTTCCAAAGTCCTCATTTTCTTCCAAATCAAGGGTTGTGGCAAGAAGGAAAGTTATTCTTCATCTAAAGGAGAACAACATACTTGGAAATCGAAAGACGAATCGAATCGAGGTGTGAGTTGAGCACTCCACAAGTTTGGGTAATCTCTAAACTTCAATCTTGGATTTTGAAGTAATTTTTGGTGATTGTGAATATGAGCATTGTGATGAAATAGTTAGGAAAGGATTAGAGTTGACAAAAATTATGATTTTATTGGAGTGATGATGATATTAAGTAAATTATGGGTAAATTGGGATTTTTGTCTATAAATTGGAAATTGAGGCAATGAGGTGATTTTGGCATGGGTATTATGCATGAGAAATGTAGAATGTTGAGATGTAGTGGATGAGATTATAAATTGTGATAGAGTCATAAGAAATGGGATAATTGAGGTATTTAATGAGAATATGGGCAATATTCTCGACGTAGAGATTTGGAGGTTATGTGATAATGAGTTATTGATGTTTTAACATTGTTTGACAGCTCGGGAGTTCCAGAGAGGAATGCGAGACTAGTCCGTGATACGGGGGAATGATTGCACTAAATGAGGTGCAAAGAGGTAAGGGAAAACTTAAACTCGCTTGTGTATGTGTTTTGATGTTAATTATAGCATGAAAAGTGATTTGAGCAAACAAGCATGTTTTTATGAGTTGTGAATGAGTAGTGCACATGATTTTATAGCCAGTTGGGGCCTAACCTTCGTGAGTTATAAACTAAGCGTGAAAATGTTTTTACAACTGTTTTGTGTTTAAAACGTGAAAAGAGATTTGGGCCCTATGTTAAGGCGTACTGAGATTGAGAAATGTGTGCATGGTTTTCCCGATTGGAACTCGATTTTAACATGTTTCGTGTTGGGTACACAAATGTTTTAAATGAGATTTATGAGAGAAAACCATTATGAGTTCTACGTGAAGGCAAAACTTTTTATATGATAATGGCTAATGATTGAGACTTAGGCGTGTAATGTTGAATACACATCGGGCCTTGCTTTGGTAGCATGGAAGTCCAGGCCTTGTTCTGGTAACATGAAAGTTCGATTATTCCTCCGCTTTTGTAGCATTGGGAGGCCTTACTCTGGTAGCATGTAAGTTCGGGCCTTACTCTGGTAGCATGTAAGTCCGATATTCCTCTGTTTTGGTAACGAGAGATGCGTCCATTTTGGTAACGTGAGATGACCCCCGTTCTGGTAACGCTGGGTGGCCTTGCTTTGGTATCATGTAGGACCGAGAGAGTAGGCCGCCTAGGAACCGATGTGACACCCCGAAAAAGAGGAAAATAGGGTAAATTTAAAACTTTTTACTCATCAAATCACAATTAAGGGTGCATTCCTGTGCAGTGTCATACATCATCATACTTATCATGCCTCAGGATCTCATCATAAATTAATATATACCATATCGTATACATTACTAAATTCCAAATTAATTAATCCGAATAGATCCCATGCATCATTTTACAACAAGTGTCTATAAATATAACTCTAGTCTGGATACATGAATATTAAATATATATACCTCAACACACAAAATACGGCCTGGTGCTCAAGTCCTCCACTAGCCTCTAACCCGTACGCCGCAGGGAACTCACTTCACTTGAAGAAATCTAGAGGGGGAAGATAAATAGGGTGAGCTTCTAAATCGCTCAGTAAGAGGGGTAAGGGAACTCAGTTATATAAACCATAACACACACACATCACAAATATGTATTTGTATATGAAACTTAGTATACTCATTTGAAATCGTAGCATGAAAGTTCTCAAAACATCATCATCTCATAGCTCATAAATCATGTGAAAACATGAAGGTAAAAAGGCTCAATATAGAGCATTCACAAACATGTGTAAATATATGCGATAATGGCTTTTCTTAAAATATGTGATAAAAATCACCTTAGTAAATAGCACGTGACAAGCTCACAAAACACAGCTCATGTGTAAAACGAGACTAGGCAATAAAAACTCATATAAAACTCATCAGGGCACATCAAATATATATAATCTCCTTTAGGTGCGCATCCCAGGCATCCTCATAAGAGGGAACGTCGACAATATGGTCGTATGCATGGTATATTGGACTTATATGTTACCAGAACAAGGCCCGGCCTTGCATGCTACCAGACCAATGCCTCGCCTCATGCACACTATCACGTGGTCCCTGGGTTGGTTCCCAGGCTGCTCACTATATCGGTCTTACATGCTACCAAAGCAAGGCCTCCCAACGCTACAAAAGCAGAGGAATAATCAGACTTACATGTTACCAGAACAAGGCCCGGACCTACATGCTACCAAAGCAAAGCCACCCAGCGTTACCAGAACGAGGGTCATCTCACGTTATCAAAATGGAGGCATCTCTCGTTACCAGAACGGAGGAATATCGGACTTACATGCTACCAGAGCAATGCCCAGACTTACATGCTACCAAAGCAAGGCCCGATGTGTATTCAACATGAAACACCTAAGTCTCAATCATTTGCCATTATCATAAAGGAGATCGTTATGCCTTCACGTAGAACTCATAATGGTTTTCTCTCATAAAACTCATTTAAAACATTCGTGTACTCAACACAAAACATATTAAAACCGAGTTCCAACCGGTAAAACCCGCACACATTTTTTCAAATCTCAATATTGCCTTAACGTAGAGCCCAATTTACTTTTCACGCAAACTCAACGGTTTATAAAGCAATTTCACACTTAGCTTATAAACTCATAAAACAATGGGCTCCAACCGACTATAAAAACTATGTGCAATCATATCACGACACAACGCTAAACAGGCTTGTATTCTCAAATCATGGTTCATGCTACAAACAGTTCATCAAAACACATACACAAATGGTTTAGTTTTCCCTTACCTCTTTGCACCTCGTATAGTGCAATCGTCTCCCCGTATCACGGACTAGCCTTGCATTCCACTCTGGAACTCCCAAGCTGTCCAAACGATGTTAAAAACATCAATAACCTAACTCAATCGCATTATTAAGCACACGTTTTCTCATATTCTCATTAATATCTCAACCTTCTACATTTCTCATGCATAATACCTATGCCAAAATCACCTCATTACCTCATTCCCAGATTATAGACAAAAATCTCAATCTACCACAAATTACATAATAACACCTTTACTCTAACCAAATCACAATTTCATCAATTTCTAATCATTTTCCAACTATTTCATCATAATTCTCATGCTCCCAATCATCAAAGATTACTTAAAAATCAAAGATCAAGGTTTAGAGATTACCCAAACTTGTGGAGTGCTCAACTCATACCTCGATTCGATTCATCTTTTGATTTCCAAGTATGTTGTTCTCCTTTGGGTGAGCAACAACTTTCCTTCTTACCACAACTCTAGATTTGGACAGAAATGGGAGATTTGGAAGAGAGAGACAGCTAGAGCTCGGCTAAAATGGAGGTTTGGAAGAGAGAGAAAAGATGAAATGCAGGAAAACACAGGGGTCCTTTTATAGACGGAGGGTAGGAGATCGATCTGGCTCTTGATGAGATCGATCTGCATTTGAATTTGGGGATGATTTGGGGTAATTTTATGCCTAGGAGATCGATCTGTTGCGGGGTGAGATCGATCTCTTAATGGTTTTATGAGATCGATCTGCTCCAATTATGAGATCGATCTCTAGTTTATAGAATGCTTCATGAGATCGATCTGCTCCTTGAGGAGATCGATCTTCTCCTTAACAGAAACATTTTGAGATCGATTCCTTCCTCATGAGATCGATCCCTTCATTACAGAATCATAAGGAGATCGATCCTCTTCCATTGGAGATCGATCTGTTCGCTTAAATTCCTCCTTCCTTGTCATTATTAACTTACCAGATCGATCTTTCTTCTCCAAGATCGATCTGACCTCATAGTTTCACACTTTGGTTAAACACTTAACATATAAATCTCCAAATATAATTTCCACAATTCACTACTTTGATTATTTCTCATTCATTACTTATACATTTCACTCAGCCAAATAAATTATACTTTAAGTTCATATTACATAATTAAAATATGTCTAAAATTCTCAGATCTCACATCCTCCCCACCTTAAAAAGAATTTGGTCATCCAAATTCAACTCAACTCATCAAATAGATGGGGGAATTTCTCATTCATGAGACTCTCCAATTCCCACGTTACCTCTTCCATTAAGTGATGTTTCCATAAAACTTTCACTATTGGGATGCTTTTGGTTCTAAGTACCTTCTCTTTTCTATCGACAATCGGGACAGGTTCTTCAGTGTAGCTCATGTCTTCTTGTATGTCCATCTCTTCATACTCTATGACATGAGAAAGGTCCGAGTGGTACTTCCTCAACATAGACACATGAAAGACGTTGTGTATTCCGGACATCTGTGAGGGTAATGCCAATCTGTAGGCTACCTCTCCCACTCTCTCGAGAATCTCGAATGGTCCTATGTATCGAGGACTCAATTTTCCTTTCTTCCCAAATCGCATGATACCCTTACTCGGTGATATCTTCAAAAATACTGCATCACCAACATCAAACTCGAGTGGCCATCTACGCATATCCGCGTAGCTTTTCTGCCTACTCTGTGCAGCCTGTAACCTCTCACATATGAGTTTCACACTCTGTACAGCTTGTTCAACAAGCTCAGGAGCATTTATCTTTCTGTCACCGACTTCTTCCCAAGCTACAGGGGATCTACACCTCCTACCATATAGAGCCTCAAAAGGTGTCATTCCAATACTCGTATGATAGCTGTTATTGCATGCAAACTCTGCTAGGGACAGGTGATCATCCCATGATCCCTTAAAATCCATCGTACACGCCCTCAACATATCCTCCAGGGTCAGAATAGTCCTCTCTGATTGACCATCTATCTGAGGATGATAGGTGGTATTGAAACTCAATCGAGATCCCATGGACTCCTAAAACTAGGTCCCAAATCTGGAAGTAAACTGAGAATCTCTGTCAGAAGTAATACTCACTGGAGCCCCATGTAATCTAGCTATCTCGCTGACATACAGCTTAGCTAAGGCATCCACAGTATCTATGCTCTTGATGGCAAGGAAGTGGGCACTCTTGGTCAATCTATCCACTATGACCCATATCACATCACGACCTCTCCGGGTCCTCCGTAAGCCCATAATAAAGTCCATGGTGACTAGCTCCCATTTCTGTGTAGGTACAGGTAAAGGCTATAGTAGTCCTCCGGGCTTCCGATGCTCAGCTTTCACTTTCTGGCATACTAAACATCTAGCCACATACTCTGCCACGTTTCGCTTCATACCACCCCACCAGTACACATTTCTCAAGTCTCGGTACATCTTAGTACTCCTTGGGTGCATGGTGTATCGCGAGCAGTGGGATTCTCTCAGTATCTGTCTCTTTAGGGCATTATCGTCCGGTACACAAATCCATCCTCTTAACCTCAACAATCCATCCTCACTAATTGTGAGATCCGACCGCGAAGTCTGCTCAACTTGGCTAACCATATGTATCAATCTCTGATCATTGCGCTGCCCAGTTCTAATCTGATCCATGATCCTGGGCTCTATTCGTAGGCTAGCCAAAAATCCAATCTCTACCTCTTTAACTCTGATCCGAAGTTTGGCTAACTGCTCCAGTAAATCCTATTCCACGATCATCATAGTAGATATCATACTTTTTTCTGCTCAGGGCATCAGCAACTACGTTCGCCTTACCCGGATGGTACAAAATCTCGCAATCATAATCCTTAAGGAGTTCCATCCATCTCCTTTGTCTCATGTTTAACTCTTTCTGATCAAAGAGGTATCTCAAACTCTTGTGATCAGTGAAGATCTGGAATCTTTCCTCGTATAAGTAGTGCCGCCAGATCTTCAAGGCAAATACCACAGCGGCTAACTCCAAATCATGCGTGGGGTAATTCCACTCATGGTCTTTCAACTATCGCGATCCATATGCGACCACTCTTCCGTGCGCATAAGTACACACTCTAATCCTTGATGGGATGCATCACTATAAACAGAAAATCCTCCTGATCCCTCAGGAATAGTCAACACAGGTACCGCTGTCAATCTCCTTTTTAACTCCTGAAAATTGAGCTCACATTGATTGGTCCATATGAACGGAGTTTCCTTGCGCGTGAGCCTAGTCAAATGAGCGACAATCCTGGAAAATCCTTCCATAAATCTTTGGTAATACCCTGCCAAACCAAGGAAGCTTCGTACTTCTGTAACTATCATCGGTCTTTCCTAATTAAGCACAGCTTCTACCTTACTTGGATCCACTGATACTCCTTCCTCTGAAATTATATGTCCAAGGAAAGCTATCCAATCCAGCCAAAACTCACACTTACTAAGCTTTCCATATAATTGCTTATCTCGGAGTATCTGAAGTACTAACCACAAATGTTGTGCATGCTCTTCATATGACCGGGAGTACACCAGGATATCATCAATAAAAGACTATCACAAATTTATCTAGATAGTCTTTGAACACCTCATTCATTAATCTCATAAAAGCTGCAGGGGCGTTCGTCAATCCAAAAGACATCACTAGAAATTCATAATGGCCATACCTTATCCTGAAGGCTGTCTTCGAAACATCTTCTTCCTTGATCCTCAATTGGTGATAGCCCGATCTCAAATCAATCTTAAAAAAGACTGAGGCCCCTCTCAGCTGATCAAGTAGATCAGCAATCCTTGGTAATCGATATTTATTCTTCATCGTGGCTTTATTTAATAATCGATAGTCTACGCATAATCTGAGACCACCATCCTTCTTCTTAACAAATAAGACTGGTGCTCCCCACGGTGAAACACTGGGTCTAATAAACCCTTGATCCAATAACTCCTGTAGTTGTTTCTTCAATTCCTCAAGTTCCACTAATGCCATCTTGTATGGAGGTCTAGAGATCGGCTGAGTATCTGGTACCAAATCAATGGTAAACTCCAGTTTTCTCTTTGGTGGTAAACCTAGTAACTCATCTGGGCAAACATCCAAAAATTCGCACACCACAGGTATATCCTCAATCCTCAGATGTTCCCGCTCATCGTCTGAGATGAGTGTTTCATAACCTTCACATGAACAATCATATTTAGTACTCTAAAGAGCAACATCAAAATTTCAATTTGCTTAAAACTTCCACACATCTATTTACTCAATATTTCAAACGTACACTATAAGGTTTAGGTAGGGAGAAAGTTACAATCTTAGTGTAGCAGTCTAAACTCACTCGATTGGTTTTCGGCCAATCTATTCCCAAAATTACATCAAACCCATGAATATTTAACACTATTAGGTCCGCTAACATTATTCTATCTCCCACCTTTATTTCACATCCTCTACAAATTAAATCAGTTCTCTAGGATTCACGTATAGGGGTATTTACATGTAGTATATAATCTAGGGGGTTCAAACTTCAAGTTTAATCTACATGCAAAGTGCTCAGAAATAAACGAATGCGTAGGTCCTGGATTAATCAACACATGAACCTCATAATTACAAACAGAGAGTGTACCTCTTATAGTTTCTACTGAAGTGTCTGCTGTTTCTTTGTCCAAAGCAAACACACGTCCCTGTGTGATGGGTTTCTTTCCTTTCTCTACAGCAGTGGCCTGTCTCTAGGGATTCACTCTCTCAGGCTGCTATCTAGTAGGCTCCGGAGCGTGTGGTATCTGAGGTTGAGGACAGTCCTTCACTTTATGACCCATGTCACCACAACTCAAACAGCCACGGATCATCCCAGTACAGCTTCCCTCATGCGATCGACCACAGTCTCTACAAACCCTTATCTCAGGCCTGACATATCGAGGGGTCTCCTTGATAATAGGATAAGCTCTGGGTCTCTCCAATCTGCCCTTCTGTACCTCAATCTTTCCCCTCCTGAAGGAACCTCTCCGAACATCTACCTGGGACATCGCTGGCCTATTACCCTTGTCCCTAGTCAGTGCTCGAAGTCATTCTAGGATTGTACAATTTCAATTCCCCTCTCAATCTCTTGTGCTCGTCTCAGAGCGTCTCCAAACTCAATAATACATAGCCCTATCAATCTGTTGAGTTAATGTATTTTGAAATGACAAAACAAGTAAATTCAATAGTATAAAGATGATACAAAAACATGTTTAGAGGTTATTAGTACCAGAACTTAAAGTTCTGTTGATGAGAGATCGATCTGGGTTATGAGAGATCGATCTCCTGGGTTTATCTTGGATGAGAGATCGATCTCAGGAAGACATGAGATCGATCTGCCAAGCCTTGAGCCTGTACAAAGGTATTAAGGAAGAGTAAGATCGATCTATAAGGGTTAAGAGATCGATCTGCCCAATACTGCAGTTGAGGGATCGATCTGATCTATGAAGAGATCGATCTCCCTTAATGCAAAGACAGTAGATCGATCTGTAAGATCGATCTACACTCAAACAGAGAGCTTATGAGATCGATCTGATAAGAAAGAGATCGATCTCCTCAGAGTCAGAGAGCTAAGGAGATCGATCTGGGTTATTGAGAGATTGATCTCCCCACTACGAGATTGCATGGCAGATCGATCTGTAGATCGATCTTGCCTCAAACAGAGAGATTGGAAGATCGATCTGCCTATTCGACAGATCGATCTGCTAACCTATGAGATCGATCTCCTTGCGTTTTTGTGCTTTGATCTTGTAGGATTTATAACTAAGAGATCGATCTGGCCAAGATGGCAGATCGATCTGGCACTCTACTGGAGGTACCCAACGGCTAGTTTCTGCAAAATCTCAACGGGAAAAATAGCATTTAATGCTCCAACTACCAATCCTTCAGTATTTAACCAAGCATTGAAGACAATGAGAAGAGAGACACTATTGCTACACATTTCTTACATTCTCAAGAGTTTAATACTTTCATTCCTTGTGTCTTCATTCCTCATTTATTGAGAATTATTGTATAAGCTTAAGTGCAAAAGCTGTATTTGTCCTACCCACATTAAAGCTTCATTTTGTATTCATCCTTACCTTAAGAGAGAAGAGGATTGTTCCTCAGTGAGATAAAATTGTAACAGGGTGAATACATTTTTGTATTGCAAAGGGTAGAGAGGTTATTCCTTAACCTGAAAAAGGAACATTGTAACTTCTGTTGAAGGAGAGTAAGAAAGCACTTGACGAGAAGGTCAAGGAGAGAGGACGTAGGCAAGAGTTTGACCGAATCTCTATAAACGATTGTGTTTGTTTCTCTCTTCCCTATCTGCATTAAATTGTTTAATTTCATTATTGCTCACTTTCATTTGCTGATTAAATTAAGATTGATTTAAAATTTCCCATTATTGTTAGAAAACCGATTCACCCCCCCTCTCGGTAGAGCCAACAATTGGTATCAAAGCTAAGACTCTTTAATCACATAGGAACAACTTCCTAAGAGTTAGAAACGATCAAATGGCTCACAACAATGTAGCAACTAGTTTGGTAGGAGAGGGGCACTCTACGGTTAGACCTCCTATGTTCAATGGAGAACATTATGCTTACTGGAAGACTAGGATGATGTTGTTCATTCAAGCAAATGACTATGAGGTGTGGAGGATCATAATTAAAGGACCTCAAATCCCTACAAAGAGAATAGAGGGAAGAGATATCCCTAAAGAAGAAGATGAATGGGATTCAAATGATATTAAATGTGCTCAGCTAAATGCTAAAGCTATGCACACATTATTTTGTGCCCTAGGTCCAAATGAATATAATAGAGTCTCCGGGTGTGATAATGCCAAACAAATTTGGGACAAATTGGCAATAACTCATGAGGGTACTACCCAAGTGAAGGAGACTAAGGTAGGGATGCTCACACATGATTATGAGCTTTTTAGGATGAAGGAAGGAGAATCAATTAGTGATATGTTCACTAGATTCACGGATGTTATTAATGGATTAAAGTCCTTAGGAAAGACATACTCTAATATTGAAATGGTCAAGAAAATATGAAATATCTTACCTAAATCATGGGAAGCTAAAGTGACTGCAATTGAGGAATCTAAGGATCCTCACACATTGTCTTTCGATGAATTAATAGGATCACTACTCACTTATGAGATGAAATTAAGAAGAAATGAAGAGCCACCCAAGAAAATGGGAGTTGCTCTAAAATCCACTGCTTAAGAGGAGATTAAGAATGAGAGTGGTAGTGAAGAGGACCTTGAGATGGCAATGTTTGCCAAAAGATTTAACAAGTTCATGAGGATGAGAGCTAGTGGTAGTAATAGGAGAAACAATAAGAGAGATCAAGAAGAAGTAGGTAGAAAAGATTCAATTATGTGTTATGAATGTAAAAAACCAGGACACACAAAATTTAACTGCCCTCTTCTTAAAAGGTCCAATGATAGGTTCCACAAAAAGAAGGCAATGGTAGCAACATGGAGCGACAGTGACTGCTCCGATGATGACTCAAATGAGGACATTGCCAACTTGTGCTTCATGGCTATTGAGGATGAAAAGGTAACTTCAAACCTCAATGAATATTCCTTTGATGAATTGCAAGATGCCTTTGATGATCTTGCATTAGAGTATGAATGCATGAGCATGAAATATAAAAAGATAATATCCAAATTAAGAAAAGAAAATGAGTTGATGCTAAGGGACAAATTAGAATGCGAAAAGAAATTAGAAATTTCAAATCGTGAAATTTGTGATCTTAAAGAGAAAAATGGCAATCTACATAATTCCTTTAATAGGTTCCACATGGGTCAACAAAAGTTGGATAGCATGCTAGAGACCCAAAGGGCATTCTTTGACAAAAATGGGTTAGGATATAATGCAAAAAGTAGAGAGACTCATCTTAAAAGCTTTGTTGCTAGAAATAGTATAAATAAACTATCAACTTCTTGTTCATATTGCAATAGGAAGGGACATGCATCACATAATTGCAATATAAAAGTGAGATCTCTTAAAGGAAAAATAGTAAAAAGGATATGGATTCCAAAAGAAGTAATTCACTCCAAGAATGTTAATGCATTAGCTAAATGGATCCCAAAGGGATCAACAATTGCATTCACTAACCTCAAAGGACCCAAGAAAATTTGGGTACCTAAGACTTGAGTTTAAATCTTCTTGTAGGTGATTGAGCATGGCCACAAAGCTAAAACAAAGGAAGCATGGTGTGAGACCCCGTACATGTATAGCTATATATAGGAACATGGGAATGTAAATAAAATTATAAGTAAGATGATGTATTGTAATGTGAAGTATATGCAATGTAAGTTCATAAGATTATGTACGCACTTGTAATAAGAATTGTGATTATACATACAAGTTGCATTATGAATGAGTAGGAAGAAATAAACTTGAACACGAGAAGAATGTGATCGAAATGGAATATGAGTAGTATAGTAAAATGGAAGGAAAGATTTACATAAGTGTATATTTCCATTCGAGTAATATCGTATATATTTGGTCATACAAAGATTCTACACAAGCTTTAATGTATATGTAGTGAGGATGGATCCCATTTTCAAGTCTCAAAGATGAATGAATGAGGAAATGATCATGGTAGCAAATTAAGGGTGTTTGGTAAGGGTTGTTGAAGAGGAACTGCAGGAAATCTGGAATTTGTGAAGGCCAGATCGATCTCATAGGATGAGAGATCGATCTGGGAGAGCCAGAATGCTCTTATGTGAGAAAGGGAAGGGAACAGATCGATCTCCAAAGGAAGCAGATCGATCTCTTTAGCTCTCGGGTTGGAAGCAGATCGATCTCCCATAAGACCAGATCGATCTCCTTAAGCTTCTGTTTGACAGCAGATCGATCTCCAGTCTCGACAGATCGATCTCCTGCCTTTAAAACGTCTTAGAAAAGAGGGATTTTAAAGGAACAGATCGATCTCCACCCAAGGAAGATCGATCTCATCAAGTCAAAACTATAAATGGGAGCAGTTGGATCATCAGAATTTCGGGACAAACCATTTCCTTTCCACTTCAACACAAAAAACCTAGCTTTCTCACTCCTAAATCCAGCCATTTTCAGTAAGATTTAAGGAGAGTCTATTAGAGACAAAGTTGTTCACAACAAAAAGAAGAACAACATAGTCTAGAGGCATTTCTCCATTTGATGGATTGAAGAAATAAAGGGCAATCCTAATTGGAGCAAGAGGAAATCCAATGAGGTAAGTTCTAATGCACAAATCCAAGTACATTGGTTTAGTTAATGATTATAAAGATATTTGGGTGTGCATATTGTGGATAGAACTACCTAGAATGGTATGAAATGAATATGACTTAGAAATAGTCAAGTGTGAGAAAGTGGAGTGTGAAAGTGTTTATGATAAATGAGATATCTTGAGTGGATGATTATGTTGTAGGAATGGTTTGGACATGTTGATATTGGGATAAAATTGTGAGATTTACCACAAAGGGTAAAATATGTATTTAAGGCATTGGATAAATGATTAGTCGAGCAAGAGTTAGAAACGTTAACTCGAGTGTTTGATGGATGAATTTCCGTTTCGGATGATACGCAAGATCAAGTCGAGATGAGAACGCGAGAAGCATAAATACGGATAGTTGCACACAAGTAAAACGAGGTAAGGGACTGTGTGTTAGCTATAGAGATGTTCGTACGTAATTACAGCAATTTCGTAGATATATTGCTAGGACTAGTACGATATTATAATTCTATGAAATGATATGGACGTATGAAAAGTACTATGATGTATATATGTATTGAGATATGGGATAGGGTAAGGAAATAGCATGTTATGCATGTTTTCAATGATATTCTCAATTTTATATTGTTATTGATGATTGAGAAATGTTGATGATAGGTTGGCTAATTTTACATGTTTTAGCATGAAGAGTCATACTGTATGAATAAACGTGTTTTGAGTTTTAAAAGAGAAAATAGCCATCTATCAGTTTTGAGATGAGATTTGGTGTTGAAGCGCTAGCTCACACCCGTTTTAATGCCTTGATGTACCGTGCGGGAGTTTTAACTCGCACGAGGGTTTTGAGAAAGTGCGGGAACTTTTCTCGCACCTGTTTTGTTGAGTTAAGGTAAACCTGGGGGTCTGGGACCCAAGGGGATACCAGCCGACGGCCATTTGAACGGGCTAGGCCTTAACGATAGATCGTACCGCGCTGGAGCTTTGCGTTGACTGTGTGTCATGCTGCTTGCTCGCCTGGTATATGAGACATGGTTTAGGATAAAAAGTCCATCGGAGTTGGAGTATGGACTTGGGTCCACGGTCGTACGTAGAATAGAGTAGTCACCCGTTGGTATACTATGTACCGTGCTGGGTGCACGTGAGTACGAGTATCCCGTAGATGACACACGACGTATCTTCACCGTGAGTATACAGGAGATGAGGTGGATTGAGATGAGCCGGAGGGTAGGACTGACCCATCCCCCTTCAGGCGAAGTGATACCCTGTGCACACCTGATCAGTGAGGCCTGGGATCACTGACTATGGCCATAAGTCGTGGATATTTGGTTGTCGAAAATTCCATGCCTGTCTCAGAGATTTGAGAAACAGAGACAATCTCAGAAAAGAAAGAGATTTGCGAGAAAGAATGATTTGAGAAGTGAAAGAGATTTCATGTTTTTGATAAATCTCTAATTTCACATTCGTGTCGTGAGGGCACTATTTATGAGCATGTTTTAAATGGAAGTTTGACATTTGATTTACACGAAAATGCTATTGAGAAACATGTGTTTAAATGCATTATTCGTATGATGTTTCCATTTATAACGAAAACATGGTTTTGGTTTATGCATGCATGGGCTATGTAGGTAGTACAATATCTACCTGCTAGCATACATTTCCTTACTGAGCTGTGGTTTGCTCATCCCACTATTTTCCCCCTCCAGGTACTGAGAAGTAAGAGAGCGGTGATCTCTAGATCTTTTGTGTTTAACAGCTCCCACAATCCGCAAAGGTATAAGATTTGTATACACGAGTATTTTGTATCTAATATATTGTATTGCACAGTTATAGCTTGGAATTGTAAACAGTATTATGGGGATGATATGTAAGCACATGGTATTTATACAATTAATTTTGTGTATTTACACACACACCTGGGAGTGTGAATTAAAGTTTTAAATATTCCGCTGTAAATGAATGAAATTTTAGTAATTGCATCTTCTCACAGCCCAACCGTAGTAGAGAATGTATGGATAGAAGGGTTCCCAAAAGCGGGGCATGACAGGTTTGGTATCAGAGCGTGGTTGGTCTGATGTGAGTTGATGTTTAGGACTAAGAAAACATACATCCCCAAGTTACTGTGCGATATTTAGATACAAATGTGTGTGCGGAGCTGGTAGTGAATTAAATGTTTGTTATAACGCAGAAAAGTTATCAGGCTAGTGAGTTATGCCTGAGAGACACCACAAGAGGGGAGAGAGCTCGAGGGCTCGAGGGCAAAATGACAGGACTGAGAGGCACAGTAGATCATCCTCTAGTCATGAGTCCCAGGAACAAATAGAGGCTTCTGATCCTCGAATAACTCGATTGGAGGAAGACATGCGCACGATGATGACCATGATGGGTCAGATCATGGCTAGGTTTGAGGGTACACCTGGTACAGCGGGACAGGCTGCACCGAATCCCCCAGCAGCTGCACCTGAACCTGAGAATGTTGCACCTGCTCAAACTGAACCGGCTAGGCCACGGGAACCTCATATTCGACCGGTACCTCCTCCGGTAGCCCCACATCAGTATGATGATGATTTGGGGTATGGATATGATTGTGATATGGAAAGATTGAGGCACTTTATGGACTTTAAGCCTCCTTCGTTTAGCGGGATAAAGGATCCGACGGTGGCTGAGGACTGGATCAGTCAAATGGAGAAGTTATTCGACTTCTGTAGATGTTCAGCTACGAAGAGAGTAGCGCTTGCGACCTTTGTATTGAGAGGCGAAGCAGAGCACTGGTGGAAGTCCACCAGGCCGATGTTAAGAACTCAAGGAATGGATATCACTTGGGATGTGTTCTTGGACGTTTTCAAAGAGCAATACATCCCAGATACTGCTCGACGGAGACTACAGATGGAATTTCTGAATCTGATTCAAGGGAATCGAACAGTTGATGAGTACGAGTCACGATTCACTTCACTGGGTAGATATGATCCGGACTCGATCAGGAGTGAGGCTATCAGAGTCCGTAGATTTGTAGATGGACTGAGGCCTTCGATCCGAGCGAAGTTGGCCCCATTTGATGTCTCTACATATAGAGAGGCCGTGCGACGGGCCCAGTTATGCGAGCAGGATCATGACTTGCAGATTTCTGAGTTTAGTTGGGGTAAGGACAAGGGTCCGAGGAAGCTGGGAGATGGCAAGAGTGCCAAATTTGGTCGAAAATTCATGAGTAAGTGTCGGAGAGAGGTAGATGAGTTCCAGAAAAAGGTTGTTAGACCTTTTATGCCTCCGACTCAGACACCAGCCAGGGGTATAGTGATTGGTGGACCCCGACTGACTACAGATCAGTGTAGGTTATGCGGTCGATACCATGGTGGTAGGCCATGTCATCTTCAGGGTACCCGATGCTTCAGATGTGGTAAATTTGGACATTATGCCAGAGAGTGCCCGAAGATAGTTGAGGTAATTCTACAGAGGGGTAAAGAGCCAGAGAGGGTTCCTACAGTTGCACCTCCTGCAAGAAAGAAAGCCTCGGCTGAAGAAAAAGGAAAACAAGTTGTGGGTCAAGGCAGGGTGTATGCGATAGACCAGGCATCGGCTGATACCTCTTCTGAAGTGATAAAAGGTACAATCTTGATTTTCAATTTGGAGGTTATTGCTTTGTTTGATTCTGGTGCTACGCATTCCTTCATATCACCTGCATGTGCATCTAAGTTAAAAAGTTGTGTAGAGCCCACATACTTGAGTAGGACTTTACTAATAAGTACTCCCATGAGAGTGAGCCAATTAGTTGAACAAGTGTATAAAGATTGTAAAGTGAGGGTGGGAGATAAGTACATGACAGCCAACTTGATTTTGTTGAATATGTATGACATTGATGTAATTTTAGGAATAGATTGGTTAGCCGCCAATCATGCTGTCATAGACTGTCGTTCTAAGTCCATTAAGTTTTCTCTACCTGAAGAATGTGTTGTAAGATTTTAAGAGAAGAAATGAAATCTTAAATTTTGTGTTAAGTAAAGTACGTTGGTATAAATGGCTTGAGTGTTGTTTTGAAGGTTTTGTTGCTTATGTGGTGGATTTGAACAAAGTACATCCGGATATAGAGGACATCTCAGTGGTCAGAGAATTCCCTGATGTCTTTCCAGACGATCTACCAGGATTGCCACCTGATAGAGAAACAGAATTCGGTATAGACTTGATGCCTGGAACCGAACCAATATCGAAGTCACCATATATGATGGCTCCAGTTGAGTTAGAGGAATTAAGGAAACAGCTGCAAGAGTTGTTAGAGAAGGGGTTCATAAGATCGAGCGTCTCACCATGGGGAGCCCCGGTATTGTTTGTGAAGAAGAGAGATGGGAGCCTCAGGTTGTGCATTGACTATCGGATGTTAAACAAGGCTACCATCAAGAATAAATACCCCTTGCCACGCATTGACGATTTATTGGATCAGCTTCGGGGAGCACAGATCTTCTCCAAGATAGATCTGAGGTCTGGGTATCATCAATTAAAGATTCGGAAGGAGGATGTGCCCAAGACAGCATTTCGTACCCGCTATGGCCATTACGAATTCTTAGTGATGCCTTTTGGGTTGACCAATACGCCGGCAGCTTTTATGGCTCTAATGAACGAAGTATTCAAGCCATACCTGGACCAGTTCGTAATTATTTTCATTGATGATATATTGGTGTATTCAAGGTCCAGAGAAGAGCATGAGCAGCACTTAAGGATTATTTTGCAAACCCTCCGAGAGAAAATGTTATATGCCAAGCTTAACAAATGTGACTTTTGGCTAGAACAGATTTCTTTTCTAGGCCATGTTATATCGAAGGATGGGGTGTCAGTAGATCAATCCAAGATTGAAGCAGTTGTTCAGTGGGAACAACCTAGGACAGTCACAGAGATCAGAAGTTTTCTGGGATTGGCTGGTTACTACAGAAGATTTGTAGAAGGTTTCTCTAGATTAGCTGCTCCATTGACACGTCTTACGGGAAGAGTGTGGAGTTTTCATGGGATGAAGCTTGTGAGAGGAGTTTTCAGGAACTTAAGCGCAGATTAACTACTGCGCCAGTTCTTGTCATCCCTAACAGTTCAGGGAATTACTCGGTGTATACAGATGCTTCGCATCAAGGACTAGGCTGTGTTTTGATGCAAGATGGAAGGGTAGTAGCTTATGGATCTAGACAGCTGAAAGATCATGAGAAGAACTACCCCACTCACGATTTGGAGTTAGCGGCCGTAGTGTTTGCGTTGAAGATATGGCGCCACTACTTATATGGTGAGAGATTTCAGATCTTTACGGATCATAAGAGTCTGAAATATCTATTCTCACAAAAGGAGTTAAACATGAGACAGAGGAGGTGGTTGGAACTCCTCAAGGACTATGATTGTGAGATCTTATACCACCCGGGGAAGGCAAATGTGGTTACCGATGCATTGAGTCGGAAGAGTCTCGGGTTGGTATCTCATATGATGGTTAGAGAACACGAGTTGTTGGAACAATTCACGAACCTTAGTCTGGATATGACCCTACCTGAGATTGGCAGCTATGGGATTATTGCTAGCTTGAGATTAGAACCGGAGTTGATTGAGAGAATCCGACAAGCTCAGTAAATTGATCAATGGTGTATTGAGATGATTAGCCAACTTCGGAAAGGGAAGGGTGCCGATTTTATATTGAGTCCAGATGGAATACTAAGGTTTAGAGATAGAATATGTGTTCCTAAGGATGTAGAGCTGAGAAAGCTGATCTTATCAGAGGTACACTCGTCGAGATACACGATACACCCGGGGAGTAGTAAGATGTATCAAAATCTCCAAAAAGCATATTGGTGGTCTGGAATGAAGAGAGACATAGCTGAGTATGTCGCTAGATGTCTCATTTGTCAGCAAGTAAAAGTCGAACATCAGAAACCAGGAGGATTATTACAACCTCTATCGATACCAACATGGAAGTGGGAGCATGTCACCATGGATTTTGTGATGGGGTTACCGAGAACCCGTAAGAACCATGATGCGATATGGGTGATAGTAGATCGGTTAACGAAATCGGCACATTTCTTAGCCATGAGATCTACAGATACATTGAGTGCACTGGCAAACCTGTATGTGCGAGAAATAGTGAGATTACATGGAGTCCCAGTGAGTGTTGTTTCTGATCAGGATGCCCGCTTCACTTCCCACTTTTGGGGACATTTCCAGGAAGCAATGGGGACCCAATTGAGTTTTAGCACCGCTTTTCATCCTCAGACAGATGGTCAGTCAGAGAGGACTATACAGACCCTGGAGGATATGTTGAGAGCGTGTGTGCTGGATTTTAGAGGCTCATGGGACGATCACTTGCCATTGATTGAGTTCGCCTACAATAACAGTCATCACTCAAGTATTGGTATGGCCCCTTATGAGGCATTATACGGTCGTAGATGCCGATCGCCCATTGGTTGGGAAGAAGTCGGTGACAGACAATTGCTCGCTCCCGATTTGGTTAAGCAAGCCTCCGAGGATGTTCGGATAATATGCGAGAGGCTGCGAATAGCTCAAAGTCGACAAAAGAGCTACGCTGACAGGAGACGGAGACCACTTGAGTTTGATGTTGGCGAGTCTGTATTTTTGAAAGTATCTCCTTCTAAGGGAATAATGAGGTTTGGGAAGAAAGGAAAATTAAGTCCTCGTTACATTGGTCCCTTCGAGATTTTGGATAGAGTGGGAGAAGGAGCACATAGGCTAGCCTTACCACCTGAACTAGCAGAAGTCCACAATGTCTTCCACGTTTCTATGCTTCGGAAGTACTACCCGGATCCGACACATGTAATTAGTTATGAGCCGTTGGAGCTCAAGAAAGATATGTCGTATGTCGAGAGACCGATCAGGGTGTTGGACAGGAAAGAGAAGGTGTTGCGGAACAAGACGATTTCATTGGTTAAAGTTTTGTGGCAACATCACACTGTGGAAGAGGCCACATGGGAACTGGAAAGTTTGATGCGGGAAAAGTATCCCGAGTTATTCACGGATTAAATTGGTTCTAATTTGGAGGACCAAATTCTCTAAGTGGGGGAGAATGTGAGACCCCGTACATGTATAGCTATATATGGGAACATGGGAATGTAAATAAAATTATAAGTAAGATGATGTATTGTAATGTGAAGTATATGCAATGTAAGTTCATAAGATTATGTACGCACTTGTAATAAGAATTGTGATTATACATACAAGTTGCATTATGAATGAGTAGGAAGAAATAAACTTGAACACGAGAAGAATGTGATCGAAATGGAATATGAGTAGTATAGTAAAATGGAAGGAAAGATTTACATAAGTGTATATTTCCATTCGAGTAATATCGTATATATTTGGTCATACAAAGATTCTACACAAGCTTTAATGTGTATGTAGTGAGGATGGATCCCATTTTCAAGTCTCAAAGATGAATGAATGAGGAAATGATCATGGTAGCAAATTAAGGGTGTTTGGTAAGGGTTGTTGAAGAGGAACTGCAGGAAATCTGGAATTTGTGAAGGCCAAATCGATCTCATAGGATGAGAGATCGATCTGGGAGAGCCAGAATGCTCTTATGTGAGAAAGGGAAGGGAACAGATCGATCTCCAAAAGAAGCAGATCGATCTCTTTAGCTCTCGGGTTGGAAGCAGATCGATCTCCCATAAGACCAGATCGATCTCCTTAAGCTTCTGTTTGACAGCAGATCGATCTCCAGTCTCGACAGATCGATCTCCTGCCTTTAAAACGTCTTAGAAAAGAGAGATTTTAGAGGAACAGATCGATCTCCACCCAAGGAAGATCGATCTCATCAAGTCAAAACTATAAATGGGAGCAGTTGGATCATCAGAATTCCAGGACAAACCATTTCCTTTCCACTTCAACACAAAAAACCTAGCTTTCTCACTCCTAAATCCAGCCATTTTCAGTGAGATTTAAGGAGAGTCTATTAGAGACAAAGTTGTTCACAACAAAAAGAAGAACAACATAGTCTAGAGGCATTTCCCCATTTGATGGATTGAAGAAATAAAGGGCAATCCTAATTGGAGCAAGAGGAAATCCAATGAGGTAAGTTCTAATGCACAAATCCAAGTACATTGGTTTAGTTAATGATTATAAAGATATTTGGGTGTGCATATTGTGGATAGAACTACCTAGAATGGTATGAAATGAATATGACTTAGAAATAGTCAAGTGTGAGAAAGTGGAGTGTGGATGATTAGTCGAGCAAGAGTTAGAAACGTTAACTCGAGTGTTTGATGGATGAATTTCAATTTCGGATGATACGCCGGATCAAGTCAAGATGAGAACGCGAGAAGCATAAAGACGGATAGTTGCACACAAGTAAAACGAGGTAAGGGACTGTGTGTTAGCTATAGAGATGTTCGTACGTAATTACAGCAATTTCGTAGATATATTGCTAGGACTAGTACGATATTATAATTCTATGAAATGATATGGACGTATGAAAAGTACTATGATGTATATATGTATTGAGAAATGGGATAGGGTAAGGAAATAGCATGTTATGCATGTTTTCAATGATATTCTCAATTTTATATTGTTATTGATGATTGAGAAATGTTGATGATAGGTTGGCTAATTTTACATGTTTTAGCATGAAGAGTCATACTGTATGAATAAACGTGTTTTGAGTTTTAAAAGAGAAAATAGCCATCTATCAGTTTTGAGATGAGATTTAGTGTTAAAGCGCTAGCTCACACCCGTTTTAATGCCTTGATGTACCGTGCGGGAGTTTTAACTCGTACGAGGGTTTTGAGAAAGTGCGGGAACTTTGCTCGCACCTGTTTTGTTGAGTTAAGGTAAACCTGGGGGTCTGGGACCCAAGGGGATACCAGCCGACGACCATTTGAACGGGCTGGGCCTTAACGATAGATCGTACCGCGCTGGAGCTTTGCGTTGACTGTGTGTCACGCTGCTTGCTCGCCTGGTATATGAGACATGGTTTAGGATAAAAAGTCCATCGGAGTTGGAGTATGGACTTGGGTCCACGGTCGTACGTAGAATAGTGTAGTCACCCATTGGTATACTATGTACCGTGCTGGGTGCACGTGAGTACGAGTATCACGTAGATGACACACGACGTATCTTCACCGTGAGTATACGAGGAGATGAGGTGGATTGAGATGAGCCGGAGGGTAGGACTGACCCATCCCCCTTCAGGCGAAGTGATACCCTGTGCACACCTGATCAGTGAGGCCTGGGATCACTGACTATAGTCATAAGTCGTGGATATTTGATTGTCAAAAATTCCATGCCTGTCTCAGAGATTTGAGAAACAGAGACAATCTCAGAAAAGAAAGAGATTTGCGAGAAAGAATGATTTGAGAAGTGAAAGAGATTTCGTGTTTTTGATAAATCTCTAATTTCACATTCGTGTCGTGAGGGCACTATTTATGAGCATGTTTTAAATGGAAGTTTGACATTTTATTTACACGAAAATGCTATTGAGAAACATGTGTTTAAATGCATTGTTCGTATGATGTTTCCATTTATAACGAAAACATGGTTTTGGTTTATGCATGCATGGGCTATGTAGGTAGTACAATATCTACCTGCTAGCATACATTTCCTTACTGAGCTGTGGTTTGCTCATCCCACTATTTTCCCCCTCCAGGTACTGAGAAGTAAGAGAGCGGTGATCTCTAGATCTTTTGTGTTTAACAGCTCCCATAATCCGCAAAGGTATAAGATTTGTATACACGAGTATTTTGTATCTAATATATTGTATCGCACAGTTATAGCTTGGAATTGTAAACAGTATTATGGGGATGATATGTAAGCACATGGTATTTATACAATTAATTTTTTGTATTTACACACACACCTGGGAGTGTGAATTAAAGTTTTAAATATTCCGCTGTAAATGAATGAAATTTTAGTAATTGCATCTTCTCACAGCCCAACCGTAGTAGAGAATGTATGGATAGAAGGGTTCCCAAAAGCGGGGCATGACACATGGTACTTGGATAGTGGATGCTCAAGGCACATGACGGGAGATAGAAGCCACTTCAACTCTTTTAAATCAAAGGTTGGTGGAGAGGTCACATTTGGGGACAACTCCAAAGGCCAAGTAGAAGGAAGTGGCTCAATAGGTAATGATTACTTCTCTTTAGAAAAAGTATTACTTGTTAGGGGTCTAAAGCATAACTTACTAAGCATAAGTCAACTTTGTGACAAAGGTTACAAAGTAATTTTTGATTGCATGAAATGTCATGTTGTAGATCCTAAGTCAAACAAAGTACTTTTTCTAGGTCATAGGCAAGGTAATATATATATTGTCTATCTTAATGAACTCAAAAATGAAAATATATGCCTAATGGTAGACAATAAAAAGGAATCTTAGTTATGGCATAGAAGACTAGGTCATGCTAGCATGCATGTGCTATCTAAGTTAGCTAGAAAGGATCTAGTCATAGGTTTACCCAAGCTATCCTTTGATTATGAAGAAATATGTGAAGCTTGTGTTAAAGGAAAACACAAAAGGACATCATTTAAGCCTAAGAATATTGTATCCACCACTAGGCCTCTTCAATTACTTCACTTAGATTTATTTGAACCAACTAGAACAACTAGTCTAGGTGGGAAACACTATGGATTTGTAATAGTTGATGATTACACTAGGTTCACTTGGGTGTTCTTTTTAAGAGTAAAAAATGAAGCCTTAGAAAAATTCATAGCCTATACAAAAATTACTCAAAATGAAAAAGGGTATACAATAACTAGCATTAGAAGTGATCATGGCAAGGAATTCCAAAACATAGGATTTGACGAGTATTGCAATGATCAAGGAATTAGTCATAACTTCTCAGCCCCTAGGATACCACAACAAAATGGAGTAGTTGAAAAAAGAAATAGAACCTTGGAAGAAATGGCTAGAACCATGTTGTGTGAGAATAATTTGCCAAAGTATTTTTGGGCTGAAGCTATAAACACATCTTGCTATATAATTAATAGAGCTATGATTAGACCCATGCTTAAGAAAACTCCTTATGAGCTCTACAAAGGTAAAAAGCCTAACATTAGTTACTTCCATCCCTTTGGCTGCAAATGTTTTGTCTTAAATAATGGGAAAGATAATTTAGGAAAATTTGATGCCAAAAGTGATGAAGGAATCTTTCTAGGGTACTCATTGAATTCAAAGGCTTATAGAGTATATAACAAAAGAACATTAATGGTTGAAGAATCTATTCATGTTATATTTGATGAGTCAAATGATGTATCTAAAGATTCAACCAATGATGAGGATGTTGGAATATTTGATGAAAACTTGGAGGAAATTCCAAACTTAGAAGATGATTTATTAGAAAAACTTAACTTGAATAAAGAAGATGAAGAAGAAATAGAGATATTAGAGAGAGAGTCTAGAGCACCAAGAGAGTTAGGATATGTAAAAGATTGTGAAATAGTAGGAGATCCAACTCTTAGAGTTAGAACTAGATCATCTCTAAGAAATATGTGTCAATATATAGCCTTTGTATCTCAAATAGAACCTAGGAATGTCAATGAAGCTTTAGATGACAATAATTGGTTCTTAGCAATGCAAGAAGAATTAAATCAATTTGAGAGAAGCAAAGTTTGGAAACTAGTTCCTAGGCCTAGTGATCACTCTATAATTGGAACTAAATGGATATTCAAGAACAAGATGGATGAAAATAGTGTGATCATAAGGAACAAGGCTAGGTTAGTTACACAAGGATATAGACAAGAGGAAGGTATAGATTATGATGAAACCTATGCACCGGTAGCTAGATTAGAGGCAATAAGAATGTTACTTGCCTTTGCATGCTATAAAAACTTCAAGTTATATCAAATGGATGTAAAAAGTGCATTCTTAAATGGTTTCATTAATGAAGAAGTCTATGTTGAACAACCTCCTGGCTTTGAAAATCATGAATTTCCTGAACATGTTTTTAAATTATCTAAGGCACTCTATGGCTTGAAACAAGCTCCTAGAGCTTGGTATGAAAGGTTGTCAAAATTTTTAATAGAAAATGGATTTTCAAGAGGAAAAGTGGATACCACTTTATTCATCAAAAATAAAAATAAGGATTTATTAGTTGTACAAGTGTATGTAGATGATATTATTTTTGGATCAACTAATGAGTCTTTATGTCAAGAGTTTGCTAAGATCATGCAAGGTGAGTTTGAAATGAGCATGATGGGAGAACTCACATTCTTCTTGGGACTTCAAGTAAAGCAAACAAAAGATGGAACCTTCATCAATCAAGCAAAGTATACTAAGGATTTGCTGAAGCGATTTGGAATGGACAATTGCAAACCTCAAGCAACTCCAATGGGTACCAACATCAAGCTTGATAAGGATGAAAGTGGTAAGTGTGTAGACACTAAACTCTATAGGTCTATGATTGGCTCATTGCTTTATTTAACTGCAAGTAGACCAGATATTTTGTTTAGTGTATGCCTTTGTGCTAGATTTCAATCCTCTCCTAGGGAATCACATTTATTAGCCACTAAAAGGATCTTTAGATACCTTAAGGACACTCCCTATCTAGGACTTTGGTACCCCAAGGACTCTACCTTTGCACTTCATGCATTTTCAGATGCAGATTTTGGGGGATGCAAAATAGATAGGAAAAGTACTTTAGGTACTTGCCAATTCTTAGGAAATAGACTAATCTCTTGGTTCTCCAAGAAACAAAACAGTGTGGCTCAGTCCACAACTGAAGCTGAATACATAGCAGCTGGTAGTTGTAGTGCTCAAGTGTTGTGGATTAAACAACAAATGAAAGATTATGGTATTGACATGAAACAAGTCTCTATTAAATGTGATAATACCAGTGCCATTAATCTATCTAAAAATCCTATTCAACACTCTAGAACCAAGCACATAGAAATTAGGCATCACTTCCTTAGAGACCATGTGCAAAAGGGGGATATAATTCTAGAGTACATTGACACTTTACATCAAATGGCTGATATATTCACCAAACCCCTTGATAGAGATAGGTTTTGTATTCTTAGAGGTGAATTAGGACTTATGAATGTTCCCTAAGATGTTTGTGCTTCAAAATCTTGATTTCAAATTGTCTTAAAAGTGATTTTCAATATTTTTCTGGGCAACAAGTATGAGAGATCGATCTTCCATTCATATAGATCGATCTCCATACCTCAAATAAGCCTAAAGCATTAAGGTTAAGCTAGGAAGATCGATCTTCTATCCATAAGATCGATCTTTGTAAGCCTCTGTTAGATAACAGATCGATCTGTGCATACGACAGATCGATCTCCTCTAGCCTCTGTATCCTGAAGATCGATCTGTGCATACGACAGATCGATCTCCTCAAGTCTTTGTCCTCTGAAGATCGATCTATGCATTTGGCAGATCGATCTCCTTACGCCTCTGTTCAAACCAGATCAATCTGTGCATACGACAGATCGATCTCCTTGGGCTTCTGGAAATGACAGATCGATCTGTCGTCTCGACAGATCGATCTCCTGTGCCCTGGACTATAAATATTGGCGAAAAATCCCCAAATTTCAAAACTCCAAATTCAAAATCCCTAACTTCCCTCGTACCTCCTCTCTTGATTCCTCCTCAGATCGATCTCGGTACGGCCTTTGTCGCATCTTTTCTTCGTTTACTGGTATAGTAACCCACATTTCTCATTGTTTTTTCAAAATTTTCTTAAGATTTGTGTTATATTTCACTCTAGGGCAAATCTAGTCACTGTTTCATTGATTTTGTGCTTGTGAACCTGTCTTAGAGTCAATATAGTATCTAGAACCATGCCTCGCCTTAAGAGAGTAGGCCAAAAACTCCCCGATCCAATGTAGAACCCGGGTCATCCTCCCAATCCATTCCTCCCTCTTCCGTTGCTACCTTCAACAGGTGTTTTAAAACACCTGCCAAAAGAAAGCGATATGAAGAATACTTTTCAACCATGCCAATTAAACACTGGCGTACAATCGATTTATCTTTCCTAAACCGAATTGATTTTTCGTATCTGTCTAAATTTGAAGATTTTGGTTGGATGCCTTTTCTAAAAATCAATACTCCCATACCTCCAAATATCGTTCGAGCATTCTTTTCCAATGCCGAACTCACCTATGATCCCAATGAAACTTGTAATATTCTCGGGTTTACAACGTATGTCATGGGAAAATCCATTGCCATAGACACTGAAGTCCTTGCCCAAGCGCTTCACTTAAGCGATGAGGGCTTGACAAATGAAGATGAGGAAGTCCCTTTGGAGTTTGATATTCCCGGGGATAAGGCGAGTGACCTCCCAATGCACCCCCGGTTACTCCACCTCATCATTTCTTGGAACCTTCGTCCTTTTGGTACCCGTCACTCCACCGTTAGACGGTTAGATAGGTTCTAGCTTCACCACATTCATTCCACCAGTCAAAAACCCAAGCTCATCCACTTTATCTATCAAGACTGGTTGAAGATCGTACGAGGTCAAGCCACAACGATCGTGTTTCCGTAACCACTGGTGTACTTTCTCCAACGACTTGGAATGGATAGCAGTTGCGAAACTTGCAAAATACCCTCTCCGAAGAGCGTCCTCAACATTGGGACACTCTATCACATGGGCTACTACAAAGACTTCTGGGGCGACTGGAAGAAGAAGCGGGAACAGCCTTCTGCAGCAGCTATGGAGGAAGATCCCCTTGATGAGCCTGTCGATCCACCGTCTACACCGACTACGCGTCCACCATCTCCACCTGCTCAGCCCCCTGCACCTGCACCCTCACCTGCTGGTATGGAGCTCATTATGACGATGATGAGTGAGCTCAACAAGAAGATCGATGAAGGCTTTGCAAACCTTCATGCAACTCAGCAGCGGATATTCGAGGAACTGAACCGCAAAGCGGATGACGATCTTGCAAATCTTCATGAGGCTCAGGAGGCGATGTTTGATGAGCTTCAAGACACTCGCACTCACATTGAGGATCTCATGGATCGATTTCCTCCTCCACCATAGGACTTACTTGCTAGATCTAGTTTAGTTATATGTTTTCATTACTCTTTGTTATTTGAACTCAATTTGCTTGAATGAACTGCCATTTGTCTTCTTGTTGACTGAGTTTTAATGAAAATGTTAATTTGAAATGACATGAATATTAATTCTTTCTTGCCATTGATATGACAAAAAGGGGGAGAAGAAAAGAGAACATATGGTTAATTAAAAGATGTGAAAATGGCTTTAAGAAACATCTCTAAAGTTTTAAAAGAATGATTAAAATGAGGGGGAGTTAAGATAGTAACAAGGTCAAAAGCTAAAAGAAAGGGAGAGCTCACAAAAGGGGGAGCTTCTGCAAATTAACTAAACATGTTGATTGAATAAGTTTTGTCATATCAAAAAGGGGGAGATTGTTGAGTTAATGTATTTTGAAATGACAAAACAAGTAAATTCAATAATATAAAGATGATACAAAAACATGTTTAGAGGTTATCAGTACCAGAACTTAAAGTTCTGTTGATGAGAGATCGATCTGGGTTATGAGAGATCGATCTCCTGGGTTTATCTTGGATGAGAGATCGATCTCAGGAAGACATGAGATCGATCTGCCAAGCCTTGAGCCTGTACAAAGGTATTAAGGAAGAGTAAGATCGATCTATAAGGGTTAAGAGATCGATCTGCCCAATATTGGAGTTGAGGGATCGATCTGATCTATGAAGAGATCGATCTCCCTTAATGCAAAGACAGTAGATCGATCTGTAAGATCGATCTACACTCAAACAGAGAGCTTCTGAGATCGATCTGATAAGAAAGAGATCGATCTCCTCAAAGTCAGAGAGCTAAGGAGATCGATCTGGGTTATTGAGAGATCGATCTCCCCATTACGAGATTGCATGGCAGATCGATCTGTAGATCGATCTTGCCTCAAACAGAGAGATTGGAAGATCGATCTGCCTATTCGACAGATCGATCTCCCCTATCATTTTCAAATTAACAGATCGATCTGCTAACCTATGAGATCGATCTCCTTGTGTTATTATGCTTTGATCTTGCAGGATTTATAACTAAGAGATCGATCTGGCCAAGATGGCAGATCGATCTGGCACTCTACTGGAGGTACCCAACGGCTAGTTTCTGCAAAATCTCAACGGGAAAAATAGCATTTAATGCTCCAACTACCAATCCTTCAGTATTTAACCAAGCATTGAAGACAATGAGAAGAGAGACACTATTGCTGCACATTTCTTACATTCTCAAGAGTTTAATACTTTCATTCCTTATGTCTTCATTCCTCATTTATTGAGAATTATTGTATAAGCTTAAGTGCAAAAGCTGTATTTGTCCTACCCACATTAAAGCTTCATTTTGTATTCATCCTTACCTTAAGAGAGAAGAGGATTGTTCCTCAGTGAGATAAAATTGTAACAGGGTGAATACATTTTTGTATTGCAAAGGGTAGTGAGGTTATTCCTTAACCTGAAAACGGAACATTGTAACTTCTGTTGAAGGAGAGTAAGAAAGCACTTGACGAGAAGGTCAATGAGAGAGGACGTAGGCAAGAGTTTGGCCGAACCTCTATAAATGATTGTGTTTGTTTCTCTCTTCCCTATCTTGCATTAAATTGTTTAATTTCATTATTGCTCACTTTCATTTGCTGATTAAATTAGGATTAATTTAAAATTTCCCATTATTGTTAGAAAATCGATTCACCCCCCTCTTGGTAGAGCCAACACAGTCGATCTCTGATGATGGGCTTCAATCCATATACAAATCTCTCAGTACAGAGCTCTTCATTCTTGAAGGTCTTTGGGTCATATCCCAGCAGAGCAGTAAATCGGCTCTCGTAATCATCCACAGACATGTCACTTTGTACCAAACTCAAAAACTCTGCCGGCCTTATTCTATGGGCAGCTCGTGGTACGTATTAGGCTCTGAAGGCCGTCTGAAACTCTTCCCAACCAATCACATCCTGGTGGGGCTTCATAATACCCTGGGTAGTACCCCACCAATCTCGAGCTCTCCCTTTCAACATATAGGCACTCATACTGACCCTCTCAGCATTTGTGCACCCCAGATAGTCAAATATAACTCTCAAATCCGTCAGCCACTCCTCAGCCTCTGTAGGATCCTTCTTTCCCCTAAATGCGGGTGGATTCATTTTCAAAAAGTCCTTCAGTCAGACCATACTTCTGTCATCAGGCTGAGGGACGGGAGGCATTGGATCCATCTGTATTGAGGGTACGGGAGGTCCTTGAGGTGGTGTAGGAGTAGTACCCGAGGCATTAACTCCAAAATGTTGTGCAAATAGCGCTGCCATTTGCTCAAATCCCTACCTTACATCGATTTCAATCCAGTTAAATCGAGAGTTAGGACTCTCTGGTTGTGGGGCAGGTGGCGAAGGGGACTCTGCCTACCTCCTCGAACGACCTCGTCGTTTACTCATTCTCTATCTCAACTCGTCTCCTGCACGTACATATCAAAATAGATTAAAATCTCAATCCTCAATTTTAAATTCATGATCAGACTAATTACAAACACTTGGGATGTATTCTATTTCACCTAACCGACACTGATAGTACTGAACACCCTAAGCACTGATACCAAGAAAACTCTGTGACGCCTCGAAAACGTAGAAAATAGGGCAAATTTAAAACTCTTTACTCATCAAATCACAATTAAGGGTGCATTCCTGTGCAGTGTCATACATCATCATACTTACCATGCGTCAGGATCTCATCATAAATTAGTATATACCATATCGTATACATTACTCAATTCTGAATTAATTAATCCTAATACATCTCATGCATCATTTTACAACAAGTGTCTGTAAATATAACTCTAATCTGGATACATGAATATTGAATATATATACCTCAACACACAAAATACGGCCTGGAGCTCAAGTTCTCCACTAGCCTCTAACCCGTATGCCGCAGGGAACTCACTTCACTTGAAGAAATCTGGAAGGGGAAGATAAATAGGCTGAGCTTCTAAATCGCTCAGTAAGGGAGGTAAGGGAACTCAGTTATATAAACCATAACACACATCACAAGTATGTATTTGTATATGAAACTCAGTATACTCATTTGAAATCGTAGCATGAAAGTTCTCAAAATATCATCATCTCATAGCTCATAAATCATGTGAAAACATGAATGTAAAAATGCTTAATATAGAGCATTCACAAGCATGTGTAAATATATGCGATAATGGCTTTTCTCAAAATATGTGATAAAAATCACCTCAGTAAATAGCACGTGACAAGGTCACAAAACACAACTCATGTGTAAAACGAGACTAGGTAATAAAAACTCATATAAAACTCGTCATGGCACATCAAATATATATAATCTCCTCTGGGTGCGCATCCCAGGCATCCTCGTAAGAGGGAACGTCGATAATATGGTCGTATGCATGGTATATTGGACTTATATGTTACCAAAACAAGGTCCGGCCTTACATGCTACCAGACCAATGCCTCGCCTCATGCACTCTATCACGTGGTCCCTGGGTCGATTCCCAGGCTGCCCACTATATCGGTCTTACATGCTACCAAAGCAAGGCCTCCCAACGCTACAAAAACGGAGGAATAATCGGACTTACATGTTACCAGAACAAGAACCAGACTTACATGCTACCAAAGCAAAGCCACCCAGCGTTACCAGAACGGGGGTCATCTCACGTTATCAAAACGGAGGCATCTCTCGTTACCAGAACGGATGAATATTGGATTTACATGCTACCAGAGCAATGCCCGGACTTATATGCTACCAAAGCAAGGCCCGATGTGTATTCAACATGACACGCCTAAGTCTCAATCAATAGCCATTATCATAAAGGAGATCATTATGCCTTCACGTAGAACTCATAATGGTTTTCTCTCATAAAACTCATTTAAAACATTCGTGTACTCAACACAAAACATATTAAAATCAAGTTCCAACCGGTAAAACAGGCACACATTTTCTCAAATCTCAATATTGCCTTACCGTAAAGCTTAATTTACTTTTCACGCAAACTCAACAGTTTATAAAGCAATTTCACACTTAGCTTATAAACTCATAAAACAATGGGCTCCAACTGGCTATAAAAACCATGTGCAATCATATCACGACACAACGCTAAACAGGCTTGTATTCTCAAATCATGGTTCATGCTACAAACAGTTCATCAAAACACATACACAAATGGTTTAGTTTTCCCTTACCTCTTTGCACCTCGTATAGTGTAATCGTTCCCCCGTATCACGGACTAGCCTCGCATTCCACTTTGGAACTCCCGAGCTGTCCAAATGATGTTAAAAACATCAATAACCTAACTCAATCGCATTATTGAGCACACGTTTGCTCATATTCTCATTAATATCTCAACCTTCTACATTTCTCATGCATAATACCTATGCCAAAATCACCTCATTGCCTCATTCCCAGTTTATAGATAAAAATCTCAATCTACCACAAATTGCATAATAACACCTTTACTCCAACCAAATCACAATTTCATCTATTTCTAATCATTTTCCAGCTATTTCATCACAATGCCCATGCTCACAATCATCAAAGATTACTTAAAAATCAAAGATCGAGGTTTAGAGATTACCCAAACTTGTGGAGTTCTCAACTCACACCTCGATTCGATTCGTCTTTCAATTTCCAAGTATGTTGTTCTCCTTTGGGTGAGCAACAACTTTTCTTCTTGCCACAACTCTGGATTTGGACAAAAATGGGTGATTTGGAAGAGAGAGAAAGCTAGGGCTTGGCTAAAATGGAGGTTTGGAAGAGAGAAAAAAGATGAAATGCAGGAAAACACAGGGGTCCTTTTATAAACGAAGGGTAGGAGATCGATCTGGCTCTTAATAAGATCGATCTGCATTTGAATTTGGGGATGATTTGGGGTAATTTTATGCCTAGGAGATCGATCTGTCAAGGGGTGAGATCGATCTCTTAATAGTTTTATGAGATCGATCTGCTCCAATTATGAGATCGATCTCTAGTTTACAGAATGCTTCATGAGATCGATCTGTTCCTTGAGGAGATCGATCTTCTCCTTAACAGAAACATTTTGAGATCGATTCCTTCCTCATGAGATCGATCCCTTCATTACAGAATCATAAGGAGATCAATCCTCTTCCATTGGAGATCGATTTGTTCGCTTAAATTCCTCCTTCCTTGTCATTATTAACTTACCAGATCGATCTTTCTTCTCCAAGATTGATCTGACCTCATAGTTTCACACTTTGGTTAAACACTTAACATATAAATCTCCAAATACAATTTCCACAATTCACTACTTTGATTATTTCTCATTCATTACTTATACATTTCACTCAGCTAAATAAATTACACTTCAAGTTCATATTACATAATTAAAATATGTCTAAAATTCTAAGATCTTACAATCGACCCAGGGACCACATGATAGTGTGCATGAGGAAAGGCATTGCTCTGGTAGCATGTAAGGTCGAGCCTTGTTCTGGTAATGCGTAAGTCCAATGTACCATGTACATGACCATATGTTGATATTCCCTCTTATGAGGATGCCTGGGATGCGCACCCAGAGGAGATTTATTATGATGTGCCATGACAAGTTTTATATGAGTTTTATTGCCTAGTCTCATTTTACACATGAGTTGTGTTTTGTGGCTGTGCCGCTGCATTTTATAGCGGTGATTTTTATCACGTTTTAATGAGAAAAGCCATTATCGCATCATGATTTTAACATGTTTGTAACTGTGATTTATACTGAGTTATGTACTCTCATGTTTTTACATGATTTTAGAGAAAGAGATGAGAATGATGTTTTATTGAGTCATGTTACATTTTTTATGGGGTTTTCAACTATGAGATAAAATGATTGTGTTGTGCAAATCATTGTATTATTGATGAGTCCCTTACCCCCTTACTAAGCAATTTAGAAGCTCACCATGTTTTCTCTTCCCCCCATATTCCTTCAAGTGAAAAGGGTTTCCTTGCGACGTACGGAGTAGTGGCTAGTGGAAGACTTGAGCTCCAGGTCATATATGTTGTATTTTGAGGCATAATTTATCTTTTTATGTACCCAGACAATTATTATAATTATAGACACTTGATGTACAACATTGTATGGGATGTATTAGGATTAATTAACTTGAAATTGAGTAATGTATATGATATGATATATACTATTAAATGATGAGAACCTGAGGCATGATATGCATGATGATGTATGACACTGCACAGGAATGCACCCTTAATTGTGATTTGATGAGTAAAAAGTTTTAAATTTGCCTTATTTTCTGTGCTTCCGGGCATCACAGAGTTTTCTTGGTATTAGAGCTTAGGGTGTTTAGTACTGTCTATGTCGGTTAAGTGAAATAGAATACATCTCAAGTGTCTGTATAAGTCTGGTCATGAATTGGAATTGAGGATCAAAATTTCCATCAAATTTGATGTGTACGCATAGGAAACCTATTGAGATTGAGAATGAGTGGACGATGAGGTCGTTTGAGGAGGCAGGCTGAGCCCCATCCACCACTTGCCCCAAAACCTGAGAATCCTAACTCTCGATTTAACCGGATTGAGACAAATGTGCAGCAGGGATTTTAACAAATGGCAGCGCTATTTGCCCAACATTTTGGAGTTAATGTCTCAGGTACTACTCCTATACCACCACAATGACCTTTCGTGCCCCCAGTACAGATAGACCCAGTGCCTCCCATCACTCAACCTGATGACAAAAGTATGGTCTGACTGAAAGACATTTTAAAAATGAATCTGCCCGCATTTAAAGGGAAAAAGGATCCCGCTGAGGCTGAAGAGTGGCTGACTGAGTTGAGAGTCATATTTGACTATTTGGGATGCACTGATGCAGAGAGGGTCAGTATGAGCGCTTATATGTTGAAAGGGAGAGGGCAAGATTGGTAGGGTACTACCTAGGGTATTCTGATGTCCCACCAGGATGTGATTGGTTGGAAAGAGTTTTAGACAGCCTTCAGAGCCCAATACATACCACGAGCTGCCCAGAGAAGGAGGCAAGCAGAGTTTTTGAATCTGGTACAAGGCGATATGTCTGTAGACGATTATAAGAGCCGATTTACCGCTCTATTGAGATATGATCCAGAAACCTTCAAGAATGAGGAGCTCCGCACAGATAGATTTGTGTATAGATTGAAGCCCATCATCAGAGATCGATTGATAGGGCTATGTATTACTGAGTTTGAAGATGCTCTGAAACGAGCACAAGAGATTGAGAGGGGAATTGAAATTGTACAATCCTAAAATGAGTTCGAAGCGGTGACTAGGGATAAGGGCAAGAGGCCAACGATGTCCCAGGCTGAGGTTCGGAGAGGTTCCTGCAAGAGAGGAAGGATTGAGGTACAGAAGGGTAGATTGGAGATCCCATCATCAGGGAGACCCCTCGATATGTTTGGCTCGAGATAAGGGTTTGTAGAGACTGTGGCCGATCACATGAGGGAAGCTGTTCAAGGATGATCCGTGGATGTTTTAAATGTGGTGACATGGGTCACAGAGTAAAAGACTGTCCTCAACCTCAGATACCACATGCTCTGGAGCCTACTAGACATCAGCCTCAGAGAGTGAATCCCCATAGACGGGCCACTGCTACAGAGAAAGGAAAGAAACTCGTCACACAGGGACGTGTGTTTACTTTGGACAAGGAAACAGTAGACACTTCAGTAGAAACTATAAGAGGTACACTCTCTGTCTGTAATCATAAGGCTCATGTATTGATTGACCCGGGGTCCACACATTCGTTTATTTCTGAGCATTTTACATGTAGTTTAATATTGAAGTTTGAACCTCTAGGGTATGTACTACATGTAAATACCCCCATGCGTGAATCCCAGAGAACCGAGTTGATCTGTAGAGGATGTGAAATAAAGATGGGAGATAGAGTAATGTTAGCATATCTAATAATATTAAATATAAATGGATTTGATGTAATTTTGGGAATGGATTGGCTGGTAACCAATCGAGTGAGTTTAGACTGCTACACTAAGATTATAACTTTCTCCCTACCTGAACCCTACAATGTATGTTTGAAATATTGAGTAAATAAACATATGGAATTTTGTAAGTAATTGGAAATTATGATGTTGCTTTTGAGAGTATTAAATGTGATTGTTCATGTGAAGGTTATGAAACATTCATCTCAGATGATGATCGGGAACATCCGAGGATTGAGGATATACTTGTGGTGTGTGAATTTTTAGATGTTTTCCTAGAAGAGTTGCCAGGTTTGCCACCAGAGAGAGAGCTGGAGTTTACCATTGATTTGGTACCGGATACTTAGCCTATCTCCAGACCTCCGTATAGGATGGCATTAGTGGAACTTAAGGAATTAAAGAAACAACTGCAGGAGTTATTGGATCAAGGATTTATTAGACCTAGTGTTTCATCGTGGGGAGCACCAGTGTTATTCGTAAGGAAAAAGGATGGTAGTCTCAGATTGTGCATAGACTACCGACTGTTGAATAAAGCCACAGTGAAAAAATAAATACCTATTGCCCAGGATTGATGATTTACTTGATTAGCTGAGAAGGGCCTCGGTCTTCTCTAAGATTGATTTGAGATCGGGCTATCACCAATTGTGGATTAAGGAGGAAGATATTCTGAAGACTGCCTTCAGGACGAGGTATGGCCATTATGAATTTCTAGTGATGCCCTTTGGATTGACGAACGCCCCTGTAGCATTTATAAGATTAATGAACGAGGTGTTCAGAGACTATCTAGATACATTTATGATAGTCTTTATTGATGATATCCTGGTGTACTCTTAGTCATATGAGGAGCACGCACAGCATTTATGGTTAGTACTTTAGATACTCCGAGATAAGCAATTATATGGAAAGCTTAGTAAGTGTGAGTTTTAGCTGGATTGGATAGCTTTCCTTGGACATATAGTTTCAGAGGAAGGAGTATCAGTGGATCCAAGTAAAGTAGAAGTTGTGCTTGATTGGGAAAGACCAAGAACAGTTATAGAGGTACGAAGCTTCCTTGGTTTGGCAGGGTATTATAGAAGATTTGTGGAAGGATTTTCCAGGATTGCCGCTCCTTTGACTAAGCTCACGCGTAAGGAGACTCCATTTATATAGACCGATCAATGTGAGCTCAATTTTCAGGAGTTAAAGAGAAGATTAACAGCGGCACCTGTGTTGACTAACCCTGAGGGATCAGGAGGATTTTCGGTGTATAGTGATGCTTCTCATCAAGGATTGGGGTGTGTGCTCATGCAGCATGGGAGAATGGTCACTTATGGATCGCGACAATTGAAAGACCACGAGCGAAATTACCCCACACATGATTTGGAGCTAGCCACTGTGGTATTTACCTTGAAGATCTGGCGGCATTACTTATATAGGGAAAGATTCCAGATCTTCACTGACCACAAGAGTTTGAGGTATCTCTTCGCTCAGAAAGAGTTAAATATGAGACAAAGGAGATGAATGGAACTCCTTAAGGATTATGACTGCGAGATTTTATATCATCAGAGTAAGGCGAACATAGTTGTTGATGCCCTAAGCAGGAAGAGTATGATATCTGCTAAGATGATCAGGGAATGGGATTTATTGGAGTAATTCATCGAACTCCGGATCAAAGTTAAAGAGGTAGAGACTGGATTTTTGGCTAGCCTACGAATAGAACCCAGGATCATGGATCAGATTAGAACTGGGGAGTGCAATGATCAGAGGTTGATAAATATGGTTAGCCAAGTTAAGCAGACTTCGCAGTCGGATCTCACAATCAGTGAGGATGGATTATTGAGGTTCAGAAGACAGATCTGTGTACCAGACGATGATACCCTGAAGAGACAGATACTGAGAGAATCCCACTACTCGCGATACACCATGCACCTAGGGAATACTAAGATGTACCGAGATTTGAGAAAGGTATACTGGTGGAGTGGTATGAAGCGAGACATGGCAGAGTATGTGGCCAGATGTTTAGTGTACCAGCAAATGAAAGTTAAGCATCTCAAGGACTACTACAGCCTTTACCTGTACCTTCATGGAAATTGGAGCATGTCACCATGGACTTTATTATGGGTTTACCGAGGACCCGAAGGGGTCGTGATGCGATATGGGCCATAGTGGATAGACTGACCAACAGTGCCCACTTCCTTACCATCAAGAGCACAGATACTGTGGATGCCTTAGCTGAGTTATATGTCAGCGAGATAGCTAGATTACATGGGGCTCCAGTGAGTATTACTTCTGATAGAAATTCCTGATTTACTTCCAGATTTTGGACCCAGTTTCATGAGTCCATGGGATCTCGATTGATTTTTAGTACCGCCTATCATCCTCAGACAGATGGTCAGTAAGAGAGGGCTATTCAAACCCTGGAGGATATGTTGAGGGCGTGTACGATGGATTTTAAGGGATCATGGGATGATCACCTACCCCTAGCAGAGTTTGCGTACAATAACATCCATCATGTGAGTATTGGAATAGCACCTTTTGAGGCTCTATATGGTAGGAGGTGTAGATCCCCTATAGCTTGGGAAGAAGTCGGTGACAGAAAGATAAATGCTCTCGAGCTTATTGAGCAAGTTGTACAGAGTATGAAACTCATATGTAAGAGGTTACGGGCTGCACAGAGTAGACAAAAAAGCTACGCGGATGTGCATAGACGGCCACTCGAGTTTGATGTTGGTGATGCAGTATTTCTGAAGATATCACTGTGTAAGGGTATCATGCGATTTGGGAAGAATAAGAAATTGAGTCCTCGATACATAGGACCATTCAAGATTCTTGAGACAGTGGGAGAGGTAGCCTACAGGCTGGCATTACCCCCATAGATGTCCGGAATACACAACGTCTTTCATGTGTCTATGTTGAGGAAGTACCACCCAGACCCTTCTCATGTCATAGAGTATGAAGAGATTGACATACAAGAGGAATACCCTGTGCATAGAATTAGATTTCCTTTTAAAACCAAATCACGAGTGTCATCCCTCCTTCGAGTCTACCCAAGTCTATCAATAAAACATATATCAAGTGAGGCATGTAGGTTACATTTTGAAAACAAATTAGGAATAATGGCCATGTATAAATCCTTGTGATCCCAAGTTACGTGGATCCCGATGTGCGGGGCATCACGACTGCAACGAGATGTGAGGTCAGCCATACTCGTGCAATAACTCAACCAACTAGTCATCAAGACTACACGGTACAGCGTACTCCATGTGACATACATAGTACAACGTACTCCGTAGACCTACACGGTCCGAGGTGTCTGCCATAGGTCTTAGCCCACATCATTGTCATGGGTGTCTGCCATAGGACTTAGCCCACATGACTGTTTAGGGTGCCTGCCATAGGACTTAGCCCATATCATGGTTCGGGGGTGCCTGTCATAGGTCTTAGTCGCCCTATACCATGCCGGTATCCATTTCATGTCTTAAAACACGCATGCGATGTATCATCTCACCGTGACACACAGTCTACAGGAGGCATCAGCATGGTTTTCTATATAACATGTCAAATCTTCATACGAGCAACGTTCCAGTACGACTTTCATGCTCAAAAAATCAGTAAAACCTAGTGCAAGCAGGGCTCCAGCACTATCAGTATAAATCAAAGCATCAAAATCTAGTGCAAGCTAAGCTCCAGCACTATTTGCACACACACAAATATGATAGGTGGCTCCAATTAAAATATCAAGTATTTTCAAGGATAAAACTTAGCACATGATCAGTGCTTTTTCATGTAAACACACAAAGCAATAGCCAACCTATCCCCATTTCGTTCATATCCAAACATTTTATCATGAAAACATCAAAGTCATGAAAATACATGCATTTTTAGATCCTTACTACCCCTTTCATAAAATTTCGATCAAGAAAAACTTATATTTTCTTTCCTTATTTTTGGAACCTTTCACAAAAATTCTTAATGCATTATTAGATAGCTAGAGAAAATTGCACCCCATAATTCCCCTCAAAATACGTATAGCTACCTCTAAGCACTTACAAAACCCCTTTACCTCGAATCACGTTGAGCGTAGTACAAGTTCCACCACTGGAAGCTTGTTCAATCTGATTGGCTCCTAATCCGATCTCTGGAGCTGCAAACATTCATCAATCACTTCATCACAATTAATACATCTTATTGGACCTTATAGTATTAAGCTTGGTCCATTTTCGTATTTGGCCAACATTGGGCCGTTCCTAATCAATTTGGCTTGTAACTCACTTAGTTATCAAATCAAACACTTGATTTGCATGCTTAAACCTTAGTTCCCCCATTCATTCATGCATTTAACAATTACCATTTATGCACATTTCATCACTTTGTCCAATCCCATAAATTTGATTCCACATAACCATCTTGATGCCATGTATACAACATTATTAACACCTTGGTATAACCCATTTATCATCAACTCAACCATATCATATCTTCTCACGCTAAACCCATTCTAGGTTATGCTTGATTCATTACATTCTGGTTAGTTTCAATCATCAATACATACACTAATCTACTCACAACAACAACTAGATAAATATACTTAGAGTTGGCTTATTGGAAACTCACCTAACTTGACTTTCCTCTTTTCCAAATTTGGAAGACTCCTTAGCTCCTTCAATCCAATGAGTTGAATGTTGGCTCTAAGCTATGTTGCTCTCCTCCTCAAAATGAACAACTTTGGCTTTAATAGCTTTTTCCCAATTCTTTTTGGAAAGGGTGGTATTCTAGAGAGAGAAAGCTTGGTATTTGGGTGAAAATAGAGGGGAAATGTTTGATTTGCTGAAGAATGAAGTTGGCCATCAGGTTTTATAGATTGAGAGTGATGAGATCGATCTTTCCTTAGTTTTTTCCATCGAATTCTCAGGTTCGAAATGGAAGAGATCGATCTGATCATTAGAGAGAGATCGATCTTAGCTTGGCAAAAGCTTGAGGAGATCGATTTGTTCATGGGGGGAGATCGATATGCTCTTGAAAGAATCAAATGGAGATCGATCTGCACTGAATAGGGAATCGATCTATGCTAGGCAAAGGCAAATGGAGATCGATCTGCTCATTGGGGAGATCGATCTGGTGCTGGCAGATTCACTTGAAATTGTTCTGCTTGAACAAGGGATCGATCTACCTTGAATAATAGATCGATCTGGCCTTCATTTGGGGCATTCCTGCTGCATTTTTCCAGATTTTTCAAGGGTAAACTCCTATTTCATTACTCCAATAATCATTTTGCATTTTTATCCCACTTAAAGCATAGAAAGGCTCATTTCCTATGATTCACATACAATATGTTCACAGTCCATGCATTATCATTTCATGTTTAAATCCTTATTTGAATTCGATTATTTAAGGTTCTGTTCATCTAGCTTGTGGCCACTTCAGCCCTTATTTATCCTTTACTTGTATCTTGACACTCATTTATCCCCTTTGCAATACATCCTTATTTACACAATCCAAAATCATCTACCTTATACTTTCAGTTACATATAAATAAGCCATACATACATGGGGTCTCACATCAACAAAGCAGCCAGCTTAGAGAATCCCTCCACAAACTGTCGGTAATAACCTGCCAAACCTAGAAAACTACGGACCTCTGTAACCATCTTGGGTCTCTCCCACTAAACCACTGCCTCTACCTTGGATGGATCTACTGATACCCCATCCCTCGATACAACATGACCCAGAAATGAAATATGCTCCAACCAAAAGTCACACTTACTGAGCTTGGCATACAATTTCTTCTCTCGGAGGGTCTGCAGAACTATCCTTAAGTGCTGGTCATGATCTTCCCTGGACTTGGAATAAACCAATATATCATCGATAAACACTATCACAAACTGGTCCAGGTATAACTTAAACACATCATTCACTAAAGCAATAAATGTTGCGGGGGCATTCGTCAATCCAAATGGTATAACCAAGAACTCGTAGTGGCCATAATGGGTACGAAATGTTGTCTTGGGTACGTCTCCACTACGTATACTCAACTGATGGTACCCAGATCGTAGATCTATCTTAGAAAAGACTTATACTCCCCGAAGCTGATCCAATAGATCGTCAATTCGTGGAATAGGGTACTTATTCTTGACGATAGCCTTATTCAATAATCGATAATCTATGCACAGTCGGAGGCTCTTATCCTTCTTCCTCATAAACAAGATAGGAGCTCCCCAGGGTGAGATGTTCGGTCTAATAAACCCCTTCTCTAGTAACTCTTGCAACTGCTTCTTTAGCTCCTCCAACTCAATCGGAGCCATTATATACGGTGGTCTAGATATCGGCTCTGTACCTGGTACCAACTCTATACAAAACTTCATCTCTCTGTCGGGTGGTAACCCTGATAAATCATTTGGAAAGACATCAGGAAACTCTGCAACCACTAAAATGTCTATCAATTCCGAACGTGCCTTATCTGTGTCAACTACGTATGCAATGAACCCTTCAAATTATCCTTTTCCACCGTTAGTAACGTAGGTCAACATATTAACATTCATACTTAACAAGCAAATTTATCTCTTAAATATGATGAATTAAAATTATACTCTTCCCATTTGCAACAATTATGTTCCTTCAATTCTTTTCAGCAAAACTCATAGTACACTTTTCAGAAAAACTTACAGTAAGGCTATCTATCCCTGAAAACATTACTGTCTTAGCATAACAATCTAAAACAGCATAATTCGTAGCCAACCAATCCATTCCTAAAATTACATCGAAATCACTCATATTCAGTAAGATAAGATCGGCTGAAATATCCTTTACCCCTATTTTCAGCCTACAGTCCCTATAAACATACTCAGTCAACTAACTATCATTCATAGGTGTAGAAATCAACAACATTGTATCTAATGAAGTAGGCTTTACATGCTTCAACAACTTACATGCAAATGAAGGCGATATAAAGGAATGTATGGCACCAGGATCAAATAATACAAATGTTTCTAAATCAAAAGTCAGGATAGCACCTTTAAGCACATCCGCTGAAGCGTCCGCGGTGTTTTGGTCCAATGCATGCACTCACCCTCTGCCAACCACCTGTTTCCCCTTCTCCTAAGCTGTAGCTCTCTTCCTTGAAGCAGAAGTCTCAATAGGAGCTCTCTCTGGCTCTTTACCCTTCTGTGGAGCAGTCTCAATCATCTTTGGGCAATACCTCATGATATACCCTGACTTCCCACATCTGCAACACACTCCAGGGGTCATTGGACAAGGCCTGGTACCATGATATATGCCACATCTCTTACAATGTTCGGTAGTAGGCCAAGGTCCCCAAATGACTATACCTCTCAGTGGTGTTGAGGCAGGATATATAGGAGGCTTAACAGTCCTCTCCTGTGCCTCCTCATCTGAGGTCTCTTCCCACAGTCTTCGACCTCCTCTCTTGATATCTCCATCACCTCTGGTTCTCTTCCAGTCTCTATCTCATCTACTACTAACCTTCCCAAACTCAAAGGAATTCTGCTTAAAGTCTTGTTCACATAACTGCGCCCTGCGTATTGCCTCCTCATAAATGGTGATGTCAAATGGAGCTAATCTAGATTTGATGGTTAGTCTCAATCCATCCATCAACTTCTAAACCTTCTGCGTCTCACTGCTCAACGTATCCAAGTCATACCTCCCCAAGGATATGAACCTCGACTCATACTCATCAACGGAGTGGTTCCCCTGAACCAAACTCATAAACTCCATTCGTAGCTTTCGTTGTGTAGTGTCAGAAATATACTGCCTCCTAAAGGCCTCCAAAAAATCTCTCATGTAATCTCTGGGTGTCGGGCTCTCAAGATAGATACTATGGATCTCCACCAGTGATCTGCCTCGCCTTTCACCATTAATACAGCAAAAGCAACCCTTTCAATCGATATACGCCTGAAGAACAAATACAACTTCTCCATCATATTTATCCAACCATCTACAACAACCGGGTCCATTACTCCTCTAAAGACTGGAGGCCTGAACTCGTATACATGTCCTAAGCTATCCAACACACAGTCATAACCTAGATCACTACCGCTCAACTGTAGAGCGATAAGAGAAGCTGTATCCTGAACTAGTGGCGGTGTAACGGTCTTTGTAGTGTGAGGTATCTCTACAGCTGTCTGTCCATCTGGATCTCGTCTATCACTAGCCCCTAATGTCTGCGTGACTATCTCAACAAGGCTCTCAATACTCCGCTTTATCCTAGCGAAGCATGCCTTAGTATCCCTTGGTCTCTCAATAGGGTCCTGTGGAGTCTGGTCAATCTGTGGCTCTGCACAGCTCTCAAGCCTACCCCTACGGCCTATAGCACGCGAACTCGCCCCTCTATCATGACGGGTGACAAGCATAATGCCTAAATTTATGTATCCATAACCATTCATTAGTCTAATTCCATCTCGGTATACACAGTTATATCTAAACAAAGTACAGTAATATGAGGATGTAATTTTTCCTACTTACTAATACTGACTCGTATCAGGCTAATTTAGCTCTGATACCACCTCTATCATGACCCATTTTTACCTAAACATTTACAAATTTTTTATTTTTTCATTTCCTTACCCGTCGTGAACAATTTCACTACTAACAGTTAGGCTATGAGTTGACATTAGTCCCTCCTGTCATGCTACTTACCTTAACATCCATTTCCAAATCACATTTACATATTAAGATCTATTGTCCTTTGACTTTAACTAAATACATTCATATATGTATTTACATAGGTTTACATTCCTGATATTCCATCCATGTATAGCAATGTGCTTTTACATGTTAAGATACAAAAAGATACTTGTGTGTATACCTCTTAGTGACGGGAAGCAGCGAACAATAGGAATGCAATCTCTACCCGCTCTCAACTGCTGCGGATGCTCTATAGGGGTGGAAAGTGAAAGGGGTGAGCACAACTTGCTAAATAAGGCAATAATGTAAGCAGGTAGATAACTACACTATCTAGAGCATAAGGTAATAGATAAAACTATCATACATGTATAAATATATCATGTACTGTAAAACATGAAAGCAGGCATATAAAACAAACATGAAAAAATCATCATGTATGTCATTTCATGCTCGTTACATTAAAACTTATCAATTTCATCATAAAACAATACTTCATCATTTAAAAACATCCTACAAGGTTTGACCCCTCCCTCGGGTCTACCCTGGATAACACAAATCATGATTAGTGCATATAAATCATATGACATCATGTGAGACGGGTGGTTACTATATACTATCGAGGACTCTGTTGGCCAACTATGTCACTATCATCCCAGACCACATGGATCCCGATTTGCGGGGCATCACGCTGTAACGGGAGATGGGTCAAATCCTACCCGCTAGACTACAACTCAACATCATCACCACACGATACAGCGCACTCCATGTGATATACACGATACAACGTACTCCAGGGGGTGTCTGTCGTAGGTCTTATGTACCCCATACCACGTATAACCAACTCAGTCTCGAGTGCACTGCAAGCATCTCATCCGTGTGACTAATAGTCTACACGAGGCATCCAGCATGGCTCATGCTAGTATCTCATCCGTGTAACACAGAGTCTACATGAGGCATCCAGCACAACTCATTACATATCACAGTGTGAAAAGTCCAGTGCAAGCAAGGCTCTAGCACGATTTCATGCATAATCAATAAAAATCCTCGTACGAGTAACGCTCCAATACGGCTTTATGCAAAATCAATAATGGTAAAATCATGTATGAGCAAAGCTCCAGTATAGTGATGCATAAGAAATAAATGAAAACCCACGTACGAGCAAAAGCTCCAGTACGACTTGCTTGTATCTCAACTCAAAATATGGTGCGAGCTAGGCTCCAGCACATTTCATGCATGTTAAAATATCAAAATCCAATGTGAGCAAAGCTCCAATATGATTAAATTCATATAAATCTGATAGGCGGCTCTATTTCAACAAAACACGCTCAAAATCAAAGTTAGCACCTCTCTCATGCTATTTCATGAAATTATGAAATCAATAGCCAACCTATCCATAAGTCTACTTAAATCGAAGAAATATATTTCATAAAAATATCAAGACGCGATATTCATGCAATTTATTAGCCTTACTACCCTTTTGGTAAAATTTTCTCCTAGGGCAAAATTATATTTTCTAGGTGGCCATGCAAATCTAATGCCCTGTAACTACCCTCAAATACGTGAAGCTACCTCTAAATACTCACAAAATTCCCTTACCTGGAAACGCATCGAGTAATTCCACTTCCCCAGAGCTACTCGATCGCACAGTCTAATTCGCTCCCAATATAATCTTCGGAGCTGCACGAAATTATTTATCATGTTAAATTTATTTGTATTTCACTTTCACTACAATCGATTTAACTTATTGGCCCATTTACTCTCATTGGGTCAAACTTTCTCTTAGGTCCATTTTGATTAACTATTCATATCTCGAGAATCTATTGGGTTCATCAAGCCTACTGATTGATATTGGGCCAGCCTTAGGCCCACAATGCCTTATTGAGTTGAATACTCAACACTTGGTCCACTTGACCATTCGGTCTTGCTTGGTGCCATGCCTAGCCATGGTCGACACTACGATTGCCTAGTTCTCATAGTTATTTTGGCAAACACTTGGTGTGCTTGCCTTAAGTTCCTCACTTTCCTTCACTAAGGCATTTCATCGTACACCTCTTATGCCTACTTTAAATCATCATCTATTCCAACATATTGGTCTCACAAAACCAACTCAAAATCATGCATATAGCATCACCAACACCATAGTATAATCAATTCATCAATAAATCAGCCATAGTTCACTTTCTCACACAAATACCATATCAGGTTATGGATGATTATGCATATTCAACGATGTTTTAGCTAACAATACATACACCAATCAATTCAAAAAAATGTCAAGATTAACATACTTGAAGTTAGAGTATTGAAAACTCACCTAGCTTAACCTTTCTCTTTTGGCCAAAAATGGGGATACAACTTACTCCTTCAATCCGTAACTTCAACTACTAGCTTTTGACTATGTTGTTTTCCTCCTCACAAGGAACAACTTTGCTAAAAACAACATTTCTCAAATCTTTTTGGAAGGGGTGATATCTTATAGTGAGAAAAACAACCTTTCTCAAATTTGTTTGGAAGTTGGTGTATTGAAAACTTACCTAGCTTAACCTTTCTCTTTTGGCCAAAAATGGGGAAACACCTTGCTCCTTCAATCCGTAACTTCAACTACTAGCTTTTGACTATGTTGTTCTCCTCCTCACAATGAACAACTTTGCTAAAAACAACCTTTCTCAAATCTGTTTGGAAGGTGGTGATATCTTAGAGTGAGAAAAACTTATTTACTTTGCTATGGAGGGATATTTGTCACATCTGGGAAGAAGGCTCATCTGTCAGGCTTTTATATAGAAATGGTGTTATGAGATCAATCTCCTAGTGTGAGAGATCGAACTTCCTTTGGTTAAACTACACAAATATTCAGTAAGTTGTGGGATCGATCTGCTCCTAAGCTGAGATCGATCCTTTCTAGCCAGAATTCCTTGGAGATCGATCCGTGTTTGGATAGGATTTGATCCTCTCTATGCAGAATCACCTCGAGATCGATCTGTTTGCCTTTAGACCCTTTGTGATTTCATTCTGGAATTACCAAATCGCTCTTGTCTTGAAGGGAGATCGATCTGGCCTTCATCTACAGGATTCTAGCTGCTATTTTTTCTAGAATTCAAAGGAAAGATTGCTTTTAATCACTTCACCAATCATTTTGTATTCTAATCACACTTAGAGCATAAGAGGGTCCATTTCTTATGATTCACATATTATGTAACTTGTGTGTACAGCATTCAATCATAAAAGGTACATAGAATTCATGAATATTCATTCATTCTCTTTGCAATCTCATTGAAGCAAAACCTTTTCTTATGATTCAATTAACATCTGAAAATGTATACATTATATGAACCATAAGGAATACATCACCAAAAATGGGTCTTACATAATCTCCCCCACTAAGGAAATTTGGTCTTCCAAATTGGAACCAAATCAGTCGATGAATAACTCTAGGTACTTCCCCAGCATCAAACTTCCCAATTCCCAAGTAGCTTCATCAGCAGTGTGATGCTGCCAAAGAACTTTCACTAAGGGAATCGTCTTTAACCTTAACACCTTCTCCTTCCTATTCAATATCCGAACCGACTTTTCAACATACGAGATGGTCTCATTGAGCTCCAATGGCTCATATCTAATCACATGCGTCGGATCCGGGTGGTACATCCGTAACATAGAAATGTGGAATACATTATGAACGGCCGCTAGCTCAGGTGGTAATGCTAACCTGTAGGCCTTATCTCCCACACTATCAAGTATCTCAAAGGGTCCAATGTAACGAGGCCTCAGCTTCCCTTTCTTTTCGAACCTCGTTATACCCTTAGAAGGAGAAACTCGTAAAACTATCGACTCACCCACTGTAAACTCCAATGGTCTCCGTCTCCTATCAGCATAACTCTTATGTCTGCTCTAAGCTGTCTGTAACCTCTCACATATCAGCTGAATAACCTCAGAGGCTTGCTGCACTAAATCGGGAGAAAAAATCTATCTGTCACTAACCTCTTCCCATCCAATAGAGAATTGGCATCTGCGTCCATACAATACCTCATATGGTGCCATCCCGATACTCGCATCATAGATGTTATTATAGGCGAACTCGGCTAGTTGAAAATGATCATTCCATAAGCCTCTAAAATCTAGCACACATACTCTCAACATATCCTCCAGAGTCTGTATACTCCTCTCTGACTAACCATCTGTCTAATGATGGAAAGCAGTGCCAAAACTCAATTGGGTTCCCATCGCTTCTTGAAAATGTTACCAAAAGTGGGAAGTGAAGCGGTATTCCCTATCCGAAACAATACTCACTGCGACACCATGTAACCTCACTATCTCACGCACCTATAGATCTGTCAATGTACTCAGAGTATTGGTAGCTCTCATAGCTAAGAAATGGGCTGACTTTGTCAACCTATCCATAATCATCCAGATGGTATCATGACCTCTGCTGGTCCTCGATAAAACCATCACAAAATCCATGGTGACGTGCTCCCACTTCCATATCGGTATCGATAGAGGTTACAATAACCCTACTGGCTTCTGATGCTCTACCTTCACCTGCTGCATACAAGACACTTCGCCATAAACTCTGTAATATCCATCTTCATCCCTAACCACCAATACACTCTCCAGAGATTTTGATACATTTTGTTGCTTCTCGGATGCAATGTGTATTTCGATGAATGAGATTCTGTCAAGATCAACCTCCTGATCTCTAGGTCATCGGGAACACATATCCTACCCCTGAACCTCAGCAATCCATCTGAACTCAACTCAAAATCAGTTTCTGTACCCCTCTGTATCTGCCCAATAATATCACTGCACTACTAATCAATCTAATGAGCCTGCCGGATATGATATACCACATCTAGTTCCAAACGCAAGCTAGCCACCATACAACCACTATCAGTATCAGGTGGGGTCACATCTAAACTGAGGTTCACAAACTGTTCCAACAACTCATGTTCCCTGATCATCATATACGATATCAACTCGAGATGCTTCCTACCCAATGCATCAGCTACTATAGCCTTACCCAGGTGGTACAAAATCTCGTAATCATAGAACTTCAGAAGCTCGAGCCACCTTCCTTGTCTCATGTTCAACTCTTTCTATGAAAACAGATATCTAAGACTCTTATGATCTGTAAACACCTAAAATTTCCCACCGTACAAGTAGTGGTGCTATATTTGCAATGAAAATACCACGGTTGTTAACTCTAGATCGTGGATCAGGTAGTTCCTCTCATAGTTCTTAAGCTGTCAAGAACCATAAGGGACTACCTTCCCATCTTGCATCAACACACAGCCTAGTCCTTGTCCTGAAGCATCTGTTTACACTTAAAAGCCTCTTGAGCTGGTAGGTATGGTGAGAATAGGTGCGGTGGTCAGTCGTTGCTTTAGCTCGTAGAAACTACTTTCACATTGATCATCCCACTCAAATGTAACATGTTTCTGAGTAAGGCGTGTCAATGGAGCAGCCAACTTAGAGAATCCCTCCACAAATCGTCGATAATAACCTGTCAAACCCAAAAAATTATGGACCTCTGTAACCGTCTTGGGTCTCTCTCACTAAACCACTGCCTTTACCCTGGATGGATCTATTGATTACCCATCCCTTGATACAACATGACCTAGAAATGAAATCTGCTGCAACCAAAAGTTACATAAATTGAGCTTGCCATAAAATTTCTTCTCTCGAAGGGTCTGAAGAACTATCCTTAAGTGCTGGTCATGATCTTCCCTAGACTTGGAAAAAACCAATATATCATCGATAAACACTATCACAAACTGGTCCAGGTATGACTTAAACACATCATTCATTAAAGCCATAAATGTTGCAGGGGCATTCATCAATTCGAATGGCATAACCAAGAACTCGTTGTGGCCATAATGGGTATAAAATGCTGTCTTGGGTACGTCTCTACTTCGTATCCTCAATTGATGGTGCCCAGATCGCAGATCTATCTTAGAAAAGATTTGTGCTCCCTGAAGCTAATCCAATATATTGTCAATCTGTGGAGGGCATACTTATTCTTGATGGTAGCCTTATTCAACAACCGGTAATCTATGCACAGTCGAAGGCTCCCATCCTTCTTTCTCAAAAACATGACAGGAGCTCCCCAGGGTGAGACGCTCAGTCTAATAAACCCCTTCTCTAGTAACTTCTACAACTGCTTCTTTAGCTCATCCAACTCAATCGGAGCCATTCTATATGGTGGTCTAAATATCGGCATTGTACCAAGTACCAACTCTATACAAAACTCCATGTCTCTGTCGGGTGGTAACCCTGGTAAATCATTCGAAAAGACATCAGAAAACTCTACGACCACTGAAATGTCTCTCAATTCTAGACGTGCCTTATTTGTGTCAGCTATGTATGCAATGAACCCTTCAAGTTATCCTTTTCCACTGTTAGTAACATAGGTCATCACATTAACATTCATAATTAACAAGAAAATTTATCTCTTAAATATGATGAATTAAAATTATACTCTTCCCATTTGCAATGATCATGTTCCTTCATTTCTTTTCAGCAAAACTCACAGTACACTTTTCAGAAAACTTACAATAAGGCTATCTATCCTTGAAAAACATTATTGTCTTAGCATAACAATCTAAAACAGTATAATTCGTAGCCAACCAATCCATTCCTAAAATAACATCGAAATCACTCATATTCAGTAAGATAAGATCAGCTGACATATCCTTTCCCTCTATTTTCAGTCTACAATCCCTATATACATACTCAGTCAACTGACTATCATTCATAGGTGTAGAAATCAACAACATTGTATCTAATGATGTAGGCTTTACATGCTTCAACAACTTACGTGCAAATGAAGGCGATATAAAGGAATATGTGGCACCAGGATCAAATAATGCAAATGCTTCTAAATCAAAAATCAGGACAATACCTTTAATCACATATGCTGAAGCGTCTACGGTGTCTTAGTCCAACGCATGTACTCGCCCTTTGCCAACCACTTGTTTCCCCTTCTCCTCAGTTGTAGCTCTCATTCTCGGAGCAGAAGTCTCAACAAGAGCTCTCTCCGGCTCTTTATCCTTCTGTGGGGCAATCTCAATCATCTCTGGGCAATATCTCATGATATGCCCTGGCCTCCCACATCTGTAACACACTCTAAGGGCCACCAGACAAGGCCTGGTACAGTGATATCTGCCACATCTCTTACATTGTTCGATAGTAGGCCGAGGTCCCCCAATGACTATACCTCTCGGTGGTGTTAAGGTTGGATATACAGGAGGCTTAGCAGTCTTCTCTTGTGCCTCTTCAATCCAAGGTCTCTTCCCAAACAGTCTTTAACCTCCTCTGCTGATATCTCTATCACCTCCGGATCTCTTTCGGTCTCTATCTCACATGCTACTAACCTTCCCAAACTCAAAAGCATTCTTCTCAAAGTCCTGTTCACATAACTGCGCCCTGCACACTGCCTTCTCATAAGTGGGGATGTCAAACGGAGCTAATCTAGATCTGATGGTTGGTTTCAATCCATCCATGATCTTCTGGACCTTTTGAGTCTCACTACTCAACATATCCAGGTTATAACTCCCTAAGGATATGAACATCGACTCATACTCTTTAACGGAGCGGTTCCCCTAAACCATATTCATAAACTTCATTCATAGCTTCCGTTGTGCAGTGGTTGAAATATACTGCCTTCTAAAGGCCTCCAAAAATATCGCTCATGTAATCTCTAGGTGTTGGGCTCTCAGGATAGATGCTATGGATCTCCACCAATGCTCTGCCTCGCCTTTCAAAATAAATACAGCAAAGGCAACCCTTTCAATCGATGTACACCTGAAGAACCCATACAACTTCTCCATCTCATATATCCAATCCTCTACAATAATCGGGTCCTTCACTCCTCTAAAGACTGGAGGTCTGAACTCCTGGAACTGTCATAAACTATCTAACTCACAGTCATAACCTAGATCACTATCGCTCAGCTATGAATCGACAGAAGAAGCTGTATCCTGAACAAGGGGATGTGTAATGGTCTCTGTAGTCTGAGGTCTCTCTGCAGCTGTCTATCCGGTTGGACTTCGTCTATCACCAGACCCTAATGTATGCGTGACTATCTCAACAAGGCTCTCAATACTCTACTCTATCCTAGCGAAGCATGCCTCAGTATCCCTTGGTCTCTTAATAAGGTCCTGTGGAGTCTAATTAGTCTGTGGCTCTGCACAGCTCTCAAGCCTACCCCTACGGCCTCTAGCACGTGAACTCGACCCTCTACCACAGTAGGTGACAGGCATAATGCCTAAATTCCTATATCCATAATCATTCATTAGTCTAATTCCATCTCGGTATACACAGTTATATCTAAACAAAGTACAGTAATATGATGATGTAATTTTTCCTACTTACTAACACTGACTCATATCAGGCCAACTCAACTTTGATACCACCTCTATCACGACCCATTTTTACCTAAATCGTTACAATTTTTCACTTTCTCATTTCCTTGCCCTTCGTGAATAGTTTCACTTCTAACAGTTGGGCTATGAGTTGACATTAGTCCCTCTTGTCATGTTTCTTACCTTAACATCTATTTCCATATCACATTTACATATTAGGATCTACTGTCCTTTGACTTTAACTAAATACATTCATATCCGTATTTACATAGGTTTACATCCCCGATATTCTATCCATGTACAATACTGTGCTTTCACATGTTTAGATACAAAAAGATACCCGTGTGTATACCTCTTGGTGATAGGAAGTAGCGAACAATAGGAATGCAGTCTCTACCCGCTCTCAACTATTATGGATGCTCTATAGGGGTGGAAAGTGAAATGGGTGAGCACAACTTGCTCAGTAAGGCAATAATGTAAGCAGGTTGATAACTACACTATCTACATGTTTATAATGTCATGATATAAAAATCATTTATATCTAGAGCATGAGGTAATAGATAAAACTATGCCGCATGTTATAAATATATCCTGTACTGTAAAACATGAAAGCAGTCATATAAAATGAACATGGAAAAATCTTCATGTATGCCATCTCATGCTCGTCACATTAAAACTTATCAATTTCATCATAAAGAAAATACTTCATCATTTAAAAACATCCCACAAGGTTCGACCCCTCCTCGAGTCTACCTTGGATAACACAAATCATGATTAGTGCGTATAAAATCATGTGATATCATGTGAGACAGGTGGTCACTATATACAATCGAAGACTCTGTTGGCCAACTATGTCACTATCATCTCAAACCACACAGATCCCGATGTGCGGGGCATCACGTTGTAACGGGAGGTAGGTCAAATACTACTCGCCAGACTACAACTCAACATCATCACCACATGGTACAGCGTACTCCATGTAATATACATGGTACAACGTACTCCATGGACCCATATCACGGTCGAGGGTGTCTGCCGTAGGACTTATCTACCCCATACCATGTATAACCAACTCAGTCTCAAGTGCAGGTGCAAGCATCTCATCTGTGTGACTAGTAGTCTACATGAGGCATCCAACACGGGTCATGCGAGCATGTCATCCGTGTAACATACAGTCTACACGAGGCATCCAGCACGACTCATTACATATCACAGTGTGAAAAGTTCAGTGCGAGCAAGGCTCTAGCACGATTCATGCATAATCAGTAAAAATCCTCGGACGAGCAATGCTCCAGCATGGCTTTATGAAAAATCAATAATGGTAAAATCATGTATGAGCAAAGCTACAGTATGGTGATATGCATAAGAAATAAATGAAAATCCATGTACGAGCAAAAGCTTCAGTACGGCTTGCATGCATCTCAACTCAAAATATGGTGCGAGCTAGGCTCCAACACATTAAAATATCAAAATCCAGTGTGAGTAAAGCTCTAACACAATTAAATTCATATAAATCTGATAGTCGGCTCTATTTCAACAAAACACGCTCAAAATCAAAGTTAGCACCTAACTCGTGTTATTTCATGAAATTATGAAATCAATAGCCAGCCAATCCGTAAGTTTGCTTAAATTGAAGCAATATATTTCATAAAAATATCACGATGCGATATTCATGCAATTTATTAGCCTTACTACTCTTTTGGTAAAATTTGCTCTCAGGGGCAAAATCATCTTTTCTAAGTAGCCATGCAAATCTAATGCCCTATAAATACCCTCAAATACGTGCAGCTACCTCTAAAAACTCACAAAATTCTCCTATTTGGAATCACGTTGAGTAATTCCACTTCCTCAGAGTCGATCGATCATGCAGTCTGATTCGCTCCCAATATAATCTCCGGAGCTGAACAAAATTATTTATCATGTTAAATACAGTTTGTTTATCTGTATTTCACTTTCACTACAATCAATTTAACTTATTGGCCCATTTACACTTATTAAGTCTTACTTTCTCTTTAGTTCATTTCAATTGTACTATTCATTTCTCGAGAATCTATTGGGTCCATCAAGCCTACTAATTGATATTGGGACGGCCTTAGGCCCACAATGCCTTATTGAGTTGAATACTCAACGCTTAGTCCACTTGACCATTCGATCACGCTTGGTGCCATGTCTAGCCATGGTCGACACTACGGTTTTCTAGTTCTCATAGTTATTCCGACAAACACTTGGTGTGTTTGCCCTAAGTTCATCACTTTCCTTCACTAAGGCAATTTCATCATACACCTCTTATGCCTACTTTAAATCATCAGCTATTCCAACATATTGGTCTCACAAAACCATCTCAAAATCATGCATCTAACATCACCAACACCATAGTATAATCAATTCATTAATAAATCAACCATAGCTCACTTTCTCACACTAAACCCATATTAGGTCATGGATGATTATGCATATTCAATGATGTTTTAGCCAACAATACATACACCAATCAACTCATAAAAATGTCTAGATTAACATACTTGAAGTTGGTGTATTGAAAACTCACCTAGCTTAACCTTTCTCTTTTAGCCAAAAATAGGGAAACATCTTGCTCCTTCAATCTGTAACTTCAACTACTAGCTTTTGACTATGTTGTTTTCCTCCTCACAAGGAAAAACTTTGCTAAAAACAACCTTTCTCAAATCTGTTTGGAAGGTGGTGATATCTTAGAGTGAGAAAAACTTGTTTACTTTACTATGGATGGATATTTGTTAAATCTGGAGAAGAAGGCTCACCTGTCGGGCCTTTTATAGAAATAGTGTTGCGAAATTGATCTCTTAGGGTGAGATATTGATCTTCCTTTGGTTGAACTACACAAATATTCATTAAGTAAGTTGTGGGATCGATCTGCTCCTAAAGTGATATCGATCTTTTCTGGCCAGAATTCCTTGGAGATTGATCTGTGTTTGGGTAGGGATCGATCCTCTCTATGCAGAATCACCTCGAGATTGATTTGCTTTTGGGTAGAAATCGATCCTCTCTATGTAGAATCACCTCGAGATCGATCTATTTTTTTGTAGAGATCGATCCTATCTATGCAGAATCACCTCGAGATCGATTTGCTTGCCTTTAGAACCTTTGTGATTTCATTTTGGAATTACCAAATCGATCTTGTCGTGAAGGGAGATCGATCTGGCCTTCATCTACAGGATTCCAGCTGTTATTTTTTCTAGAATTCGAAGGAAAGATGGCTTTTAATCACTTCACCAATCATTTTGCATTCTAATGACACTTAGAGCATAAAAGGTCCATTTCTTATGATTCACATATTATGTAACTTGTGTGTGCAACATGAAATCATAAAGGGTACATTGAATTCATGAATATTCCTTCATTCTCTTTACAATTTTATTTAAGCAAAAGCTCTTCTTATGATTCAATTAACATATGGAAATGTGTACATTATATGAATCATAAGGAATACATCACCAAAAGTGGGTCTTACACTTTTAGTAAACAATATTCGGTAAACAATATTCTTTCAATAAACAGAGTTCGGTAAACAATGTTCTTTCGATCTTCGATAAATGTTGTTCTTTCAATAAATTGTATTCATTTCTGAGATTCGACATCTCCCTGGTAGTGATCAATAAAGACTTATCTCACAAATAAATTAGCGAGCCGGTGATACCCCGGGATAAGGGCAGTTCGATATTGCCATGTATATATTCCCAATATGGGAAATAAATCCCCGATTGAGCCGAATCAATAGGGACTAATAGTTATCTGGCTGTGCCAAAATGATAAGGACAAATAGGTCACCGGCAGTGCCCGATCAATATGGACCCTGTAGTAAGTCTACGACTATTATCAGACCTATATAGTATAACACGTGATGCCATCATGAGATGTCTTTTGTCTCAAGTGCTTTGTTTTTCTATTAAACGATGAAGAGTGCCATTTATCTCTAAAATATTTATAAAACATGTTTTAAAACACTACAGACTCTAAAGGAGACTCACACAATGTAGCACTTAACCTCGTAGGCTCAAGAGGTGACCCGACAGTGTAGCACTTAGCTCTGTAGGTTTAAAAATTAATTGTAGACAATAAAAGTACTTTGAGTGCGTGTTTTGAAATCTAATAATGGTATGGATATAAAACAAAGTATGCTTAATCCAAAAACAATAGACATATCCAAAGTACACATATTTTTCATAAACTTCCAAAACATGCCATAAGTGGAATTTTAAAGCTTTTCTTAATGCAGATAATGTAGCGACCTGATTTTTACCCTCACTTTTACTGGTTGGGCTACGAGTCGATATCAGATTAGAAACAGTAAATACGAGTACTAGATTTCTTTTTTTTTTTGTGACAAATTTAAATAAAATTAATCAACATAATTGTTCTTTCATGTTCACAATTCCCTAAACACATTTCTCTATACATTACTTTACTTCTAAAATATAGATACAATATAAATGTCTATGTCGGGTATACCTTTAGTGCTGAAGAGTCCTTCGCTGACATATGACTGTGCAAATCTATTCGACTTACAGACACTCCCAGCTATTGACGAAGCTCTGTGAAGTAAAGTAAGGGGTGAGCTCAACATGCTCAGTAAGAAAAATCAAGCGGGAGGTAGATAAATACACTAGCTACAAAATACAGGCTTGAAGTAATACCATATATGTCATGACCCTTTTTAACCAATTCGTTTAAAAATCACAACAAATTTTTTTTTCCATTTTCATTTTCCTTACCTAGTCACGAACACCCTTACCACTACATAGTTGGGCTGCGAGTCAATAATAATTCTTACTTACCATTCATTTTTCCAATTAATCAAAAGCAATGTCATTCATTTGAAAGTTAAGACATACACTTATACATGACATTTTTTTCTAACGTTTACATCCCCCATATCACAATTCAAAATGACTATTGTTCCTTTACATGTTTAGATACAAAAAGAATCCCTGTGTGTATACCTCTTTGCGATGGAGTGCAGCGGATGTCCAAAATATAATGCCTCAGTTCTTCACAAGGCTATTGTGTACGCTCTGTAGAGGGGAAAGTAGATGGATGAGCAACCACACTCTCAGTAAGGCAATAATGCAAGCATGGTAGATAACTACTCTATCTACATGTTGATAATGTTATGGCATAAATCATTTATAATCGGAACATGAGGAAATAAAACTATGTCGCATGTATATACATATATCATGTACTAAAAACATGGAAATAGGCATGTAAGACATGGCAAAATCATCATGTAAAACCTCTCATGCTCATTGTTATTAACACTCATCATAAAAAGGGAAATTCATTAAAAAACATCCTTTAAGATTTCTCAATTTTTCAAACACATCAAATCTCATCATAATGGCATATCATTTCTTTAATCCAAATCCACACTCAGTGTCTAAAAACCATGTGGTACTATGTAATATTATGTGAGACAGGCGGTTACTATATCTCAAAGACTATGTTGTCCAACTATGTTATAATCATCCCAGGTCACACGGATCCCGGTGTGCGAGGCATCATGCTGGAACAAAGGTGGGTTAGTTATTCATCAGACTTTTCATATCATCATCACAACCACGCGGTACAGCCTACTCCATGTGATATACACGGTACAACGTACTCCGTGGACCCATATCATGGTTGGGGGTGCCAGCCGTAGGTCTTATCTACCCCATGCCATATGTAACCTCTATAGTCTCAAGTGCACGTGGGAGCATTTCATTTCATGTAAGAGAGCCTCCCTACTAACAGAGCCTCCCCACCCCAACGAGCTTAAGGATGTTGACTTAAGGATCATACCGTAAGAGAATCTCCCCACCGAACAGAGCCTCCCCACCCCGTCGGGCTTAAGGATGTAAGGCTTGAGGATCTTACCATCTCCACCACGGCATCATACATACCATAGTGTGAAAACCTGTGCAAGCTAAGCTTTAGCATTATTCATGCATCATCAATAAATCTCTTCGCACGAGCAACACTCTAGTGCGGCTTTATACATAAAATCATAGAGAAACCACGTACGAGCATAGCTCCAGTACGATTTATAAAACCTCATCACAAATCAAATCATGTGCAAGCTAAGCTCCAGCACATTTCATACATATGAAAACATTAAAATCCAGTGCAAGCGAGGCTCCAGCACGATTTTAACTCACATACACACGATAGGTGGCTCTATTTCAATGAAACATTCTCAAAACAATGTTTAGCACCTCAATTGTGCCTTTTCACAAAATCAAGAAATCACTAGCCAACCATCAGTCATTTTGCTTAAACCAAAGCAATGTGTTTTCATAAAAACATTAAAACATGTGATTTATGCAATTATTAGCCTTACTATCATATTTTTATAATATCTAATTCAAAAGCCAAATCATCCTCATCCGTAACCATTCACACAAGACGTTTATTCTCATTTAACAATCCAAGCAATTTCAAAGCTCTATATATATACGCCCACAAAATACGAGCAGCTATCTCTATATACTCACAGAATTCTCTTACCTGGAATCGCATCACGTTATTCCACTTTCTTAAAGCTGCTTGGTTGTGCTGTTCGATTCGTCTCCAATGAACTCTCCGGAACTGCATGAGATTACGCTTCACGTCAATTTAGTCTCATATAACACAACTCTTGTGTTTACTATAGTCAATTCAACCTATAGTCTCCATGACACTTATAAGGTCTCCTTCGATCACTCTACTCTTATCTCAAGAGTCTACTGGATTCTTTTAGATCCATTGATTCCTACTAAATCGTTATTTAAGCCCATAGTGTTTATATTTCATCATTTACTTCACTATGGCATTTTGTCAAACACCTCATATACTCATTCACTTAACTAAGCCAATCTAACAATGTGGCTTCATTCAACCTTCTAGAAGTCATACATAATACCTCATAAACACATTAACATACTCCATTTATCATCAATTCATCCATAATACACTTTCTCACACTAGACTCATTCTAGGTTATAATGGTTCCATGGTTTTCTAGATAGTTTCTATCATTAATATACATACCAATCAACTCCAAAATCAACAACTAAACAAATATACTTAGGTTGGTGCATTAGAAACTCACCTAGTTTGATTTTCTCACTACTCTAAATGGGAATGCACCTTTGCTTCTTCAATCCAACCAATGGGGTATTGATTCCAAGTTATGTTGTTTTTCTCTTCAAGATGAACAACTTTGCTCTAATGGTTTTTCCTCAAATCTTAGTGGAAATAGGGTGATTTTAGAGTGAGAAAGTTAGGTTTTACGATTGAAATGGAAGAATAGTTTGTTTCCCATGAAAATGCAGATTCAATTGCTCCATATTTATAGAATTAGCTTGATGAGATTGATCTGGATAAGGTGGAGATCGATCTGGTCCTCTTGAATTCCTCATTTTCACGGCATTTTGAAAGCATGAGATCGATCTGTCAAAGGCACGAGATCGATCTTCTTCAGTGAATGAGATCAATCTGCTTCAATGAAACAGGATCGATTCGTATCACGTAGAGAGCTAAGGAGATCGATCTGGCCTAAAGGGGAGATCGATCCGCTCCAACCCGAGATTTAAGGAGATCGGTCTGCTTGAGTGGGGGATCCATCTCTCTCTTCCAGCATGCTTGATTTTGCATTCTTCAGGCCATGAGTTCGATCTCTCCTTGCATGGGATCGATCTGGCCTTTATCCTACACCCTTTTTTACTGCAATTTTCTCATTCAAACTCTTACTTAATCACTTACACATTCATTTATCATTCCATTAACACTTAGAACTTCAAAAACATTCATTTCTTGTAATTCATATGTAATGTAACTTGTTTATACATTAAATCGTCTTACCAATTACATATAAAATTAAGCGTCTTATAATATAGTTCAGTGTAGTACAGTGAAAATAACCATTTTCTCACAATATCGGTATCAAAAAAAATTACTGCAAAATATAAATTAAATCAAATGCAGTAAAATAAAACTCAATTCATATCAGAAATTCAATTCATCAAATTCAGTTCAAATAAGTCAAATAAGTGAGACATAGCGGAATATTCATCATCAATAATCAATCAATATGATAATTAGCCAACGTCAGCGACTCCATGCAATCACGGGCCAGGTGTATCGGGATGTCAAGTGCCGCGAGAGTGGTCAACTACCCAATCGACTTACTCATTTATCTATTTCTCAATAACACGATAAAGCGTACTCGCATGCACACAACACGGTACATCGTACTCCATGGACCTCGACATCATTCACATTTTCGTATAATTTCATCATTCACATTTCCATGTAATTCATCATCTCCCTCTTTGCCTCTAATCAAGTGCGAGCAGATACGTGCACGATCACACAGCAATACACGTCTGTCAGGCTCTGTTTTATTAAATCACTTAAAATCACATGCGAGCAAGTCCATGCAAGATCACACAGTAATACACGATCGGCTGGCACAGTTTTATCAAATCACTTAAAATCACGTGCAAGCGAGTCCGTGCAAGATCACACAGCAACACACGTCTGACTGTCACGAGTTTTATTTTTAAAATACTTAAATTTTGTTTTAACGTATAAAACAGATTAAAACGTGTTGGTTTTGCCTTTTTCAGCTAAAAATCCATAAAACATAGTCTCAGGGGCAAATCTGAAATTTTAGGCTCTTTTAGCGATAATTTTAAAAATACTCTAATATTTATTTAAATAAGGGCTATTTCAAAAAAATCGGGGCAAATTTCGAAGTTCCTTAAAATTTCTTTTTAAATTTCGGGCAGTAAAATTTGCCTAGGGATTTTTTACGTTCAGGCGTATCAAAATTTTGTCCTAGGGTTCACAGTCTCCAAATACACAGCAAATATACGCAGTATAATTTAGACAGTTTACGGGTAATTTTCTACAGCATAAATAAATATATTTCCTAAAATTCATATCTAGCAAAAAAAAATCATCGAAAAATACGTGCATTCATCTCTAATAGCACAACCCAATTTTCCTCACTGTAAAATATTTCCTAAAGTCATATCTACAAAAATCATCGAAAATATGTGCATTCATCTCTATAGCACACTGTAATTTTCCTTACAGTAAAATATTTCCTAAATTCAAATCTACAAAATCATTAGAAAATACGTGCATTTATATCTAATAGCACAACCCAACTTTCCTTACCTCAGTGTCTGCACGTAGTCCTAGATGCCTTTCGTCTAGAGTCGATAGGTCCGGGTCCCTTTGGTTAATTTTTTTCTTCCCGGAGCTCTTTTCCCAGACTTTCCAAATTTTCCTCCTCACCTTTTTTCACTATTTCAAAATATATATTTATACCTATAAATATATATATATATATGTAAATATTTAAATACTTTCATTTTTTCTCCTTTTTTTTATATTTCAATTTGGCGCCAAAAACCAAATTCTCCATTTTCTTCTTCCTCCTCTGCGCATCACTCTCGGCTTCCTCTTCCCTTCTCGGCCACTATCATCTTCTCCACCTCTCAACACCACCCTCACCACCTCCTTCCTTTTTCGGCCATCTCCTCATCACCACCATGTTTGCTTCGGCCAACATCATCATCTCGATTTCCAGCACCATCTTTATCACTATTTCAGCTCTCTCACTAGTATCTCTCGGCTTCTCTGACCCTGTCACAATTTCCTTCTTTCCTTCTTGGCCATCACTGTCACGACCCTAATTACCTAAAAAGCAGAGTAAATTTTTCGCTCTTTCAGTTATTATTTAATTCTTACCTTTCTCTCATCGTGACCATCCTACAAAAAGTTGGGCTATGATTCGGTGTTAGTCACCTCTCACCTATTACCATTCCATTTCCATAATCACATTCATATATCAGAGTTTACTATCTTTTGACTTTAATTAAATACATACCCAATGGTATTTACATAACCTTACATCCCCGACATCATATCCATTTACAGTACTGTGCATTACATATTTAGATACAAAACCATAAAAATGTGTATACCTGACTCTCGATGGGAAGCAGCGAATACCAAGCATGCAAGTCCTCAGCCGCTTACTAATTTCTGTGAGTGCTCTGAAAAGATGGGAAAATAAGGGGGTGAGCAAACCACACGCTCAGTAAGGCAATTATGCAAGTAAGTAGATAGCTCCACTATCTACTTGCTCATAATGCCATACCCTTAAATCCATTTCTTTTCATTTAAAATTTCACGCACAAAGTCATGCATATTCAATGCCATAGTTTATCCAAAACTATTTATGCATATATAAATCATGTAATTCATGCATTCATAGCATTTTATGTGACATCATTAAATCATAATTAGCATGAATTAAAACAAGATCATGCATTCTTTCATGTCATGTGAGACAAATCATGAATTTGAATAAAAGCATGGAAAATATCATCATGCTGCTGCATTTAAATCAATTCATTAAAACTGCAGTATAAACTAACCCTTCTGGGTCAATAATCTCATAAAACAATTCATTGTAAAACTTCAGTTATAAAACCACCCTTCTTTCAGGGTCACATATCATAAAATCATGAAATCATAAAATCGTCAAATCGGGGGCCTGAGCCCTCCTTCGGGTCTACCCTAGTCTAACAGACCACAAGTTATATCATGTGAGACAATCAGGTAATTATCAGTAACATCGAGGACTATGGCCATATCCTAGTGATTCCTGGCAACATGGTACCTAGTGTGCGGGGTATCACACCTGAAACGGGAGGTGGGTCGTCTTACCCGCCAGAACAGCATAACACTAGGATTGCGAGGGCAAGCCTTGCTGCCTCGTGGCTAATGCCACTCCACTCCAACAATCCCCAGGGTACAGCGTACTCCGCGTGACATACACGGTACAACGTACTCCGTGAACCCAAGCTCAATCAAGGGTGCCTGCAATAGGTCTTATCCACCCATATCATCTCTGTCTTAGAATGCATGCGTGAGCATATCATCTCACTATGACACACAGTCTACAGGAGGCTCCAACACAGCTATATGCATGTCATATAAATCTTTGTGCGAGCAAAGCTCTAGCACGGCTCCATGCATATTCATGATATCAGAAAACCTCGTGCGAGCGAAGCTCTAGCACGGTTTCATAAAATCGGTAAAATCTACGTACGAGCAGCGCTCCAGTACGACTTAAACTGATTATAAATTCAAGTAAAATCCACATACGAGAAATGCTCTGGTACGGATATGTATAGAAACTCAGTGAAAACCTCGTACGAGAAAAACTCCAGTACGGCATTCAAATGAATTATGAAAACCATGTAAAACTTTGTGCGAGCAACACTCCAGCACAAATGAAAGCTCAAGTAAATCAAATGTCGTACGAGTTACACTCCAGCACGGCTTTATGCATAATTAAATAAAATCTCGTGTGAGTTACACTCTAGCACGGCTTTTATGCATAATTAAATCAAATCTCGTGCGAGTTACACTCCAGCACGGCTTTATGCAAATCATATCAAAATAGGATGCGAGCTAAGCTCCAGCATCTCTCATGCATATCAAATCATAAAAACTAGTGTGAGCAATCGCTCCAACACCATTTTATGCATATTCAGTCAAAATAAGTCAAAACATGTCAAAACATGTCAAAACAGAGTACGAGCTAGGCTCCAGCACTTCTCATTTCACAATAATAAAAATCAGTGCGAGCACCATGCTTTAGCACATTTCATGCATATGATGTCACACAAGTCGGTGCGAGCAACCGCTCAAGCACATTTATGCCCATTCACAAACGCAGATATAGTGCGAACTATGTGTCAGCACTATCTGTTTCCATATAAACTTGATAGTTGGCCTATTTTCCAAAGAAATTGCATTTAAAAATGAATAAAACCTACGTAGTGTTATCTTGTGAAATTTATGCAGTTTCTGGCCAATCTATCGATTTGCTTTGATTACAATCAATAAAATTCTTTAACTCAAAAAATTCCTTAAATCATGCATTTCATGCATGTCATGCTTTCACCATCCTTAGGTGAACTTCCCTCAATAGGGGTAAAATAGACTTTTTACCTATTTCGATCCTTAAAATCATTTAAACCACTTTTAGGATCAATATGCATAATCAATGTATACATACATATTCAGTGTACAGAAAAACTATTAAAATACGCGTAGCTACCTCTAGCTACTCACATAATTCCCTTACCTCATTTTCTGTACAGTCTGACCTTTCCACTGATGTCTCGTCGCGCAGTCCGATTTGCTCCAAATCCAAATCAAATCTCTGGCACTGCGGATAAATGTTCATCAGGTCAAATACAATACAATTAATTGTATTTCATATCTTCTGGGCTGAATTTAAATCATTGGGCCCGTTTACCCATATTGGGCCCGATTGTATCTTAATGGGCCTTAATCGGCCTTAAGCCCGTTTACTACACTTTATCGAGGCCTATTGGGCTCATTAGGCCCATCAGTATTTATTTAACCTCGTTCTAAATTCTCAAACAGCTTATGAATTATTTACGACAATTTATCCAATTTTCCAAAATTAAATTCATTTCATGCGAAAATTAAATCCGTAATTTATCAACACGTATAACGATGTAAAATTATCGTAAATAAGGGCTACTTACCCGTTATTCCATGATCGTACACAAATCGAGGCTGTCTCGAGCTCTCGGTGGATGCCAATTGTCGAGCTACATAATTAAATATATTTTCGAGTAAACTTTCAATCGATTATTTATCAAATTACATATTCCAAAAATTAAATCGGTCAATTCGACCGCTTACCAACTTACCCGAAACTCGATTGCATCACTGAAATTTTCCATAATTTTTTCTCTTTTTCTTTTTCCCTTTTTGTTCCTTTTTTCCTTCTCTTTTTGGCTGAATCGGTTCGGTCCGATTCGGTTCAACCCGGTTCAGACCGCCGGTTCAGCTCGGTCCGGTTCGATCGGTTCAATCCGGTTCGGTCGATTCAGTCACCATTTGGTCATTTCGGCACCGTCCGATCGGTTCCCGGCGTGATTCCGGCACCAATCGGTGCGCCACGGCCTGGGCTTCCAAAATCGGCCCTCGGCTGGAGTCAAAACGGTGTCATCGCCAGCGAATCGAGTTTCTCTCCTGCGGCTTCTCCTCCCTGTTTCTGGCATTTTCCGGTGACATCGGGGCGCGTCCTGGCCGCTGGTGGTTGGCCTGGTGTGGGGCTACCTTCACCGGTCCTCGCCGGCGCCTCAGCCCCGCCGGTGGTGGCTCTTCTTCCTCGGTCGGCTTTCGCTGGCTTGGTTTCGCGTTTTCTCCTCTGTTTCGTTTCAGATTTGTTTTTTTTTTCATATTTTATTTATTTATTTATAATTTATTTTTAATATTATTTTATTCAATAAAATAATATTAAAATCCACAAATATCTAAAAAATTATTTTTTATTCATTTAATCCATAAATAAATTTATCAGTCCGATTTTACCTTTTCGGTAAAATTTTTGATTATTTTCGGGATTATTTTTTGATACGAAAATTTTGGTTTATTCCAATAAATTCATATCTTGATCAATTTAATCCGAAATTTAATTATTTCTTCATTATTGATCAAGATTTCTCAAGCCAGTATTTTTAATTAAATTTTCTTATTCCGATTAATACCGAATTTTGATCTTTTGATCGTTTTGCCCTTGCACATTTTCGGGAATACCATTTCCATCCTTTTGCATTTTTAAATGCACTCGAAAATATCGGGTCTTACAATCTCCCCCACTTAAGAAATTTGGTCCTCCAAATTAGAACCAGGGCAAATGAGGCCATAACAACTCTGGGTATGTCTATCGTATCATATATTGTCATCCTCAAGTGACTTTCTCCAGAGTGTAATACTACCATCATACTTGACTAGGGAGATCGTCTCAAACCTCAACACTTTCTCCTTCCTGTTTAATACCCGAATCGATTTTCCAACATACGTTACACTTTCATTGAGCTAAGCTGTTGAAGCTCATATCTGATCACATATACTGGGTTCAGATATTATTTTCGAGACATCATAAGAAAGGACACATTGTGGATGCCTGTTAATTCAAGTGGTAATGCCAACCTACAGGTCTTATCTCCCACTTTGGCCAATCTCTTATCTGAATCTTGTTACGTCCTTAAGACAAGTAACTGCCAACAATACTAATTCACCCTCGGTGAATTTCAATGGTTTCTATCTCTTGTCAGCATAGTTTTTTTTCTATATGCTCTAAGGTGTTCTTAATATCTCATAAATCAACTGAACATCCTCAGAGTTTTTTTTTTTACTAATTCGGGAACAATTCTCTATCTGTCACTCACTTCTTCTTATCCAAGTCGGGAAACAACTCCCTACGGGCATACAATGCCTCATAAAAATGTTATCCCAATACTCAAGTGACAACTATCATCACTCGCGAATTTGATTAGTAGCAACTGATCATCCCAGGAGCTCATAAAATTAATGGCACACGCTCTCATCACATCCTCTAGAACCTGTACAGTCCTCTCTGACTGACCATCTGTCTGAGGATGGAAGCTGTGCTAACACAATCAGGTTCCCTAGCTTCCTGAAAAACATTCCCAGAAGCGAAAAGTGAAGCGGGAATCCCTATCTGATACCACGCTCACTGGAACGCTACATAATGTTCCAAAATTTTCCATACACATAAATTCGCCTACGCACTCAGAGTATATGGGGATTTCATAACCAGAAGGTGGGTAACTAAATCAATCTATCGACTATCACCCAGATAGCCTCGTGATTGATTTTGAGTCCTCTATAACCCATCACAATATTCATGGTAACTTGTTCCCATTTTCGTGTCACTATAGGTAGAGACTGCAATGACTCTGCATACATCTATTGCTATACCTTACTCTGCTGACATAGGAGACACTTCTTCCACAATCTCTACAATATCACTTTTCATACCTGACCACCAATACCCTTTTCAGAGATTCCAATATATTTATTACTTTCCAGATGCACTATATATTTCGAAGAGTGAGCTTCTGACAATAATACTATATCATCAACTGTGGTCCTGGGGAGCACTTATACTGTGTCTGAACCTCTGTGAATCATCACCACTTACTGTGAACTCTGTCACTATACCCTTCTGAATCTGACCCACACTATCGACACCATGTCGATTATCACGCTAAGCCTGGCAAATTCGGTCACACAAATCCAGTTCAACCTCAAGCTAGCTGTCACAAAATCACCGTCATCATCAGAAGGGATCACATCACTACTGAGGTTCACAACTGCTCTAGCAGCTCTCTCTCCCTAACCATCTTATGTGATACCATCCCGAGGCTCTTTCTGCTCAAGGCATCAGCCATTACAATAGCCTTTCCTAGGTGGTACAATGTTCACACTCATAATCCTTAGAAGCTCTAACCCTCTTAGTTATCTCATATTCTACTCTTTCTGTGAAAATGATTACTCGGGGCTTTTACGATCAGTGCATATCCGAAATGTCTCACCGTTTAGGTGGTGGCGCCATACTTCTAGTGTAAACACTACGGCTGCCAACTCTAAATCATGGGTTCGATAGTTTCTGTCATGATCCTTGAACTATTTGGATCCATAAACGACTATCTTCCCATTTTACATTAATACACAGCCCAATCCTTATTTTGAGGTATCCATACTCACTGAAACCTCTTGAGCTGTTAGTCATGGTGAGAATACTTACGGTGGTCAGTCTATTACTTCAATATACTAAAACTTACCGAAGCCATTTACATACTTATCATAACACTTGTATGAAATCTTTTTCCAAACGAGACGTGTCAACTGAGTAGCCCATTTCAAGAAATTCTTAACAACGTCTATAAGACAGTTTCCCATTTACTACTCATACTCTTCCCTGGACTTCGAATACATCAAATTATCATCGCTAAAGATGACAACCAATCGGTCCAGGTAAGGTTTAAATACTTCGTCGTAGTTGAGTTCCACTACATAATTCAATCACTTATATTCTTGACCTATGTACGCATAAACGTACAATATCGTTTCGAAATCGTTTTCGTTCAAGATACAACCCACGTCGTTTCCTTTTTTTATATTAACGATTTTTATAAAATTTTAATTTTTAAACCTTCATGATTAATCAAATTTTGTATCTCTTTATCGTACCAGTAAAGGTAAACAAATTTTAAATGCATATATTACGACTATCGATTTCAATTTATAGGTTATGTGTGCGCTTATCGACGCTGTCAAGTCTTCAGGCAGGGAATATTTTAAAATACCTTTATTAACCCTCAGACTTGACTACATACCGCTTAATCCAAATTACTTTGCATATCAAGGACATCCTTACCTTGCATACGTCTCTTATTCCAATATATCTCTTTTAATATATCACTTATAACAAACTCTTTCATTAATTGTCAAACTTACAATACACTTTTCAGGGATGTTTTCAACCCTATTTTCAACTTACAATCTCTATACCCATAGTCAGTTAGTGAAAATCAGCTAACTATCATCATCTTGCTAAGGGTACAGGTTTCACATCTTTCATTAGCTTATAAGCAACTGAAGGCGGTATGAATAAATGCGTGGCACCAGGATCAATTAAAATAATTACTTCATTATTCTTAACCAGTGTGGTATCTTCCACCACATCATATGAATCATCAATGGTGTCTTGGTCCAAGGCATACACTCGCCCTCGTCCAAGATCTTATTTTCGTGGTAACTACCACACATCTTACACTGTTCACACTGCTACTGAGCAGGTCGGGGTCCTCAAATCACAATACCCCTGAAAATACTGTATTTGGATACACTAGGGCTATACCAATCATCTTACCCCATGATTCATCTGCTCTAAGCTTTTACCTAACTACCTTTTTCCCGTTCTGACATCTCTGTCATTCTTTATTCTCTTTTTTTTTGTCTCTATTTCGACCCTCACTACCTTTCCCAATCTCAGAGGAGTGCAACTTATAATCTTATTCATACAACTATAATCGACGCACTGCCTCGGTATAGGTAGTGATATCTAATGGGCTAATCGAACTCTAATTGACAATATGAGTCCTTTCTATGAACTTTCAGACATCTCGACTCTCACTGTTCATAGTATCGGAGTCACATCTGCCCAGGAATATAAACTGAGTTTCATACTCGTTAATCAACCAGTTCCTCTGGGCTAGAGTAATGAATTTCATCTGTAATTTTCTTTAAACAATGTCCGAGATATTATGTCACCGGAATACATCTAAAATTATTTTTCATATCCATTCTGGATGTCTAGCTTTTAAGGTGGGTCGAGTGAACTTCCACCAATGCTCCGACTCGCCCTCAAATCTCAAACATACTCTGAGCAATCAGCTCGTAAAATATTCTCCACACTCCGCTCCAACATCGCGAAGCGTGTCTCAATACTGTCCGATCTCTCTGTCGAAACTCTGTGGGGCATGCTTAATACTAGCCTCTACTTCAATCTCATCTCGAGACTCATGTGGCGACTCAGTACTACTCTCAGGCCTACCTCAACGGCCTTGAGCTCATGTACTCACCTCTCAACCATAGCGACTATCAGTTAATAAGTATATTCTTGCATTTAAAACCAAATTCTTAGCTGCACTTCCATCTCGATATACACAATTATATCTAAAAATGCACAGTACATGGGGATGTAAACTTCCTTAACCACTAACACCGACTCATATCAGGCCAACTTAAGCTCTGATACCATTAAACCTGCCACGACCCTAATTACCTAAAAAGCAGAGTAAATTTTTCTCTTTTTCAGTTATTATTTAATTCTTACCTTTCTCTCATCGTGACCATCCTACAAACAGTTGGGCTATGATTCGGTGTTACTCACCTCTCACCTATTACCATTCCATTTCCATAATCACATTCATGAATTCGAAATGAAAGCATGGAAAATATCATCATGCTGCTGCATTTGAATCAATTCATTAAAACTGCAGTATAAACTAACCCTTCTGGGTCAATAATCTCATAAAACAATTCATTGTAAAACTTCAGTTATAAAACCACCCTTCTTTCAGGGTCACATATCATAAAATTATGAAATCATAAAATCATAAAATCGTCAAATCAGGGGCCTGACCCCTCCTTCGGGTCTACCCTGGTCTAACAGACCACAAGTTATATCATGTGAGACAATCAGGTAATTATCAGTAACATCAAATACTATGGCCATATCCTAGTGATCCCTGGCAACACGGTACCTAGTGTGCGGGGTATCACACCTGAAACGAGAGGTGGGTCATCTTACCCGCCAGAACAGCATAACACCAGGATTGCGAGGGCAAGGCTTACTGCCTCGTGGCTAATGCCACTCCACTCCAACAATCCCCACGGTACAGTGTACTCCGCGTGACATACACGGTACAACGTACTCCGTGAACCCAAACTCAATCAAGGGTGCCTGCAATAGGTCTTATCCACCCATATCATCTCTGTCTCAGAATGCACGTGTGAGCATATCATCTCACTGTGACACACAGTCTACAAGAGGCTCCAACACAGCTATATGCATGTCATATAAATCCATGTGCGAGCAAAGCTCTAGCACGGCTCCATGCATATTCATGATATCAAAAAACCTCGTGCGAGCGAAGCTCTAGCACGGTTTCATAAAATCAGTAAAATATGCGTACGAGCAGCGCTCCAGTACGACTTAAACTGATTATAAATTCAAGTAAAATCCACGTACGAGAAATGCTCTAGTACGGATATGTATAGAAACTCAGTGAAAACCTCGTACGAGAAAAACTCCAGTACGGGATTCAAATGAATTATGAAAACCATGTAAAACTTTGTGCAAGCAACACTCCAGCACAAATGAATGCTCAAGTAAATCAAATCTCGTGCGAGTTACACTCCAGCACGGCTTTTATGCATAATTAAATCAAATCTCGTGCGAGTTACACTCCAGCACGGCTTTATGCAATATCATATCAAAATAGGATGCGAGCTAAGCTCCAGCATCTCTCATGCATATCAAATCATAAAAACTAGTGCGAGCAATCGCTCCAACACCATTTTATGCATATTCAGTCAAAATAAGTCAAAACATGTCAAAACATGTCAAAACAGAGTGCGAGCTAGGCTCCAGCAGCTCTCATTTCACAATAATAAAAATCAATGCGAGCACCATGCTTTAGCACATTTCATGCATATGATGTCACACAAGTCGGTGCGAGCAACCGCTCAAGCACATTTATGCCCATTCACAAACGCAGATATAGTACGAACTATGTGTCAGCACTATCTGTTTCCATATAAACTTGATAGTTGGCCTATTTTCCAAAGAAATTGCATTTAAAAATGAATAACACCTACGTAGTGTTGTGAAATTTATGCAGTTTCTGGCCAATCTATCGATTTGCTTTGATTACAATCAATAAAATTCTTTAACTCGAAAAATTCCTTAAATCATGCATTTCATGCATGTCATGCTTTCACCATCCTTAGGTGAACTTCCCTCAATAGGGGTAAAATAGACTTTTCACCTATTTCGATCCTTAAAATCATTTAAACCACTTTTAGGATCAATATCATAATCAATGTATACATACATATTCAGTGTAAAGAAAAACTATTAAAATACGAGTAGCTGCCTCTAGCTACTCACATAATTCCCTTACCTCATTTTCTGTACAGTCTGACCTTTCCACTGATGTCTCGTCGCGCAGTCCGATTTGCTCCAAATCAAATCTCCGGCACTGCAGATAAATGTTCATCAAGTCAAATACAATACAATTAATTGTATTTCATATCTTCTGTGCTTAATTTAAATCATTGGGCCTGTTTACCCATATTGGGCCCGATTGTACCTTAATGGGCCTTAATCGGCCTTAAGCCCGTTTACTACACTTTATCGATGCCTATTGGGCTCATTAGGCCCATCAGTATTTATTTAGCCTCGTTCTAAATTCTCAAACAGCTTATGAATTATTTACGACAATTTATCCAATTTTTCAAAATTAAATTCATTTCATGCGAAAATTAAATCTGTAATTCATCAACAAGCATAACGATGTAAAATTGTCGTAAATAAAGGTTACTTACCCGTTATTCCATGATCGTACACAAATCGAGGCTGTCTCGAGCTCTCGGTGTGTCACGACCCAAATTACCTAAAAATCAGAGTAAATTTTTTTCACTTTTTCATTTATTATTTAATTCTTACCTTTCTCTCGTCGTGACCATCCTACAACACAGTTGGGCTATGATTCGGTGTTAGTCACCTCACACTATTACCAATCCCATTTCCATAATCACATTTATACATCAGAGTTTACCATCTTTGACTTTAATTAAATACATACTCAATGGTATTTATAACTCTACATCCCCGACATCAATATCCTTTTACAGTACTGTGCATCACATATTTAGATACAAAACCATACAAATGTGTATACCTGTCTCTCGATGGGAAGCAGCAAGCAGCGGATATCAAGTATGCGAGTCCTCAGCCGCTCAATAACTATTTCAAGTGCTCTGAAAAGATGGGAAAATAAGGGGGTGAGCAAACCACACGCTCAGTAAGGCAATTATGCAAGTAAGTAGATAGCTCCACTATCTACATGCTCATAATGCCATGCCCTTAAATCCATTACTTTTCATTTAAAATTTCACGCACAAAGTCATGCATATTCAATGCCATAGTTTATCCAAAACTATTTGTGCATATATAAATCATGTAACTCATGCATTCAAAGCATTTTATGTGACATCATTAAATCATATTAAGCATGAATTTAATCAAGATCATGCAATCTTTCATGCCATGTAAGACAAAACATGGATTTCAAATGAAAGCATGGAAAAACACATCATGCCACTGCATTTAAATCAATTCATTTAAAACGCAGTATAAAATAACCCCTCTGGGTCAATCATCTCAAAACTCATAAAACAATTTGTTATATTTCATTATAAAACTTGAGTTATAAAACCACCCTTCTTTCAGGGTCACATATCATAAAATCATCTGAAATCATCAAATCATCAAATCGGGGGCCTGACCCCTCCTTCGGGTCTACCCTGGTCTAACAGACCACAAGTTATATCATGTGAGACAATCAGGTAATTAACAGTAACATCGAGGACTATGGCCATATCCTAGTGATCCCTGGCAACACGGTACCTAGTGTGCGGGGTATCACACTTGAAACAAGAGGTGGGTCGTCCTACCCGCCAGAACAGCATAACACCAGGATTGCGAGGGCAAGGCTTGCTGCCTCTTGGCTAATGCCACTCCACTCCAACAATCCCCACGGTACAGCGTACTCTGCGTGACATACACGGTACAAAGTACTCCGTGAACCCAAGCTCAGTCAGGGGTGCCTGTAATAGGTCTTATCCACCCATATCATCTCTGTCTCAGAATGCACGTGTGAGCATATCATCTCACTGTGACACACAGTCTACAGGAGGCTCCAACACGGCTATATGCATGTAATATAAATCCCTGTGCGAGCGAAGCTCAAGCACGGCTCCATGCATATTCATGATATCTGAAAACCTCGTGCGAGCGAAGCTCTAGCACGGTTTCATAGAAATCAGTAAAATCTGCGTACGAGCAGCGCTCCAGTACGACTTAAACTGATTATAATTTCAATTAAAATCCACGTACGAGCAACGCTCTAGTACGGATATGTATAAAAACTCACTGAAAACCTCGTACGAGAAAAACTCCAGTACGATACTCAAATGAATTATGAAAACTACGTAAAACTTTGTGCGAGCAATGCTCCAGCACAAATGAATGCTCAAGTAAATCAAATCTCGTGCGACTTACACTCCAGCACGGCTTTATGCATAATTAAATCAAATCTCGTGCGAGATTCACTCCAGCACGGCTTTATGCAATATCAAATCAAAACAGGATGCGAGCTAAGCTCCAGCATCTCTCATGCATGTCAAATCATTAAAACTAGTGCGAGAAATCGCTCCAGCACTATTTTATGCATACCACGTTAAAACAAATCAAAACATGTCAAAACAGAGTGCGAGCTAGGCTCCAGCAGCTCTCATTTCACAATAATAAAAATCAGTGCGAGCACCATGCTCTAGCACATTTCATGCATATGATGTCACACAAGTCAGTGCGAGCAACTGCTCAAGCACATTTATGCACATTCACAGACGTAGATATAGTGCGAACTACGTGTCGGCACCATCTGTTTCCATATAAACTTAATAGTTGGCCGTTTTCCAAAGAAATTTCCATTTAATTATTAATAACACCTACGTAGTGTTATTTTGTGAAATTAAACAATTTCTGGCCAATCTATCGCTTTGCTTTGATTAAAACCAATAAAATTCCTTAATCATCAAAAATCCTTAAATCATGCATTTCATGCATGTCATGCTTTCACCATCCTTAGGTGAACTTCCCTCAATAGGGGTAAAATAGACATTTCACCTATTTTGATCCTTAAAATCATTCAAACCATTTTTAGGATCATTTTACAATATCCATGTATACATACATATCCAATGTACAGAAAAGCTATTAAAATATGCGTAGCTACCTCTAGCTACTCACATAATTCCCTTACCTCATTTATCTGTACAATCTGACCTTTACATCGATGTCTCGTCACGCAGTCCGATTTGCTCCGAATCCAAATCAAATCTCCGGCACTGCGGATAAATGTTCATCAGGTCAAATACAATATAATTAATTGTATTTCTTAATTTTCTGGGCTTAATTTAAATCATTGGGCCCGTTTACCCATATTGGGCCCGTTTGCACCATAATGGGCCTTAATCGGCCTTAAGCCCGTTTACCACACTTTATCGAGGCCTATTGGGCTCATTAGGCCCATCAGTAATTTATTTAGCCTCGTTCTAAACTCTCAGACAGCTTATGAATTATTTACGACAATTTATCCAATTTTTCAGAATTTAATTCATTTATGCGAAAATTAAATCTGTAATTCATCAACACGCATAACGATGCAAAATTGTCGTAAATATGGGTTACTTACCCGTGATTCCATGATCGTACACAAATCGAGGCTGTCTCGAGCTCTCAGTGGATGCCAATTGTCGAGCTACACAATTAAATATATTTTCGGGTAAACTTTCAGTCGATTATTTATCAAATTAAATATTCTAAAAATTAAATCGGTCAATTTGACCGCTTACCGACTTACCCGAAGCTCGATTGCATCACTGAAATTTTTCCCCATTTTTTCTCTTTTTCTTTTTTTCCCTTTTTCTTCCTTTTTTCCCTCTCTTTTTGGCTGAACCGGTCCCGTCCGGTTCAACTCGGTTCGGACTGCCGGTTCAGCTAGGGTCCGGTTCGGCTCAGACCGCCGGTTCAGTCCGGTTCACCCATCATTTTGCCGTTTCGGCGTCGTCCGGCCGGTTCCCGGTTCGATTCCGGTGCCGTTCGGCGCGCCATGGCATGGGCTCCCTAAATCGGGCCTCGGCTGGGGTCGAATCGACGCCATCGCCGACGAAACCAGTTTTCTCTCCCGCGGCCCTCCTCCGTCGATCTGGCGTTTTTCGTCGTTCTCGACGCGCGTGCCGACTGCCGGTGGTTCCCACGAGGCTCGTCAACCTTCGCCGGCCTTCGCCTGGGGTCTCTGGCCGCCGGTGGTGGCCGTCCGGCCTCTCTTCTTCCTCGGCTACCGTTTCGCGTTTTTGCTTCTGTTTTCGTTTTCCAGCTCGCGTTTCGCGAGTTTTCTCTCTTTTTTTTTCAATTATTTTATTTTTTTATTTATTTTTATTTATTTATAATTTATTTTTAATATTATTTTAATCAATAAAATAATATTAAAATACACAAATATCTTTTAAAAATTATATTTTATTCATCTAATCTGTAAATAATTTTCTCAGTCCGATTTTACCTTTTCGGTATATTTTTCGATTATTTTCGGGATTATTTTTCGATACGAAAATCTCGATTTATTCCAATAAATTCATATCTTGATCAATTTAACCCGAAATTTAATTATTTCTTCGTCATTGATCAAGATTTCTCATTTTCATATTTTTAATTAAATTTTCTTGTCCCGATTAATATCGAATTTGGTCTTTTGACCATTTTGCCCTTGCACGTATTCGGGAATGTCATTTAAGTCCTTTTGCATTTTTAAATGCACTCGAAAATATCGGGTCTTACAATCTCCCCCACTTAAAAAATTTGGTCCTCCAAATTAGAACCAAGTCAAATGAGTCCATAAATAACTCCGGGCACATCTATTATATCATATACAGTCATCCTCAAGTGACTTTCTCCGGAGTGAAATACTATCATCAGACTTAACTAGGGAGATCATCTTAACCCTCAACAACACTTTCTCTTTCCATTTTTAATAACCAACTCGATTTCATACATTACTCTTTCATTGAGCTAAACTGTTGGAGTTCATATCCGATCACATATATTGGATCCGGATATTATTTCTTAAGCATCACAAGATAGGACACATTGTGGATGCCTGTTTATTCAAGTGGTAATACCAACCTACAGGTCTTACCTTCCACTTTGTCCAATCTCTTATCCGAATATCGTTACGTCCTTATGCTCTTAGGACAAGTAACTATCAACAGTAATGATTCACCCTTGGTGAATTCCAATGGTTTCTGTCTCTTGTCAGCATAGCTTTTTCTATCTGCTCTGAGGTGTTCTTAATATCTCACAAATCCACTGAACATCCTCAGAGGTTTGTCTTACCAATTCGGGAACAATTCTCTATTTGTCACCCACTTTTCTTATCCAAGTCAGGGAACAACTCCCTACGGCCATACTAAGCCTCATATAATCTCATCCCGATACTCAAGTAACAACTGTCATCACTGGCGAATTTGATTAGTAGCAACTGATCATCCTAGGAGCTCATAAATCAATGGCACACGCTCTCATCACATCCTCCAGAACTTGTACAGTCCTCTCTGACTGACCATCTGTCTGAGGATGGAAGCTGTGCTAACACATAATCGGGTTCCCATAACTTTCAAAAACAATATTCCCAGAAGTGGGAAGTGAAGCGGGAATCCCCATCTGATATCATGCTCCCTGGAACGCTACATATTGTTCCACAATTTTCCATACACATAAAAAAATCCGCCTACACACTCAGAGTATCTGGGGATTTCCATAAACAGAATGTGGGTAGATTTAATCGATCCATTGACTATCACCCAGATAGCCTCATGATTATTCGGGTCCTCTGTAACCCATCACGAAATTCATGGTAACTTGTTCCCATTTCCGTGTCAATATAGGTAGAGACTGCAATGACTCTGCATACATCTATTGCTTTACCTTACTTTGCTGACATAGGAGACACTTCTTCCACAATCTCTGCAACATCACTGTTCATACCTTACCACCAATACCCTTTTCAAGGATTTCGATATCTATTTATTATTTCTCGGATGCACTGTATATCCCGAAGTGTGAGCTTCTGACAATAATACTATATCATCAACTGTGGTCCTAGAGAGCACTTATACTATCTCTGAACCTCTGTGAATCATCATCATACACTGTGAACTCTGTCACTATACCCTTCTGAATCTGACCCACACTATCGACACCATGCCGATCATCACGCTAAGCCTGGCAAATTCGGTCACACAAATCCGGTTCTAACCTCAGGCTAGCTGTCATAAAATCACCGTCATCATCAAGAAGGGATCACATCACTACTGAGGTTCACAACTGCTCTAGCAGCTCTCGCTCCCTGACCATCTTATGTGATACCATCCCGAGGCTCTTTCTGCTCAAGGCATCAACCATTACATTAGCCTTTCCTGGGTGGTACAATGTTCACAATCATAATCCTTAGAAGCTCTAACCCTCTTGGTTATCTCATATTCTACTCTTTCTGTGAAAACAGATACTCGGGGCTTTTACGATCAGTGCATACCCGAAATTTCTTACCATATAAGTGGTGGCGCCATACTTCCAGTGTAATCACTACGGCTGCCAACTCTAAATCATGGGTCAGATAGTTTCTCTCATGATCCTTGAACTATTTGGATCTATAAACGACTATCTTCCCATTTTTCATCAATACACAGCCCAATCCTTATTTGGACGTATCCATACACACTGAAACCTCTTGAGCTGTTAGTTATAGTAAGAATACTTACGGTGGTCAGTTCATTACTCCAATATACCAAAACTCATTGAAGCCATTTTCATACTTATCATACTACTCGTATGAAATCTTTTTCTAAACGAGACATCTCAACTGAGCAGCCCATTTCAAGAAACTCTCAACACCTCGTCTGTAAGACAGTTTCCTGTTGCTACTCATACTCATCCCTGGACTTCGAATACATCATAATATCATCACTAAAGATGACAACCAATTGGTCCAGGTAAGGTTTAAATACCTTAACGTAGTTGAGTTCCACTAAATAATTCAATCACTCTTGTCCTTGACCTATGTACGTAATGTCATTTCGAAATCGTTTATGGTCAAGCTACTAACCCACGTCGTTTCCTTCCTCTTATATTAACGGCTTTTATAAAATTTTAATTTTTAAACTTTCATGATTAATGAATTTCTATATCTTTTTATCATACCAATAAAGGTACCCAAATTTTAATTGCATATATATCCCAATTGTCGATTTCAATTTATAGCTTATGCGTGCGCTTCTAGACGCTGTCAAATCTTCAGGCAGGGAGATATTTTAAAATACCTTTATTATCCCTCAGACTTGACTACATACCGCTTAATCCAATTTACTTTGCATATCAAGGATATTCTTACCTTGCATACGTCTCTTATTCCAATATATCTCCTTTAATAAATCACTTATAACAAACTCTTTCATTATTTGTGAAAACTTACAATCCTTATACCCATATTCAGTTAGTGAAATTCAACTAACTATCATCCTCTTGCCTAAGGGTACAGGCTTCACATCTTTCACTCGCTTATAAGCAATTGAAGGTGGTATAAATAAATGCGTGGCACCAGGATCAATTAAAATAATCATTTCATTTTTTTCACAACCAATGTGGTATCTTCCACCACATCCTATGAAACATCAATAGTGTCCTGGTCCAAGGCATACACTCGCCTTCATCCAACATCTTATTTTCGTGATAACTACCACACATCTTACATTGTTCACACTGCTACTCTGTTATACTGTTTACAATGCTCCGTAGCAGGTTGCGGTCCTCAAATCATAATACCCCTCAATAGTGTTAAAATTAGATATACTGGGGTTTATCAATCAACTTACCCCGTGATTTATCAGCTCTAAGCCTTTACCAAACTACCTTTTTCCCGTTCTGACATTCTTGTCATCCTCTATTCTCTTTTGTCTCAATTTCGGCCCTTACTACCTTTCTCAATCTCAGAGGCGTGCAACTCATGATCTTATTCACACAACTGTTGTCTGCGCACTGCCTCGGCATAGGTAGTGATATCAAACGGGCTAATCGGACTCTAATTGACAATCTGAGCCCTTCCATGAACTTTCAGATATCTCGACTCTCACAGTTCAATGTCCGAGTCATATCTGCCCAGGAATATAATCTGAGTTTCATACTCATTAATTAACCAATTCCTCTGGGTCAGAGTAAATAATATCATCTGTAATTTTCCTTTAAACAATGTCCGGGATATTCTGTCACCGGAATACATTTCGAATTATTTTTCATGTCCAATCTGGATGTCGAAATCTTCAAATGGGTCGAGCGAACTTTCATCAATGTTCCGACTCGCCCTCATATATACCCTGAGCAATTAGCTCGCAAAATATTCTCCACACTCCGCTCCAACCTCGCGAAGCGTATCTCAATACTGTCTGATCTCTCTGTCAGACTCTATCCGATCTCTCTATCGGACTCTGTGGGGCATGATCAACCAGCCTCCACGTCAATCTCATCTCAAGTCTCATGTGGCGACTCAGTACAACTCATGGGCCTACCTCAACGGCCTTGAGCTCGTGTACTCGCCTCTCAACCATAGCGGCTATCAGTCAATGAGTCTATTCTTGCATTTAAAACCAAATTCTTAGCTGCACTTCCATCTCGATATACAAAATTGTATCCAAATAATGCACAGTACAAGGGGATGTAAACTTCCTTAATCACTAACACCGACTCATATCAGGCCAACTCAAGCTCTGATACCTTAACTGTCACGACCCAAATTACCTAAAAATCAGAGTAAATTTTTTTCACTTTTTCATTTATTATTTAATTCTTACCTTTCTCTCGTCGTGACCATCCTACAACACAGTTGGGCTATGATTCGGTGTTAGTCACCTCACACTATTACCAATCCCATTTCCATAATCACATTTATACATCAGAGTTTACCATCTTTGACTTTAATTAAATACATACTCAATGGTATTTATAACTCTACATCCCCGACATCAATATCCGTTTACAGTACTGTGCATCACATATTTAGATACAAAACCATACAAATGTGTATACCTGTCTCTCGATGGGAAGCAGCAAGCAGCGGATATCAAGTATGCAAGTCCTCAGCCGCTCAATAACTATTTCAAGTGCTCTGAAAAGATGGGAAAATAAGGGGGTGAGCAAACCACACGCTCAGTAATGCAATTATGCAAGTAAGTAGATAGCTCCACTATCTACATGCTCATAATGCCATGCCCTTAAATCCATTACTTTTCATTTAAAATTTCACGCACAAAGTCATGCATATTCAATGCCATAGTTTATCCAAAACTATTTGTGCATATATAAATCAGGTAACTCATGCATTCAAAGCATTTTATGTGACATCATTAAATCATATTAAGCATGAATTTAATCAAGATCATGCAATCTTTCATGCCATGTAAGACAAAACATGGATTTCAAATGAAAGCATGGAAAAACACATCATGCCACTGCATTTAAATTAATTCATTTAAAACGCAGTATAAAATAACCCCTCTGGGTCAATCATCTCAAAAATCATAAAACAATTTGTTATATTTCATTATAAAACTTGAGTTATAAAACCACCCTTCTTTCAGGGTCACATATCATAAAATCATCTGAAATCATCAAATCATCAAATCGGGGGCCTGACCCCTCCTTCGGGTCTACCCTGGTCTAACAGACCACAAGTTATATCATGTGAGACAATCAGGTAATTAACAGTAACATCGAGGACTATGGCCATATCCTAGTGATCCCTGGCAACACGGTACCTAGTGTGCGGGGTATCACACCTGAAACGGGAGGTGGGTCGTCCTACCCGCCAGAACAGCATAACACCAGGATTGCGAGGGCAAGGCTTGCTGCCTCGTGACTAATGCCACTCCACTCCAACAATCCCCACGGTACAGCGTACTCCGCGTGACATACACGGTACAAAGTACTCCGTGAACCCAAGCTCAGTCAGGGGTGCCTGTTATAGGTCTTATCCACCCATATCATCTCTGTCTCAGAATGCACGTGTGAGCATATCATCTCACTGTGACACACAGTCTACAGGAGGCTCCAACACGGCTATATGCATGTAATATAAATCCCTGTGCGAGCGAAGCTCAAGCACGGCTCCATGCATATTCATGATATCTGAAAACCTCGTGCGAGCGAAGCTCTAGCACGGTTTCATAGAAATCAGTAAAATCTGCGTACGAGCAGCGCTCCAGTACGACTTAAACTGATTATAATTTCAATTAAAATCCACGTACGAGCAACGCTCTAGTACGGATATGTATAAAAACTCACTGAAAACCTCGTACGAGAAAAACTCCAGTACGATACTCAAATGAATTATGAAAACTACGTAAAACTTTGTGCGAGCAATGCTCCAGCACAAATGAATGCTCAAGTAAATCAAATCTCGTGCGAGTTACACTCCAGCACGGCTTTATGCATAATTAAATCAAATCTCGTGCGAGATTCACTCCAGCACGGCTTTATGCAATATCAAATCAAAACAGGATGCGAGCTAAGCTCCAGCATCTCTCATGCATGTCAAATCATTAAAACTAGTGCGAGCAATCGCTCCAGCACTATTTTATGCATACCACGTTAAAACAAATCAAAACATGTCAAAACAGAGTGCGAGCTAGGCTCCAGCAGCTCTCATTTCACAATAATAAAAATCAGTGCGAGCACCATGCTCTAGCACATTTCATGCATATGATGTCACACAAGTCGGTGCGAGCAACTGCTCAAGCACATTTATGCACATTCACAGACGTAGATATAGTGCGAACTACGTGTCGGCACCATCTGTTTCCATATAAACTTGATAGTTGGCCGTTTTCCAAAGAAATTTCCATTTAATTATTAATAACACCTACGTAGTGTTTTTTGTGAAATTAAACAATTTCTGGCCAATCTATCGCTTTGCTTTGATTAAAACCAATAAAATTCCTTAATCATCAAAAATCCTTAAATCATGCATTTCATGCATGTCATGCTTTCACCATCCTTAGGTGAACTTCCCTCAATAGGGGTAAAATAGACATTTCACCTATTTTGATCCTTAAAATCATTCAAACCATTTTTAGGATCATTTTACAATATCCATGTATACATACATATCCAATGTACAGAAAAGCTATTAAAATATGCGTAGCTACCTCTAGCTACTCACATAATTCCCTTACCTCATTTATCTGTACAGTCTGACCTTTACATCGATGTCTCGTCACGCAGTTCGATTTGCTCCGAATCCAAATCAAATCTCCGGCACTGCGGATAAATGTTCATCAGGTCAAATACAATACAATTAATTGTATTTCTTAATTTTCTGGGCTTAATTTAAATCATTGGGCCCGTTTACCCATATTGGGCCCGTTTGCACCATAATGGGCCTTAATCGGCCTTAAGCCCGTTTACCACACTTTATCGAGGCCTATTGGGCTCATTAGGCCCATCAGTAATTTATTTAGCCTCGTTCTAGACTCTCAGACAGCTTATGAATTATTTACGACAATTTATCCAATTTTTTCAGAATTTAATTCATTTATGCGAAAATTAAATCCGTAATTCATCAACACGCATAACGATGCAAAATTGTCGTAAATATGGGTTACTTACCCGTGATTCCATGATCGTACACAAATCGAGGCTGTCTCGAGCTCTCAGTGGATGCCAATTGTCGAGCTACACAATTAAATATATTTTCGGGTAAACTTTCAGTCGATTATTTATCAAATTAAATATTCTAAAAATTAAATCGGTCAATTTGACCGCTTACCAACTTACCCGAAGCTCGATTGCATCACTGAAATTTTTCCCCATTTTTTCTCTTTTTCTTTTTTTCCCTTTTTCTTCCTTTTTTCCCTCTCTTTTTGGCTGAACCGGTCCGGTCCGGTTCAACCCGGTTCGGACTGCCGGTTCAGCTCGGGTCCGGTTCGGCTCAGACCGCCGGTTCAGTTCGGTTCACCCATCATTTTGCCGTTTCGACGTCGTCCGGCCGGTTCCCGGTGCGATTCCGGTGCCGTTCGGCGCGCCATGGCATGGGCTCCCTAAATCGGGCCTCGGCTGAGGTCGAATCTACCCCATCGCCGGCGAAACCAGTTTTCTCTCCCGCGGCCCTCCTCCGTCGATCTGGCATTTTTCGCCGTTCTCGGCGCGCGTGCCGGCTGCCGGTGGTTCCCACGAGGCTCGTCAACCTTCGCCTGGGGTCTCTGGCCGCCGGTGGTGGCCGTCCGGCCTCTCTTCTTCCTCGGCTACCGTTTCGCGTTTTTGCTTCTATTTTCCTTTTCCAGCTCGCGTTTCGCGAGTTTTCTCTCTTTTTTTTTTCAATTATTTTATTTTTTTATTTATTTTTATTTATTTATAATTTATTTTTAATATTATTTTAATCAATAAAATAATATTAAAATACACAAATATCTTTTAAAAATTATATTTTATTCATCTAATCTGTAAATAATTTTCTCAGTCCGATTTTACCTTTCCGGTATATTTTTCGATTATTTTCGGGATTATTTTTCGATACGAAAATCTCGGTTTATTCCAATAAATTCATATCTTGATCAATTTAACCCGGAATTTAATTATTTCTTCGTCATTGATCAAGATTTCTCATTTTCATATTTTTAATTAAATTTTCTTGTCCCGATTAATACCGAATTTTGGTCTTTTGACCATTTTGCCCTTGCAAGTATTCGGGAATGTCATTTAAGTCCTTTTGCATTTTTAAATGCACTCGAAAATATCAGGTCTTACACGGTGGATGCCAATTGTCGAGCTACATAATTAAATATATTTTCGAGTAAACTTTCAGTCGATTATTTATCAAATTAAATATTCCAAAAATTAAATCGGTCAATTCGACCGCTTACCGACTTACCCGTAGCTCGATTGCATCACTGAAATTTTCCACAATTTTTCCTCTTTTTCTTTTTCCCTTTTTCTTCCTTTTTCCCTTCTCTTTTTGGCTGAACCGGTTCGGTCCGGTTCAGTTCAACCCGGTTCAGTCCGCCGGTTCAGCTCTGTCCGGTTCGGTCTGTTCAGTCCGGTTCGGTCGGTTCAGTCACCATTTGGTCATTCCAGCACCAATCGGTGCGCCACGGCCTGGGCTTCCAAAATCGGCCCTTGACTGGAGTCAAAACGGTGCCATCATCGGCGAATCGAGTTTCTCTCCCGCGGCTTCTCCTCCCTGTTTCTGGCATTTTTCGGTGACATCGGGGCGCGACCTGGCCGCTGGTGGTTCACCTGGTGTGGGGCTACCTTCACCGGTCCTCGCCGGCGCCTTAGCCCCGCTGGTGGTGGCTCTTCTTCCTCGGTCGGCATTCGCTGGCTTGGTTTCGCGTTTTCTCCTCTGTTTCATTTCAGATTTGTTTTTTGTTTTTTTTACATTTTATTTATTTATTTATAATTTATTTTTAATATTATTTTATTCAATAAAATAATATTAAAATCCACAAATATCTAAAAATTATATTTTATTCATTTAATCCATAAATAAATTTATCAGTCCGATTTTACCTTTTCGGTAAAATTTTCGATTATTTTCGGGATTATTTTTCGATACGAAAATTTTGGTTTATTCCAATAAATTCATATCTTGATCAATTTAATCCGAAATTTAATTATTTCTTCGTTATTGATCAAGATTTCTCAAGCCATTATTTTTAATTAAATTTTCTTGTCCCGATTAATACCGAATTTTGATCTTTTGACTGTTTTGCCCTTGCACATTTTCGAGAATACTATTTCCATCCTTTTGCATTTTTAAATGCTCTCAAAAATATCGGGTCTTACAATTACTCCTCATCATCATCTTCAACTTCACCATCACCGAATGCCACCTCCAAGCTCCCTCTCTCCCTTCTGATAGGCCCTAAACGTCTAACCGCAAGTGCACGGGTTATACAAGTAATAATAGGATTTGAGTCCCGAGTTATCATCCTACAGAGAAGTTGATCAGCCTAATTAACTACCGATTAATCTCACCCTAAGTATATCCTAACAAATTATGAAGTTTAATCTGGGTGGCCTACTAAGTCTGAAAATTAAAAGTACTGAAAAACAATAAACATTAAAAAATAAAGAAAATAAAACCGAGCTAAAAGTTACTTACAGAGCTCCAAGAAATTAAAAGCAAATAACCTGCAAAAGATAACTAAAATAGTTAAAAATTAATTAACGCAATTAAAAATGCAAATATGAAAATAATAAATAAAATTAAACTAAAATTTAAACAAACTTAAAATAAAAATGCATGTAATTAAACTAATAAAAATTGCAAATTAAACTAACCTCAAATCTAATAAAAATAAAAACTAAATTAAAAATGCATGAAGCACATTTAATCTAAATTAACTCTAAATGCAACTAATAAAATACTAAACTAAAATAAAGTCCTTAAATATATAATATAAAATTAACTACTAACTAAAAAATTAAAACTAAAAATTAAATTGACAACTAACACATTAGATTTAACCTATCATTATCAATTAATAATTATCCTAAACTAACAACTAATGATCATAATCAAAAAATAATAAAAATGCAATAAACATTAAGCTAAACAAAAGGGAGGTGGCCAAACAAGGCCTTAAACAAATTTGGAAATTAAGTGGTCCCGAGCATGTGTTGGTACTGTTCATTGTCTTTCCAAATTCATGTTTATTTTCAGGCATTCACGGTTTCAGCTACAGGCATTGTACGTTTCTGCATGTTCATCTAGTGCAAACCACACCCTGCTAGCTCTCGTTCATGGCTTCTGCTCCAAGTACAGCTACTGCACCTGCCGTGCCTCAGCAGGTGGTAGTATACCTGCATTCGGCGTGACCAACGGCACTAATGCCAACGTATTACCAGCCTGGTACCTACTGTCACACCCCACTTATGGAAACCCTTCTATCCATACATTCTCTACTACGGTTGGGCTGTGAGAAGATGCAATTACTAAAATTCATTCATTTACAGCGGAATATTTAAAGCTTTAATTTACATTCCCAGGTGTGTGTGTATATATACAAAATTAATTGTATAAATACCATGTACTTACATATCATCCCCATAATACTGTTTACAATTCCAAGATATAACTGTGCGATACGATAAATTAAATACAAAATACTCTTGTATACAAATCTTATACCTTTATGGAATTGTGGGAGCTGTTCAACACAAAAGACCTAGAGACCACCGCTCTCTTACTTCTCAGTACCTGGAGGGGGAAAATAGTGGGATGAGCAAACCACGGCTCAGTAAGAAAATGTATGCTAGCAGGTAGATATCGTACTACCTACATAGCCCATGCATGCATAAACCAAAACCATGTTTTCGTTGTAAATGGAAATATCATACGAAAAATGCATTTCAACATATATTTCTCAATAGCATTTTTGTGTAAATCAAATATCAAGCTTCCTTTTAAAACATGCTAATAAATAGTGCCCTCACGGCACGAATGGGAAATTAGAGATTTATCAAAACACAAAATCTCTTTCTTTTCTTAATTCACTTTTTTTGCAAATCTCTTTCTTTTTTGAGATTATCTCTGTTTCTCGAATCTCTGAGACAGGCATAGAATTTTCGGTAATCAAATATCCACGACATATGGCCATAGTCAGTGATCCCAGGCCTCACTGATCAGGTGTGCACAGGGCATCACTTCGCCTGAAGGGGAATGGGTCAGTCCTGCCCTCCGGCTCATCTCAATCCACCTCATCTCCTCGTATACTCACGGTGAAGATACGTCGTGTGTCATCTACGCACTACTCGTACTCACGTGCACCCAGCACGGTACATAGTATACCAACGGATAACTACACTGTTCTACGTACGACCGTGGACCCAAGTCCATACTCCAACTTCGATGGACTTTTCATCCTAAACCATGTCTCATATACCAGGCGAGCAAGCAGCGTGACACACAGTCAACGCAAAGCTCCAGCGCGGTACGATCAATCGTTAAGGCCCAGCCCATTCAAATGGCTGTCAGCTGGTATCCCCTTGGGTCCCAGACCCCCAGGTTTACCTCAACTCAATAAAACAGGTGCGAGCAAAGTTCCCGCACTTTCTCAAAACCCTCGCGCGAGTTAAAACTCCTGCACGATACATCAAGGCATTAAAACGGGTGTGAGCTAGCGCTTCAACACCAAATCTCATCTCAAAACTGATAGATGGATATTTTCTCTTTTTAAAACTCAAAACATGTTTATTCATACAGCATGCCTCTTCATACTAAAACATGTAAAATTAGCCAACCTATGATCAACATTTCTCAATCATCAAGATCAATGTAAATTAGAGAAAAACATTGAAAACATGCATATCATGCTATTTCCTTACCCTATCCCATTTCTCAATACATATATACATCATAGTACTTTTCATGCTTCCATATCATTTCATAGAATTATAATATCGTACTAGTTCTAGCAATATATCTACGAAATTGCTGTAAAATACGCACGAACATCTCTATAGCTAACACACACTCCCTTACCTCGCTTTACTTGTGTGCAACTATCCGCCTTTATGCTTCTCGCGTTCTTCTCTCGACTTGCTCCGGCGTATCATCCGAAACTGAAATTCATCCATCAAACACTCGAGTTAACGTTTCTAACTCTTGTTCAACTAAGCATTTATCCAATGCCTTAAATATACATTTTACCCCTTGTGGTAAATCTCACAATTTTATCCCAATATCTACATGCCCAAACCATGCCCACAACATAATCATCCTCTCAAGATATCTCATTCATCATTAACACTTCTACATTCCACTTTCTCACACTAGACCATTTCTAAGTTATATTCATTTCATGCCATCCTAGGTAGTTCTACCCACAAGGTGCACACCCAATTAACTTCACAATCATTAACTAAACCAATGTACTTGGATTTGTGCACTAGAACTTACCTCATTGGATTTCCTCTTTGCTCCAATTAGGAATGCCCTTTATTCCTTCAATCCGTCAAATGGGAAAATGCCTCTAGACTATGTTGTTCTTCCCTTTGGCGTGAACAACTTTGTCTCTAATAGTTCTTCCTCAAATCTTACTGAAAATGGCTAGATTTAGGAGTGAGAAAGCTAGTTTTCTTTGAGTTGAAGTGAAAGGAAATGGTTATCCCGAAAATCTGCAGATCCAACTGCTCCTATTTATAGTTTTAACTTGATGAGATCGATCTTCCTTGGGTGGAGATCGATCTGGTCCTCTAAAATTCCCTCTTTTCTAAGACATTTTAAAGGCATGAGATCGATCTGTCGAGACTGGAGATCGATCTGCTGTGGAACAGAAGCTTAAGGAGATCGATCTGGTCTTAGGGGAGATCGATCTGCTTCTAACCCGAGAGTTAAGGAGATCGATCTGATCCCTTTGGAGATCGATCTGTTTCCTTCCATTACTCACATAAGAGCATTCTGGCTCTCCCAGATCGATCTCTCATCCTATGAGATCGATCTGGCCTCCATATTTCCAGATTTTCTGCAGTTTTTCTGCAACAACTCCCTTCAAAACTTCCTCAATTTACCTCCATAGTCTTTTCCTCATTCATCGCTCCTTGAGACTTGAAAATGTCATCCAATCACACTTAGTATATATTAAAACTTGTGGGAAATCTTTGTACAACCAAATTTTCACGATATTTCCCGAATGGAAGTATACAACTTATAAAAATCTTTCCTTCCATTTTACTACACTACTCATATACCATTTCAATCACATTCTTCTCGTGTTTAAGTTCATTTCTTCCTACTCATTCATAATGCAACTTGTACGTATAATCACGATTCTTATTACAAGTGCGTACATAGTCTTATGAACTTACACTGCATATACTTCACATTACAAATGTATCATTATACTTATGATTTTATTTACATTCCCATGCTCCTATATACAGCTATACATATACGGGGTCTCACATTCTCCCCCACTTAGAAAATTTGGTCCTCCAAATTTGAACCAACTTAATCTGTGAATAACTCGGGATACTTTTCTCGCATCAAACTTTCCAGTTCCCATGTGGCCTCTTCCACAGTGTGATGTTGCCACAAATCCTTAACCAATGAAATCGTCTTGTTCAGCAACACCTTCTCTTTTCTGTCCAACACCCTGATCGGTCTCTCGACATACGACATGTCCTCCTTGAGCTCCAACGGCTCATAGCTAATTACATGTGTCGGATCCGGGTAGTACTTCCGAAGCATAGAAACGTGGAAGACATTGTGGACCTCTGCTAGCTCAGGTGGCAAGGCTAGCCTATATGCTCCATCTCCCACTCTATCCAAAATCTCGAAGGGACCAATGTAACGAGAACTTAATTTTCCTTTCTTCCCAAACCTCGTTATTCCCGTAGAAGGAGATACTTTTAAAAATACAGACTCGCCAACATCAAACTCAAGTGGTCTCCGTCTCCTATCAGCGTAGCTCTTTTGTCGACTTTGAGCTGTTCGCAGCCTATCGCATATTATCTGAACATCCTCGAAGGCTTGCTTAACCAAATGGGGAGCGAGCAACTGTCTGTCACCAACTTCTTCCTAACCAATGGGCGATCGGCATCTACGACCGTATAGTGCCTCATAAGGGGCCATACCAATACTTGAGTGATAACTGTTATTGTAGGCAAACTCAATCAATGGTAAGTGATCGTCCTATGAGCCTCTAAAATCCAGCACACACGCTCTCAACATATCCTCCAGGGTCTGTATAGTCCTCTCTGACTGACCATCTGTTTGAGGATGAAAAGTGGTGCTCTCAATTGGGTCCCCATCGCTTCCTGAAAATGTCCCCAAATGTGGGAAGTGAAGCGGGCATCCCGATCAGAAACAACACTCACTGGGACTCCATGCAATCTCACTATTTCCCGCACATACAGGTTCGCCAGTGCACTCAATGTATCTGTAGATCTCATGGCTAAGAAATGTGCCGATTTCGTTAACCGATCTACTATCACCCATATCGCATCATGGTTCTTACGGGTTCTCGGTAACCCCATCACAAAATCCATGGTGACATGCTCCCACTTCCATGTTGGTATCCGTAGAGGTTGTAATAATCCTCCTGGTTTCTGATGTTCGACTTTTACTTACTGACAAATGAGACATCTAGCGACATACTCAGCTATGTCTCTCTTCATCCCAGACCACCAATATGCCTTTCGAAGATTTTGATACATCTTACTACTCTCCGGTTGTATCGTATATCTCGACGAGTGAGCCTCTGATAAGATCAGCTTCCTCAGCTCTAAATCCTTAGGAACACATATTCTATCTCCAAACCTTAGTATTCCATCTGAACTCAATATAAAATCGGCACCCTTCCCTTTCCGGATTTGGCTAATCATGTCAATACACCATTGATCAATTTGCTGAGCTTGTCGGATTTTCTCAATCAACTCCGGTTCTAATCTCAAGCTAGCAATAATCCCATAGTTGTCAATCTCAGATAGGGTCATATCCAGACTAAGGTTTGTGAATTGTTCCAACAACTCATGCTCTCTAACCATTATATGTGCTACCAACCCGAGACTCTTTCGACTCAATGCATCGGTAACCACAGTTGCATTTCCCTGGTGGTATAAGATCTCACAATCATAGTCCTTGAGGAGTTCCAGCCACCTCCTCTGTCTCATGTTTAACTCCTTCTGTGAGAATAGATATTTCAGACTCTTATGATCCGTAAAGATCTGAAATCTCTCACCATATAAGTAGTGGCATCATATCTTCAACGCAAACACTACGGCCTCTAACTCCAAATCGTGAGTGGGGTAGTTCCTCTCATGATCTTTCAGTTGTCTAGACCCATAAGCTACTACCCTTCCATCTTGCATCAAAACACAGCCTAGTCCTTGATGCGAAGCATCTGTATACACCGAGTAATTCCCTGAACTGTTAGGGATGATAAGAACTGGCGCGGTGGTTAATCTGCGCTTAAGTTCCTGAAAACTTCTTTCACAAGCTTCATCCCATGAAAACTCCACACTCTTCCTCGTAAGACGTGTCAATGGAGCAGCTAATCTAGAGAAACCCTCTACAAATCTCTAATAGTAACCAGCCAAACCCAGAAAACTTCTGATCTTTGTGACTGTCCTAGGTTGTTCCCACTGAACAACGGCCTCAATCTTGGACGGATCTACTGACATCCCATCCTTCGATATAACATGGCCTAGAAAAGAAATATGTTCTAGCCAAAAGTCACATTTGTTAAGTTTGGCATATAACCTTCTCTCTCGGAGGGTCTGCAAAATAATCCTTAAGTGCTGCTCATGCTCTTCTCTGGACCTTGAATACACCAATATATCATCAATGAACACAATTACGAATTGGTCCAGGTATAGCTTAAATACTTCATTCATTAGAGCCATAAAAGCTGTCGGCGCATTGGTCAACCCAAAAGGCATCACCAAGAATTCGTAATGGCCATAGCGGGTACGAAATGCTATCTTGGGCACATCCTCTTTTCGAATCTTCAATTGATGATACCCAGACCACAAATCTATCTTGGAAAAGATCTGTGCTCCCTGAAGCTGATCCAATAAATCGTCAATGCGTGGCAAGGGGTACGTATTCTTGATGGTAGCCTTGTTCAACATCCGATAATCGATGCACAACCTGAGGCTCCCATCTCTCTTCTTCACAAATAATACCGGGGCTCCCCATGGTGAGACACTCGGTCTTATGAACCCCTTCTCTAACAACTCTTGCAGCTGTTTCCTTAATTCCTCTAACTCAACTGGAGCCATCCTATATGGTGACTTGGATATTGGTTCGGTTCCAGGCGTCAAGTCTATACCGAATTCCGTTTCTCTATCAGGTGGCAATCCTGGTAGATCGTCTGGAAAGACATCAGGGAATTCTCTGACCACTGGGATGTCCTCCATATCCAGATGTACTTTGTTCAAATCCACCACATAAGCAACAAAACCTTCAAAACAACACTCCAGTCATTTATACCAAAGTACTTTACTTAACACAAAATTTAAGATTTCATTTCCTCTCTTAAAATCTTACAACACATTCTTCAGGTAGAGAAAACTTAATGGACTTAGAACGACAGTCTATGACAGCATGATTGGTGGCTAACCAATCCATTCCCAAAATTACATCAATGTCATACATATTCAACAAAATCAAGTTGGCTGTCATGCACTTATCTCCTACCCTCACTTTACAATCTTTATACACTTGCTCAACTAATTGGCTAACTCTCATCGGAGTACTTATTAGTAAAGTCCTACTCAAGTATGTGGGTTCTACAAAACCTTTTAACTTAGATGCACATGCAGGTGATATGAAGGAATGCGTAACACCAGAATCAAACAAAGCTATAACCTCCAGATTGAAAATCAAGATTGTACCTTTTATCACTTCAGAAGAGGTATCAACCGATGCCTGGTCTATCGCATACACCCTGCCTTGACCCACAACTTGTTTTCCTTTTTCTTCAACCGAGGCTTTCTTTCTTGCAGGAGGTGCAACTGTAGGAACCCTCTCTGGCTCTTTACCCCTCTGTGGAATTACCTCAACTATCTCCAGGCACTCTCTGGCATAATGTCCAAATTTACCACACCTGAAGCATCGGGTACCCTGAAGATGACATGGCCTACCACCATGGTATCGACCGCATAGTCTACACTGATCTGTAGTCGATCGGGGTCCACCAATCACTATACCCCTGGCTGGTGTTTGAGTCGGAGGCATAAAAGGTCTAGCAACCTTTTTCTGGAACTCATCTATCTCTCTCCGACGCTTACTCATGAATTTTTGACCAAATTTGGCACTCTTGCCATCTCCCAGCTTCCTCGGACCCTTGTCTTTACCCCAACTAAACTCAGAAGTCTGCAAGTCATAATCTTGCTCACATAACTGGGCCTGTCGCACAGCCTCTCTATATGTAGCGACATCAAATGGGGCCAACTTCGCTCGGATTGAAGGCCTCAGTCCATCTACAAATCTACGGACTCTGATAGCTTCACTCCTGATCGAGTCCGGATCATATCTACCCAATGAAGTGAATCGTGACTCGTACTCATCAACTGTTCGATTCCCTTGAGTCAGATTCAGAAATTCCATCTGTAGCCTACGTCGAGCAGTATCTGGGATGTATTGCTCTCTGAAAACACCCAAGAACATATCCCAAGTGATAGTCATACCTTGAGCTCTCAACATCGGCCTGGTAGACTTCCACCAGTGCTCTGCTTCGCCTCTTAATACAAAGGCCGCAAGCGCTACTCTGTCCGTAGCTGAACATCTACAGAAGTCGAATAACTTCTCCATCTGACTGATCCAGTCCTCAGCCACTGTCGGATCCTTTACCCCGCTAAACGAAGGAGGCTTAAAGTCCATAAAATGCCTCAATCTCTCCATATCACAGTCATATCCATACCCCAAATCATCATCTTACTGCTGTGGGGCAACTGGAGGAGGTACGGGTCGAATATGAGGTTCCCATGGCCTAACCGGTTCAGCTTGCGCAGGTGCAACATTCCCAGGTTCAGGTGCAGCTGCTGGGGGATTCGGTGCAGCCTGTCCCGCTATACCAGGTGTACCCTCAAACCTAGCCATGATCTGACCCATCATGGTCATCATTGTGCGCATGTCTCCCTCCAATCGAGTTATTCGAGGATCAGAAGCCTCTATCTATTCCTGGGGCTCATGACTAGAGGATGATCTACTGTGCCTCTCAGTCCTGTCATTTCGCCCTAGAGCTCTCGAGCTCTCTCCCCTCTTGCGGTGTCTCTCAGGCATAACTCACTAGCCCGATAACTTTCCTGCGTCGTAACAAACATTTAATTCACTACCAGCTCCGTACACACATTTGTATCTAAATATCTCACAGTAACTTGGGGATGTATGTTTTCTTAGTCCTAAACATCAACTCACATCAGACCAACCATGCTCTGATACCAAACCTGTCACACCCCACTTATGGAAACCCTTCTATCCATACATTCTCTACTACGGTTGGGCTGTGAGAAGATGCAATTACTAAAATTCATTCATTTACAGCGGAATATTTAAAGCTTTAATTTACACTCCCAGGTGTGTGTGTAAATATACAAAATTAATTGTATAAATACCATGTACTTACATATCATCCCCATAATACTGTTTACAATTCCAAGATATAACTGTGCGATACGATAAATTATATACAAAACACTCTTGTATACAAATCTTATACCTTTATGGAATTGTGGGAGCTGTTCAACACAAAAGACCTAGAGACCACCGCTCTCTTACTTCTCAGTACCTGGAGGGGGAAAATAGTGGGATGAGCAAACCACAGCTCAGTAAGGAAATGTATGCTAGCAGGTAGATATCATACTACCTACATAGCCCATGCATGCATAAACCAAAACCATGTTTTCGTTGTAAATGAAAATATCATACGAAAAATGCATTTAAACATATATTTCTCAATAGCATTTTCGTGTAAATCAAATATCAAGCTTCCATTTAAAACATCCTCATAAATAGTGCCCTCACGGCACGAATGGGAAATTAGAGATTTATCAAAACACAAAATCTCTTTCTTTTCTTAATTCACTTTTTCTGCAAATCTCTTTCTTTTCTGAGATTATCTCTGTTTCTCGAATCTCTGAGACAGGCATGAAATTTTCGGCAATCAAATATCTACGACATATGGCCATAGTCAGTGATCCCAGGCCTCACGATCAGGTGTGCACAGGGCATCACTTCGCCTGAAGGGGAATGGGTCAGTCCTGCCCTCCGGCTCATCTCAATCCACCTCATCTCCTCGTATACTCACGGTGAAGATACGTCGTGTGTCATCTACGCGATACTCGTACTCACGTGCACCCAGCACGGTACATACTATACCAACGGATAACTACACTGTTCTACGTACGACCGTGGACCCAAGTCCATACTCCAACTCCGATGGACTTTTCATCCTAAACCATGTCTCATATACCAGGTGAGCAAGCAGCGTGACACACAGTCAACGCAAAGCTCCAGTGCGGTACGATCTATCGTTAAGGCCCAGCCCATTCAAATGGTCGTCGACTGGTATCCCCTTGGGTCCCAGACCCCCAGGTTTACCTCAACTCAACAAAACAGGTGCGAGCAAAGTTCCCGCACTTTCTCAAAACCCTCGCGCGAGTTAAAACTCCCGCACGGTACATCAAGGCATTAAAACGGGTGTGAGCTAGCGCTTCAACACCAAATCTCATCTCAAAACTGATAGATGGCTATTTTCTCTTTATAAAACTCAAAACATGTTTATTCATACAGCATGCCTCTTCATGCTAAAACATGTAAAATTAGCCAACCTATCATCAACATTTCTCAATCATCAAGATCAATGTAAATTAGAGAAAAACATTGAAAACATGCATATCATGCTATTTCCTTACCCTATCCCATTTCTCAATACATATATACATCATAGTACTTTTCATGCTTCCATATCATTTCATAGAATTATAATATCATACTAGTTCTAGCAATATATCTACAAAATTGCTGTAAAATACGCACGAACATCTCTATAGCTAACACACAGTCCCTACCTCGCTTTACTTGTGTGCAACTATCCGCCTTTATGCTTCTCACGTTCTCCTCTCGACTTGCTCCGGCGTATCATCCGAAACTGAAATTCATCCATCAAACACTCGAGTTAACGTTTCTAACACTTGTTCAACTAAGCATTTATCCATTGCCTTAAATATACATTTTACCCCTTGTGGTAATCTCACAATTATCTACATGCCCAAACCATGCCCACAACATAATCATCTTCTCAAGATATCTCATTCATCATTAACACTTCTACATTCCACTTTCTCACACTAGACCATTTCTAAGTTATATTCATTTCATGCCATCCTAGGTAGTTCTACCCACAAGGTGCACACCCAATTAACTTCACAATCATTAACTAAACCAATGTACTTGGATTTGTGCACTAGAACTTACCTCATTGGATTTCCTCTTTGCACCAATTAGGAATGCCCTTTATTCCTTCAATCCGTCAAATGGGGAAATGCCTCTAGACTATGTTGTTCTTCCCTTTGGCGTGAACAACTTTGTCTCTAATAGTTCTTCCTCAAATCTTACTGAAAATGGCTAGATTTAGGAGTGAAAAAGCTAGTTTTCTTTGAGTTGAAGTGAAAGGAAATGGTTATCCCGAAAATCTGCAAATCCAACTGCTCCTATTTATAGTTTTGACTTGATGAGATCAATCTTCCTTGGGTGGAGATCGATCTGGTCCTCTAAAATTCCCTCTTTTCTAAGACATTTTAAAGGCAGGAGATCGATCTGTCGAGACTGGAGATCGATCTGCTGTCGAACAGAAGCTTAAGGAGATCGATCTGGTCTTAGGAGAGATCGATCTGCTTCCAACCCGAGAGTTAAGGAGATCGATCTGATCCCTTTGGAGATCGATCTGTTTCCTTCCATTACTCACATAAGAGCATTCTGGCTCTCCCAGATCGATCTCTCATCCTATGAGATCGATCTGGCCTCCATATTTCCAGATTTTCTGCAGTTTTTCTGCAACAACTCCCTTCAAAACTTCCTCAATTTACCTCCATAGTCTTTTCCTCATTCATCGCTCCTTGAGACTTGAAAATGTCATCCAATCACACTTAGTATATATTAAAACTTGTGGGAAATCTTTGTACAACCAAATTTTCACGATATTTCCCGAATGGAAGTATACAACTTATAAAAATCTTTCCTTCCATTTTACTACACTACTCATATACCATTTCAATCACATTCTTCTCGTGTTTAAGTTCATTTCTTCCTACTCATTCATAATGCAACTTGTACGTATAATCACGATTCTTATTACAAGTGCGTACATAGTCTTATGAACTTACACTGCATATACTTCACATTACAAATGTATCATTATACTTATGATTTTATTTACATTCCCATGCTCCTATATACAGCTATACATATACGGGGTCTCACACCTGCTATGTTGATCTCCTTCATGCTCTGCAAGATCGACTTAGATGATAACTTACTGTTGTAAATGCTTCCTCATTATCTTTGCCCATTCCTGGTACCTAGAGCTTCCTTAAGGAATTTTCAATCAATACAACAACTAAACTGTGATGAGCAGTGGTAAGATACAAAAACAGAGCTAAACAGAGGCTGAAAATGAAGTTAAACTTGTTGCCTCTAATGAAACCTTGCCCCTCTTGAAACTCTACACCGAGCAGTCTACCATGTCTTTGTCACTAACCTACAGCAAGTAACAAACAACAATAAAGCAGGAAATAAAATGCAGTAAATGAAATAGATTCAAGAAACGTTAGGAAGTGCAGTAAAAATGGAAGTTATACTATTAAGAACCGAGACACGAAAATCATGCTAATAAGAATGAAGTAAAGAAAAGAAAGAACAAGAAAGCACGGCCAAACAGAAGATTGAAACCGAGAGGGAATAAATATAAAACAAACTAAACAACAATGGAAGTTACACTCTCAGACCCGTAGCTCATTAACATGAAAACTCATCATCATCGGCTTACTCTATTCCAGCTCTTTAATGGCATGGTTCCACATTACTTAAATGTGAAATATTGCCTAGCATTTGCCCACATTAAAGCACTAAAACCAAATAGCATAGATGAAGGAAGAAGTAAGGAACCGAATGCACAAAGAAAACAACCCGAGAGCAACTAAAGATGTTGGTTTTTCAAATAAAACAAAGAAAACATAAGCAATGATTCTAGGAAAAATCGAGACATACACTAGGAAAATAAGCTATGTAAATAAAATTGACAAAATAAAGAACTGATGGTTACCAAACCGAGAGCATGAAATGAAAGTGATTTTCCATTGAAATAAAATTTATCAAAGACTAATGAAGAACATCAACAATGAAATGAATAGTAAAACATTAAGAAAATGACTAACGGGAAAAGAAAAACTTAAGAACAAATAAAACCTAAATATACCCTAAAACTATTCTACCCTAGCTTACATGCTTTTTCAATTGCCATCTTTTTCTATTTATATACACACTTAGGGGTACAATGGTAATTTTTCCATCCTAGATGAGTTGGCATTATTTGGCCACTTGTCTTCACACCATTGGCTCCTTGAAAAGATATTTCCATGTCATCTGTCTTCTTGTCCAATTGGATGTGCTAGGTGGCATGGCTCGTGTTGTCCGCGTGGTCCAATCTCAATTTTAGCCCAATTCCAATCCATTTTCTACCAAAATTGTCAAAATTCATTCGGATTTAATTTATCTGCAAACATGATAATTTTAATTAAATAAAGTGGATAATTAACAAAATAAATTGGGGATTTAAATAATTAATTAAGAAATTAAGCACAAATAATTTCATCAAAAGTAGAATTATCACACCCCCAAACTTGAGTTTTTGCTTGTCCTCAAGCAAAACAAAACAAATGTACGAATGACAAGTACAAAACATAATAATTTTCCCAATATTATCCTCAAAGATAAAGTATAGACTATGATCTAAAAGAATCTCAATTACAAGTCCAACACTTAGAATCATTCAATCATAAGTCATAACCCAAATTGGACTCCTCGTGTGTGCGTGAAAATGTGAGTCACTTCACAGTACATTATCCGGATCAAATTATGCAAACATGGTGAATGCAATGTCAGAGACATGTGATCATTCCCATAAGTTTGCTTTTCACTTCTCTCTCCACTAATGTAGTCACACTCAATCAAAGATCAATAGGACTTCAATAAGCTTGTAATGTAAGGCTGGGGCTAAGGTATGATAAAGTCGATTTAGGTTTAATTACCCCTTAACATGCATTACTTTTAGGATCTTAATGTAAGAGCTCAAATCATTTCCCCCAAACTTATTTATTTCACTAAACTTTTTATTCTATTTTTGTATTTTCTTCTTTCTTCTTTTCTTTTCTTTTTTTTTTTGATGAACTTTCACTATCACCAGATACCTATATGTACAAAGCTCAAAATATATCCAATGACTTTCCATGCTTTTGGGGTAAGGGATAGGAAAAGAGAATTTAAGCTAAGGAAAATTATTAGCAAGTGTATTTACAAAGAAAAGCTTATTTGGCCCAGATGGGTGACTAGGGGTAAAGTATGTATAGGGATGGCTCGAAAGGCTCAAACGATCCAAAGATGGCCTAAATCATCTCCCTAATTAAGTGTTATCTAATATTTCGTCTCGAGACAAGATCAAACAAATTCTAGAATATGATGCACAAAATCAATTGAGCAAATGCAATCCTAGGTCCACATAAGCTTTCTCTAAATAAATATACAGATTCATGATATGACATGTGCATAAAAATGAGGAAATCAGAATTAAGAGAAATTCAAGAATTCAACTTCATGCTTTTCCTATAATCATGCTTCTCAGTTAATCAAAGTCAGACTAAATCATGGGGCCATATCATCGAAATATGGGAAAACTACATGCTAAGCACTAGATCATCCCAAAATCAAACAATTTAAGGTCATATTATCGAAAAAAATTTAAAAATTCTTTCTCAGATTTTTGAAAAAATTTTGAAAATTTTTCCAATTTTTCACAAAATTGCTCAAGTGATATCCCCTCCCCCAAACTTAAAGTGCACAGTGTCCTCAGTGTGCAGATACTATAAGAATTTAAGCTCAAGAACAGAGTACTCCCTTTTCTGATGATGATGAACAACTGAAGCTTAATTGAAAAGGTAATTCTAGAAAAGCAATCTGCAAAATAAATAAAGAAAGAAACAACAGAAAAGAAAAGAACAGTACAAAAAGTGAAAAAGAAAAATGAAGCTAAGTAGTAGGATCAGAAGTAGGAGGGTCAGCTAAAGTGGTCACAGAATGCTGACGATCAAACCCTCCCCCAAAATAGTGTTTCAGTCTACCCCATTAACCTTAAAGGGTTGATTCAGGGTCTCCTCCATAATTTCAATGGCTCCATGAGGGAATACTTGTTTAATGGTAAAGGGACCTGACCACCTAGACTTAAGCTTTCCTGGAAACAACTTCAAGCGTGAATTAAACAACAGAACTTGCTAGCCTGGCTCGAAGTGTCTCTCCTTAATTTTCTTATCATGCCATCTCTTAGTCTTTTCCTTGTAGAGCTTGGTATTCTCTATGCCTGCAACCTGAACTCATCTAACTGATTGAGCTGTAGCAGCCTCTTCTCTCCTGCTGCCTCTAAGTTGAAAATTCAGGTTCTTAAGGGCCTAGTAGGCCTTGTGCTCAAGCTCTACTAGTAGATGACAGACTTTACCATAAACAAGTTGATAAGGGGATATTCCTAAAGGTGTTTTGAAGGCTGTCCTATAGGCCCAAAGTGCATCATCTAACCTAATGGACCAATCCTTCCTACTTGGGTTCACTGTTTTCTCCAATATCCCATTAATTTCCCTATTGGACAACTCTACTTGGCCACTCGTCTGTGGGTGATAAGCAGTGGCTACCTTATGTTTGACCCCATATTTCTTTAACAGCCCATCAAAACTTCGATTGCAAAAGTGGGATCCTCCATCACTAATGATAGCCTTGGGTGTGCCAAATCGTGTGAAAATATTCTTCTTTAAAAAGCTTACTACTACCTTGGCATCATTAGTTGGTAAAGCCATCGCTTCAACCCATTTCGACACATAGTCCACTGCCACTAAAATATAGAGATTGCCATATGAAGGAATAAATGGTCCCATGAAATCAATACCCCAGACATCAAAGAGTTCTACTTCTAAAATATTAGTCAGAGGCATCTCATTTCTCTTGGAAATATTACCTACCCTCTGACATCTTTCACATTTCAGCACAAAGTAGTGGGCATCCTTAAATAACATGGGCCAGTAATATCCAGATTACAAAACCTTGGCCACTGTCCTCTCTCCTCCAAAGTACCCTCCATAATCAGAAGAATGACAATGTCTAAGTATATCCTTTACTTCTTCCATGGGAACACACCTTCTCAAAATTTGATCTTTACATTGCTTGTATAGGAAGGGTTCATTCCAAACATAATACTTGACATCACTCAAAAACTTTTTCTTTTGCTGGGCAGTCAAATCAAGTGGCATCACATTGCTCACCAGATAATTCACAAAGTCAGCGTACCAGGGCAATCTGGAGTGCCCGAATGTAAATAGCTGCTCATCAGGAAAGGACTCATTAATAGTTGTACCATCTTCTTTAAGTCCATTCTCCAATCTAGATAGATGGTCAGCAACCTGATTCTCTATTCCTTTCCTGTCCCTAATCTTTAAGTCAAACTCCTGTAGTATGAGGATCCATCTAATCAGTCGAGGCTTTACATCCTTCTTGGAGACTAAGTACTTAATGGCAGCATGATCAGTATATACTACTACCTTAGTACCAATGAGATAGGAGCGAAACTTATCAAAGGCAAATACCACAACTAACAGCTCCTTCTCGGTAGTAGCATAGTTCATCTAGGCCTCATTCAGTGTTTTGTTTGCGTAGTAGATAGCATAAAAGACTCTTCCTTTTCTTTGTCCTAGTACAGCCCCGACAACATAACCACTTGCATCACACATAAGCTCAAAAGGTAAACTCCAATTCGGAGCTATGATTACAAGGGCTGTAACTAATTTTTCCTTCAAAGTCTTGAATGCTTCTAAGCATCTCTCATCAAAGCAAAACACAGTGTGCTTCTCAAGGATATTACATAAAGGCTTAGATATCTGAGAAAACTCCTTAATGAACCTTCTGTAAAATCCCGCATGGCCCAAAAAACTTCGAATTCCTTTTACAATGGTAGAGGGAGGTAACTTCTCAATAATTTCCACCTTAGCCTTATCCACTTCTATCCCCCTAGCAGAGATTTTGTGCCCTAGCACTATACCTTCTTTTACCATAAAGTGGCATTTCTCTCAATTAAGCACTAAGTTAGTTTCTTCGCATCTCCTCAGTACCAGTGCCAAATTATGCAAACATAAATCAAAGCTATCCCCAAATACTGAGAAATCATCTATGAAAACCTCAAGAAAATCCTTCACCATATCATGAAATATGGCCATCATGCAACGCTGGAATGTAGCAGATGCATTGCATAGGCGAAAAGGCATTCTTCTAAAAGTAAAGGTCCCATAGGGACAGGTGAAGGTAGTCTTTTCTTGGTCTTTTGGGGCTATAGCTATCTGATTGTACCCAGAGTATCCGTCCAGCAGACAATAAAATTTGTGACCAGCTAATCGATCTAACATTTGGTCAATGAAGGGTAAAGGGAAGTGGTCTTTCCTGGTGGCCTAGTTGAGTTTCCTATAGTCTATACATACTCGCCAACTAGTGACAGTCCTAGTGGGGATGAGCTCATTATTTTCATTCTCGATCACTGTCATCCCTCCCTTCTTAGGGACACATTGTACTGGGCTCACCCAGGCACTGTCAGAAATGGGATAGATGATCCCTACATCTAACCACTTAATGATCTCCTTCTTGACAACTTCTTTCATTACAGGGTTCAATCGACGCTGGTGCACTAGGATGACCTATACCCCTCCTCCAATAGTATCTTATGCATACAAATAGAGGGACTAATACCCTTAAGGTCAGAGATAGACTAGCCTATAGCCTTCTGATGCTCTCCTAACACTTGTAGTAATTTTGCTTCCTGATCATTGGAGAGAGCAGCAGATACTATTACTGGTCGTGTGGAGGATTCACCTAAGTAAGCATACCTAAGGTGTGAGGGTCAAGGTTTTAGCTCTAATGTTGGAGGATCACTGGTGGATGAAAAGCTATTTGAAGCTGGAATAGATGAAGGGTCTAGCGTCTCAAATTGGGTAATTTCCTCAAAATGAGTGACCTCTAATAATTGTAAAGTCTCGTAGACCTCATCATCATCTTCACTATATTCTCTAAGATCAACAGATTTCACTAAGGAGGCTTCTAAAGGGTTTAAAGGATGTGTCTTGGAAAACTCCTCAGTGATGTCCTTATCCACTAAATCCATCCTAAAGCAATCGTGAGAGTCATCAGGAAACCTTAGAGATTTGAACACATTAAACTTGACTTCCTGATCTTGAATTCTCATTGTTAACTCCCCCTTTTGTACATCTATTAAAGTTCTACTAGTTGCTAGGAATGGTCTGCCTAGTATAATGGGGACTTCCTGTCTTCCTCCATGTCCAATACGATAAAATTCGTAGGGAAAATAAACTCATCCACCTTTACTAAGACATCCTCAATGACCCCCTTCGGATATTTAATTGATCGATCAGCCAACTGGAGGGTCACTGTGGTGGGCTTGGCATCCCCTATTCCTAACTTCTGATAGATAGACAAAGGTATCAAATTTATACTAGCTCCTAAATCGTACAGGGCTCTACCAAAGAATAAATTACCAATAGTGCATGGTATGGTAAAACTCCCAGGATCCTTGAGCTTGGGAGGTAATCTCCTCTGGATAATTGCACTGCATTCCTCAATTAAGGCCACTTTCTCATAATCTTCCAATCTTCTTTTCCTAGAGAGGATGTCATTCATAAACTTCACATAACTTGGCATTTGCTCTAAGGCATCTACGAAGGGAATGTTGATGTAAAGTTTCTTAAAAACCTCAAGGAATTTTGCAAATTGTTGGTCCAGTTTTTTATTTTGAAATCTCTGAGGAAAAGGGACTGGTGGTCTAATAGGAGGAGATGTAGTGGAAACTTTTGTAGCATCAGAGGATAAAGAAGGTTGTGACACAGAAACAGGTAAAGGTGAAGAATTACCTGGCTTTGTTTTCTTTGTAGCTTGATCTTTTGATTCCTGCTCCTTCTGAGCTGCTTCATTAGAACCTATGGGTTTTTCAACTATGCGCTGGTCAGGTCTGGACTTAACTGGTGGAGTTACTAGCTCTCTACCACTCCTAACGGTGATGGCTTTCACATGTTCCTTCCCCTCCCTTTGCCTAATAGGATTGGCTTCAGTGTTACTAGGAAGGGTCCCTTGAGGACGTTGACTAAGAGCGTTTGCTATTTGTCTCACCTGAACCTCTAGGTTCTTAATTGAAGCTGCTTGATTTTGCAAGATCGTTGTGAACATTTCCTCAAGTGAGGGTTTCTTATCAGCTGCTGGTAAGTGTTGGGGTTGTGGTGGTGGTGGTGGTTGATGGAAGTGGGATGGATGGGAATGATTAGGTGGATGATGTGGATACTGAGGTGGTGGGTGATGAGGAAATTGATGCTGTGGTGGTACCTGAACCGATGGAGCTTAAAAACCAAAGGGTCCTACTGGTCTAGAATTAGAAGTTTGCCATTGGGTTTGGCTCCAAGAAAAGTTAGGATGGTTCCTCCACCCTGGGTTATAGGTGTTTGAAAAAGGGTTGTTCTGTTGCTTAGGGGGCAACGTACTGAACCAATTCTAAGTTAAATGGACACCTATCCATAGTGTGGGTTCCACTACACAGATCACAAGAGATAAAAGGACTTTGGAGAGAAAACACAGGGTTAGCATTGGTGGAAGGACTATGTTGGGTACTGAGCGACTCTACCTTCTTCGTAAGATTAGCGATTTGAGAGGTCAAGGTAGACAGCGTGTCGAGCTCATAAATACCCACCGACTTCTTTGGCAATTACCTTTTCGAGGACCATTGATAGTTGCTAGCAGCCATTTTGTCTAATAGCTCATAAGCTTCCTCCTCTGTTTTGCACATCAAGGCTCCACCCGCAGCAGCGTCCACTATGGTTCTATTTTGGCTTATAAGTCCGTTGTAGAAGGTCTGGACTTGCAGCCATAAAGGTAGGCCATGGTGAGGGCACTTCCTAAGAAGCTCCTTATATCGTTCCCATGCTTCGTAAAGAGATTCACAGTCGTACTGGGCAAAGGAAGATATATCACTACGGAGTCTGGCCATTTTAGAGGGAGGGAAAAACTTGGCTAGAAATTGGTGGGCTAACTCATCCCATGTAGAAATGGATCTTGGAGGCAGGGAGGTCAACCAGTGTCTCGCCTTATCCCTATGTGAGAAGGGGAATACTCTACGCCAAAGCGCATCATCAGATAATCCATTGTGTTTGAACGTGTTGCACAAGTCCAGGAATTGCCCAAGGTGAGCATGTGGGTCATCGTATGGAAGCCCACTGAACTGTAAAGAGGTCTGGATCATCTGGAGGATGGAAGGCTTAATTTTGAAATTATTAGCAGGGGCAGCTGGTGGCCTAATGCCGGTATAATATCCTTTAATCGTCGGCACCGCATAATCTCCAACAGTCCTTCTTTCCCTATTTTCTGCCATCGTGTTTTACAGCAGATCTATAAATTTCCTAGAATCCTCTCGAATTTTCCTAAGAGTTCGTTCAATTTCAGGATCTAGAGGAAAGCAATCAAAACTCCTGGCTCTACGCATGCAAACATCAAAAAGTCCTTAGAAAATTTTTTAAGTTTTTTTTTAATTAATTATGAGAAAATTAACTAAACTAAACTAAGGATCTAAATATTTACAACCCAAATATTTACAAGCTAGAATTGCACCTAAGCATAATTTCACCGATATTAATTACTGACTAATTAAAACTTCCCCGGCAACGGCACCAAAAACTTCATACGCCCTAAACGTATTACCGCAAGTGCACGAGTCGTACAAGTAATAATGGGATTTGAGTCCCGAGTTATCGTCCCACAAAGAAGTTGATCAGCCTAATTAACTACCGGTTAATCTCACCCTAAGTATATCATAGCAAATTATGAAATTTAATGTGGGTGGCGTACTAAGTCTGAAAATTAAAAGTACTGAAAAACAATAAACATTAAAAAATAAAGAAAATAAAATCGAGTTAAAAGTTATTAACAGAGCTCCAAGAAATTAAAAGCAATAACCTACAAAAGATAACTAAAACAGTTAAAAATTAATTAACGCAATTAAAAATGAAAATATGAAAATAAGAAATAAAATTAAACTAAAATTTAAACAAACTTAAAATAAAAATGCATGTAATTAAACTAATAAAAATTGCAAATTAAACTAACCTCAAATCTAATAAAAATAAAAACTAAATTAAAAATGCATGAAGCACATTTAATCTAAATTAACTCTAAATGCAACTAATAAAATACTAAACTAAAATAAAGTCCTTAAATATATAATATAAAATTAACTACTAACTAAAAAATTATAACTAAAAATTAAATTGACAACTAACACATTAGATTTAACCTATCATTATCAATTAACAATTATCCTAAACTAACAACTAATTATCATAATCAAAAAATAATAAAAATGCAATAAACATTAAGCTAAACAAAAGGGAGGTGGCCAAACAAGGCCTTAAACAAATTTGGAAATTAAGTGGTCCCAAGCATGTACTGGTACTGTTCATTGTCTTTCCAAATTCATGTTTATCTCCAGGCATTCACGGTTTCAGCTACTAGCATTGTACATTTCTGCATGTTCATCTAGTGCAAACCGCACCCTGCTAGCTCTCATTCGTGGCTTCTGCTCCAAGTACAGCTACTGCACCTGCCGTGCCTCAGCTGGTGGTAGTATACCTGCATTCGGCGTGACCAACGGCACTAATGCCAACGTATTACCAGCCTGGTACCTGCTATGCTAATCTCCTTCATGCTCTGTAAGATCGACTTAGATGACAACTTACAGCTATAAATGCTTCCTCATTATCTTTGCCCATTCCTGATACCGAGAGCTTCCTTAAGGAATTTTCAATCAATACAACAACTAAACTGTGATGAGCAATGGTAAGATACAAAAACAGAGCTAAACAGAGGCTGAAAATGAAGTTGAACTTGCTGCCTCTAATGAAACCTTGCCCCTCTTGAAACTCTACACCGAGCAGTCTACCATGTCTTTGTCACTAACCTACAGCAAGTAACAAACAACAATAAAGCAGGAAATAAAATGCTAGGAAGTGCAGTAAAAATGGAAGTTATACTATCAAGAACCGAGACACGAAAATCATGCTAATAAGAATGAAGTAAAGAAAAGAAAGAACAAGAAAGCACGGCCAAACAGAAGATTGAAACCGAGAGGGAATAAATATAAAACAAACTAAACAACAATGGAAGTTACACTCTCAGACCCGTAGCTCATTAACATGAAAACTCATCATCATCGGCTTACTCTATTCCAGCTCTTTAATGTCATGGTTCCATATTGCTTAAATGTGAAATATTGCCTAGCATTTGTCCACATTAAAGCACCAAAACCAAATAGCATAGATGAAGGAAGAAGTAAGGAACCGAATGCACAAAGAAAACAACCCGAGAGCAACTAAAGATGTTGGTTTTTCAAATAAAACAAAGAAAACGTAAGCAATGATTCTAGGAAAAACTGAGACATACACTAGGAAATAAGCTATGTAAATAAAATTAACAAAATAAAGAACTGATGGTTACCAAACCGAGAGCATGAAATGAAAGTGATTTTCCATTGAAATAAAATTTATCAAAGACTAATGAAGAACATCAACAATGAAATGAATAGTAAAACATTAAGAAAATGACTAACGGGAAAAGAAAAACTTAAGAACAAATAAAACCTAAATATACCCTAAAACTATTCTACCCTAACTTACATGCTTTTTCAATTGCCATCTTTTTCTATTTATATACACACTTAAGGGTACAATGGTAATTTTTTCATCCTAGATGAGTTGGCATTGTTTGGCCACTTGTCTTCACACCATTGGCTCCTTGAAAAGATATTTCCATGTCATCTGTCTTCTTGTCCAATTGGATGTGCTAGGTGGCATGGCTCGTGTTGTCCGCGTGGTTCAATCTCGATTTTAGCCCAATTCCAGTCCATTTTCTACCGAAATTGTCAAAATTCATCCGGATTTAATTTATCTGCAAACATGATAATTTTAATTAAATAAAGAGAATAATTAACAAAATAAATTGTAAATTTAAATAATTAATAAAAAATTAAGCATAAATAATTCCATCAAAAGTAGAATTATCACCTTCCCTTGCTCTCCTCTGTTTCTTTTCTCTTCCATCGTTTCTCTCCCAACTCCCTTTCTCTCTCGTCCTAGTTGATATATATATATATATATATATATATATATATATATATATTCAGGAGGGTGCAGTTGGGGTGCATGACTGGGTGCAGCAAGGTGCAACAAGGTGCAGCGTGCAGGGCGCTGGAGTATGCAGAAGGTAGGTGCAGGGTGTGCAGGGGCTCTGGCAGGGGCGCGTTGGGGGCAAAAGGGTGTCGGTCTGAGACAACATTTGACATGACTTGGTGCAGAGCCTGGGGTGCAGATTGTGGCTGTAGGGACGCGTACACAGGGACGTAGAGCTTGGTCGTCTTTTGTGCGAGCAGACTGGGCACAGGCAGGGCGCGACCAAGTCTGGCACTATGCAGGATAGGGCGCGGTGTGGTGCGCGCTGAGGGCTGCAGGAGGTCTGGTGTGCTGAGTGCTGGAGCACGTAGGGGCTAAACGCAGGCAGGGTTGCAGAGGCAGGGGCGTAGGCGAGACGCAGGCCTGGCGAGGCGCAGGTCGCGCGCTGCGCACAGTGCCTCCCCTCTTTGAAAGGCACCGTTTCATTTAAAGGTTTTTTTAAAAAAAAATTAATTTATAAACATATACATTTATATATTTATATATAATTACAATCAAAACATATATATACTTTTCATATATATATATATATATATATATATACATTTATATTTATAAAATCCTAATAAATTTGTATACATTTATATATAAAATCCAAATATATTTTATTTATATATACATTTATTTATACATTTATATATTCAAAATAAATAAATATATATACATATATATATATATATCAAAATAAATATATATTTGTAAAATCAAAATATTTATATATATATATATATATATATATATATATATACATTTATGTATACTTTTATGTACTCAAAATAAATTTATTTATATATACTCCTTTATAAAATCAAAATAAATGTATATTTATAAAATCAAGATATATAATTTATATTTATATCAAAATAATTTATATATACATGCATACATTTATATAATCAAAATAATTATATATTTTTATACACATTGTTTTATCCTATCATTACTATCATTATTATTAGTTTATTTTCATAAATTGAATTTGTTTAACTTAAATTTTCGGCTCAACCTAATCTATCCTTCCGATATAATTAATTTAATTATCCGCACGCAAATTGTGAATTAATTTAAATCGAATAACGCTCGAATCGAATTTCGAAAAATTTAAAGGGTTTACATTCTCACCACTTTAGGAAATTTGGACCTCAAATTTTAAGAGTATATCAATTTTCAAACAACTACGGATATTTCTTTCGCATTAAGTTTTCTAATTCCCGAGTAGCCTCTACTAACGTGCGAAACTGCCACAAAACCTTAACCAATGGAATCGTTTTAGATCGCAACGCTTTTTTCTTCCTGTCCAAAATCCGAATTGGTTTCTCCACATATGTCATGTCCTCCTTCAATTCTAGCAGCTCGTATTTAGTTCATGTGTGGGATCCCGATGATACTTGCGTAGCATTGACACGTGAAAAACATTGTGGATACTTGACAACTCTAGCGGTAACGCCAATCGGTAGGCATTGTCTCCCACTCGGTCTAAGATTTTGAAAGGTCCAATATAACGAGGACTCAACTTTCCTTTCTTCCCAAATCTCGTTATACCCTTGGACGGAGAGACTTTCAGAAACACTAAATCTCCTACCGAGAATTCCAAAGGTCCTCGTCTTTGGTCAGCGTAACTCTTCTATCGACTTTAAGCAGTTCTAAGCCTTATTCGATGAGAGATCGATCTGGAAGAGCCAAAATGCTCTTATTCGAGCAACCGAAACAGTGTAGATCAATCTCCAAAGGGGCCAAATCGATCTCTTAAACATTCTGTAATGAGAAGACTGATTCTTAAGATAAGCAGATCGATTTCCTTAGCTCTCGGGTTTGAGCAGATCGATCTCCCCCCTAGCCAGATCGATCTCCTTAACTTTTTGCCTGAGACAGATCGATCTCAAGCATTCAACAGATCAATCTCATGCCTTCAAATGTCGAGAAAAAGAGGGATTTTAAGAGGACCAGATCAATCTCCACCCAAGGAAGATCGATCTCATCAAGCTAAATCTATAAATAGGAGCAGTTAGATCTACGGATTTTGGGAAACAATCTCACTCTACCATTTTCAATCCAAAAAACCTAGTTTTCTCTCTCTCAATCATCTCATTTCCAGTAAGATTTGAGGGAAGGTTATTAGATACAAAGTTGTTCACATCAAGGAGAGGAATAACATAGCTTGGAGGCATTTCCCCATTTGTGGGATTGAAGGAGCAAAGGTGCATTTCCATTTGAAGCAAAGGGAAAATCAATCTAGGTGAGTTTCTAATGCACCAATCCTAGTACATTGTCTATTTATTGACTTTGGAGTTGTTGAGTGTGCATATTAATGGTAGAACTACCTAGAATGCCATGAAACAATTATAACCTAGAAATGGGTTAGTGTAAGAAAGTGAAATGTAAAGGTATTAATGATGAATGGGATATTGTAAGGTGATAATGGTGTTGTGGGTATGATTCTAAGATGGCATTATGGAATGAATTATGAGGCTTACCCAAAATGGGTAAAATGTGTATTTAAAGGCATTGGATAAAATACATAGTTGAATGAGAGTTAGCAACAATTGACTCAAGTGTTTAGATGAATGAATTGTAGCTCCCGAAGATACACCGGAGCAAGTTGAGCCAAAAACGTGAGAAGCGAAGAGGAAGAGAGTCGCACCATGAGTAAATCGAGGTAAGGGAATTGTGTGGACTCTTAGAGATATCTGTGCGCAATTTGGACACATAATATTTTGCTAGAGTGCATGTGATACTAGGAAATGAAATTGGGTGATTGAAAGGCAAAGAGTGGGTTTTAAGAAATGTGCATGAAAACTAAACTATGATGCTTTGAAAACCTTGTTTTGTTGCTTTTTAGCAAGTGATTGGTGGGTTGGCTAGCAATTGAAATGATTTGCAAAAGAAATGATTTGATTTGATTGATAACCATGTTTTACAAAGAATTAAGCCACCTACATAGATTTCGTGAGAATAAAAGCATGCTAGAGTGTGACTCGCATGAGATTTGATGTGTTTTATACGCATGAGTGCTGCAGCTTACCTCGCACTAGTTTTCACATGAATTTTCATGATGTTGTCCTAGAGCTTAGCTCGCACAGATTTTATACTAGTTTTGATATGGTGCTGGAGCGTAGCTTGCATTAGATGTCCACCATACTTATTGTCGTGCTTGAGATTACTCGCACGTGGGTTTTGACATGTTGATAGCCGTGCTAGGAGCTTCGGGTAGATTGGGTGTCGCACCGATTAAATAGGCTTGCACGTGCATTTTGAGATGTGACGTGATATGATGTGTTGATATGGGTCCACGAAGTACGTTGTTGTAAGACCTGATATTTTCGAGTGCATTTAAAAATGCAAAATGACTTAAATGGTGAAAGCATTTTATGCATGATTTAAAGAATGACATGCATGAAATGCATGATTTAAAGAATTTTATGATTAAGGAATTTTATTGGTTTTAATCCAAGCAAAGCGATAGATTGGCCAGTAATTGCATGAATTTCACATGATAACACTACGTAAGTGTTATTTATATTTAAATGAAAATTTCTTTGGAAAACGGCCAACTATCAAGTTTATATGGAAACAGATAGTGCTGACACGTAGTTCGCACTATATATGCGTTTGTGAATGTGCATAAATGTGCTTGAGCGATTGTTCGCACCGACTTGTGTGACATCATATGCATGAAATGTGCTAGAGCATGGTGCTCGCACTTATTTTATTATTGTGAAATGCATGAGAAGTGTTGGAGTCTAGCTCGCACTCTGTTTTGACATGTTTTGACTTGTTTTGACCTGATATGCATAAAAAGGTGCTGGAGCGATTGCTCGCACTAGTTTTAATGATTTGACATGCATGAGAGATGTTGGAGCTTAGCTTGCATCCTGTTTTGATTTGATATTGCATAAAGCCGTGCTGGTGTGTAACTCGCACGAGATTTGATTTAATTATGCATAAAGCCGTGCTGGAGTGTAACTCGCACGAGATTTGATTTACTTGAGCATTCATTTGTGCTAGAGCATTTCTCGCACAAAGTTTTATATGATTTTTATAATTTATTTGAATGTCGTACTGGAGTTTTTCTCGTACGAGGTTTTCACTGAGTTTTTATACATATCCGTACTAGAGCATTTCTCGTACGTGGATTTTACTTGAATTTATAATTATTTTAAGTCGTACTAGAGCGCTGCTCGTACGCAGATTTCATTGATTTCTATGAAACCATGCTAGAGCTTCGCTCGCACGAGGTTTTCAGATTCATGAATATGCATGGAGCCGTGCTTGAGCTTCGCTGACACAAGGATTTATATTACATGCATAAAGCCGTGTTGGAGCCTCCTGTAGACTGTGTGTCACAGTGAGATGATATGCTCACATGTGCATATTGAGACAGAGATGATATGGGTGGATAAGACCTATTGCAGGCACCCCTGATTGAGCTTGGGTTCACGAAGTACGCTGTACCGTGGGGATTGTTGGAGTGGAGTGGCATTAGCCACGAGGCAGCAAGCCTTGCCCTCGCAATCCTGGTGTTATGCTGTTCTGGCGGGTAGGACGATCCACCTCCCGTTTCAGGTGTGATACCCCGCACACTAGGTACCGTGTTGCCAGGGATCACTAGGATATGACCATAGTCCTCGATGTTACTGATATAATCAGCTGCTTGTCTCACATGATATAATTTGTGGTATGATAGACCAGGGTAGACCCGAGGGAGGGGTCAGGCCCCCGATTTACGATTTTATGATATGTGACCCTGAAAGAAGGGTGGTTTTATAACGGATGATTTATCATGAATTTTAATGACTTGTTTTATGAATTTGAGATTTACTTATGAGATAATTAACCCGGATGGGGTTATTTTATACTGCGTTTTTAATAAAATGATTTGAATGCAGTAGCATGATGATTTTCCATGCTTTTATTTGAAATTCATGATTTGTCTTACGTGACATGAAAGAATGCATGATCTTGTTTTACTTCATGCTAATTATGATTTAAGGATGTCACATAAAATGCTATTGATGCATGAATTACATGATTTCTATATGCACAAATGGTTTTGATAAACTAAGTCATTGATGTTTGCATGACTTTGTGCTTGATGATTTTAATGAAAAGAAATGGATTTTAAGGGCATGGCATTATGAGCATGTAAATAGTGGAGCTATCTACTTACTTGCATAATTGCCTTACTGAGCGTGTGGTTTGCTCACCCCCCTTATTTTCCCATCTTTTCAGAGCACTAACAGAAATTAGTAAGCGGCTGAGGACTTGCATGCTTGGTATCCGCTGCTTCCCATCGAGAGACAGGTATACACATTTGTATGGTTTTGTATCTAAATATGTAATGCACAGTACTGTAAACGGATATGATGTCGGGAATGTAGAGTTATAAATACCATTGGGTATGTATTTATTTAAAATCAAAAGATAGTAAACTCTGATATATGAATGTGAATATGGAAATGGTTGGTAAATAGTGAGAGGTGACTAACACCGAATCATAGTCCAACTGTGTTGTATGATGGTCACGATGAGAGAAAGGTAAGAATTAAATAATAAATGAAAAAGTGAAAAATTTACTCTGATTTTTAGGTAATTTGGGTCGTGACAGTTAATAGTATCAGAGCTTTGTTGGCCTGATATGAGTCGGTGTTAGTGATTAAGAAAGTTTACATCCCCATGTACTGTGCATTATTTAGATATAATTATGTATATCAAGATGGAAGTGCAGCTAAGAATTTGGTTTTAAGTGCAAGAATAGACTCATTAACTGATAGCCGCTATGACAGAGAGGCGAGTACACGTGCTCGAGGTCATAGAGGTAGGCCTGAGAGTTGTACTAAGTCGCCACATGAGACTCAAGATGAGATTGACGTGGAGGCTGATGTTGAGCATGCCCCACAGAGTCCGACAGAGAGATCGGACAGAGTCTGACAGAATATTGAGACACGCTTCGCGAGGTTGAAGTGGAGTGTGGAGAATATTATAGAGCTAATTGCTCGGTGTATGTGTGAGATTTGAGGGCGAGTTGGAACATTGGTAGAAGTTCGCTCGACTATCTTAAGAATTAGACGTCCAGAATGGACATAAGAACATAATTCTTGATGTATTCTGGTGACAGAATATCCCGGACGCTTAAAGGAAGTTACAGATTAAATTATTTACTCTGACCCAGAGGAACTGGTGGATTAATGAGTATGAAACTCAGTTTATATTCCTGGGCAGATATGACTTGAACACTATGAACAGTGAGAGTCAGAATGTCTGAAAGTTCATGGAAGGGCTCAGATTGTCAATTAGAGTCCGATTAGCCCGTTAGATATCACTACCTATGCAGAGGCAGTATGCAGACTATAGTTGTATGAATAAGATCATGTGTTGCATGCCTCTGAGTTTGAGAAAGGTAGTAAGGGTCGAAATAGAGACAGAAAGAGAATAGAGAATGACAGAGAAGTCAGAACGAAAAAAGGTAGTTTGGTAAAAGATTAGAGCTGATAAGTCACAGGGTAAGATGGTTGGTAAAGCCCCAATGTATCTAATTTCAACACTTATTAGGGGTATTGAGATTTGAGGACCCCGACCTGCTACGGAACAATGTAACAGTGTAAGCAGTGTGAACAGTGAAAGATGTGTGGTAGTTACCACAGAAAATAAGATGTTGGACGAGGGCGATTGTATGCTTTGGACCAGGACACTATTGATGTTTCATTTGATGTGGTGGAAGATACCACTCTGGTTGTGAATAATGAAGTACTTATTTTAATTAATCCTGGTGCCACACATTTATTCATACCGCCTTCAGTTGCTCATAAGCTAGTGAAAGATGTGAAGCCTATACCCTTAGGCAAGATGATGATAGTGAGCTGATTAGCACTAACTGAATATGGGTATAGGAATTGTAAGTTTGACAAGTAATGAAAGAGTTTGTTATAAGTGATATATGAAATGAGATAAGCTTTGAGATGTGACAGATCTTGAATACGAGATATATTTGAATAAGAGGCGTATGCAAGGTAAAGATATCTTTGATATGTAGCGAATATGAATTGTGACCACATGGACTGATATGTAAGGTAATTGTGGTCAAGTCTGAGGGTTAATAAAGGTATTTCAAAATACTTCTCCGCCTGAAGATTTGACAGCGTTTAGAAGTGCACACATAACCTATAAATTGAAATCGACAGTCGCTATATATACATTTAAAATTTGGGTACCTTTGCTGGTACGATAAAGAAATATAGAATTCGAGTAATCATGAAGGTTTAAAAAAATAATTAAAAAAGTTGTTAATATAAGAAAAAAGGAAATGACGTGGGTTAGTATCTTGAACGGAAGCGATTTCGAAATAACATTATACGTTTATGCATACATAGGTCAAAGATATGGGAATTTGAAATATTGAGTAGAACTCAACTACGATGAGGTATTTAAACCTTACCTGGACTGATTGGTTGTCATCTTTAGCGATGATATGTTGATATATTAGAAGTCCAGAGAAGAGCATAAGTAGCAATAAGAAACTGTCTTAAAGACGAGTTGTTAAGAATTTCTTGAAATGGGCTACTCAGTTGACAAGTCTCGTTTGGAAAAAGATTTAATACGAGTGGTATAATAAGTATGAAAATCGCTTCCATGAGTTTTGGTATATTGAAGAAATAAACTGACCACCATAATTATTCTCACCATAACCAACAGCTCAAAAGGTTTCAGTGTATATATACCTCTAAATAATGATTGAGCTGTGTATTGATGTAAAATGGGAAGATAGTCGCTTATGGATCCAGATTGTTCAAGAACCATGAGAGAAAACTATCTGACCCATGATTTAGAGTTGGCAGCCATAGCGTTTACACTAAAAGTATGGCGCCACCACTTAAATGGTAAGAAATTTCGGGTATGCACTGATCGTAAAAGCCCCGAGTATCTGTTTTCATAGAAAGAGTCGGATGAGATAACCAAGAGGGTTAGAGCTTCTAAGGATTATGATTGTGAAAATTGTACCACCCAGGAAAGGCTAATGTAATGGCTGATGCCTTGAACAGAAAGAGCCTCGGGATAGTATCACATATGATGGTCAGGGAGCGTGAGCTACTAGAGCAGTTGTGAACCTCAGTAGTGATGTGATCCCTTCTGATGATGACAGTGATTTTGTGATAGCTAGCCTGAGGTTAGAACCGGATTTGAGTGACCGGATTTGCCAGGCTTAGCGTGATAATCGGCTTGGTGTCGATAGTGTTGGTCGGATTCAGAAGGGTATAGTGACAGAGTTCACAGTGAGTGATGATGATTTACAGAGGTTCAGAGACAGTATAAGTGCTCCCCAGGACCACAGTTGATGAGATAATGCTATTGTCAGAAGCTCACTCTTCGGGATATACAGTGCATCCAAGAAATAAAAAATAATATATCAAAAAATTCTGAAAAAAGTATAGGTGGTCAGGTATGAAAAGAGATATTGTAGAGATTGTGTAGCAAAGTGTCTCGTATGTCAGCAGATTAAGATAGAGCAAAAGAAGTTGCAGAGTTATTGCAGCCTCTACCTATATTGACATGAAAATGGGAACAAGTTACCATGAATTTGTGGTGGGTTACAGAGGACCCGGGATGAATCACGAGGCTATCTAAGTGATAGTCGATAGATTGATTTAGTCTGCCCACCTTCTGGTTATGAAATGCCCAGATACTCTGAGTGTATAGGCGGATTTATATGTAAGAAATATTGTGGAACATTATGTAGCGTTCCAGTGAGCATGGTATCAGAAGGGATTCCTACTTCACTTCCCACTCTTGGGAATATTTTTCAGGAAGCTATGGAAACCCGACTGAGTGTTAGGCCCATCCTTAGACAGATGGTCAGTCAGAGAGGACTGTACATGTTCTGGAGGATGTGATGAGAGTGTGTGCCATTGATTTGATAAGCTCCTGGGATGATCAGTTGTTACTAATCGAATTCGTCAATAATGCCAGTTGTCACTTGAGTATCGGGATGACTTTATATGAGGCATAGTATGACCGTAGGGATTGTTCCCTAACTTGAATAAGAAGTGGGTGACAGATAAAGAATTGTTCCCGAATTGGTAAGATAAACCTCTGAGGATGTTCAGTTGATTGTGAGAGATTAAGAACACCTCAGAGCAAAAAAAAAAAAAACTATGCTGACAAGAGACAGAAAATCATTGAAATTCACCGAGGGTGAATCATTATTGTTGACAGTTACTTGTCTTAAGAACATAACGAGATTCGGATAGAGATATTGGACAAAGTGGGAGATAAGACCTGTAGGTTGGCATTACCACTTGAATAAACAGGCATCCACAATGTGTCCTATCTTTTGATGCTTTGGAAATACTATCCGGATCCAGCATATGTGATCGGATATGAGCTCCAACAGTTTAGCTCAATGAAAGTATAACGTATGATTGAAAAATTGATACGGGTATTAGACGGAAGGAGAAAGTGTTGAGGTTTAAGATGATCTCCCTCGTTAAGTATGATGGTAGTATTACACTGCGGAGAAAGTCACTTGATGATGATAGTATATGATACGATAGATGTACCCGGAGTTATTTATGAGCTCATTTGACTTGGTTCTAATTTGGAGGACCAAATTTCTTAACTGGGGGAGATTGTAAGACCTGATATTTTCGAGTGCATTTAAAAATGTAAAAGGACTTAAATGGTATTCCCGAACACGTGCAAGGGTAAAACGGTCAAAAGACCAAAATTCGATATTAATCGGGATAAGAAAATTTAATTAAAAATATGAGAATGAGAAATCTTGATCAATAAAGAAGAAATAATTAAATTTCAGGTTAAATTGATCAAGATATGAATTTATTGGAATAAACCGAAATTTTCGTATCAAAAAATAATCCCGAAAATAATCAAAAAACATACCGAAAAGGCAAAACCGGACTGAGAAATTCATTTACGGATAAAATGAATTTAATATGATTTTTTTTGGATATTTTGATATTTAATAATATTTAATTGATTAAAATATTATTAAAAATAAAATAATAATAAAAATAAAAATAAATAAAGTAAATGTAAAAAAAAGAGATTTTTTTTCGCGAAAAACGCGAACTGGAGAAGCGAAGCCCAACCGAGGGAGCTCTTTCCCTCACCGGCGATTGGCGGTGACACCAGGCGAGGGCCGGCGAAGGAAGCCAACCCCGTGAAGACCACCAGACACCGAAGCACGCTCCCCCAGCCACCGAAAATCGCATCAAACGACAAAGGGAGAAAGAACCGAGAAGAGAAAGAGAGATTCCCGACGATCGGCGCCGATCTGGGCCCGGCCACCACTAGCCAAGCGTCCCCCAGGCGTAGGCGGCTCAATTTGTGGCTGTACAGGCGGGTAAGACGGCGGCCAGCGTCGAAAAACGGCAAGAAACCGAAATGATACAGACGGCGAGGAGAGAACAGGCCGGACCGGCCACTTTCCGGCGGCCTTGAACAAAACCAACCCCAGATTCGTGCATCGGACGGCCCAACGGAGCCACTGGCAGCAGAAATCGGCAGAGAACAGGCCGACGAGCCACTGAACCGATCGAACCGGACTGAACCGACGGTCTGAACCGGGTTGAACCAAACCGGATCGGACCGGTTCAGCCAAAAAGAGAAGGAAAAAAAGAAGAAAAAGGGAAAAAGAAAAAGAGGAAAAATTGAAAAATTTTCAGTGATGCAATCGGGCTTCGGGTAAGTCGGTAAGCGGTCGAATTGACCGATTTAATTTTTGAAATATTTAATTTGATAAATAATCGACTGAAAGTTTACCCGAAAAATATATTTAATTGTATAGCTCGACAATTGGCATCAACCGAGAGCTCGGGACAGCCTCAATTTGTGTACTATCATGGAATCATGGGTAAGTAACCCTTATTTACGACAATTTGCGTCGCTATGCGTGATTGGTATTTATCGCATAAATTACGGATTTAATTTTCGTATTAAATGAATTAAGTTCTGAAATTAGAGATAAATTATCGTAAATAATTCATTGAGATATCGAGAAATTAGAACGAGACTAAATAAATACTGATGGGCCCAATGAGCCCAATAGACCTCGATAAAGTGTGGTAAACGGGCTTAAGGCCGATTAAGACCCATTATGGTATAATCGGGCCCAAAATGGGTAAACGGGCCCAATGATTTAAATTAAGCCCAAAAAATTATGAAATATAATTAATTGTATTGTAATTGACCTGATGAATATGTATCCGCAGTTTCGGAGATGTGATTGGAAGCAAATCGGACTGCGCGACGAGTCATCAGTGGAAAGGTCAGACTATACAGAGAAAAATGAGATAAGGGAATTGTGTGAGCAGCTAGAGGTAGCTAGGTATATTTTAAATAGTTTTTCTGTACACTGATTATGTATGTATACACGGTTATTGTATAATGATCCTAAAAGTGGTTTAAATGATTTTAAGGATCGAATTAGGTGAAAAGACTATTTTACCCCTATTGAGGGAAGTTCACCTAAGGATGGTGAAAACATGACATGCATGAAATGCATGATTTAAAGAATTTTATGATTAAGAAATTTTATTGGTTTTAATCAAAGCAAAGCGATAGATTGGCCAGTAATTGCATGAATTTCACATGATAACACTACGTAAGTGTTATTTATATTTAAATGGAAATTTCTTTGGAAAACGGCCAACTATCAAGTTTATATGGAAACAGATAGTACTGACACGTAGTTCGCACTATATCTGCGTTTGTGAATGTGCATAAATGTGCTTGAGCGGTTGCTCGCACCGACTTGTGTGACATCATATGCATGAAATGTGCTAGAGCATGGTGCTCGCACTTATTTTATTATTGTGAAATGCATGAGAAGTGTTTGAGCCTAGCTCGCCCTCTGTTTTGACATGTTTTGACTTGTTTTGACCTGATATGCATAAAAAGGTGCTGGAGCGATTGCTCGCACTAGTTTTAATGATTTGACATGCATGAGAGATGCTGGAGCTTAGCTCGCATCCTGTTTTGATTTGATATTGCATAAAGTCGTGTTGGAGTGTAACTCGCACGAGATTTGATTTACTTGAGCATTCATTTGTGCTGGAGCGTTGCTCGTACAAAGTTTTATATGATTTTTATAATTTATTTGAATGTCGTACTGGAGTTTTTCTCGTACGAGGTTTTCACTGAGTTTTTATACATATCCGTACTAGAGCATTTCTCATACGTGGATTTTACTTGAATTTATAATTATTTTAAGTCGTACTGGAGCGCTGCTCATACGCAGATTTCATTGATTTCTATGAAACCGTGCTAGAGCTTCGCTCGCACGAGGTTTTCAGATATCATGAATATGCATGGAGCCGTGCTGGAGCTTCGCTCGCACAGGGATTTATATTACATGCATAAAGCCGTGTTGGAGACTCCTGTAGACTGTGTGTCACAGTGAGATGATATGCTCACACGTGCATACTGAGACAGAGATGATATGGGTGGATAAGACCTATTGCAGGCACCCCTGATTGAGCTTAGGTTCACGGAGTACGTTGTACCGTGTATATCACGCAGAGTACGTTGTACCATGGGGATTGTTGGAGTGGAGTGGCATTAGCCACGAGGCAGCAAGCCTTGCCCTCGCAATCCTCGTGTTATGCTGTTCTGGCGGGTAAGATGACCCACCTCCCGTTTCAAGAGTGATACCCCGCACACTAGGTACCGTGTTGCCAGGGATCACTAGGATATGACCATAGTCCTCAATGTTACTGATATAATCAGCTGCTTGTCTCACATGATATAACTTGTGGTCTGATAGACCAGGGTAGACCCGAGGCAAGGGTCAAGCCCCCGATTTACGATTTTACAATTTTATGATATGTGACCCTGAAAGAAGGGTGATTTTATAACGAATGATTTATCATGAATTTTAATGAGTTGTTTTATGAATTTGAGATTTACTTATGAGATAATTAAGCCGGATGGGTTTATTTTATACTGCGTTTTTAATAAAATGATTTGAATGCAGTAGCATGATGGTTTTCCATGCTTTCATTTGAAATTCATGATTTGTCTTACGTGACATGAAAGAATGCATGATCTTGTTTTACTTCATGCTAATTATGATTTAAGGATGTCACATAAAATGCTATTGATGCATGAATTACATGATTTCTATATGCACAAATGGTTTTGATAAACTAAGTCATTGATGTTTGCATGACTTTGTGCTTGATGATTTTAATAAAAAGAAATGGATTTTAAGGGCATGGCATTATGAGCATGTAGATAGTGGAGCTATCTACTTACTTGCATAATTGCCTTACTGAGCGTGTAGTTTGCTCACCCCCTTATTTTCTCATCTTTTCAGAGCACTCACAGAAATTAGTAAGCGGCTGAGGACTTGCATGCTTGGTATCCGCTGCTTCCCATCGAGAGACAGATATACACATTTGTATGGTTTTGTATCTAAATATGTAATGCACAGTACTGTAAACGGATATGATGTCGGGAATGTAGAGTTATAAATACCATTGGGTATGTATTTATTTAAAATCAAAAGATAGTAAACTCTGATATATGAATGTGAATATGAAAATGGTTGGTAAATAGTGAGAGATGACTAACACTGAATCATAGCCCAACTGTGTTGTATGATGGTCACGATGAGAGAAAGGTAAGAATTAAATAATAAATGAAAAAATGAAAAATTTACTCTGATTTTTAGGTAATTTGGGTCTTGACAGTTGTACCGTGCAGGTAGCATTGAGTACGTTGTACTGTGTTGAGATTGAGATATACCATCTTTGGACGATGTGTAAATCTGCTATGGACCGGCGGGTTGGACGTGACCCACCTCCCGTGTGGAAGCAGATATGGTGATACCCCGCACACCTGATCAGTGTAGCCTGGGATCACAGGATATGGCCATAGTCCTAAAGGAGATTTCCCTTATTATATTGTCTATCTCACATATCTATTGTTTATGAATAAATCCATATTTGAAATGCTTTGTGGGTTAGGATAGTCCGAGGGAGGGACTGAGTCCTGACAAGTGTTGATTTTATGAGATGCGAAAGCATGATATTAGCTTTAAAGTGCACTTACGCATTATGGTTTTCCATGCCTTACTTATGAAATATGCATGATGGTTATTCCATGCTTTGAATTTGATTTGTGCACTGAGTTTTAAATAGCATGATTTGCTTTACATGCCATTAACACAAGCATGGACTAATGCTTTTGAGTTGTGAATAAGAATTTATATGGTTTTGAGCATGGCATCACAATCACGTAGATAGTACAGTATCTACTTGTTCGCATGATTGCCTTACTGAGCGTATTGTTTGCTCACCCCCTTTATTTTCCCCTCTCTACAGAGCACTGAGTATAGACTGAGGGCGACAGGAGTTTTCCCTTTTAATATCCGCTACATCCCATCGCATTTTCTATATCACACAATTCACTTAGTTTTTGTTTCTTTTCTCACTAACACTTGCTCAATTCACTATGACACTATAATTTCACATAGAATTCCATTATGTCCGTCTTTAGTAGTAAAGTGACAAAAGTCGCATTTTATTAATTTATTATCGTTTCAATTACACTAATCATATAACCATTCACATATTACTAACATACCAATGGCTACCACTTTATGGTCGATGACAAATTCATTATTCACATGCATGTCCCATGCAAACAATACATCAATGGTGAAAATTACCAATGATGGCCTACCATGTCTCTCAAACATAGTGTTTACACCTATTTTCACCTATTTTGGTCTTTTTCAACTATAACTCTTTAAATTTCGTTACGATGTCAGATAAGATAATTTAAGAGCTTAACATAACTTAGTTAATACCATTAAATTAATCCACAATGTCTATGTGGCCAATATGAAAATTCGACCAATGGACAAAATTATCATTTTTACATTTGTTGCACGTTTTTTTTTTAATAAGTGTTAATTATAATTTTATGGATCCGAATGGCTTACTCTAAATACTATATCAACATTTTAAGATGATTTAGATTTTATTTTTTTTGTAGGTGTAAACTTTGGTTAGGCTGACAAACCTTTTCGTACGAGAGTTGAATGAAAAGGGTTAAGTGGTGATGGAAGTGCTTGAAGGTGTAAACGATGTTGTGGGTGTCTCGAAAATGGGGTCTCGAGTGTTTGTGTTGTGGGTGGATTACTTCCATACTATTGTCCAAAGAGCACGATAAGTGTTTCTAGATTACGCTCTACTCTAACCAGACGTGAGTTCGAGTTGTTCGACTGTGAAGATGGTGGAGGCGAAGGCTGTTGTGTGGGCCTACCTAGTGGAAGTCATCCATGTGGTGCCATTAAGTATAGTTTTCCTATACAAAACACACTTTGTATCCTGATTATACACAATTAACAATTTATATTTAGACAACAAAGTAGTACAGGATTAAATACACTCTAGCCAATTTACACTGACACGAGATTAAACAAACCTGTCTCTAACACCAATCTTTAATGCCCTCAAAAGCTTGAAAATTTAAGCTAACTTTTTCCTTTACTTATTATGTTTATGACTCGCTTAGTGTAGATAACACCTAATGAGTACTACTCGATTTCTTATTTAAGGCTATTCATCTAAGGTCCCAATTTACTGCCTCATGATGCATGTCATTTACACTAAAAAAAATTGACTTGTATTATGTCCATTTTTCATCCTTATACAACATCATTACATTTCATTAACCTGCTGTATAAATATTATCTCAATATGCCACACAAAATATTACGTGCCATCTTGAACATAAAATCATAATAAAATTTTCCTCACAAGGTACATTTACAAAAGTTCACTGGTTTTAACCATAATACTTACATACCAATACCTATACATTGTGTTTACAAAAAAGAATCTTAACCTTAGATATAAACAAAAAGAATCGATAAAAGGATTATAACATAAACTAAAAGAATAACTCTGTAGCACGTGGGTAGGACATTTGATGCACCGCTCTCGCGCTCGAGTCTATCGAAAGTAATTAGTGAGGAACATGAAAGGGTGAGCTAAAGCCCAATAAGAAATATATACAAAGAGATGCTTGGCTCATATCTTTTAAATGCGTGTATGCATATGTATGAAAATCAAGATTGAATAATATAAATCATGCAATATGCATTATAACGATAAACCTAGCTATCCCTTGCTATCACCGTCTCATGTTAGGGCTTTAAAGGATATTAATCGAAAAGATACTTTGAAGCACCTCATTTCATCGAACCTTGACAACTACCTATTGTGGTCTCCACACACACATAACTCTCCCCTAACAAAATATGTGTTTTAAATACAATTCTCGATAATACTTTGAGCACAATATTATGAAGTTTAGAGAGTAGAAAACAGTTATGCAATACACATTTAAAACTCATATTTAGTGTTTCTCAAATAGTTATAAAAGTTGAGATTCCATAAGAAAATGAACAAATCAATAACGATACAACCACGAGACAAGGTATCAATCCCCAATATAACAATACTATATCCATGATAGATGGCTATGGTCCTGACCCTCAAACATCACTAGGGGTACACTATCTATGATCATAGACCTTCTCAACGCCATTATACAACTGGCTGCTAGTGTAAATGTGTTGGCTAGTTTGTCAGACACAACTTTGCCATAAGGCATTTACAATAACTATCACAAATCACAGCACACATGTATATATGGGTCTAGCCACACGAGCTGCCATCCAACTATATATATAACATGCACACACTATCACACTGATATACATTGTGAAGATACCTTAGTCTTAAAACAAAACTCATCAAGGTATATTAAAAACACAAATAACTCATGACTGTCGAAAACTCTTGAGTTTAAAATATGCTCAGTAGGGATTTAATGTATTATTTCCAAAACAATGCCAATACTTTAAACACATAGATCTTAGTTAGTTTCATCATATGCTATGCATACTAAATGCAACTCAAATGCATATTCACATAGGTAACACTCTCTACACCAATATCTAGGCCAATATGATATAATATACTCAGTATATCCTTTGAAACTCCAAACTTTACTATTCGTGACACTACAAGGTCCCATCAAGCCTATGCATGATTTAACACTACTCCACAAGAAAACAAAATCATTTCGATCACATTCATCTTTAAATATCAATATTAAGACCCCCAACATCAGTATGGGTCTTCTTAGTATCTCACAAATATTTAAATATTGTTTTGGTAAAAATTCATAATACTCCAAATTATTTAATAGTAACAGATTTGTTTAGAACTTATACCAAGGCTTATCTGATATCCCAAATTCACAACATTAACACTTTTTATTCAATTCTATCATTGCATGCTTACCTCATATCCATATATCGATAATGATCCAAAAACATCAACTACAAAATCAATTATATCATTACACTGAGATCACCTATGATCATTTATTAACCATGTAATATGAACGTGATTTAATCACTTTATACTAAGCAATATAAATATAATAACCTTTGTATGAAATCTTACATTATTGGACAACGTGTAAGCAAATCATCATCTTTGCATATAAATCTTACAAAAGAGTATCAACGTTTGACACTTAACTCCACACCTTTCCTAGCCAATTAGTGCTCCTCACACCCTTAGAAATGTTTTACAATCAAATCACATTTATCATTTACTAACTTCATACACCACCAAAACATTATAAATTTTAAACGATTAAAATCCTTATATCACACTTCCTCTAGGTGGTAGCCAAGGTAAGTTTAATTATATATATATATATATATATATATATATATATTCTTCAAGATCACCTATTTGTTACCTAGTATTACCCTTAACAATTTTCTTATCTTAAAATCAAAGTAGATAAAAATTCTCACCCTTGAAAACCACTCAAGGCCAAGCCTTACACCATCTTCTTAGAGTCTCCAATAGACTCCTACGTCACATATAAATCCTTCATTACCAAGCCAAATATATATATATATATATATGCATGTGCACATCACTACCTATCAGTTTTCTTACCGCTGGTTACTGCCCTGCTTAGTCGAGACGAGTCCCTTGGTTCCTCTTTTTGTTTTAGCTATCCCAACACTAAAAAGGCAGCCCTTGGTTCCAAATTGTTTAAACTTGTTTCAACCTTCTTAAAACCCCTTGAACTGAGACTCAGTTCAGCCCTTTCCCTATTCTTTCCAAACTGACCAAGAGTAAAGAAGTTGGCAACACTTGCTACTGCCCGGTGCCGCCAGAAATGGATGAAACCGCCACGCTGTTCTGTTAGACTGCCTCACTTCAGCCAGCTGTTTCTTTCAACCTTGCCGAAGGAGGAGACCCTTGTCAAGCCGCCAATTAAGAGTTAAGCAGCTCCTCGACTGCTGTTTTGCCTCAGGCCCCCGCTTCTGCTTAGCTCCCTCTCGTCTCCTTCAACAGGCTGTCTTGCCTCCTCCCCTGTTAAACAGTGCTGGGACCTGAGAGAAAACCCCCGATTTGGGCTGTGTTTACACCGTGAAGACAGCCCTCAATACTCCCTTTTTCTCTTTTGTTTCGGCCAACACAAGATCACTCACGTCGCCTATTACCACCGGAAATCAGTTCTTCTTCAACCCCTCTTCACCGTAGCAGTCTTTCGCTCTTTCTTTTTCTTCCTTGCGTTTGTCTTCGCTCTCCAAAAAACTTTCTAGAAAAGTTAGTGGCTTAAAAAAAAAAATACCCTTGATCCTTCTCTTCCTTAATTTTTTTCCCGCCATTTCGCTTCACTCTTTTTGTCTCTCTCTTCTCTCTCGTTCTCTGTTTCTGATTTCCAGGGAGTTTAGCTCCCTTTGTATTTCCTAAAAACGTGGAACAGTGAGACAAGTGATCGGCTTCCCCAAGAAGTCTGTCATGTCTTATTATATTTTATTTATAATATTAGAGATATATGGTAGATAATATTTGTCATTTTAAATTTTTTATGTAAGTTTTATTTTGATTTTTAATTTTTTAAATATTTTATGGTAATTTTAAATTTTTTAAATAGATGTTAATTTAGTTTTATTCTCAATTTTTTTTATAAAAATAAGAGGGAATTAGAAATTAAGATAATAAATTTATATTTATTACTTATTACTAACTATATTCAAAAATTTATTTCTTAGAAAAAATTTCTTATAAGAAAACGAAAATATTTTTTCTTATAATTTTAAAAATTCAACTTAAAATAAAAAAATACTTTATTTTTTCTTAATAATTTTAAAATTTTTATTTTTTTTTTAATAAATATATTTTTATAATAATAAAAAATAAAAATTTTGGATCTATCATCTGATTTTTTTTTCAAAATTTACAAATGTTGATAAAAGTATATAATTAAATTTTCTTAAATATAAAATTATTTTTCACAAAAAATGGAATATAGTTAAATAATTTCGATTTTTGAGTGATTGATATTTATTTTTCATAAAAAAAATAAAAGGTCTGTTTATAATAAAGAGTTTAATTGATTATATTTATATCTAACTTAAGTCTCTTCAAGGGTCAAATTATCCATCCAAACTCATAGTTCCATCCAATTTTTAGGTAGATTTGGATAAAATATTAAGTTCGCTAAATATGCTTGAGTTTGAAAATTAAGTCCAATAAAAACAAGTTGAGCTTAGGTTCATTCTTTAAAGTTCAAGCTTAACCTAGCAGAACCCTATAATTATAACTTTTTCTATTGCTTTTTATATTAATATAGTTTAATGACTAATTTTTTGTGTAATATAATTTTAGCTTGTATTATTCTTTTAAACTTTAATTTTTTAATTTTTATGTTTTTGTAATATTTTTGTAAGAATTTATTTAAAATTATTGCGTTATACTTGTTAACTATTATATATTTTAATATTTTATATTTTATTACATATTTTTTAAAAAATTAATTGTGTTTGGGTGGGTTTGAATCGGCTTAGATTTATACGTTAAATGTAAAAAACTAGCTTTGATAAAAAAAAATTAGACCAAAAAAATAGGGTTAAGTCCAGTTTAAGCTCACGTTTAATTCTTTTTTACCTTACCTAGGTTCAGCAAAAATCCAGTCTGACCTAACTCATGAAAATCTCTATTTTAGTTATAGTCTTAAACATTATTATAGAGAGAATTAAATTCATTTGATAAGTGATTTTGAATAAATTACTTTTAGCAATTTTTTTTCGTAAGAGATTATAGTAATAAGTTAGTTACGTTAGGTTGATATAAATTTAAAAAGTGTCAAATTATATTAGTAATAATTTACAAAAAGTACTTTTTAGGATCGTTAATTAACATTTACTTCTATTTGGATACGTTTTAAGAAATCATTTGAGTATGTTTCATTTTTTGTTAAAAAAAAAAATCTATCTTTAGTTTTAATAAAATTTGATTGATTTTCTTAATCAAAATTTATAAATATAAATTTTTATTATTTAAAAGAAAATTAAAGTTGTTGTAGCCAAACAAAATGATGATGTGTTGTTGACGTCCTCGCTTCGATCTTCATGTCACTTGTTACCAGAGGTTCTGTAAGAAAGAGAATGATCAGAGGGATGTAGGGATTTTTCCCTGTGTAAACACTCCGATGCTTAAGTCAGAAGGGGATTTGGCAGAGTTTCTGTAAACAAAATAGACTTAGGTTTTTGAGTCATACTTGATCCCTATTTATAGGGATTTATTCTGCCTGTAATTACGTATGTATCCTTGGATTAAATGTCTTTTTTGTCTTATTTAAGACTTGTATAATTTAAAATATATAATGAATAAAATATGTGATATTCCTCATGCCACGTGGTAATTTTTTATTGGACCAAGTGTTTTGAATATTTTTATCCTTAACAATTGCTCCTCACTTCTTCGTAAGTTGTAACTTTGAGGAAGAGTACAATTTTTTGTTATTATTTTTCATTTTTTTAGCAATATTTGTCGTTAGAGTCATCTGTTCGCGGGAGTCTACGCAGCTTGCGGCATATATATAAGTGTTGTGAGTCCTCGGCTGATACGAGAAACTAGTGCCACTCTAAGTGACCTACACGTTCTATCGGCAAGTGCACGGGTCATACAAGTAATAATGGGATTTGAGTCCCGGATTATCGTCCCATAGAGAAGTGTTAGCCTAATTAACTACCGGTTAATCTTACCCTAAGTATATCCTAGCAAATTATGAATTGCTGATGGGTGATCTACATGGCTAACAATACTGAAAATAATAAAAACTATAAACTAAAGAAAATAAAACCGAGCTAAAATTACTTACAGTGCTCCAAGCAATTAAAAGTAAATACCTAAAAAGATAATTAAAACAGTTAAAATTAATTAACGCAATTAAACTAAAATGCAAATATGAAAATAAAGAAACAAAATTACTTAAACTGAAATTAAACAAACCTAAAATAAAATATGTATGTAATTAAACTACTTAATAAAACTACAAATTAAACTAACTTAAGATCTAATAAAATTTAAAACTTCTATTAACCTAATTAAGAAAATAATTTCCTATAAAATGACCCTAAATTAAATATAACTCTAACTAACTAATAAAACAATATTTAAATAATGCAAGAAAAAGATTTTTGGATTTTTTTTCAATTTAAAATGAAAAATTAAAACATGCATAAAATGATTTACTCTAATTTAATTCTAAATGTAACACTTAACACTAAAATAAAAATTAACTAATGACATAATTAAATCTAAATTCTGAACTAATCAAGCAATTGAACTATAACTAGTCATGCAAATTAATTTAAAATTCTAACTTCTTAAGCTAACCCATGAAATTGAAATTAATCTATCTAAATTGCATGAAAATGAGTTATATAACTAAAATGCAATGGCCAAACAAGGCCTTAATCGACTTGTGCAATCTACCAACTGCCCCGACTGTGTACTGCACTCGGTAGATGGTGCATGTCCATTCCTGCTCTGCACCAGTCATGCTTTGCTCCGCTACACGTCCTCGGCATGCTCCAGCTTCGATATGCACAGCCCAGCTAGCGTCTTCTGCACTTGCTCCGTGTACTGTCCATCATCACACCATGCTCCTGCAATTGCCTCCAACTCCAGCAATAACAGCTCCCCATACTGCCACCAGCTTGTTCTGCACATCTCACTGCAACTAAGCACGTCCTTGCTCAGCTGCTTCCTGTCCAGACCTGCTCTGTACCAGTCTTGCTCTGCTCCACTACACGTCCTCGACATGCTCCAGCTTCGATCTGCATAGCCCAGCTAGCGTCTTCTGCTCCTGCATCTTCTCCATTTTCAGATTAGCTCGGTGTTGTCCGTGCTGTATCCAGGTGCTGCCCATGCCGCTGGCAGTAACATGCTTCAGCTTCTTTAGTTCGGTAGCAGTCCATGAGAAAGCCAAACTCGTCGCCAGCTCTCTTCACTACATCCAGCTGCTGTCCTCAAGCTGTTACTCTCGCCATGCATTTGTTCTCTGCTTCATGCGCTGTCCAAGTCTGTCCGCTACTACCTAAAGTGTTGTTCGGCTACTTCTGCATCAAGTTCTATCCAGGTGCTGCTCAGCAGCTACATTGTACTGAACCTGCAGCAAAACATGCACATAGCTCCTGTGTTAAGTCAGTAACCAACAGCAGCTGTCGGTGACGCTCCCGCTATGCTTGTTCAGTAACACTGCATCCCGCACTGCTCTTAACACCTCCTTCAGCTGATACCTGTCGTACTTATCAGCTCCATGCTCTACAGAATCACGCATACAGCCGAACCAGCACGTACAACAACGAGTTGTTATCTGCCCAGCTAGCAGTACATGCTTCAGCTTCTTCCTGCAATCGAGAGCAACAATATAAACAACATTAGAATATTACAGATAAAAATGAAACTATGGTGAACAGTAATGAGATACAAAAACAGAGCTAAACAGAGGACGTAGTGCGTGCTACTATTGCTGCCAGGAATCAAACCGTGCCTTATTGCAATAGTCGACTGTTACTTGAAACGTTACACCAAACGGCCTAATACACTATTTTCATTACCAACTAGCAAGTAACGAATGAACAAACAACTAAACAAAATGGAAAATACTGAGATGAACATTTGCAGAACAAATTGAATCTCAACTAGATGCTGATATGTAGAAACCAAACATAAATATATATGATAAAATGCAGAAAAGAAAGGTCCTAATATACTGCAGCAAATGGAAATGATTCATGCAAAAGAAATGACCATGCAATAGTAGGTAATCAACTAAAAAAAATAAAAAGTTATGTAAACTCGGTGACTGAAGAGAAAATACTAAGCATCCATGAACAGAGAAATGGTGAAGCAACAGTGGCCTCGGGTTGCTTCAGTGTCTGGTACCACCTTGGTTCCACCATGCTTTTGATGTAAAAAAAAATGCTTAGCATTAAATCTACATTAAAGCATCAGAACACCTATGGCAGTAATAGGAGAACCTTGTCACCCGAATGAACAAAAAATTGAAGAACAAAGACATGGAAACTTAATAATAGGCAAACCGAGAGCTTAGGACAATAAAATTGAAAATTTTTCATTAAACTTAAACATTAAAACAATAAATGAAAGGAACTTGAGCAAAACCGAAAATGAAAAATGGAAAATGGTGGCTACCAATAAAACATAAAAAGCTTTTCATAAAAGATGACATATGAGAATTAACATGAACAGTAGAATAGGAAATGGTTTTCGGGAAAAGCTTCTAAAAACAAGGAAATTAAACTAAACTATTCTACCTATGCTACTCTAACTAGTTCTACACTAAAACTACCTAGTTTTTTCAATTGCTATCATGTCTTATTTATACACACACTTAGGGGGTACAATGGTAATTTTTCATCTTAGATGAGTTGGCATTGTTTGGCCACTTGTCTTCATTTTATTTGCTGCAGAGTAGATATTTTCACGTCACTTGTCGGTTTGTCCAGTTGGCTATGTGATGTGGCCTGGCGTGTGTCTTCCAGAAGGTTGGCACGGTGTCTGTCGATCTCATCGTTTCAGAGCGAATAAAATACTAATCGGCTTCCCACGTGTCCAGACGACTGGTGACTCGGTCTGCAAATTGAAAGTGGTCCAGTCTCCTTTAGCCCATTTTCAGCCCATTTTAGACTAAAATGACTAAGTTTAATCTGGATTTAATTTACCTGCACATTAAAGAATTTTAATTAAATAAAGTGGATAATTAACAAAATAAATTGAGGATTTAAATAATTAATTAGGAAATTAAGCACAAATAATTCTAAAAAAATAGAATTATCACACCCTCAGACTTGAGCTTTTGCTAATGTAAACCCTACAAATTTTCTACATTTAAGTAGATTATATAAAAATGAAAATAATATATTTTAATGGAAGTGCGAATATTCGTTGTAGGGCTCGAGGAATATAGGAGCCGAGAAGCCCGTGAATGGCAAGGAACCCAAAAATACAAGAAGTGATAGAGCAAATGCAAGCATTGAGGGACCGAAAATAATATTTGATGTAAAGACTTATATCGAAAATTTATGAGGAATGATGAAATCTCAATAATATTTCATTTACGAAATAATGAAAATTTCATGGAAAGCATGAATATTTTGTCATTTAGGTAAATAAAAAAAAAGGGGGGCGAATGTATATATGTATATACATATGTATATAAACATACTAGGAAAAATTTAATATGGATAAAATAAGGATATATATATATATATGTATAACAAATATATATATATATATATATATATATTGTAAGGTGTAGTATGTATTATATAGGTAGTAATAAATAAATAAAATAAAATAGGATGAAATGAAATAAAAATAAATAAATGAAATGGAAATAAAATGAAAACAACAAACAAAAATATAATAATAATAATACCAAACATTATATAATATATATTAATATAATAGATATATTAATATAATATATATATATATATATTAATTTAATAAAAAAATAGGGGTGTACGGAATTGGCTTTTAAAGAAAGCCAAGCCCGTTTTCTGCAAATTGAATTACAGAATGAATAGTAGGGGCGGGAAAGAAAACAAAGAGAAAAGAAAGAAAAGAAGAGAAGAAGAAAGGAAGGAAGAGGGGGCTGGCCGGGAGGAAGAGATGAGAAGAAAGAAGAAAGAGGAAGAAAGAAAGGAAAGGTTGGAGTGCAGGGGAGCTTGGCTAGTGTAGTGGCTGGAATCGACGATTTTATCCACTGAAGTCGGCCGGAACAAACTGGAAATTTGGGTGTTGAAGGGTTGAAAACAGAACTGAGTTTAGGGGAAATTAGGCTAAGGGGTTGATAGCTGTACAGGGGAGACGGAGCCAGGTTGAAGTGGCTATTAGGTGTTGCCATTAAGGGTGAAACAGAGGAGCAGAACAAGAGAAGAAAACCGAAGCTCCTCTGTGTTTCCATTCCTTTTCAAGCTGTTGAAAAAGGAGAGGAAGCTGAGGAAACTGAGCGAGGGAGGTAGGAACTAAAAACTGGAAAGGAAATTGAAGCGGACCGAAATCTGGGAATTGAGATAAATCGAGGAAGAAGACAAAGCAGGGGTGGGCTGGAAAATAGAGGCAGAGGAGAAGAAACGAAAGCAGGAACGATGAAAGCAGAAGAGAGAGAGATCGTGGAGGAGCTAAGAGCTGAAAGCTGTTGTGGCCTTAGTTAGGGACTGTACGAGTGCTAGAGCAGTAGCAGTAGGGAGATTACACTTAGCTAAAACAAAGGTTGTTCCTCCGGGCCATGAAAGTGTCATCGAAGAGGCAAAGAGCATTGAGGCAGCGAGAGTGAGTTACGTGATATTGCTATAGGGTGTTGAAAACTGGTGCGTAGCTGCTGTTAGACATGCATTGCAGCTGGTGTGCACGAGTGGACTGTGCTAGTAGGTGTTTTGCTAATCATTGATGCTAGCAGGAGACATAAAATAGTGAAGTAAAAATCGAAGCAGTGTTGTAGTGAACTGAAACAGAGAGATCTCGGCTATACAAGGTTGGGCAGTCGTGACTATTGGGGCTATCATTAAAGTTCAAAACCGAACTTAGTTGAAGCAAGAATGAGCACACGGGAAAGGAAGAAATATGTTGAACAAACCGAGAAACCTTGAAAAGTGTTAGCAAAGAGTTAAGCTACAAAGAGTTCAAAGGTAAATTTATATATATGCATAGTTGATATATATATGTATATATATACATGTGTTCGAATTACAAGTATGTTAGTGTGATTTATTTAGACAAAAAAATGGGAAAAATGAGGAGAAGACAAAAAAATATATATGTGATGATGAATAATGGGATCAAGTAATAATATATATATATGTATTTATGTGAATATATATATATATATATATATTTAAGTAAATACATATGGGTGCATATAAGATGAAGGTATGCTATTATTTATACACAAGAAAAATATGTATGCATATGTGATAAGGAAAAATGGAAAACAATGATAATATATATATATTTATTTATTTATTTAGGTGCATATACATGTGGGGGTATGTAAGATGAATGTGTGCAAATATATGTATATACAAAGAATGTATATATATGAGATAGGAAAACATGAAAACAATAAAAGTATATATATATATATATATATATATATATATATATATATATATATATATACATATAGGAGTGTATATATATATATATATAATTATGCGTATATACGTGTGGATGTATATAATAAAGGTATATGTCAATACTTGTAGGTACAAATATATAAATGGTAAAGAAATATATAAACGTGCATGTTGGCCTAAGTGTATACAATAATACGTACACACGCAATAGTAACGATCGGTTACGATTTTAACGCAATTCGGACAATTCGCATGAATAGGGTGCTAAGTATACAATTTCGGTGTAGGTGATTGTAGAAGGAATTAAAGGAGGTACTAGGAGGCGTCACCGTTCGAATTCGAGATACCCGATAAATCGAGGTAAGGGGTATTGTTTAACTTAGTTCTGATAATGCATCATTGTTTCACTTATAAATGATTTTATGAAAGAGCATATGATTTGAAGTGATTTATCAATGCTTTTATACTTGTGAAACTGTTTACGATGCATGTTTTAATTTATCGAAATATTTCCCGAGTACTTTCCATGTTGTGAAATGAATTTCCTAAGGTATGAAGTGTATGGATGTTTTACATTTATTTATGTTTTTATATCCATACTGTTAAAGAAACTTCGACAATTTCAAAAGTATTTAAGAAAAGAAATTATTTTCGAAAGGGGATTGTGGGGGCCACCTCTTGAGTCCTACGGGAACAAAGTGCCACACAGTCTTTCGGTTTTATGAAAGAGTTTTCTGATTTCAAGGAAATTCGATGTTATTACTCGATATGAGTTTATGGGTTATAAAACCCAAGAAAGATTTTGAAACTCTGTTTTGAGACTATAGGCTTCATGCATGGTTACTACTTGTGGTGTTCCGGCTACACCACTTGGGGTGCCAGTACGTTGGCCCCTTTAGCACTTGACTCAACCTGTGTGGAAGATGTCGTGCTACTGGTGGTTTACGATGATGTTTGGTAGTATCTCGTGCCCGCGCAGCACGGATGAATGTTCTTCGCACGGTGAGTGCCACAGGTGCCCGTGCCCTAGCTATGTGCTAGTATATGATAAGAAATAAGAAGATACTACCCATGTTTATAATTATTATTGCTGTACGAACCTGATCCATTCTACAGCCCCCCCTTACCATGGCCATAGGTATGATGACTCTCCACGGAGAATGACACGTATCGCATGACTTAGTTATAGCCTAGTCTCCTCGATTTGATTATGAAAAATCGACTATGATGAATGAATATGTGTTTTCATGATTACGAAATATTCATGAAATGTTTACGAAATGATTATGAAATATGCATGAAATGTTTACGGTATGATTTACGAAATGTTTATGAAAAGTTGTAAAATGGTTAAGCATGTTAATGGTTTTATTGACACGCATGCTTTATGACGTTTATGCATGAAATAGAAATTTCTGTATTACATTAAGTTTCGTTCCATGAACAATTTCAAATACTTTTATATGTCAGAACTGTTTTAATAGTACTATCTTACTGGGCTTTTCCACAAAAACTCACCCCTCTACCTTCAGATCATTTGCAGTGTATCTATAGACGCTCCCTACCGCGTATACGACGTAGGCTCGTGGGAAGAGCTACCATAGGCTACTTTTTGTACATGCAGAAATGTATACATATACATTCCTGTACCAGACATATCTGTACGCACAGACACATATAATAGAAATAATTTGTCGGGATGTAATTTGTAAGGAAATGATGTAAAGAATATAATTCTTGGGATTAGGTTGTAAGATGATTGTATAAATCGATATCGATATATTGAGTTGTAAAAGTGGATTGAGAAAGTATGCTTGGTAGTTGTAGATATCTAGGATTGTTGGAAAACATGCTTGGTAGTTGTAGATATCTAGGATTGTTGGAAATCATGCTTGGTAGTTGTGGATATCTAGGATTGTTGGAAACAACGGAATTGTAGGTGGGTAGGCTCATATATAAGTCGTTATGCTGCCGAAATTTCCATCGGCCATATAAGTTAAAGTATGAAAAAATTAATTATGATTACGAGTAAAGAAATAGGAAAAGTGTTTTGACACTGCACAGGAATACAACCTAAGTGAATAAGGGAATAAGTGTAAACCCTACGAATTTTCATGTATCCGGTTTAAATATTAATGAAGAATGCGCTTATTGGTGGATAATTAATTTGAATTATGATATGAGAAACTTGGACGAGGTTAAATTACTAAAATATTTTGATTTGAGGAATAAATAATTATGAGGTGTAAAACTAAATTTTTTTAGCTAGATTTAATATGTGTTTATTCTTCCGTATTAGATAAGTACTAATAATAGGTCGATTACGCTTTGAACATAATACATGGTGAAGTATAAAATAACTACTTAAAATTTATTAATAAAATAAATTAAATGAATAAATAAAGAAACAACTAAATAAATAAATAAAAATTTAATTGAGTACATGGATGTGCACATATGTATGTATATAAATATATAATTATATGTGCTGTTATAGGTATTCTTTAAATAGGGTACAATAGATAGATGTATATAAACAATATACATTCACGTGGCCGAGAGCTCCTATCAGCAGAAGAAGCAGGAAACGTTAAACAAGAGACATGAACAGGAAATGTGAGGCATGGGAAACTGGAAACAGAAACATGATACAGGAAACGTGATGAAGAAACGTGAAGGGCGATAGTTCCGTAAGGCAGAAAGATGGTGATGAGGGGTGGTTAGTAGAGGAAATATAATAGAATAAGAAAAAAAAGAATGCCTCAACTGTTAGGAAAAAGAAAATAAAATAGGGACAGAAGTGAAATGAAAGAGAGGTTAATTTAATTACAGCAGTGAAAGTCGGGTGAAGTGATGGGCTAGCATATATATATATATATATATATATAAATATATATAAAGGACAGTATTAAATCTACAATTTCAGCAGAGGAAGAGAAGCGTGTTGAGGGAGCTGACATAATTGAAAGTCAGCATACTTATCACTGTCACTCCCATCTATCACCCCATCATCAGTCCCGGGTCACTGTTGAAAACTGCATTCTTTTAGTTTTTGCACCAAGCTTCAACATCATCCTCGGTACAGCCGGCCATATGAACCCAAAACCACCTTTATCACCTTTCATTCCTAACCATTTCCTGTCATTTGCCTGCCACCATTTTACTTCTTCCAAGCTGACGATCTTCACCATCATCCTGCTATCATCGACCATACCTGGCCATCTTGCACCATCTTTGTATCTAATCTCATCCCTGCTTCCTTTCCACGCACACGCCACCAAGTTCTCACCTTCACGTCTTCTCTGCTCCCACTCTGCATATACATAAAAAAAAAGGGAAAGGTGAGCATGGCCTGGAAGTATAATGATAGAGCTGAGAAGAAGAAAACTGGAGAGGTCATGCAAGGGAAGCAAGAGGACGGAAAGTAAGAAGCTAGGGAGGAGAAATGAAACCGAGAAGAGAAACAACAAAAAAAGAAGAAGGAAAGGACTTGACTGTGTAAAAAAATGGTCTTTAAAACACAGCAAAAACGGGAGGCTATAACCGAGTCTCTCTCGGTTCCGGTGGCAGGGCCAGGAGTTGCTGAAAACAGGGGAGAACAGAGAGGTGATGATGATGATGCTGGTGGCCGGAACAGAACACTGGTAATGAGGATGGAGTTGCCGAGGAGGTAAGGTGATCAAAGCTTTGAAGAAGAAGGGAAACCGAGTACACAGGATACAAGAGGAGTAGAACTGGAAATGGAAACCCGACTGCAACCGAGGAGAGGAAGAAAACCGAGAGGTATTGTGGAGCAGAGGAGGCTCCTTCTCAGGTAGCGAAGTGTTGCGGTGGAGGGCTGAACTGGTGGATGTGCCGAGAAACACCAGCGCCAGGCGGAGACCTTGGGAGGATCGAGAGAGGAAATGGCAACCACGGGACCGGTGAAGATGACGATCGAAACAGAACGTGAAGAAAGAAAGACATGAACAGTGTCAACGTAGGAGGAAAACCAAAGAAGGAAAAAAAAAGAGGATGGCGGGAAAAGAAAAGAAAAAGATTTGAAAAAAAAAAAAAGAAAAGAAAAGAAAAGAATGAATAATAGCCGAGGAAAAAAAAAAAGGAAAGTAATATATAAATATTATTGGAAATAGAGGAAAAATCAAGGAAGGGAAATAAGGGTACTAATTTTGGAAATTCGGGGAAGGGCCCCGAGAAATTTATCGAGAGGATCGGACCTGTCGACTCGCCAAGTCGAAGTAATCAAGGATTACGGACAGATACCGAGGTAATAAATTTATACAAGTTTTAGAGATAATTATACGTATTTTATAATTTTGGGTGTATTTTCGCCTAGGCAAACAATATTACGATTTTGACGCATCGTAGTTAATTTGCTAAATAGGATACTAAGAAATACAAATTTCGGTGTAGGAGAATCATAGAAGGATTTAAGGGAGATACTTGGAGGTGTCACTACTCGAACTTGAAATTTCGATAAATCGAGGTAAGGGGTATTATTTAACTTAGTTCTGATAATGCATATTTGTTTCACCGATAAATGATCTTACGAAAGAGCATATGATTTAAAATTATTTATCATTGCTTTCATACTTGTGAAGCATGTTTTAAATTGTCGAAATGTTTCCCGAGTATTTTTCATGTTGTGAAATGAATTTCCTAAAGTATGAAGTGTATGGATATTTTACATTTATTTATGTTGTTATATCCATATTGTTAAAGAAACTTTTGACAATTTCAAAAGTATTTAAGAAAAGAAATTTGTTTTTCGAAGGGGGATTGTGGGGGCCACCTCTTGAGTCCTACGGGAACAAAGTGCCACACAGTCTTTCTGTTTTATGAAAGAGTTTTCAGATTTCAAGAAATTCGATTTTATTACTCGATATGAGATAATGAGCTATAAAAACCCAAGTAAGATTTTGAAAACTCTGTTTTAAGACAAAAAGGGCATTGTATAGTGGAATTGTGGGGGTTAGCTCTTGAGTCCGACAGGAGCAAAGTGCCACACAGTCTATGTTACTGTGGGGGTTACCTCTTGAGTTCTGTGGGAGCAAAGTGCCACGCAATTTCCACAATGACAGGTGAACGTGGGGGTTACCTCTTGAGTCCGACGGGAGCAAAGTGCCACACAGTCTATGTTACTGTGGGGGTTACCTCTTGAGTCCTGTGGGAGCAAAGTACCACGCGATTCACAAAGACATGCGAACGTGGGGGCCACCTCTTGAGTTCTGTGGGAGCAAAGTGCCACGCAGTCTATGTTACTGTGGGGGTTACCTCTTGAGTCCGACGGGAGCAAAGTGCCACACGGTTCACAAAGACATACGATCGTGAGGGCCACCTCTTGAGATATGTGGGAGCAAAGTGCCACACAGTCTGTGTGACTGTTGGGGGCCACCTCTTGAGTCCTACAGATGCAAAGTGCCATACGGTCAATACATTTTTATCGTGCGCGCCTTTGTGGCGTATATGAATGTATATGAATCCAGCCTTTGGGCATATTTATGACTTCCCTCTATAAGTTATCCAAGTCTCCATCCGATATGAACTATGCTATATGATTTTAATCCTCCGATATATGTTTTTGCATCAGTTATGCTTTTGAAGTTCTATTGGTTTTGAAATATTCATGAAATGTTTACGAAATGATTATATAATATTCATGAAATGTTTACGAAATGATTTATGAAATGTTCATGAAAGGTTTATGAAAAGTTGTAAAAGGGTTAAGTATGTGATTTGTTTTAAAGACACGCATGCTTTATGACGATTATGCATGAAATGAAAATTTATGTATTGCATTAAGTTTTATTCTATGAACAACTTCAAATGTTTTTATATATCAGAACTACTTTAAGAGCATTACCTTACTGGACTTTTCCCCAAAAGCTCACCCCTCTACCTCTCAGATTTTTGCAGTGAATTACAGCTAACAAATGCTGCGTAGACGACGTAGGCTGGAGGATATGAGCTTCCCCAGACTACCTTTTGTATATGCGTGAGGTATACATTCTTATCTCTTTACCAGACTATTTGTATGCACAGACATCTATTGAAAATAATGTGTCGGGATGAAATATGTTTAAGGATAAATTAAATGAGATATTTTTAAGGATCGACACTGAACAGGAATACAGCCTAAGAGAATGAGAGAATAAGTGGGTAAATTAAATTCAAAAAAAAAATCTCCCGATTTTCAAGGGTTAAGGGTCGTTACAGTTTAAGTGGTATCAGAGCAGAGGTTGTCTAGTACTGTCAGTGTCAATAATAAGGATATGATTACATCCCAAATGTCTGTGCTTGTCTGGTTGTAGAGTAAGTATACCTAATTAAGTTAAGACTTAATGTTGGGTTTACGTGATGAATTAGATCACGAGCGAGAGGCCGTAGAGATAGGCCATATAATCATGCAGAGTTATCATATGAGACTCATATATGATACTGAGATTGAAACTGATGTTAAGTGTGCTCCATCAAGTCTTGTAGAAAGGACAGATGATATTGAGACACACTTTACTATGGTTGAGTGGAGTATTGAACATATTATGGAAAAGTAGGACACATGCTGTGTTAGGTGATGGGGTGGACGAAAGAATATACAGACAGATTACTCCCAATACGTCGCACAACCTGTAGAAATGTTTCAGAACTACAAATACGCCTGCTATTGTAGCTCCACAGCAGAATGATGATGACTTGAGTTAGGAGTAGGAGCTACACTAGATGAGACAGTTTAAGAACTGCAGACCGCCATTGTTAAATGGGATAAAGGACTCGATAGTTATTGGGAATTGAATGAATGAGATTAAGGAAACTACGAATAGAATTTAGGGGTCTAGCACAAGGAAATCGATCTGTCAATAAGTATGAATTATGATTTATATCTCTGAAAAGGTGTGACCCAACGTTGTGAGCAGTGAAGTTAAGAAATGTCTGTAAGTTCACTAACGGATGGAGACTGAGCTGACTTCGGAGGATAGTATGTTATTACATACTGGAGTCAAGAATCCAATTGTAATGAAAAATTGGAAAACTTGCATGGATTCTTAGAGTATGACAGTGAACTTAATAGACTGGGGGCAGTTTCAAGAGATTAAGCCTCCGTTTTTCAACAAAGTTAAGAATTTAGTGATTTGGAGTGTTGGATGGATGAGGTAGAAAAAAAACTTGATGATTTTAGACGTAACTCTACCGAGAAAGTTGCTTTTGTAACTTTTGTGTTAAATGATTAAAGAAGCTACACAGATTTCGGAGTGTGCTACTATAAAGAAGGTAGCTCTTGTAGCATCAGTATCGAAATGGAAAGTCGAACTCGGAGGAAAGTTTTCCGATTTAATCCGAGAGCCGACATCAATAAATTACATGGGATATATTCCAAAGGCCCTTAGGCGGCAGCACATTCCGGATGAAATTAAGTGGCAATTATGGAAGAAATGATTGCAATCGAACATAAAGTAACAAGTCTGTGGATGAATATGAAATTAAATTTATAGCTTTGGAAAAAGAATGATCTAAATAAGTAGAGATGTGAAATGGAAAAGATCCAGGAAACTCATGGGAGGTACTAAGATCCTTAATCGAGCTAGACTACCCCCATTTGATGTTATTTTGAGAGAGTAGTGCGTAAGACGCAACTACGAGAATATGAGATATATACTTTCAAGGTTATTAAGGACATTAAAAGGTAAAGAAAGTGACAAAGAGTGATGTACTAAAGAAGCAGTGAGAGTGATAGAGTAAACTCACTATAATTGAAAAGATGAATTACAGAATTAAAAGTTTAAGTGAAGGTCACACTGCTTACAGGATTGAATTAAAATGCTGAGAAAATAATTATGAGGATTACATGAAAAGGAGATTATCGGACCAGGTGATTCACTTTGATGTGTACTAGCATTAATTGTTAAGGAGATCGAAGTCGTTTTGGTCACGATATGTTAAGAACGGGTGTTAATTGGATTCCCAAGATAAGGATTATAAATCAGTGGGGAAAGACCCAAAACTCTTAAAGATGATTCAGAGTTTGAGATATATGGAGACTTTGGACTATGAATTACGTATCGAGTATAAAGATTGTGAATTGCTCATGCTTATGTTTCGAATGCGACACTTAATTGGAATAAGGAAAGAGTTCTAAGATAATTGATGTACGCAATGAAACAAGTTTGAAATGTGATAGATTTTAAATATAGCTGATACTATGAACAAGAGATATATATGATGTATGAGTACTTCTGGTAAATTAAATTATTTCGAGTAAGTGATATGAACAGAGAATGAGTGTGACTAAAGGATACCATTACTTGTACGGTGAAGAGTTATGAAATTCTACGATCATGAAAGTTTAAGTATTAAATTTCACAAAGGTCATCTAATATAAGAAAAAGGGAACGACTCGAGTTTGTGCTTTAAGCAAAAGTGATTTCGAGATGGCGTTATATATATTGATCAGGGACATGAGTTATTGAATTATTGATGGACCTCGACTTGAATGTGGTCTTTCCTTGACCACTGACATTCGTTGCATGGTGGCCTGCCTGAGAGTTAAAATCGGAGTAAATTGATTAAATCGAGTAGGCTCAGCGTATTGATAAATATTGCATTGATGTGGCTGGCCCGACCTAGATGGGTACTGCAACTGGCTTGAGTATTGGTACTGACAATTTATTAAGATTTAAAAATAGAGTTGTGTACCCAATGATCGATAGCAAAAGAATTGATGTCGTTAGAGGCTGATTTATAGAGATATATACCCTACATTCGGAGAATGGTAAAGGTTTATCAAATCTCATGAAGATACATTGGTAATCAGGGATAATAAGAGATATAATTGAAAGTGTGACTAAATGCCTCATATGACAGCAGCTTAAAGATAAGGTATAGCAAGAGTTGGAAAGAAAGGAAACTGAGTCCCTGATACATTTGACCTTTCGAGATCTTAGACCAAGTGGGATACAAAGCTGACAGGTTGACACTACCGTCAGAAGTATCAAGTATCCACAATGTCTTCCACATTTCGATACTTCAAAAGTATCATCCAGATCTGAAGCATGAGGTGAAGTATGAGCCACTAGAGTTAAAGAAGGATATGACCTATGTGGAAAAGTCGATTCAGATCTTGGACAGAAAGAAAAAGACATACGGTCTAAGACAATTTCCCTGATTAAGGTTTTATGGTAGTACCACACTTCGGAAGAGGCGACGAGGAAATTAGAAAGTTTAATATGAGATAAATACCCGCAATTGTTCAAAGGCTAATGTAATATTAAATTTGGGGACCAAATTTTCTAAGGTGGGGAGAATGTAAACCCTACGAATTTTCATGTATCCGGTTTAAATATTAATGAAGAATGCGCTTATTGGTGGATAATTAATTTGAATTATGATATGAGAAACTTGGACGAGGTTAAATTACTAAAATATTTTGATTTGAGGAATAAATAATTATGAGGTGTAAAACTAAATTTTTTTAGCTAGATTTAATATGTGTTTATTCTTCCGTATTAGATAAGTACTAATAATAGGTCGATTACGCTTTGAACATAATACATGGTGAAGTATAAAATAACTACTTAAAATTTATTAATAAAATAAATTAAATGAATAAATAAAGAAACAACTAAATAAATAAATAAAAATTTAATTGAGTACATGGATGTGCACATATGTATGTATATAAATATATAATTATATGTGCTGTTATAGGTATTCTTTAAATAGGGTACAATAGATAGATGTATATAAACAATATACATTCACGTGGCCGAGAGCTCCTATCAGCAGAAGAAGCAGGAAACGTTAAACAAGAGACATGAACAGGAAATGTGAGGCATGGGAAACTGGAAACAGAAACATGATACAGGAAACGTGATGAAGAAACGTGAAGGGCGATAGTTCCGTAAGGCAGAAAGATGGTGATGAGGGGTGGTTAGTAGAGGAAATATAATAGAATAAGAAAAAAAAGAATGCCTCAACTGTTAGGAAAAAGAAAATAAAATAGGGACAGAAGTGAAATGAAAGAGAGGTTAATTTAATTACAGCAGTGAAAGTCGGGTGAAGTGATGGGCTAGCATATATATATATATATATATATAAATATATATAAAGGACAGTATTAAATCTACAATTTCAGCAGAGGAAGAGAAGCGTGTTGAGGGAGCTGACATAATTGAAAGTCAGCATACTTATCACTGTCACTCCCATCTATCACCCCATCATCAGTCCCGGGTCACTGTTGAAAACTGCATTCTTTTAGTTTTTGCACCAAGCTTCAACATCATCCTCGGTACAGCCGGCCATATGAACCCAAAACCACCTTTATCACCTTTCATTCCTAACCATTTCCTGTCATTTGCCTGCCACCATTTTACTTCTTCCAAGCTGACGATCTTCACCATCATCCAGCTATCATCGACCATACCTGGCCATCTTGCACCATCTTTGTATCTAATCTCATCCCTGCTTCCTTTCCACGCACACGCCACCAAGTTCTCACCTTCACGTCTTCTCTGCTCCCACTCTGCATATACATAAAAAAAAAGGGAAAGGTGAGCATGGCCTGGAAGTATAATGATAGAGCTGAGAAGAAGAAAACTGGAGAGGTCATGCAAGGGAAGCAAGAGGACGGAAAGTAAGAAGCTAGGGAGGAGAAATGAAACCGAGAAGAGAAACAACAAAAAAAGAAGAAGGAAAGGACTTGACTGTGTAAAAAAATGGTCTTTAAAACACAGCAAAAACGGGAGGCTATAACCGAGTCTCTCTCGGTTCCGGTGGCAGGGCCAGGAGTTGCTGAAAACAGGGGAGAACAGAGAGGTGATGATGATGATGCTGGTGGCCGGAACAGAACACTGGAAATGAGGATGGAGTTGCCGAGGAGGTAAGGTGATCAAAGCTTTGAAGAAGAAGGGAAACCGAGTACACAGGATACAAGAGGAGTAGAACTGGAAATGGAAACCCGACTGCAACCGAGGAGAGGAAGAAAACCGAGAGGTATTGTGGAGCAGAGGAGGCTCCTTCTCAGGTAGCGAAGTGTTGCGGTGGAGGGCTGAACTGGTGGATGTGCCGAGAAACACCAGCGCCAGGCGGAGACCTTGGGAGGATCGAGAGAGGAAATGGCAACCACGGGACCGGTGAAGATGACGATCGAAACAGAACGTGAAGAAAGAAAGACATGAACAGTGTCAACGTAGGAGGAAAACCAAAGAAGGAAAAAAAAAGAGGATGGCGGGAAAAGAAAAGAAAAAGATTTGAAAAAAAAAAAAGAAAAGAAAAGAAAAGAATGAATAATAGCCGAGGAAAAAAAAAAGGAAAGTAATATATAAATATTATTGGAAATAGAGGAAAAATCAAGGAAGGGAAATAAGGGTACTAATTTTGGAAATTCGGGGAAGGGCCCCGAGAAATTTATCGAGAGGATCGGACCTGTCGACTCGCCAAGTCGAAGTAATCAAGGATTACGGACAGATACCGAGGTAATAAATTTATACAAGTTTTAGAGATAATTATACGTATTTTATAATTTTGGGTGTATTTTCGCCTAGGCAAACAATATTACGATTTTGACGCATCGTAGTTAATTTGCTAAATAGGATACTAAGAAATACAAATTTCGGTGTAGGAGAATCATAGAAGGATTTAAGGGAGATACTTGGAGGTGTCACTACTCGAACTTGAAATTTCGATAAATCGAGGTAAGGGGTATTATTTAACTTAGTTCTGATAATGCATATTTGTTTCACCGATAAATGATCTTACGAAAGAGCATATGATTTAAAATTATTTATCATTGCTTTCATACTTGTGAAGCATGTTTTAAATTGTCGAAATGTTTCCCGAGTATTTTTCATGTTGTGAAATGAATTTCCTAAAGTATGAAGTGTATGGATATTTTACATTTATTTATGTTGTTATATCCATATTGTTAAAGAAACTTTTGACAATTTCAAAAGTATTTAAGAAAAGAAATTTGTTTTTCGAAGGGGGATTGTGGGGGCCACCTCTTGAGTCCTACGGGAACAAAGTGCCACACAGTCTTTCTGTTTTATGAAAGAGTTTTCAGATTTCAAGAAATTCGATTTTATTACTCGATATGAGATAATGAGCTATAAAAACCCAAGTAAGATTTTGAAAACTCTGTTTTAAGACAAAAAGGGCATTGTATAGTGGAATTGTGGGGGTTAGCTCTTGAGTCCGACAGGAGCAAAGTGCCACACAGTCTATGTTACTGTGGGGGTTACCTCTTGAGTTCTGTGGGAGCAAAGTGCCACGCAATTTCCACAATGACAGGTGAACGTGGGGGTTACCTCTTGAGTCCGACGGGAGCAAAGTGCCACACAGTCTATGTTACTGTGGGGGTTACCTCTTGAGTCCTGTGGGAGCAAAGTACCACGCGATTCACAAAGACATGCGAACGTGGGGGCCACCTCTTGAGTTCTGTGGGAGCAAAGTGCCACGCAGTCTATGTTACTGTGGGGGTTACCTCTTGAGTCCGACGGGAGCAAAGTGCCACACGGTTCACAAAGACATACGATCGTGAGGGCCACCTCTTGAGATATGTGGGAGCAAAGTGCCACACAGTCTGTGTGACTGTTGGGGGCCACCTCTTGAGTCCTACAGATGCAAAGTGCCATACGGTCAATACATTTTTATCGTGCGCGCCTTTGTGGCGTATATGAATGTATATGAATCCAGCCTTTGGGCATATTTATGACTTCCCTCTATAAGTTATCCAAGTCTCCATCCGATATGAACTATGCTATATGATTTTAATCCTCCGATATATGTTTTTGCATCAGTTATGCTTTTGAAGTTCTATTGGTTTTGAAATATTCATGAAATGTTTACGAAATGATTATATAATATTCATGAAATGTTTACGAAATGATTTATGAAATGTTCATGAAAGGTTTATGAAAAGTTGTAAAAGGGTTAAGTATGTGATTTGTTTTAAAGACACGCATGCTTTATGACGATTATGCATGAAATGAAAATTTATGTATTGCATTAAGTTTTATTCTATGAACAACTTCAAATGTTTTTATATATCAGAACTACTTTAAGAGCATTACCTTACTGGGCTTTTCCCCAAAAGCTCACCCCTCTACCTCTCAGATTTTTGCAGTGAATTACAGCTAACAAATGCTGCGTAGACGACGTAGGCTGGAGGATATGAGCTTCCCCAGACTACCTTTTGTATATGCGTGAGGTATACATTCTTATCTCTTTACCAGACTATTTGTATGCACAGACATCTATTAAAAATAATGTGTCGGGATGAAATATGTTTAAGGATAAATTAAATGAGATATTTTTAAGGATCGACACTGAACAGGAATACAGCCTAAGAGAATGAGAGAATAAGTGGGTAAATTAAATTCAAAAAAAAAATCTCCCGATTTTCAAGGGTTAAGGGTCGTTACAATAAGTGGGTAAATTAAATTCAAAAAAAAAATTATCCCGATTTTCAAGGGTCAAAGGTCGTTACAGCTTGTCCTCAAGCAAAACAAAATTCATGCAGGAATGACAAGTACCAACATAATAATTTCCCCAATAGTATCCTCAAAGAAAAAATACAGACTATGATCTCAAAGATTCACAATTACAAGTCCAACATTCAGAATCATTCAATCATAAGTCCTAACCCAAATTGGACTCCTCGTGTGTGTGTGAAAATGTCAAAGCCACTACTCAGTACATTACCCGGATCAGATTATGCAAACATAGTGAATGCAAAGTCAATGACAAGTGATCATTCCCATAAGTTTGCTTTTCATTTCTCTCTCCACTAATGTAGTCACACTTAACCAAAGATCAATAGGACTTCATTAAGCTTGTAATGTAAGGCTGGGGCTAAGGTATGGTAAAGTCGATTTAGGTTTAATTACCCCTTAACATCCATTACTTCTAGGATCTTCAATGTAAGAGCTCAAATTTATTTCCCCTAAACTTATTTATTTTACTAAACTTTTTATTCTATTTTTGTATTTTTCTTCTTTCTTCTTTTCTTTTTCTTTTTCTTTCTTTTTCATTTATATATATATATATATATATATATACTCCTTCACTATCACTTAATACCCATATGTACATAGCTCACAATATATCACAATGACTTCATGCTTTCAGGGTAAGGGATAGGAACATAATATTTAAGCTAAGGAAAAAAAATAAGCAGGGGTATTTACAGAGAAAAGCTTATTTGGCCCAGATGGGTGACTAGGGGTAAAATATGTACAAGGATGGCTAGAAAGGCTCAAACGATCCAAAGATGACCTAAATCATCTCCCTAATTAAGTGATCTAATATTTCGCATCGAGATCAGATCAAACAAATTCTAGAATATGATGTACAAAATCAATTGAACAAATGCAATCCTATGTACACATAAGCTTTCTCTAAATAAATATACCAATTCATGACATGACATTAGCATAAGATGAGGCAATCACAATTAGAATTAAGATAAATTCAAGAATTCAACTTCATGTTTTTCTTATAATCATGCTTCTTATTCAATCAAAGTTAGACTAAATCATGGGGTCATATCATCGGAATATGGGAAAACTACATGCTAAGCACTAAATCATCCCAAAATCAAACAATTTAAGCTCATATTTTCGAAAAAAAATTTAAAAATTCTTTATCAGATTTTCGAAAAAATTTTGAAATTTTTTCCAACTTATCCCAAAATTGCTCAAGTGATATCCCTTCCCCCAAACTTAAAGTGCACAGTGTCCTCAGTGTGCAAATAATGTAAGAATTTAAGCTCAAGAACAGAGTACTTCCATTTCTGATGATGATGAACAGCTGAAGCTTGATTGAAAGTGTAATACTAGAAAAAAAATCTGCAACATAAACAAAGAAAGAAACAACAGAAAAGAAAAAAAAAGAACTATATACAAAGTGAAAAGAAAAATTAAGCCACTTCAAATGCAGCTGAAGAAAACAACACTTAGCAATAGGGCGAAGAGTAGGAGGGTCAGCCAAAATGGTGACAGAATGTTAACAATTAACTCCTCCTTAGCTCTATTTACTTCCCTCATTCTCTCAGATTTCTTATGCTTAAGTCTTATATCCTCCTCAATCTCCATCTTAAAACACTCTTGAGAGTCATCAGGGAGCTTCAAAGGTTTGAAAACATTAAACTTCACTTCTTGATCCTGAACTCTCATTATTAACTCCCCCTTTTGTATATCAATTAAAGTTCTACCAGTTGCTAGGAAAGGTCTGCCTAGTATAATGGGGACTTCCCTGTCTTCTTTTATGCCCAACACGATAAAATCCACTGGGAAAATAAATTTGTCCACCTTTACCAGCACGTCTTCAATGACCCCCTTCGGATATTTAATGGATCGATCAGCCAGTTGAAGGGTCACTGTAGTGGGCTTGGCATCCCCTATTCCTAACTTCTGATAGATAGACAAAGGCATTAGATTTATACTAGCTCCTAAATCACACAGGGCTCTACCAAAGAATAAATTTTCAATAGTGCAAGGTATGGTAAAACTCCCAAGATCCTTGAGCTTGGGGGGTAATTTCCTCTGGATAATTGAACTACATTCCTCAGTTAAGGCCACCGTCTCATAATCTTCCAATCTTCTTTTCCTAGAGAGGATGTCCTTTAAAAACTTCACATAACTTGGCATTTGCTCTAAAGCATTTGCGAAAGGAATGTTGATGTGAAGTTTCTTTAAAACCTCAAGAAATTTGGTGAATTGTTGGTCAAGCTTTTGGTTTTGAAACCTCTGAGGAAAAGGTATTGGTGGTCTAACTGGAAGGGATGTAGTGGTAACATGTATATCATCAGAGGACTTTGAAGGCTGTGAAGTAAAAGAAGGTATAGATGAAGAAGCACCTATCTTTGATTCCTTTACAGCCTTATCTTTAGGTTCCTGCTCTTTCTGAGCTGACTCTTTAGAACTTATGGGCTCTACCACTGTGGAATTAATAGGATTTGACTTAACTTGTGGTTCATCTAGCTCTCTGTCACTCCTAAGGGTGATGAATTTAACATGTTCCTTACCCTCTCTTTGCCTAATAGGATTAACTTCAGTGTTACTAGGAAGGGTCCCTTGTGGACGTTGGCTAATAGCATTGGCTATTTGTCCAACTCGAACTTCTAAATTCTTGATTGAGGCAGCTTGATTTTGCAGGATCGTTGTGAACATTTCCTCAAGCGAGGGCTTCTTCTCAGCTGTTGGTAAGTGTTGGGGTTGTGGTGGTGGTGGTGGTGGTGGTTGATAGAAGTGAGGTGGATGATGCTGAAATTGAGGTAGGGATGGTTGATGAGGCGGATGATATGGAAATTACAGCTGTGGTGGTACATGAACCGATGGAGCTTGAAAACCAGGGGGCTCTACAGGTCTAGAATTAGAAGATTGCCCTTGGTTTTGGCTCCAGGAAAAGTTAGGATGGTTCATCCACCCTGGGTTGTAGGTGTTTGACAAGGGGTTGTTCTGTTGCTTCTGAAGTTGAGCAACATACTGAACCGATTCTAAGTTAAGCGGACACCTATCTACAGAGTGTGTACCACTACACAGCTCACAGGAAAAAAAAGGACTTTGGACAGAATACGCAGGGTTAGGACTGGTGGAAGGATTATGTTGGGTACTGAGCGACTCTACCTTCTTCGTAAGGTTAGCAATCTGAGAGGTTAAGGTAGACAGTGTGTCGAGCTCATAGATACCCGTCAACTTCTTGGGTAATTGCCTCTCAGAGGACCATAGATAATTGTTAGCTGCCATATTGTCTAACAACTCGTAAGCTTCCTCCTCTATTTTGTACATTAAAACTCCACCCGCAGTAGCGTCAACGATGGTCCTATTTTGGCTCGTAAGTCCGTTGTAGAAGGTCTGGACTTGCAGTCACAAAGATAGGCCATGATGAGGGCACTTTAAGAAGCTCCTTATATCGTTCCCAAGCTTCGTAAAGAGATTTAGAATCGAACTGGGCAAAGGAAGATATGTCGCTACCGAGTTTGGCCATTTTAGAAGGAGGGAAAAACTTAGCTAGAAATTGATGGGCTAACTCATCTCATGTAGAAATGGATCCTGGAGGTAAGGAGGTTAACCAGTGTCACACCCTATCCCTAAGCGAGAAAGGAAATAATTTAAGTCTAAGCGCATCATCAGATAATCCATTGTGCTTGAATTATTGCACAGGTCCAGAAATTGCCCGAGGTGAGCAAGTGGGTCGTCATGCGAAAGCCCACTGAACTGTAGCGAGGTTTGGATCATCTGAAGGATTGCAGGCTTAATTTCGAAATTGTTCGTAGGGACAACTGGTGGCCTAATGTCGGTATAATATCCTCCAATTGTCGGTATTGCGTAATCTCTAACGGTCCTAATTTTTCTATTTTCTGCCACGATATTTTACAATGGAGCTATTAATTTCCTAGAATCCTTTCGAATTTTCCTAAGGGTTCTTTCAATTTCAGAATCTAAAGGAAAGTAATCGTAACTCTTGGCTCTACGCATGCAAACATAAAAAAGTCCTTAGAATTTTTTTTTTTTTTAAGTTTTTTAATTTTTCAATTTTTTTTAATTAGATAGATAAAATTTAACTAACCTAACTAAGGCTCTAAATATTTACAACCTAAATATTTACAAGCTAGAATTATACCTAAGCATAATTTCACCGATATCAATTACTGGCTAATTAAGACTTCACCGGTAACGGCGCCAAAAACTTGATATGAGAAACTAGTGCCACTCTAAGTGACCTAGATGTTCTATCCGTAAGTGCACGGGTCGTACAAGTAATAATGGGATTTGAGTCCCGGATTATCGTCTCACAGAGAAGTGATTAGCTTAATTAACTACCGGTTAATCTTATCCTAAGTATAACATAGCAAATTATGAATTGTTGATGGGTGATCTACATGGCTAACAATACTGAAAATAATAGAAACTATAAACTAAAGAAAATAAAACCGAGCTAAAATTACTTACAGTGCTTCAAGCAATTAAAAGCAAATACCTACAAAAATAATTAAAACAGTTAAAATTAATTAACGCAATTAAACTAAAATGCAAATATGAAAATAAAGAAACAAAATTACTTAAACTGAAATTAAACAAACCTAAAATAAAATATGCATGTAATTAAACTACTTAATAAAAATACAAATTAAACTAACTTAAGATCTAATAAATTTAAAACTTCTATTAACCTAATTAAAAAAATAATTTCCTATAAAATGACCCTAATTTAAATCTAACTATAACTAACTAATAAAACAAAATCTAAATAATGCATGAAAAATATTTTTGGATTTTTTTTTCAATTTAAAATGAAAACTTAAAACATGCATAAAATGATTTAGTCTAATTTAATTCTAAATGTAACACTTAACACTAAAATAAAAATTAACTAATGACATAATTAAATCTAAATTCTGAACTAATCAAGCAATTGAACTATAACTAGTCATTCAAATTAATTTAAAATTCTAACTTTTTAAGCTAACCCATGAAATTGAAATTAATCCATCTAAATTGCATGAAAATGAGTTATATAACTAAAATGGAATGGCCAAACAAGGCCTTAATCGACTTGTGCAATCTACCAACTGCCCCGACTGTGTACTGCACTCGGTAGATGGTGCATGTCCACTCCTGCTCTGCACCAGTCCTGCTCTGCTCCACTACACATCCTTGGCATGCTCCAGCTTCGATCTGCATAGCCCAGCTAGCGTCTTCTGCTCCTGCTCCGTGTACTGTCCATCATCACACCAAGCTCTTGCAATTGCCTCCAACTCCAACAATAACAGCTCCCCATATTGCCACTAGCTTGTTCTGCACATCTCACTGCAACTAAACACGTCCTTGCCCAGCTGCTTCCTGTCCAGACCCGCTCTGCACTAGTCCTGCTCTACTCCACTACACGTCCTCGGCATGCTCCAGCTTCGATCTGCACAGCCTAGCTAGCGTCTTCTGCACCTGCATCTTCTCCATTTCAAGATTAGCATGGTGTTGTCCGTGTTGTATCCAGGTGCTACCCATGCTACTAGCAGTAGCGTACTTCAGCTTCTTTAGTTCGATAGCAGCCCGCGAGGAAGCCAAACTCGTCGCCAGCTCCAGCACTGCTCGTGTGGTTCTGTCCTCTTCACTACATCCAGCTGCTGTCCTCAAGCTGTTACTCTCGCCATGCATTTGTTCTCTGCTTCATGCGCTGTCCATGTCTGTCCGCTACTGCCTAAAGTGTTGTCCGGCTACTTCTGCATTAGGTGCTATCCAGGTGCTGCTTAGCAGCTACGTTGTACTGAACCTACAGCAAAACATGCACATAACTCCTGCGTTAAGTCAGTAACCAACAGCAGCTGTCGGTGACGCTCCCGCTATGCTTGTTCAGTAACACTGCATCCCGCACTGCTCTTGACACCTCCTTCAGCTGATACCTGCAGTACTTATAAGCTCCATGCTCTACAGAATCATGCATACAGCCGAACCAGCACGCACAGCAACAAGCTGTTATCTGCCCAGCTAGCAGTATATGCTTCAGCTTCTTCCTACAATCGAGAGCAACAGTATAAACAACATTAGAATATTACAGATAAAAATGAAACTATGGTGACCAGTAACGAGATACAAAAACAGAGCTAAACAAAGGACGTAGTGCGTGCTACTGTTGCTACCAGGAATCAAACCGTGCCTTACTGCAATAGCACACTGTTACTTGAAACTCTACACCAAACGGCCTAATACACTATTTTCATTACCAACTAGCAAGTAACAAATGAGCAAACAACTAAACAAAATGGAAAATACTGAGATGAACATTTGCAGAATAAATTGAAACTCAACTAGATGCATCAGTAGAAATCGAACATAAATATATATGATAAAATGCAGAAAAGAAAGGTCCTAATATACTGCAGCAAATGGAAATGATTCATGCAAAAGAAATGACCATGGAATAGTAGGTAATCAACTAAAAAAAATAAAAAGTTATGTAAAATCAGTGACTGAAGAGAAAATACTAAGCATCCATGAACAAAGAAATGGTGAAGCAACAGTGGCCTCGGGTTGCTTTAGTGTCTGCTACCACCATGGTTCCACCGTGCTTTTGATGTAAAAAAAATGCTTAGCATTAAATCCACATTAAAGCATCAGAACACCTATGGCAGTAATAGGAGAACCTTGTCACCCGAATGAACAAAAATTGAAGAACAAAGACATGGAAACTTAATAATGGGCAAACCGAGAGCTTAGGACAATAAAATTAAAAATTTTTCATTAAACTTAAACATTAAAACAATAAATGAAAGGAACTTGAGCAAAACCGAAAATGAAAAATGGAAAATGGTGGCTACCAATAAAACATAAAAAGCTTTTCATAAAAGATGATAAATGAGAATTAACATGAACAGTAGAATAGGAAATGGTTTTCGGGAAAAGCTTCTAAAAACAAGGAAATTAAACTAAACTATTCTACCTATGCTACTCTAACTAGTTCTACACTAAAACTACCTAGTTTTTTCAATTGCAATCATGTCTTATTTATACACACGCTTAGGGGTACAATGATAATTTTCCATCCTAGATGAGTTGGCATTGTTTGGCCACTTGTCTTCATTTTATTTGCTGCAGAGTAGATATTTCCACGTCACTTGTTGGTTTGTCCAGTTGGCTGTGTGATGTGGCCTGACGTGTGTCTTCCAGAAGGTTGGCACGGTGTCTTTCGATCTCATCGTTTCGGAGCGAATAAAATACTAACACCCGGCATCCCACGTGTCCAAACGACTGGTGACTCGGTCTACAAATTGGAAGTGGTCCAGTCTCCTTTAGCCCGTTTTCAGCCCATTTTAGACTAAAACGACTGAGTTTCATCTGGATTTAATTTACCTGCGCATTAAAGAATTTTAATTAAATAAAGGGGATAATTAACAAAATAAATTGGGGATTTAAATAATTAATTAGGAAAGTAAGCACAAATAATTCTAAAAAAATAGAATTATCATCGGCGTCATCGCTTTACTCGCATATTCTCTCAGACAATACACTCACGGTAGACTCTCGTGATAGCATACCCTCGCAGCAAGCATACTCTCGCGACAGTATAGCCCTCGCGGCAAGCACACCCTCGCGGCAGTATACCATTCACGGCAAGCATATCCTCGCGACAGTGTACCCCTCACGGTAAGCATACCCTCGCGACAAGCACATCCTCACGGCAAGCACACCCTCACGGCAAGCATACCCTCGCGGGAAGCATACCTTCACGACAAGCACACCCTCGCAGCAAGCATACCCTTGCGGCATAATCTGTTATACTTAATTTACTTCCGATGGTTGGATAAGGTACTGGGAACAAATACACTTAGAATCTTATTCTATGCTTAGGGAGTCTGATCTTTAGTTTATTCGTAGTGTTTTTCCTCTTCCCAAGGGCTATTATTATAGGTCTCAATCGATGCAGAATGCATCCCTCAAGCTGTTAGTAGTGGTGTTCTCGTCCACCAAGCTTTATTAGAATTTGGATTTCATTTTCCCTTACCTTACTTCGGAGTTGCTTTCCTTCAACATTACGACATAGTCCCTGCTCAACTTCACCCTAATGGATGGGCGCAAGTGATCGAGATTACGATTATATGTCATAGATTTAATGTTACGCTTACTATTCCCCTATTTAACTCGTTCTTTAGAGTTCGTAGTGTTCGGAACTCGATACGTTTTTCTATTCAGAAGGTTTTCAGGTGGGGGCAGAGTAGCAAACTTTTTGGGAAGCCTCCATCTAAACTACATAATTATGCCTCTGATTGGCTTATTATCAAGATTCCTTTAACTTTACACATTCCCACTCAATGGTGTCTCCATGGGCCTTCTAACCTTAGTCAGCTTTCTGACTTACAGGACGTATATGGTCATTTTATCTCTCAGTTGCAAACGAATGATGAGAGTACTTTATTATCTCTTCTAACTCTAGAAAATATAACCGTCGCCGGTTGGGGGCACGTTCCCGTCACTTCAGTTTTCGCATCCGAGCCTATTTTACCTTCTAGTTCCCTCGAAGGAGGTCAAGGTGTGGGACATTCCACCGATCCTTCTGATGAGGACTTGGACTGGGGTCGGGGCGAGGCTTATAGGAGCCCCTTTCTAGACTTCCCTTCAGACGATAGCTAACATTCATTCTTTTGATGATTATCTTAATTCAGGTGATTTTGTATTGCATTTTAATCTACAAATAATCATCTATTTTAAATAGCTTCTCTAACTCTTTTTCATTTGTTTTCTCTCAGGAATGGGTCCAGTCGGAAGGGCTTTTGATTGTTTGGCAGAGACTGAGAGTGCTACTATAGTCGCTCGCCCACACAAGCATAGAAGCCCTATGAGTTTCGTTCAGGATCAAGCTAGGGGGACTTCCTCTCGAGAGTGAACTCGAGGTGAAAGGATGAGATCCTCTCCTATTTCTTCATCTTGTCCTGAGGGATCAACTTCTTGTAATCGGGACAGGGGAAAATAGCCAGCAGTAGAGGCTCCACTTCTTAACCCTGATTTAAAGGAATATCAGAGGAGTAGTCGGGCAGAGTGCAATGTCGCTCGCCCTTCTCGTATTGAGAGGCGGACCTTATATATTGAGTCGACTATGTGGGATGCGCCAACACTTCCACCAATTGCTGAGCTCAACACTTCTCGGTTCCAAGTGGATGGTGGTACGACGGTTCGTGGTCAGAATTTCGTCGTTTATCCAAGTGTTAATGATAACGACTTGATTCATGATCCTGGAGTTGCATCTCGCCTAGGATGGTCAACTATTCTCCCTCGAGATGAAGCGAAACTATTCAAGAGCTTCCCTGGTCCTGAAGATTGATCTGACTATTTAATCATCCCTTGTTTATTTTCAGGCGGCTCAGCAAGTGATCGCTTGTAACGCACGACACAGAACATACAGAGCGCAGGCTGATGCTGAGCTTGACCAACTAAAGGCTAAAAGATCCGAGTGACAGAATGAAAGACCTCAATACCTAAGGTTTCCTGATCAAATTGATCGACTAAAAAAGGAGAAAGAGGACCCTTATCTTGAAAACCTCTGCCTTCAAGAGAATTTCGCCAAAGAGCGTGAGGCGCATTCTGCCACTTGTGAGGAGCTAAATTCTTTCAAATCCAATTACGAAGTTGTTCTATCTAAGTTCCAAGACCTCCAAACCAGTAATGACGGGTTAAGGTCTGATCAGAGAAGGTTGGAAGAAGAGCTTTCTAGGCTACGTGAAGCATCTCAATCTTCCACCATTAACCCAGACGCACATAACCAGATTCGTTCTGAAGCTGTCAGAGAATATCGCCTATCACAGGATTGTCATGATAGGAAACTTATGTTCTCTACAGGTTTTGTCAAGTATGATTTCTATATGGCGCGTTCTTGGTTAGAGAAAGAGAGATCAGACGAGTCGTTTCCCGAGCTGCAGTGGTCAAGGCAGTTGGAGCATTATACTGGTGAGTTTGGTAATTGGACGGATTATGAGCCCAATGGCGAGAATTTGACAGATTATATGGAGAGAGGAGCTTATAATGATCTTTCTAATCTTTCACGTCCCTGGGAGCCTCGTCCTCAATAAGGAGTGATTGACGCCTTAGGTGATTTGGACGGTAATAAGTCGGATTCTTCTGATAAGGGCGCTTCTCCACCGACCGAGGAGTAGTTATAGTTTTTTTTTCTTGTTGTCGATACTTTGAGTCTATCTGTAATAAGAAATCAGATTTATTATTCATATATAGGGAGTTTTACTTTTCTCTTAGAAGTGTCGATTATTTCATGTACTTTCTTACATCATTAAGATGACTTATTTTGCATATTCTCATTTTAAGTTTCCTTTATGGCTTGTTTTGTACATTCTTTACTTCAGGCCTTTTATTATTATTTTTTATTTGTGGCTTACTTTGTGCACTTTTCGCATCTATCCCTTTAATTGTTTGGGTGTGTGGCTTACTTCGCGCATTTTTCGTTTCTAGCCCTTGCATAATTCTTTGTGGCTTACCTCGCGCATTTTTTGCTTCAAGCCCTTGCACAATTCTTTGTGGCTTACCTCATGAATTTTTCACTTCAAACTCTTTATTTGCTTGGGTGCGTGGCTTACCTCGCGCATTTTTCACTTCAAGCCCTTGCACAATTCTTTGTGGCTTACCTCGCGTATTTTTCGCTTCAAGCCCTTTATTTGCTTGGGTACGTGGCTTACCTCGTGCATTTTTTTGGTTCAATCCCTTGCACAATTCTTTGTGGCTTACCTCGTGCATTTTTCGCTTCAAGCCCTTTATTTGCCTAAGTGTGTGGCTTACCTCACGCATTTTTCACTTCAAGCCCTTTATTTGCCTGGGTGTGTGACTTACCTCGCGTATTTTTCACTTCAAGCCCTTGCACAATTCTTTTTGTGGCTTACCTTCTTTTTGTGGCTTACCTCACGCATTTTTCACTTCAAGCCTTTTAATTTTAGTCATCTGCTAACCATTTAAAATCCTCAGTGGGAAATATCAATATGGAATAAATCACAATCAAGTTTCTGAACATGGTTCAATAACAGAAACAGAAAACAAAAAATAACATTGAGAAATTAAAACTTTATTGCCAATATGGTCTTAAGTGGCTAGCATTCCACGTCTTTGGTATCTTCTCGCCTTGTAGACTTTCCAAGATGCATCTGTCGGGTCCAATCATCTTCTTGATCCTGTAAGGTCCTTCCCAATTCGCCCTGAACTTCTCATCTTCTTTCAAGGCGTTGGTAACGGCTGACTTTCGTAGCATCAAGTCTCCCTCTTGTAAAGGTCTATCTTTCACACGAGAGTTGTAATAACGGGCGACCCTTTGTTGGTAAGCGACTAACCGTATAGTTGCAAGGTCCTGTTGCTCATCAACTAGATCCGGATTCACTCAGAGGCCCTGAGAGTTTTCTTCTTGCTCATAAGAAATTATCCTTGGTGACACAGCTCCAATCTCTACTGGTATTTAAGCTCTAATCCCGTATACCAGGCTGAATGGCGTCTCTCCTGTCGATACCCGACTTGTTGTCCTATATGCTCATAGAATACTAGATAACTCATCCACCCAAGCTCCTTTCGCTTTGTCCAGGCGAGTCTTAAGGCCATGGAATATGGTCCTATTACTGGTTTTAAGAAATTGCTCATAAGAAATTATCCTTGGTGACACAGCTCCAATCTCTACTAGTATTAAAGCTTCGATCCCGTATACCAGGCTGAATGGCGTCTCTCCTGTCGATACCCGACTTGTTGTCCTATATGCCCATAGAATACTAGATAACTCATCCACCCAAGCTCCTTTCGCTTTGTCCAGGCGAGTCTTAAGGCCATGGAATATGGTCCTATTACTGATTTTAGCTTGGCTATTAGCCCGTGGATATGATACCAAGGATATCCTGAGTTGGATCCCCAATCCTTCGCAAAAATTTCAAAAAGCATCGCAATCAAACTGTTTTTCATGATCAGTATTCAAGAATTGACATATTATTTCTTTCCAGACCATGGCTTCAACCTTTTTCTCTGTAATCGATGCTAATGGCTCTACTTCTATCCACTTGGTGAAATAATCCGTAGCTACCAACAAGTACTTCCTTTGCCCCGTGGCCATTGGGAATGGCCTTAGTATGTCCAAACCTCACTGAGCGAACTGTGTTGGTTGGAATGTGCAGCAAAGAGCCGACATTGGGGCAATCCTCAAAGGGGCGAATCTTTGACATTTGTCACACTTTCGCACTTTATCAAACACATCTTGCTTAAGTGTGGACTAATAGAACCCCGCTTTCAGTATCTTTGCTGCTAGAGCTCGGGCTCCTAGATGTTCTCCACATATCCCCCCGTAAACCTCTACCAACGTGTAGCTAGCTTGCTCTAGACCTAAACATTTCAGCAATGGCATAGTATACCCCTTTTTATAGAGTTTCAAATTCACTAAAGTGAATTTTGCACTTTGAATTTTCATTTTTCGAGTTGTTTCCTTATCATCAGGAAGTGTTCCCTCCATTAAGTATTGTTTAACAGACGTTCTTCAATCAACATCGATTATATGCCATAGATTTAATGTTACGCTTACTATTCCCCTTTTTATAGACAGGGCATCAACATGATTGTCTTAAAACTAATTGATTTGAGTCAGTTGGAATTCATCAAACGATCGAGCTAGCCACTGGAACTTTTGCAAATATGGGATGAGGGAAGCTTCCCGGGCCTCATATTATCCACTGAACTGGTTAACGACAAGTTATGAGTCGTATGGGCCAATAATTTTTGAGCTCGGAGTTCTTTTGCCAGCTTTATACCACCAATTAAGGCCTCATACTCTGCAACATTGTTGGAGCTAGGGAAATTGAAGCGCAGGGAATACTCCGACATCTCCCCCTCTGGCGATACCAGTACGATGCCGACTCCACTCCCTTTGCTGCTAGATGCTCCATCTACAAACAACTTCCACCATCCCGACTCTTGTTCCTTGGGATTTTCTCGGTATGTACATTCAACTATAATATCCGCCAATGCTTTTGCTTTGATAGCCTGTCGAGGCTGGAAAGAGATATCATATTCTCCGAGCTCTATAGCCCACTTCACTAACCTTCCTGAATGCTCAGGTTTTTGGAGTATCTGCCTCAAGGGTTGGTCTGTTAACACTATTATTAAATGTGCCTGAAAGTAGGGGCGTAGTTTTCGTGGGACCATGACAAGAGCTAGTGCTACTTTCTCCGCTTGCGGATACCTCGTTTTTGCCTCCAAAAGCACTTTGCTCACATAGTACTGATCTATCTCTTTCTGTAGTTTTTCTCAGCAAGATTGCACTTACCGCTTTATCACCTACCCCAAGGTACATAAACAGATGCTCCCTAGTCAAGGGCATTGACAATAACAGAAGTTCTCTCAGGTATTCTTTCAACTCTTCAAAGGTCGCTTCGCATTCTTCAGTCCATTCAAAGTGCCTTTCGACTCAAATTGTCTTGAAGAATAGCAGGCTTCTTTCTGCAGATTTCGATAAGAAGCGATTTAATGCGACTATTCTCCCCATCAACCTTTGCACCTCTTTAAAAGTAACTGGAGGTTTCATGTCCAAAATGGTTTGGACCTTCTCGGGGTTGGCCTCGATCCCACGATTGGTTATCATAAATCCCAAGAACTTCCCTGATTAGACCCCGAAAGAACACTTGTTGGGATTCAACTTCATGTTGTACCTCCTTAGAACTTCAAACACTTTAGACAATTGTACAGCATGTGATTTCCCCTCTTTACTCTTCACGATCATGTCTTCCACATAGGCTTCCATTGTATTACCAAGAAGATCTTTAAATATTTTGTTCACCATGCGCTGATATGTAGCACCTGCATTTTTTAAGCCAAACAACATTACTCTGTAACAGTAAGTGCCTTTATCAGTGATGAAAGACGTATTTTCTTTGTCTTCGGGGTGCATTAAGATTTGATGGTAACCAAAGAATGCGTCCAAGAAGTTAAGAAACTCATAATCTAAAGTTTCATCCACTAGCTTATCAATCCGAGGTAACGGGCACGAGTCCTTTGGACATGCTTTATTCAAGTCGGTGAAGTCTACACATATTCTCCATTTTTCGGTGGCTTTCTTCACCATTATCACGTTTGCAAGCCAATCTGGATATCAGACTTCCCGAATGAATCCCGTTGTAAGTAGCTTATCAACCTCTTCTTCTATGACATGTTATCTCTCAGGGGCGAAGTTCATTTTCTTTTGTTTGACAGGTTTTGCCCCGGGTAACACATTAAGTTCATGATAGATGACTTTTAGATCAACTCCAGGCATGTCAGCAGGGGCTCATGTGAAAACATCTGAGTTATCTCTCAAGCACTTTACTATGTCCTTATTCACTCCGGGTCTCAATTGGCCCCCTATGTATACTTTCGTCTCCTCACTATCAACCTTTAACTTCACTCCTTCCATTTCTTCAACAGGTCTCGGTTTAAGTGGTTCAGTAATAGTGAGAGTTCTCTCTTATGAACCCATTTGCCTGTAGTCGAGACGACATTACATGTTCTTGCTCTCCTTTGATCTCCTCGTACTTGTCCTACACCTTTGAGAGTTGGGAATTTCATCAACAGATAACATGAGTAGAATATGGCCCTTATGTCACTCAACAGTGGTAGTCCGATGATGATGTTATATGCCAGAGATGTTGACCTGACTACCATAAATTAGACTTGCCTTGTAGCGCTCTTAGGGTCTTCTCCCAAAGTAACGGGCAACTCAATAGATCTTGCCACCTTTACTTTCTCTCCAGTGAAGCCGAACAGGGGGTAGTTACAGGTTTTAGTCTATCTTCCCGTAGATTCATTTTTTCAAAGCAATTCCAGTAGATAAGGTTCACCGAGCTTCCATTATCTACTAGAATCTGACTTATCGGATGCTTAGCTACCACCGTCGATATGACCATAGGATCATCATGCAACACAATTACATCTCCTTGATCATCGGGTGTGAACGCAATCACCTCCTCTTTCTCAGTCACCTTCATCACAGAATGAACCTGGTATGCATGTCTAGCATAAACTTTTCGTGAAGCAAATGAGCTACCAGCCATGTATTCTCCACCAGAAATAACATTAATGGCAGCTCCTGTAGGTTCATTGTCTATCTGCTGGTTCCTACGTTCTCTTGGCCTCGTCTTGTTTCCTCTCTCTTCATTCTCCCTTAAATTTCTTCTATTATCATTGCGCCTTTCACGCAACCTGTTATCTCTTCGACCCTGCACTGGATACTGATTCCTTTCGTGTCTTTGTACATAGCGGTCTAAGTGTCCTCCTCTAGCCAGCTTCTCAAGCTGATTCATGAGGTCTCGACATTTTTCAGTTGAATGGCCGAAGGCAGAATGAAAACTGCAATAAGATCTAAAATCTTGTCCAAGATTCTCCCCATCTCTTTTAGAGAACTGAGGCATCCCTGTCCTTTCTATTACAGCTAGGATTGAAACGCGTGGCTCAGTAAATGGCGTGTAGGTTGCATATTTCAACTTCGAGGCCTTTCCTGTTTTATCTGATCTCTCGACGTTCTTATCATCAGACTCCCTTTCTCGTTTCCTTCATTCTCTCAAGTCTCATGCCGGTATCATCTTCATAACCTCCTCTTGAGTAATGTACTTGTTTGCTCTGAAAAACAAGTCTGAAACTGTTGTCGGCTGATCCAAAGACAACGATTCCTGCAGCTTTTTAGACCTTGTCCCTTGTAGCATAGATGTCACTGCTACCCCAACTTATAGATCACGTATCTTAAAAATAGCATCACGGAACCGATCCACGTAGCTTTTAAGTGACTCCTTGTTCCCTTGCCTCAAGGTAAGTAAATGGGTGGCCTCCTTCCTCTTCTAGCTATTTATCACAAAGGCCTTTAGAAACTCACTTCCCAACTGATTAGAAGATGAAACAAACCCTTTTGGTAAACTATAGAACCATTTTAGTGCATGACCAGTTAAAGTTAAGGAGAATGTTCTACGCATAACTTATCCTCCCATCCATGTACTAACATTAATGACTCACAGTTCTGGACATGGTCATAAGGGTCAGTCTTTCCAGCATATGTCGTTATCTGTGGCATCTTGAACTTCGGTGGCTGTGGTTTTCCCATGATCGCTGAACTGAATGAGATTCTTCTTATCTGGTTTTCTTCTACTGGTACCAACTTTTTCTCCTCTAAGATACGTTCCGTCATTTTCTTCATATCTATGGCATCTTGTGTCATGGATACAGGCCTATTTTGCACCTTACATGAATCAGCTTGATCATAGTCAACAACCTCTCTCCCATTATCCTGCATTTGGTTTTGACGAACTCGGGGTTGAAAGTTGGCCATTTCAATTTCAGGGTTCCATGTCGGATCTACTTTCGAGTTTTTCCTTGCATGTGTGTCTGTCATTCCGACACCTCTGACCCCATTATTTGGCGAGCCATTTGTGTTATGCGACCAGGGATCTTCTATATTCAAATACCCAAAATCTACCATAGCCGAACTCTCAAAGCTTTCCATATTTTGGCGTCTCCGACCACCAATAATCTCTCGTGTTGCATTCCTCGTACCCTGAAGTCGTGGTTCTACAAAACCCTGATACCTCCGGTAAATTGGAGTCTCGCGCATGGGATCTTCTACAGCTTGGCGTCTCAAGTCTTTCGAACCCTCATACCTAGGGCCTCTTATACCTTAGAGCCTCATGCCTCCTACGATTTCACGTCCAGGGTCTTTCGAAACTTCCCGTACGGGGTCTTGAGCACCCTGACGCCTCAATCCTTTCGCAACCTCATGCATAAGGTCTACTGCAGCCTCACGTAATAGATCTCCAACCGCCAGGCTCCCAAGGTCTCGCGCGGCTAGGCCATTGGAGTTTGGCGCAGGCATGCCGTTAAGGTCTTGTGCCAATATGCCGTGAGGGCCTCACATGGACATGCCGTGAGGGTCTCGCGCGGATATGTCGTGAAGGTCTCGGATAGACATGCCATGAGGGTCTCGTACCATCCTGCCGAGAGAGTCTTGCGTGACCATACCGTCAGGGTCTCGCGCAGCTTGGCCTTCAGTGTCTGGTGTCATCCTACAGTGAGGGTTTCGCACGAACATGCCGAGAGAGTCTTGCGAGACCATGCCATCAGGGTCTCGCACGGTACTTCTTTCTCCCACCAAATTTTAGACAGTTACGAGCAGATTCACTTGCAAGAAGGCACCTTTGAACAGATCAACCATAGCTCGTAAGACTTTGACGATTTTTTCCCCTTGTTTTCTCATAGCTTCAAATTCAGCTACGGGAATTGTCATCATACTCGACCCTCTATCCCCCTAGACTCCATCACCCAGGTTACTAATTGGAGAGCTTGCCACATCTTCGTTCTCGTCGCTTCTTATCGCTGCTGAACGTGTCCGTACCATCGATGTAGAGCAAAAAGCTTTTCTTTTTATTTCCCACAGACGACGCCAATTGTTGTATCCAAATAGAATGATGATGTATTGCTAACGTCCTCGTTTCTATCTTCATGTCACGTGTTACCATAAGTTCTGCAAAAAAGAGAATGATCAGGGGGACACAGGGCTTCTTCCTTGCGTAAGCACTCCGATGCTTAAGTCATAAAGGAATTTGGCAGAGTTTTCGTTAACAAAATAGAAACTTAGGTTTTTGAGCCATACCTGATCCCTATTTATAGGAATTTATTCTGCTTGTAATTACGTATGTATCTTTGGATTAAATGTCATTTTTTGTCTTATTTAAGGCTTGTATAATTTAAAATATATAATAAATAAAATATGTGATATTCCTCATATCACGTGGTAATTTTTAATTGGACCAAGTGTTTTGAATATTTTTATCCTTAACAAAAATATTACTTTTCCTCTTATTAGTATAATTTTTAAAATAAAGGATAAAATGATTCTACTATTTATGATTAAAATTTTTAAAATTTTACTTTCTTTTAATAAATATATTTTAATATAACAGCAAAAAATAATAATTCTATACTCATTACCTTAATTTATAATTCTCTTATATATATATATATATATATATATATATATATAGAGAGAGAGAGAGAGAGAGAGAGAGAGAGAGAACTAAATGTACTTGACAGTTTTTACCTCACCATTTTTTGCCCATTTAGAAATTCTCCTTTTTAGTCGACAACCAAATAATTTTCATTGGCGTTGGTCATCCACCGCTTCCTCCATTCACCGACGTCCTTCTCCATCGTCATCCTTACATTGCTCTTTTTTTTTTCTCAACCAAATAAGAAATTCATTGATAAAAGGATAGTAAAGTACAGTTGACTATCCCTAAATACAGAGGTGAATACAACAAATTAAAGGATAACCACAACCATATGCTAACAGAATAAAATCCCAAAAATCTGAACAAATAAAACACCTGTTACAACTAGAAATCTGCAAGAAGCAAAATACCCAAATAAGCATGATAATTCAGGTACAAAGTTACTAAGAAAAAGAACGACAAAGACACTTCAATCCTTGACAAAGGATGAGACGCCAATGAGAAAGAGAAACAACATGATAGATTGCAGCAGTATATGCCTCATGATAGCTCGACTTAAGGAACAATTCACCCAAGCCACCTCTTGGTCTCCACCCAGGATAGAGTTCTAAACAACCAAACCCACCATACTCTAACACAACACCCACCCGCAAACGACCTACCATCATGTCTCTAAAACTCTTAATTAATTGCACCCCTTCTAAAGTCAAGTCACAGTAAACACCCGCGTAATAGGAAGACCTAACTTTGTCCACGAACACTCATACTGATAGACCCTGAGATACTGGACCTTGTGTCCATCTCTCAAAGGTTAAATTAGGGCATCTTGTGACTAGTGCTAGGCGCGAGAGAAGCCGTGCACTAGGTGTGATCATTAAGCGCGGATGAAGCCTTGTACTTAGCCCGAACGTAGGCAGACTTGCGCTACGAATATGCGCACACGGGGATGCACGAGATAAGTGAGACAGGTACTTGGCCTGGACGACTTATCAGGCACACTAAGACACATACTGACGATAATTGTGGTAGGAACTGTTGCAGGAAACCTCAAGCTCAATAATTTTAGGTATGCAGCAGGACAACGAAGCGACGAGCAGCGACAAGGGTGCAACCTCTTGCAAAAATGGAAGATGGTAGGCAGTGGGTATGGCTCAAAAATTAACAAAATATAGGCTGTTGACTGAAGGTGGTTTGTGAGCAAGACTGTAGGAAGCTCATCCTCATTCAGCTCACCTTGTACTTTGTGCAGTTAGTTACTCTTAAATTTTACGCAAGTAGTTACTGAAAGTTAGCTAGAATTAGTTAGTTGCATTAAGACTAAGTAACTAATTTGTTAAACAGTTCTCTTATATATAAAGGCAACTCTACATCTCTGTATAGTGTAATTTTTTGGAATGAAGAAGGTAATTCGATTCTCTGCAAGTCCTCTCAATATGGCATCAGAGCCTGGGTTTTCTTGATCTTTCTTTTTTTTTTTTTACCAATTACCAGTATTCTGATTTGCCAATATGGACCCTCAAACATTGCGACCTGAACAAGCTACCTCGAGTCCATACTTCTTACATCCTAATGAAAACCCAGCTCTCACGCTGGTTACTACCCCTCTTACAGGATCCAATTACCAATCCTGGTATAGATCCGTGAGGATGGCACTTATGTCAAAGAATAAACTCCAGTTTGTGGATGGCTCGATCAAGCCCCCTGCGAAAACAGATCCATTATTTTCAGCCTAGGAACGATGTAATAATATGGTGTTATCGTGGTTACTGCATTCTATTTCTCCTACAATTGCACAAAGTATTCTCTAGTTGGATCGTGCTTACGAAGTGTGGAAGGATCTACATGATCGTTTCTCGCAGGGAGATGCCTTTCGCCTTTCTGAACTACAGAAAGAGATTTATTCTCTTTAGCAAGGCACCTTGTCAGTAACGGACTATTTTACCAAACTTAAAATGTTGTGGGATGAGATCATGAATCTCAGAGCCCTTCCTGATTGTAGATGTGATCCACGATGCTCATGTGGCGCTTTGGATGCAGCTCACAAGTTTCAAGAGAATGATTATGTTATCTGATTTATTCAAGGTCTGAATGAGTCGTTTGCTACTGTTAAATCACAAATAATGTTGATGGAGCCCTTACCTTCTGTCAACAGAGCATTCGCTCTCGTGATTCAGCAAGAACGACAACTTAATGCTACCTTTCACTACTCTCCTGAGACTCATGCCTTTGCAAACAAGGTGGCAGGACCTGCTGTTGCGTTTTTCAAATGAAACAATCAAACCAACCGGAGGCCCCTCTGTTCTTACTGTGGAATTGCAGGCCATGTTGTCGAGAAGTGCTATAAAAAACACGGGTATCCTCCTGGTTACAAAGCTAGAGGCAGAAGTGGATCACTCACTGGAGTTTCCAATCATGTTGAAACTGGCACAGTTTCTTCAGAACAAACACCAGCTAGTATGGCAGTAGAATCAGCTGGTAATCTCCAACGGGCACTCACAAATGATCAGTATCAGCGTTTGCTTGCAATGCTTCAATCTACTGAAATAGCTGATGCTCAGACCACTCATATTGTTGCTGCAGCTGAAAGTATTAACCAACCTGTTTTTCCTTCTTCAGGTACATCTCAAATTTCTTCCCATTCCTTGCTATATATTCTAGATACTGGTGCATCCGATCATATTGTTACTTCTCTTGATCTTTTTGAATCTTATAAACCAGTTTCTTATTCATTTGTCAAATTACCAAATGGCCATTGTGTTTCAGTAAATCATGTTGGTACTGTCAGGCTTACTCCACATCTATGGCTCAAGGATGCACTATATGTTCCTGGTTTTTCCTTTAATTTAGTTTCAGTGAGTAAACTAACGCAGACACTTAATTGTTTTCTAATTTTTACACATTAATTCTGTGTTGTCCAGGATGTCAAGACTTTGATGATGATTGGGTTAGCTAGGCAGAAACTTGGTCTATACCAGTTAGACATCTCCTTTGATACCTCTTCTCTCAACCTTTCAACACCAGTCTCAAATTTTGTCACTAGTCCTGCCAAGAATCTTTGGCATAATCGTTTTGGTCATGCTTCCAATAAACGGATTCAAATGTTGCAACATATAGACTCTTCCATTTCAGTATCTTTGCAAGAACCATGTGATGTTTGCCATTTAGCTAAACAAAAGAGACTCCCCTTTCCCCTTAGTACATCTTGTACAAACAATTGCTTTGATCTCATCCATGTTGACATTTGGGGTCCTTATCCCATAAGTTCTTTGTATGGACATCACTACTTCTTGACCATAGTTGATGATTTTAGTAGATATACTTGGTTATATTTGATGAAAACTAAGGCTGAAGCAAGAACATTACTACAAAGCTTTTGTACCTTTGTTGAAACTCAATTTTTAACCAAAATCAAGCACATCAGAACTGATAATGGCCAAGAGTTTAACATGCCACTTTTTTATTCCTCAAAAGGCATCGTTCACCAATCGTCTTGTGTTCAAACACCTCAACAAAATAGCATAGTTGAAAGAAAGCATCAGCACATACTTAATGTAGCTCGTTCCTTGAAATTTCAAGCTGGTCTTCCTAGCAAGTTTTGGGCAGATTGTGTTAATCATTCTCTTTACCTTATAAATAGACTACCCTTTCCAGTTATTCAAAACAAAACCCCATATCAAATCCTGTTTAAAAAGAAACCCAATTTCTCAAACCTCAGAGTATTTGGCTGTCTCTATTATGCTTCAACCTTAATGCACCCTCGGTCTAAGTTTGATTTGAGAGCGATAAAATGTATCTTTATAGGATATGTTCATGGAGTAAAAGGTTATAAGTTGTATAACATAGGTACTAGTGAAGTTTTTGTTTCTCGAGATGTTTTCTTCTATGAAAATAGTTTCCCCTTTTCTGACCAAAACAGAGCTTCTATAGATTCTTTAACTGATGATACATTTTGTTTTCCCTCTTCTCCTAAACCCTATAATTTTCCACCCTCTCAGCCTTCTATAGATCATGGCTATGCTCATGATTCTTCAATAACACAAACCACCTTTTCTTCATCCAATTCAGACCACTCTCCATCCTCTTCAGAAAATTCTCAGTCTTCTTTTCCTGTTGAACTTAGAAGATCTACTAGAACTAGAACAACACCCTCTTATTTACAAGACTATCACTGCTACTTAGCTAAACTCAATCATTGTCATTCTGAACATGCTGCATTCACAAGTGATAGTGTAAACTTTTCTAGACATTTTAGTGTCTTATATCCTTTATCTAGTGTTATTGATTATTCTCGTTGCTCCTCTTCTCATAAAGCTTTTGCAGTTAATATAGCTACACTCAAAGAACCCCAAACCTACAATGAAGCAGTAAAACATGAGCACTGGCAGCAAGCCATGCAGACTGAGATTGTGGCTTTACAAGCAAACCATACATGGGTCATCACTGAGCTGCCTAATGGTAAACAACCAATCGGTTGTAAGTGGGTGTATAAGATCAAGTTTAAGGCTAATGGTGAAGTTGAGCGTTTTAAGGCCAGACTAGTGGCCAAGGGCTTTACACAGCAAAATGGCATTGATTACATTAACACCTTCTCTCCAGTAGCCAAAATGAACACAGTCCGGACTCTTTTAGCTGTTGCAGCTGCTAAGCATTGGTTTTTACACCAATTAGACATAAATAATGCCTTTTTGCATGGAGATTTACCTGAGGAGGTTTATATGGAGATTCCACCTGGTCTTCCTAACACTCAACTAGGACAGGTCTGCAAACTGTTGAAATCTTTATATGGCTTGAAACAAGCCAGCAGACAGTGGTACTCTAAATTGACTACTGCTCTTCTTGGTCAAGGATATCAACAAGCCAATTCTGATCCTTCTTTATTCTTTAAGACAGTTGGCTCATCTTTCATTGCTTTGCTGATATATGTAGATGATTTGATACTTGCTGGCAACGATGAAAGTCTTATTCAAGATGTCAAGGACTTCCTTGATACTTCCTTTAAAATTAAAGATCTAAGGCTGTTAAAATATTTTCTTGGGTTAGAAGTGGCCAGGACTGCTGCTGGAATAAATCTCTGCCAAAGAAAATATACTCTTGACATTTTGCAGGATACAGGTTTCCTTGCTTGTAAACCTGTTAGTACACCAATATTACCTTCTTCTAAGCTTTCCAAAACCTCAGGTCATCCTTTGTCAGATCCATTTCCTTACAGAAGATTGGTTGGTCGATTACTATATTTGACCATCACTAGACCAGATCTCTCATATGCAGTGCAACAACTATCTCAGTTTATGGAGAAACCTACTCATGCTCATTTAACTGCTGCACACAGAGTTTTGCGTTATCTTAAGGGGACTCCAGGGCAAGGACTCTTTTTTCCTGCCAAATCCAACCTACAATTAAAAGCTTTTTGTGATGCCGATTGGGCCACCTGTCCTGACACAAGGAAATCAATCACTAGCTATTGTGTTTTCCCTGGAGATGCTCTTATTTCCTAGAAATCCAAGAAGCAACAGACCATCTCTCATTCTTCTTCCGAAGCGGAATATCATTCACTTGCTGCTCTTACTTGTGAGATACAATGGCTATTGTATTTGCTACCTGAGTTACAAATGCCTCATCCTGCACCAGCTCTTTTATATTGTGACAATAAATCTGCTATTGCTATTGCTGAGAATCCAGTGTTCCATGAATGAACCAAACATATCGAGATAGATTGCCATTTAGTCCGGAGTAAATTGCAAGCAGGTATTATTCGATTGTTTCATGTCTTTTCCTCAGCTCAATTAGCCGATGTATTCACAAAAGCACATACAACTCAGCGATTTCATCTTTTTCTTTCCAAGCTCGGAGTTCATACCATATTCACTCCCAGCTTGAGGGGGGCTAACAAAATATAGGCTGTTGACTGAAGGTGGTTTGTGAGCAAGACTGTAGGAAGCTCATCCTCATTCAGCTCACCTTGTACTTTGTGCAGTTAGTTACTCTTGAATTTTACGCAAGTAGTTACTGAAAGTTAGCTAGAATTAGTTAGTTGCATTAAGACTAATTAACTAATTAGTTAAACAGTTCTCTTGTATATAAAGGCAACTCTACATCTCTGTATAGTGTAATTTTTTGGAATGAAGAAGGTAATTCGATTCTCTGCAAGTCCTCTCAATAAAAATTGTTACAGAATCGACACAACAGCAAAGCAATGACGCAGGGAGCGACTTGGTGCAAGTTCAGTTTCTGAGACTGCACAGGGAAACACAGTTGGAGACTCGACAATGAGCTAGAAATGGTTACGCCAACCTTGCTTCCCTCATGGTCTTCTTCCTACCTTCTTCGCAATTTAGTAACAAAGAGCCCTGTTGCCTTTTGACTCTGCCCTGTACTTCCATGTTGAAGTTTGCTCAACTCTGTATCAGAGAATGATAGCTTCGGTTCTACTTCTCTTTGGTGACTGCTTCAGCGTAACTCCACCTCGTCTCACTGGTTTCCTTCTCTTTTCTACCTCCCTCGTTTTCACTCCCCTGTTCACTTTTCTCTTCAGTCTTTCTTTAGTTCCTTCTTTTGTTCCTAGTTTTCAATGCAGAGAATGGAAATCAGGAAATGGCGAAGTGAGGGATGAGAGCCGAAAATGATGAGGATTGATAGAGGGCTACTCTGTCTTGGACCGAGCAGGTAGAGAGGATCGGGTTTAGGTTAGAAATTTTTCCCACCGATTTCCATGCCACACTCCCCTACTCTGACTTTCTTGAATGAAATGAATGAACATCATTTCATTCATTTAGCTGTTGTTTACAGTAGCTAAATGTTAGGAACATGGGATTCGGGATTTAAGTTTGTCTTCATCACTCAATTCATTCAGTCAGACTACAAACAACTCTTCTATTCTCTTGTCAGCTTCATTGCCTACTCCTGTTTCAGCTTCGTTTTTCTTCTCATGCTCCCATCGTATCTTTCTTTTCTTACTCTGCTACATCAGCCAGCTTCAGACCATTTCTTTTCGTTTCATTTAATCTTTTCGTTTCTGACCTTCTTCTTGACTTTCTCAAAAGCAGCTAGCATGGGAATTCGGGTGACTTTATGCAGCTACCGAGGTGCCATTTTTTCCCAGTTGTTTTTACTAGTCAGGTCACCATCATCATTCATTTCCATTACTTGTCGTGGGACATCATCACCACTCACATATATCTAACAATTATATATATATATATATATATATATATATATACATCCGACTTGCTAACATTTCCCTTATCTTAATGGTCATACGGTTCGGTCCTCTTCAAATCTGTTTGGCTGTGGGGCATTCAGGATAGCTTCTTTGGAAGCTAGTTTTTCTCTAAATGGTCTAGTTATAATAATACTATATAATTTTAATTATTGATAGTTTAATATTACATTGTACTTCACTTGGTATCATGTATTATTTTGTACTTTTTCACTTCAAAATTTAATATTTTATTTAATTAAATTCACCTTAATCTCTTGTGTTAAATTTCGATTCTAATTAAATTTACATCGAAAAAATCATTCTCAATTTTATTTATTAACTTGTTAATCATTGTTAAAACCGAATGCATAGAAATTCATGGAGTTTACATTCTCCTCACTTTAGAAAATTTGGTCCCCAAATTTAAAATTACATCAATCTTCAAACAACTGTGAGTATTTCTCTCGCATTAAACTTTTTAATTCTCACGTAGCCTCCTCAGAAGTGTGGTATTGCCATAAAACCTTGATCAGCGAAATTATCTTGGACTGCAATGTTTTCTCTTTCTTGTCCAAAATTCGTATCGACTTCTCCACATACGTCATATCCTTCTTCAATTCCAGGGGTTCATACTTAATCACATATGTCAGATCTAGATGGTATTTGCGTAGCATTGAAACGTGGAAGACATTGTAGATACTTTATAACTCTGGTGGTAAAGCTAACATGTATGCTTTGTCTCCTACTCAGCTTAAGATCTCAAATGGTCCAATATAACGGGGACTTAATTTTTTTTTTCCTAAACCTCATTATACCTTTAGAAAGAGAAACTTTAAAAAATACTGAATATCCTCTTGAAAATTCCAAATGTCTTTGTCTTTGGTCAACATAACTTTTTTATCTGCTTTGAGCTATTCTCAACCTTTCACAAATCAATTGAACATTCTCAGAGGCTTGCTTAACCAAATTTGGGAGCAAATATTTTTCTTTCATCCACTTCTTCCCATTCAATCGGCGAACGACACCTTCAACCATACAACGCTTCGTACGGTACCATTCTAATATTTGAGTGGTAGCTATTATTATATACAAGTTCTGCTAATGGTAAATAGTGCTTCTAGGAGCCTTTAAAATCCTGGGCACATGCTTTCAATTCCATACTAGCATAGGTAAAGGTTGTAATAACTCCGTAGGGTTCTGGTGTTTTACCTTAATCCGCTAACATTTGAGACATTTAGTCACAAGTTCAGCTATATCTCTTATCATACCCGATTACCAATATACTTTTAGGAGATTTTGATACATCTTACTATTCTTCGGATATAGAGTATATCTTGATGAATGAGCTTCTCATAGAATCTTCTTCTTTAATTGTGAATCATCGGGTACACATATTCTATCTCTAAACCTCAACAAACCATCAGTACCAATACCAAAACCTGTTATAGTACCATCTGGATCTGATTAACTACATCAATATAGTACTTATCATTATGCTGAGCCCATTTGATTCGATTAATCAAGTTCAGTTTCAACTCTTAGGCTAACTACCACATAATAAATGTCAGTATCAAAGGGGACCACATCCAAGTTGTGGCTCACAAATTATTTCAATAATTCATGTTCTCGGACCAATATATATATATATATATATATATATATATATATATATATATATATATATAACACCATCCTGAGGTCACTTCTGCTCTAGGCACTAACTCTAGTCATTTCGTTTATCTCATGTTCAATTCCTTCTGTGAAAATAAATATCTAAGACTTTATGATTAATAAGAACCTATAACTTCTCACTATACCAGTAGTGCCGCCATATCTTCAATGCAAACATTACGGTTGCCAATTCCAAATCATGGTTTAGGTAATTCTTCTCATGATCTTTTAATTGTCAAGATCCATAAGCAGTCACCTTTCTATTCTGCATCAATACGCAGCTTAGTCCCTATCTCGAGGTACCTGTATACACTTTCCTCTTGGGTTATGAACTAGGATATTTTTAGACGCTGTCAAGTTTTTCAGCCAGAGAGGTATTTTGGAATATCATTATTAGCAATCAAACCTGACCACATAAACTAATTATAGTCATAGGGGTTTAAGCTTCAATCCTAATTGAAAGTAGGATACCAAAGTTTATCGCAATTCTCTTTCATCCTTTGGACACAATTCATTCTCAATTCATATCACTTAATCCAAATCATTTCATATACTAGAATTATTCATACATTGTGTACATCTCTCATTCCAAACATAACATGTATTCAGGATTTATCACACTTCAAAGTCTCGTATTCAAAGTATAATTACATGTAAATTACAATCCTTATATTCGAAACATCTTTCATATTCCAAACTCCCTTTGTAACCCAGAAGACTCCGGATCTCCTTAACAAGTAACGCTAGTACACCCCAAAGTGAATCACTCAGTCTGATAATCCTCTTATCATATAATTCATGTAATTGCTTCTTCAGCTCTTCTAATTCAATCGAAGTCATTCAATATAGTGGTTTGAATATTAGTTTGGTACCAAGTACTAAATCAATTCAAAACTTTATCTTTCTATCTAGTGGTAACTCTGGTAGATCATCCGGATATATGTCGAAAAAACTCCCTGACTACAGGGATGTCTCTTACTCCGGATGCACCTTATGTGTATCAATCACGTAAGCAATGAAGCCTTCAAAGTTTTACTTATACAATTAGTTCTATAATTAATTCTTCAAATTACAGTGACTTTACTCTTTCTTTATCACTCTTTCTTTAATAGATCTCTTTCTGTCACGCTCTCTACCTTTCTCTTTTCGTAGTAATTTCAGAGACATACATCTCATAATCACACAATTGCACCTTATGCGCTACCTCCTTATGCGTAGTATCATTAAATGAAGGCAACCTAGTTCCGATTGAGAGTCTCAGTCCCTCAATAATCTTTCAGACCTTCTTCATTTTGTAACTTAACATATCTAGATTATAGCTCTCCAAAATTATAAATTTAAATTCATATTCATTCTCGGACTTATTACCTTATATCCGATTCCAAAAAGTTCATATGTAATTGTTGTTGTGCCATGTCCGGGATGTATTGTCGTCTAACGTAACCAGAAACACATCCATGTAACTCTCTATTGTCGAGTCCTCGGAATAAATCGGTGGAATTTCCACTAAGGTTTGGCTAACCATTTTAATATCAATGCTGCAAAAGCTACCTTCTTTAAAGTAGTACTCCTTAAGAATCCGTATAACTTATCCAATTCTTTAGTCTAGTTTTTCATTGTAACCGAATTCTTGACTCCAGTAAATAATAGTGAATTGATTCTCGAAACTACCTCAGTCTCTCTCTATGTCATAGCCATACCCTAAATTATCATTCTTACTATTACGCTGTTATAGGGCCGTTTGAGGCTCGGCAGAGGCCTGTGATACTATCAGTGATTGGGTAAATGACAGTTCGAGATTAGTCTGTGTAGATGGGGGTGACGATGGCACAGTAAAAATAAAAGGTCCAGCCATGCCCAACAAACTATCAATGTGTGTCATAACCTGACTAAACAATATCATCATTGTTTTTGCTCTAATCTTGCAAAGCAGATTTCAAAATTTTCGATTGAACTATGAGGTGCACGGTCAATTGAGGATTCACTATATCTCTCGGGCCTATCTCTACGGCCTCGAGAAATTATTTTCTCTTGTCTACTTGTACGGTTGCAATACCTACCAGCCATATCTATTAGTTTTTCTTTATTCAATGACACAATTTCTTAGTAAAACACAGCCAGGTATACCCGTTGTATCTAAAAAATGTACAGTAATATTGGGGATATGAAATTCCTACTTTTCTCTTACTCCATTCATCGACTCGTATTAGACCAACCTTGCTCTGATACCAACTTCTCTAACGACCCTATTTACGGCACAATATGGTTGGGCTACGAGTCGATACTAGATCAATACCATAAAATCGTCTACATAAACACATTTTTTGGTAACAGTTTTGAACAAAAAGCAATACATAACTGTTCTTTTACAAAATGATCACCGTTTACATTCTCCAGATATATTGCATTACTGTACTTACAAAAATTTTAGATACAAAATAATGTTTATCCTAGGTATACCTTTAATGCAGAAGATTACTTTGCAGAAGTATGACTGTGCAAAGAACCATGCTTACAAAAGCGGTCTCAGCTACTGTTGAGGCTCTGTAGGGAAAATAAGAAGTGAGCTCAACTTGTTCAGTAAGAAAAATATGTGAGTAGATAAATATACTATCTACATATTTGCATAATAGGGTTATTATGTAAAATATATTGAGCAATTTGGTAAAATCAGAGTTGGAAATCAATAACAGTTTCAATATCGATAGTATAAACATTGAACTGTAATAAATACAGTTTTTAAAACTTTATACTGTAGAATAAACGATTTCCAAACACTAGTACAGTTCATACGGTCAGTTTAGTAAATCAAATAGACGAGACAAGACAAGACAAATTATGCTACAAACGATAATCAACATAACAATTGGCCAATGTCGGTGACTCCGGGCGTCACGATCAAGAGTGCGGGGATGTCAATCGCCGTGGGAGTAGTCAGCTACCTAAACGGCTCACAATACAATATGTATGAAGATCGATAGGATGGTACAACGTACTCACATGCGTGTTGCACGGTACATCATACTCCGCGGACCACAATAATAATAACAATTCAATAAACAATAACGATAACAATGTAGCATGATTAACTGTTGCCTTTGTCTCAAAAATCAGTGCGAGTCAGACCGTGTGACACACAGTCAACATGCGCTCAAGCACATTTTATCGGTACTAATTTATAAGCAGTTCATTTTCATCAAATCAATTTTTAAAATTCAGTTCAGTACATAAAAAAATTTCAAAGAGGTTGGCTCATCCTTTTTCGATTAAAATCCTCGGTATACAATCTATGACAATTAAAACTAGGGATATTTCGATTAAAATCAATAATTAAAACCATATTGATATCTATAATAAATTAAATTTTATATCGGTAGGATAGGTCGTTAACTGAGGCCAAAGTTTTTCAATAGTTTCAATAATTATAAAATCGATCTAGACTATTCTATAATTTCGATAACTATAAAATCGGTCTAGAGTTCTATATCTACAATTCTACAAAAAAATATGTGTAAATATCACTAACAGCTAACAACAATTTTTCTTACCTTAGTGTCTGTCAGTAGTCCCTTATGTCTCGGTATATGAGTCAGTTTGTTCGTTACTGTGAGTTCGTTTCCTTTGGAGCTACAGTAAATTACCAACCACCTAAATTAGTTATTATAGGCTAATTAGTTATCTAATATATCGCATTGTGCTTTGAAACTTGACTTATCTAATTAGACCATTTTCTACGAAATAAGCTAGACTTCTTTTTAAATTTCATTATTCCTTAGTCCTTACGATTTTACACTGAATCTAGTGTCTTTCATGCCACATTGTATATTTCCTTTTTTTTTTTACTATTTCAATTTTTTGCTGGCTCTTTTCCCCAGCTGTTGCTTCTCTTTACCTTTGCTTCATAACTGAACAGGCAGAATAACCCTCATTTCTATCTCTAACATCACCGAGAATAGCCTTGAAAACCAGTCCCCCTCCCCGACAGCTACTTGTCACACACCTTATTTGTTTTCAATTCTTCTCGATTACGTGAGGACTCCAGCAGCAGCTCTCTCGTCTTTGCTCAGCCTTGCCTTTCTGTTTCTGGGTTTAAGGATATAGTAGAATTAGGAGTCGATAGGAAGCCTTGAAAGAGAAAACAACTGAGTAGGGATAACAACAATTCAACAAAAGACAAGGAACTGTTGCAGGAAACCTTAAGCTCGATAATTTCAGGTATGTAGCAGGACAACAAAAGCGACAAGCAGCGACAAAGGTACAGCCGCTTGCAAAAATGTAGGATGGTAGGCAGTGGGTGTGGCTCAAAAATTGTTACAGAATCGACACAGTAACAAAGCAACGACGCAGGGCGCGACTTGGTCCAGGTTCAATTTATGGGAGTGCACAAGGAAACATAGTTGGAAACTCGACAATGAGCTGGAAATGGTTACACCAACCTTGCTTCCCTCATGGTCTTCTTCTTACCTTCTTCACCATTTAGCAACAACGAGCCCCGTTGCCTTTCGACTCTACCCTGTACTTCTATGTTGAAGTTTGCTCAACTCTATACCAAAGAACGATAACTTCGGTTCTACTTCTCTTTGGCAACTGCTTCAGCTTAACTCTGCCTCGTCTCAATGGTTTCTACATCTTTGCTACCTCTCACGTTTTCACTCCCCTGTTTACTCTTCTCTTCAGTCTTTCTTTAGTTCATTCTTTTGTTCCTGGTTTTCAATGCAGAGAATGCAAATCATGAAATATGGAAGTGAGGGATGAGAGCCAAAAGTGTTGAGGATTGATGGAGGGGTACTTTGCCTTGGACAGTGCAGGTAGAGAGGATCGGGTTTAGGTTGGAAATTTTTCCCATCGATTTCCATGCCACCCTTGTTGGGAAATTATTTGTGTGGGCCTACATATATCAATTTATTGCACATTATAGGCTATCTAATTTGTTTTAGTCCATTTAAAAGTGATCAAATAAAGTTATTGGACTTCAGTGCATCTCAATTGGTATGGGCTTTATAATGTGTAGATACCTGATATTTTATTCTATTTTAATGATGGGTCAAAATAGAATAAAATATACTTCAGTTATAAATAGGTTATGGTTCCCAGTCTAAACGTAATTATTCTCATTCTCATATCCCATCAGTGAGTGAGCTAAGGTTTTCTCTCATAAATAAAAGGTTTAGACTGGAAGACTGCTAACCCCGATAAATCAATTTCAATGGATCCAGGTACGCTTTCATATTCTAATTTTCTTGATGATTGAACATGAGATCCTGGATATAAATATTATGTAATTACAGTTTTCCTAACAAGTGGTATCAAGAGCCTATTCATGTTTAATCATTAAGAATTAAAATTTTTTATTTTGGTTGAAAGAAAACCAAGAATATAAAGATTGGGTTTTAATTATAGGATTGTTTGATCTATATTGGTTTAATTTGTCCCAATTGTTTTATGTTTTCACCCGATTTTTGCATGGGCATTGTAGAATACACATTTAATTTCAATTATGTATAATTAATTGAATGAAAATAAGTCCAAAAATAACTAAAAAATAAGAAATTTGAAGAACAGACCCGAACGGGTCTGTTCTGGGTCCAGCAGGGTCAGGTTAAGGATAAAGCAGGGAGATCCCAAAAGGGATCTCCCCCACTCGTCGAGGGTGGCGCGTGTACCCCACGCGCCACCATGCGGTGGCCCGACGGCCACCATTTTCTCCAGTCTTGGATAAAATTTAATTTTAAAATTTTTGGTTATTTTTTTGAAATTTTTTGGAATTGTTAAATATTTATTATTTAATATTTAGCATTATTTGAATTAAAATTGTATGTTATGTACATGATTATTCTTGTTTTACTTCATGGTGATATGTTTTATGATATTTTGAGTTGATTGGCAATATGTACTCTCCCTGAAATTATCAATATATTTATGTACTCTCACCTACAAACATGTGCATATTTTATGAAAAATAAAGTTTCAAAATAAATTAAATTGATATAAAATGTCACCAAAGTAACCTCTTTTGTATTAATTTATTTATTTTGAAAAATAAGGTTGTCATTAAGGAATTTATATGACAATGTTTTTTAATTCATGCGGGACATAATCGACCCAAAGGAAGATTATTTCTTTGCCGAATTATTAACACATAAGGTAGTAAATATGTGATAAAAAATTTTTTCCATGCATGTATTATGTCGGTCCAAAGAAAGACATATTATTGGCAGGATTTGGTTATCAATATTTACTAATAAAGTTTAAGAGTACCACTTACAAATTGATATTTCTGTCCAAAGACTAAACGTCAGTGTTGTGCTTGGTATCTTATATGGCCCAAAATTATTTAATTGTAAGCTAATTATTTTTTTTCTGCTTACAGTAAACGTTTCTTCCATATCTACCAATTTGAATAACATTCTAATGCTTAATGGCACTAACTTTGGAAAATGGAAGGAGCACGTAACCATTATGCTTGGGTGCATGGATCTAGACTATGCGATCAGGTCAGAACGACCTCCCGCCCCTACTGATAATAGTTCAGCTACGGAAAGGGCACTTTATGAAAAATGGGAGCGTTCAAATCGCATGAGTTTGATGATCATGAAGCAATCAATTCCAGATGCCATCAGAGGCGCAATACCTGAGGAAGAAAATGCTGAAAGTTTTCTTAAGCATATTGCAGACAGATTTGCTGCAAATGAAAAGGTCAAAACAAGTACTATTCTAGCTAAACTTGTTTCAATGCGGTATAATGGCAAAGGAAACATAAGGGAATACATTATGAAAATGTCTAATCTTGTTACAAGATTAAGGACACTAAAGTTAGAGTTGTCTGAAGACATACTCGTGTACCTGATCTTGATATCTCTTCCTTCACAATTTAATCCCTTTAAGATAAGTTACAATACTCAAAAGGAGAAATGGACTCTTAACGAGCTCATTGCTCAGTGTGTGCAAAAGGAAGAGAGATTGAAACAAGATAAGATAGAAAGTGCTCAATTAACATTTTCTTCCAATGGTAATGTTGCCAATAAGAAAAGGAAAAGGAACAATACAGGAAAAAGCACTGCAAACATTGAAACTTCACAGCCTAAGGGGCAGCAAAAACAAGATAAGGTGATCACTTGTTTCTTCTGCCGTAAGGATGGACATGTGAAGAAGGATTGTTCCAAGTACGAAAAATAGCTTGCCAAAAAGGGTAAACTTTTCAACTTTGTTTGCTCTGAAGTTAATTTGGCTTTAGTACCCAATCACACTTGGTGGATAGATACAGGTGCAACTACTCACATAAGTGTGACAATGCAGGGCTGTCTAAGGAGCAGAAAGCCAACTGATGATAAAAGTTTCATCTATATGGGAAATGGCAAGAAAGCTCCTGTTGAGGCTATTGGTCTATTCAGATTAAAGTTAGAATCTAGTTATTATTTAGATTTGGATGAGACTTTTTATGTACCGTCATTTAGACGAAATTTGATTTTTGTTTCTAATTTGGACAAATTGGGTTATTCTTGTTCATTTGGAAATGGAAAATTTAGTCTCTTTCAGTATACAAATCTTATTGGTACCGGTTCTTTAGTTGACAATTTATATAAATTGGACCTACATGCCTCATATGTTAATGAATGCTTGCATATAAATAATTATGGTACAAAGCGCAAATTAATTAATGAGAATTCTTCTATGTTATGGCACAAGCGTTTAAGGCATATTTCTGAACAAAGAATACAGAGACTTGTGTCAGAAGGAATTCTCGATTCCCTTGATTTTTCAGATTTCAAAATCTGTATTGAGTGCATTAAGGGAAAAAAACAAATATCAAGAAAATAGGTGCCAAAAGGAGTTCAAATGTCTTGGAATTAATTCATACTGATATATGTGGTCCATTCCCTACGGCTTCTTGGAATGGTCAACAATATTTTATTACTTTCATAGACGATTATTCTCGCTATGGGTACCGATACTTAATTCATGAGAAGTCTCAATCATTGGACGTTTTCAAGAACTATAAAGCTGAAGTTGAAAATCAACTTAGTAGAAAAATTAAAGCCGTTAAATCTGACCGTGGTGGCGAATACTATGGTAGATATGACGGATCAGGTGAACAACGTCCAGGACCCTTTGCAAGGTACTTAGCAGAATGTGGGATCATTCCTCAATACACCATGCTAGGGACTCCAAGTCAAAATGGTGTAGCTGAAAGACGAAATTGGACCCTAAAGGATATGGTGAGAAGTATGATAAATCATTCTTCTTTACCAGAGTCACTTTGGGGGAAAGCTTTAAAGACTGCAGTGTATATCCTTAATCGAGTTCCAAGCAAAGCAGTAGCTAAAACCCCATATGAGTTATGGACAGGAAAGAAGCCTAGTATTAGGCACTTGTATGTTTGGGGTTGTCCAGCTGAAGCTAGGCCATACAAGCCTAACGAAAGGAAATTGGACTCAAGAACAGTAAGTTGCTACTTTGTTGGATACTCAGAAAGATCGAGGGGTTTCAAGTTTTATGATTCCTCAAGTAAATCCTTTTTCGAGACGGGAAATGCTAAGTTCATTGAGGATGTTGAATATAGTGGGAGTGTTAAACTCAGAGATCTTGTCTTTGAAGAAGAACATGTCACTGTTCCTACAGTTGCAATTGAAAATGATCAGACAATTATGTCTGGCGTTATTCAAGATGCAAATATAGATTATCAAGATACTCCTGGTTTACCTCCTGCTTATATTGAAGAGCCAGCTCCAATTCAATTTGAGGAGCAACAACAACCTCAATTGGAAGTGCCATTGAGGAGATCCTCTAGGGAGAGGAGATCAGCGATTTCAGATGACTATATCGTTTATCTCCAAGAACATGAGTTTGATATAGGAATGGAAGATGATCCAACATCTTTCACTGAACCCAAACAAAGTGTTCACTCCCAACATTGGATAGAGGCCATGAAAGACGAGATGAAATCAATGGAGGACAATGGCGTTTGGGATCTTGTCGAATTGCCTAAAGGAACGAAACCGATTGGTTGTAAATGGACTTTCAAAACCAAACGAGATTCGAAAGGCAATATCGAAATATATAAAGTGCGTCTAGTCGCCAAAGGTTTCACTCAAAAGGAAGGCATTGATTATAAAGAGACTTTCTCTCCAGTCTCATTGAAAGACTCTTTTAGAATCATTATGGCACTTGTAGCTCATTATAATTTAGAGCTACATTAGATGGATGTAAAGACAGCATTTCTCAATGGAAACATTGAAGAAACAATTTATATGGTGCAACCAGAAAATTTCGTGTCGGATAATTCAAAACATCTGGTATGCGAATTAAAGAAATCCATCGATGGTTTAAAGCAAGCATCCCGTCAATGGTACCAAAAATTTGATCAAGTGATTACCTCATTCGGTTTTAAAGAGAACACTATTGATCAATGTATTTATCACAAGATCAGTGGGAGTAAGTTTATTCTTATGGTTCTTTATGTTGACGATATTCTGCTAGCAAGCAGTGATATAGGCTTGTTGCATGAAAGCAAGAGATTTCTGTCAAGTGATTTTAAAACGAAAGATCTTGGGGATGCATCTTTTGTGTTGGGCATACAGATCTATCGAGATCGTTCTCGTGGAATACTTAGCTTATCACAAAAGGCATATATCGATAAGGTGCTTAGCAGATTTGACATGAAGAATTGTGCATCAGGAGATACACCCATTGCTAAAGGTGATAAATTTAGTTTGCTTCAATGCCCAAGAAATGAGATTGAAAAGAAAGAGATGCAAAAGATTCCTTATGCCTCAACAGTAGGGAGTCTTATGTATGCTCAAGTCTGTACGCGTCTGGATATTGCGTACGCAGTTGGAATGCTTGGCAGATATTTAAGTAACCCTGGTAAGGATCATTGGAAAGCAGTAAAGAGGGTTATGCGGTATCTACAGAGAACTAAAGATTACATGCTCACATATCGGAGGTCAGATCATTTAGAGATCATTGGGTATTCAGACTCCGATTTTGTTGGTTGCCTTGATAGCATAAAATCTACTTCTGGCTATATTTTCATGTTAGATGGAGGAGCTGTCTCATGGAAGAGTGTAAAGCAGTCACTCATAGCTTCTTCCACCATGGAGGCAGAATTTATAGCCTGTTATGAGGTATCGAACCAAGCAATATGGTTGCGAAATTTTATCACCGGGCTGTGCTTTGTCGATGGTATTGAGAGGCCATTGAAGATTAATTGTGATAATAAAGCCGCTGAGTTATACTCTAAGAACAACAGAAGCTCGTCGAAGTCAAAGCATATTGACATTAAGTTTCTTGTTGTTAAGGAGAGAGTTCAGAGTCTTCAAATTACTATTGAACATATAAATACAAACTCCATGATTGCGGATCCGCTTACAAAGGGAGTACCCCCTAAGGTGTTTCATGAGCATGTAGCTCGTATGGGTGTGGTTCATCCTGATGATATACTTGTATAGTGGGAGCTTGTTTCTTGATGTTCATTTGTTATTGAGATTTTTCTGATCAGAATACAGTATTTTTGTTATTATTGAAAACTCTGAAATAAAGTAATATTCTTTCAGTAGCAGTATAGAGTCTTGAAAGAACGATAAAGTAGGACCAGTTGGAAATAGGCATGTTAAGGGATCACGTTTCATGTAATCTCCATGCTACACATCCATACTTGATCTATGTCGTTGATTATATTAATATACGTGACCATTGACGGGTCTAGTTACGGAATATATGTAACGAAGATCGCTTTGATCCTATGTTGATATAATTGATGGACCAGATTGTTTAGAAATGTTCTTTGTAAAGATAGCAAGTATTGAGCTCATAAAGTTAATTTTAAATGTACAATAGTCAAGCGACATATGTGGCCCAAGTGGGAGATTGTTGAGAAATTATTTGTGTGGGCCTACATATATCAATTTATTGTACATTATAGGCTATCTAATTTGTTTTAGTCCACTTAAAAGTGATCAAATAAAGTTATTGGACTTTAGTGCATCTCAATTGGTATGGGCTTTACAATGTGTAGAGACCTGATATTTTATTCTATTTTAATGATGGGCCAAAATAGAATAAAATATACTTCAGTTGTAAATAGGTTATGGTCCCCAGTCTAAACGTAATTATTCTCATTCTCATATCCCATCAGTGAGTGAGTTAAGGTTTTCTCTCATAAATAAAAGGTTTAGACTGGAAGACTGCTAACCCCGATAAATCAATTTCAATGGATCCAGGTACGCTTCCGGAGTCTAATTTTCTTGATGATTGAACATGAGATCCTGGATATAAATATTATGTAATTACAGTTTTCCTAAGAACCCTCCCCTGCTCTGACTTTCCTAAATGAAATGAATGAACATTATTTCATTCATTTAGCTGTTGTTTACAGGCTAAATGTTAGGAACTTGGGATTCGGGATTTCAATTTATCTTCATCACTCAATTCATTCAATTAGACTACAAACAACTCTTCTGTTCTCTTGTCAGCTTTATTGCCTGCTCCTGTTTCAGCTTCGTTTTTCTTCTCCTACTCCCACTGTATCTTTCTTTTCTTACTCTGCTACATCAGCCAGCTTCAAACCATTTCTTTTCATTTCATTTAATCTTTTCGTTTCTGACATTCTTCCTAACTTTCTCAAGAGCAACTAGCACGAGAATTCAGGTAACTCTATGCAGCTACCGAGGTGCCATTTTTTCACATTTGTTTTTACTGGTCAGGTCACCATCATCATTCATTTCCATTACCTGCTGTGGGACATCATCACCACTCACATATATCTAACAATTATATATGTATTATTATTATATATATATATAGCCGACTTGCTAACATTTCCCTTGACTTAATACGGTTTGGTCCTCTTCAAATCTATTTGGTTGTAGGCATTCGGGTTGGCTTCTTTGGAAGCCAGTTTTTGTTTTCTCTAAATGGTCTAGTGATAATAATACTATATAATTCTAATTATTGATAGTGTAATATTACATTATACTTCACTTGGTATCATGTATTTTTTTGTACTTATTTTCACTTCAAAATTTAATATTTTATTCAATTAAATTCACCTTAGTCTCTTTCCGATTCTAATTAAATTTTCACCGGCAAAATCATTCTCAATTTTATTTATTAACTTGCTAATCATTGTTAAAATCGAATGCATAGAAATTCGTGGAGTTTACAATGGTGCGAGGCAGACTAGCCAATGATGACAGTGCTGGTTATTCGAATATCGAAACGTGGGATGCACTGAAGAAGGAATTGCGGGATCAATTTCTTCCCTTGAACGCGACATGGGTCCCGAGAAAAGCACTCAAAAAGTTAAAGCACACAGGTTCTGTGCGAGACTATGTCAAGGAGTTTAGCTCTTTGATGTTGGACGTGAAAAATATGTTAGAGGAGGATAAATTATTTAACTTTTTCTCAGGACTTCAGCTATGGGCTTAAGTTGAGTTATGTAGGCAGAATGTCAAGGACCTGCCTTAGGCAATTGCGGCTGCTGACAGTTTGGTGGACTACAAATTGGGTTCTTTTTCGAATACTGGGGAAAAGAAGAAGAGTAATCTTGATGGAAATAAGGGGAAAGGCAAGAAGGACTGGAAGAAGCAACAGAAGAATAAGGACAAGGTTGAGTCTTCCAAGCAGAAGGGACCAGATCCACCCTAAATCAAGGGAGATTGAAGTTGTTTCTTATGTAATGAGAATCATATGGCCCGAGATTGCCCTAGAAGGACTAAGCTAACTGCCCTAATGTGTAAGGAGGATACCGATGAAGAGTGTCCTCGAGTTGCCCCTTTGTAGTTGCTCAATGCAATTCGGACTGAGCAACAAGCTCCTCAGAAAGGACTAATGTACATGAAAGTTGAGGTGAATGGAAGACTGATTCAAGTTATGCTTGATACAAGTGCGACCAACAATTTTGTCTCGTTGAGCACAGTTGATCATCTTGTCCTGAAGGTCATAATCAGGTGAAGGCAGTAAATTCAAAAGCCTAAGGTATCCAAGGAACGGCTACGCATTGGTGAAGATAGGGACATGGCTAAGAGATTGTAAGTTCCTAACTTTGCCTATTGATGATCTTGATGTAATCATTGGTAATGAATTTTTCGTGCAAGTGAAGGCATTTGCTATTCCACATCTTTGTGGATAAATGATCTCTGATGAAGTATGTCCAAACTTTGTTCCGGCGGAGAGGGGATAAAGTGTTGCAAAGCCATTAATACAGTCGGCTTCACAGGTGAATACTGGGTTGAAGAAAGGGGAGACAACCATGCTTGTTGCCCTAGTCAAGGTGAAACCAGATAAGGTTGTCGAGGTATCTAATGAGATAGTTATGATGCTAGATGATTACAGTGACGTAATGCCCCATGAATTACCCAAGGCGCGCTATTGATCATAAGATCGAGTTGGAACCAGGAACTAGAGCACCTGTACAAGCACCCTACAAGATGGGTCTTTTAGAATTAGCCAAGTGGAGGAAACAACTTGGTGAGTTATTGGATGCGGGATACATCAAACCATCTAAGGCGCCATTTAGAGTCTCAATTTTTTTTCAAAGAAAGCAAGATGGCACACTATGGATGTGTGTTGATTATCAAGCCCTGAATAAGATGACAGTCAAGAATAAGTATCTTATTCCAAATGTCACTGACCTATTCGATTGATTATCAAAGGCGACATACTTTACAAAGTTAGACTTGAGATCGGGTTATTGGCAAGTAAGGATTGCCGATGGTGATGAACACAAGACGACTTACGTGACGAGATACATCTCATTTGAATTTTTAGTTATGTCATTCAGTTTAACTAATGCACATGCGACATTTTACAACCTAATGAACGATGTGCTTTATGATTACTTGGACCACTTTTTGGTAGTATACCTAGATGACATTATGGTGTATAGCCGGACGTTAGCAGAACATATGGAACACCTTAAGTTGGTGTTGAAGACCCTGAGAAAGCACTCTTTGTATGTGAAAAAGGAGAAGTGTGAGTTTTGCCAACAGGAAATCATGTTTCTAGGCCATAAATTTAGTAGCAGGCAAATCTGGATGGATGAGAGGAAGATCTAAGTCATTCTTGAGTGGTAAGCCCCTACAAAGGTCCCGGAGTTACGACCATTCATAGGACTGGCCAATTATTATAAACGATTCATCAAGGGTTATAGCAAGATGGTAAGTCATTTGACAGATCTTCTGAAGAAAGACAAGAAGTGAAAGTGGTCTGATGATTGTGAACAAGCTTTTCAAAAAATCAAGAAAGTAGTAAAATCTGAGCCAGTGTTAAGACTGTCATATTTTAAATTGTCTTTCTAAGTTCATACGGATGCATTAGATAGAGCCATTGGAGGGGTGTTAGTATAAGAAGGGTACCCTATTGCTTATGAAAGCCGCAAGCTTAAGAACGTGGAACAACGATATTTAGCCCATGAGAAGGAAATGATGGTGGTGCTGCACTGTCTTGAGGTGTGGAAGCATTATCTGTTAGGGATGAAATTTGTGGTGGTGATTGACAATGTGGCCAACACTCATTTCAAGATGTAGAAGAAACTGAGCCCAAAGCAGGTACGCTGGCAAGAATTTTTAGCTGAGTTCAACTTTACTTGGGTATATAGACTAGGAAGGGAGAACCAGGTGCCAGACGCGCTAAGTCACAAGGAGGTCCAGTCATATGTTACTTCATTATCCGTTGTTGAAACGAACCTGATTGAAAGGATAAGGTAGCAGGCATCAACATATAAAACTTATGAACAACTCAGGGAAAATGTGAAATTGGGCAAGGTTCGTAGGTATTGGCTCGAGGGGGATTTGTTGTATGCCAAAGGCAATAGACTCTACGTCTCAGCTGGCGAGGGACTGAGGAAAGAGCTGTTGAGAGAAACCCACGACCCTCAGTGGGTAGGACATCCTAGAGTGGAGAGGATGTTAGCATTGTTATCAAGGACATAATTCTGGCCTAAGATGGAGGAAGACATCGAGTTATATGTCTGCACATGCCATATATGCCACATAGATAAAACTGAGAGGAAGAAGCAGACGAGATTGCTTCAACCACTACCTATCCTTGAGAGAATATGGGAATCGGTTTCGATGAATTTCATCACTAGGTTTTCGAAGATAAACAAGATGAGGTCCGTGATGGTGGTGGTAGATCGTTTTTCAAAGTATGCTGTATTTATAGCAGCTCTACATGCATGCACCACCCATGAAGCTGCAGAGTTGTTCTTAAACCATATGGTGAAAATCTTTGGCTTGCCCAAGGATATAGTGAGCGATCGTGATGCTCGGTTGATTGGAAGATTCTGGACTTATTTGTTCAAGTTGATGAGTTCAGAATTAAAAGTTTTCTACGGCTAATCATCTGCAAACAGATGGTCAAACAGAGCATATTAATGCTTTGTTAGAAGAGTATTTGAGGCACTATGTGACTCCTAGCCAAAAGAGTTGGGTGAGTTTGTTGAATTTCACATAGTTTTGCTACAATATGCATAGATCATCTTCCACAGGTTTGAGTCCAGCGGAGTTGGTATTTGGACATCAACCAGCTACCCCTTTGGAGATAGCAAAGACCAAGTCCCAAAGGGAGTGCCCAGCGGCTTATAAATTTATGCGAGACCATTAGGAGTTGATGGACCAGGCTAGGGAAATCTTAGAAAAGGCACAAAGGAGGATGATGAAGAATGCAGACCAGTATAGGCGGCCATTAGAGTTCGAAGTGGGTGACAAAGTGTTGCTTAAACTGATGCCTCGGATATGGAAGAAAGTCACAAACAAACGATTTTATAAAGGTCTAGTGCAGAAATACGATAGCCCTTTTGAAGTCGTGAAGCAGGTAGGCGCAGTGGCTTATCAACTGAAACTGTCTGAAAGGATGAAGCTACATCCTACTTTCCATGTGAGCTTTTTGAAACGTTACCATGAAGAAGTTGATCCGGAAAGACAACAGGTGAGGAAGGCTCCACCCACTGTAAGAAGCCATTTCGAGAAGAAGGTGGCTAAGATACTTGACCACAAGGTTGAAGGAGCTAGTAGGAAGAATCAGAGAACCTACAACTTGGTGCAATGGGAAAGTGAAAGTGAGGCAAACACTACTTGGGAGCGAGATACTTCTTTATGGTAGTTCGAGAATGAGATCAAGGCATACTTAGAGCTCATTCCGATGAGGGCATCGGCTTCCTCTGACGGGGGGAGGGTTTGTTAGACCATAAGATACTTGACCTTGTGCCCATATCCCAAAGGCTAAACTTAGGTACGCTGTGACTGGTGCTAGGCGCGAGAGAAGTCATGCACTGGGCTTGATCGGTGTTAGGCATAGGTGAAACCTTACACTGAGCCCGAATGTAGGCAGATTTGCGCTACGGATATGCGCACACGGGGACGCGCGAGATAGGCGAGACAAATACTTGGCCTGGGTGACTTACCAGGCTAGACACTAAGACACAGACGAACGATAATCGTAGTTTGCGGGTTGCGTTGAACCTGCACAACACCTTAAGATGTGAACCATGTGAGAGGGTCGATAGTTGGAGCGTGAATTATGGAGTCGTTAGAGATGTGCCCGAAACTTACGCACCGTGAACCTCATAAGGCGGAGATGAGTCATGAGGAATGCAGGCCACAGACTGAGATGCGTATAAGTCTTGGCAGACCTTATCACTTGGAAGCATTGATGTGGCGATCATCCGGAGAGTCTTAAGTCTAGTGGAAATTAATCTTAGAAAGTTTATGTTGTAACCAAACTCTAGTGCCTATGTGAGGGGGATGTCTTCACTTGCCTATATAAACCCCTCTAGGGGAACAGAAAGCTCATAAGAAAGAGCAAAGAGCAATCAGAGAGCGGTCTATCTCTAAGTATTGTAATCATTTTTGTTGCAGTTAATAAAAAGGGTATGAGAGTTTTCCCTTAAAAGCTTGAGTGTTCTTTTCTTTGTTGTGCGTGTATTTTTTGATTAGTTTTTACTTACTCGAGTGTGACTATCACTGCTCAAGTGTGATTATTGCTGCGTGCTAGCCCGTATTCGGACTAGAAGTGGGGAATTGGCTAACTAAGTTCACTGAGGAACTTAGGCCATCACCGAGAGCATTTATAGGAGAGAACGACCTTATGACACATACCATGACAGAGATACCTCATACCACCAACACCCACATTTCTTGCGCGAGACTACCTCATGCACCTAGGCTGCCTTGCGAGTTCAGACCTGCGCGCAAGCCTCGTACACTCAAAGCTACCTTGCATGCAGGCTGTCTTTGATGTATAGGGGTGTTTTTGTCTATGCGCGAGGGGAGAGATGTGAGAAAAATGGTTAATGTTTAACAGGGTATTTTTATCTTATAACACAAAGGTGTTTTTGTCTTATAAAAAATAAGAATAAATAATAGAAAAGGTAGTATGTTTAGAAATTCTCAACAATTTGAAGGTTAGAGATCAAAATAAAATTTATATAAAACGTTTGAGAATACAAATGCATTTTACCCTACATACATATTATTTTGTTTATTAGTTATTTATTTTAGTGAAATTGATTTATATTAATATTTAATGTGTAATATATATTTATATAATAGATATAGTTATGTTAGGTTTTAATATTTTTATTTTATTTGTTTTATATTTTTTCATATAATTATAAATATATATATATATATATATATATAACTCTTAATTGTATTTATTAATATATGTGTATTCATTCCTAGTGCTTAATCCGTCACTAAAATATTAAACTCACTCACATGCATCTATTTAGAGAATTTAAATAAATTTTAACTCCAAAAAAAATGCATGAGCAGAAGGTAGGTTGTTCCACCCATGCTTGGAGTAGACGAACTCTTCAATTTCGAGACGAATGTGATGTACTGAAAGATTAGATTCGCATATCTATATGCTCTTATATGATTATTTAAAATTTTTATTATCGAATTCAAAAAATTTTATATCAATTGTTAAATGATTTGATTAATATTGAAATTTTTTTGAACATTTTTATATTATATAATCATATATATTTGTTATATTTATAACATATTGTAAGATTTATTTTTAATAAACGTGATTACAATATATAATAAAACAATAATCTTAACTAAATTTTTTATGTTTAATTACATTAAATTATATTATTAACTAGTAAGTTATATAAAGTAAAATTATAATGTAAGAAAAATATGCGTAATACTTATTTTATTTATTTATATTTATTATTAAAAAAAGAAAAGTACGGAGCAAAGCCAAAAACTAAAATTAATGAAAACTTATAAAAAAAAAAAACTAAAATAATGTGTTCGGGAGAAAAATAGCAAGTAATATTATACATATTATAAAAAAAAAAAAAAAGGGCCCGAAAGATCACTTTCTTTCCCGTGTTATTTTCTCATATTTTCTCTCTCTCCATCTTCCCACTGTCGAAATCTCTTGTTTTTTGCTTTCCCTTTTGTTTCATCAAACGATTCTCGCTCATGACCGACACTAATCTTCCTCGGAGAATCATCAAGGTTCCTCTTTCGACCTCACTTCAATCCTTTTTGGCTTCTCCATTTTTTTTTTTCGTGAGAATCCTGAAGAAAGTTTTTTTTTTTTTTACTTTTGTTTGTCATTTCTGTTTTCTTTTCCGGATTTCTAGAGTTTGGTTTGATAACTGAATTGTTCAGGCTTTTGAAGCCTCAGCTAATTAATTTACAATAGTCTTCTTAGATTGAACAAAGCATTAACTTTTTTGAGTGAATTTTGTTAATTTTCATGCTTTAAGTTTGGTTGCTTTACCTTTGTTCTAAACAGGAAACTCAGCGTTTGCTCAGTGAACCAGGTAAGTTCTGCTTTCTTTTTTTTTAATAAATTCCTTCTTTTTTTTTATCTGTGTCTTTATTTTGTATTTTAAATGTTATGAGCGGAAAGATAAATTAATTTCTTGGGTTTTCTTTCCTGTTAAATAAAAGAGTTAAATGTTTTTATTTGAATACAGCACCGGGAATTAGTGCTTCACCATTGGAGGACAATATGCGATATTTCAATGTGATGATCTTTGGTCCCACACAGTCTCCATACGAAGGTAGTTGAGTTTTTCCATGCAATGGTTGCGAATAGTTTTCCTACGAATAAGAAATGTGTTACCTTTGATTGTATAGTAACTGGGTCTGGGATGATTTAAGTCATAAAGAGGACACTATTGCAGATTTGCAGTCATTAAAATGATTTCTATTTGCTTGAAGTAGGAAATGTCTTGAGAAATGGTTATGCAAGGTTCATTTTACTTTATTGTTTTTCTTGGTTTCCATCTTTAATCATCATCAACATCAAAGCCTTGATCCCAATACTGGAGTAAGTTATATGAATTAATAAATAAACTTGTGATAAGTTGTCTTTTTCTTCTTTGTTCATTTCTATCTAAAGCAATACGTTCTTCCAACTCTCATTTCATCTTATTTTTCCGAATGACTTTCTTTTAAGTTTTTCTCGATCTTTCCCCAATTTTAACCTTTTTTCATCATTTATAGTTTCCACTCTCGGTCCACAAGTTACTTATCTTGTCTTCTATAGGTAACACGCTAGCCTTCTTATTCTATCCTCTCTCATACCTTTGCACATCAACTGCAACATTTGTATTTTTCTACACTCATCTTTTGCATATATAATCTTTTAGTTGCCCAACATTTATTTCCATAGAGTAATGTTAGTTTAACAATTGTCTTGTAAAGCTTGCCTTTCAATTATATAAGAATTTTTTTATCACATAAACACATCTATAGCATTTCATCATTTGCTCCAACCAGCCTAGATTCTATGGGTCACATTGCCATAAATCTCTACATCCATATGTACAATCAAGCACAAATATTGAAATGATCTCGCTTAGGGATCGCTACCCCAACTAACATCATTATACTTTGAGTTTCCTTTTTGTTTGAACTGAGTTTACATTCCATATTCTCAATTTTTACTCTACTTAGTCTAAACCCTCATGATTGCAGTGCCTGTCTCCACAGTTCCAACTTACGTTGACCTCCGCTCTAGTTTGGTGCACTAGACAATATCATCTGCAAATATCATACACCAAAACACCTTATCCTTGATGGATTTTGTTAGCTTATTCATTACTATAGCGAACAGTAATTGACTTAACGCTGACCCTTGATGTAGTTCCATCTTTAAAAAAAAAATGGCCCATGTTTTTAGTCTTGAAAATTTTGGTCACATTAGCGTGCTTTTCAGTCTTATGCAGTACTTAGTCTGGTTATGGAATGTCGTTTTTGGTAATATCTCACTACTTTTTTGTTGTTGTTTTTTTTTTTTTGTCATTTTGTTATTAGTTTTCACTTATGTGTACAGGATATGATACATTTTCTTTTTTGGATATTTGTTTAGGAGGGGTTTTCAAGTTGGAACTATTTTTACCTGAAGAATACCCCATGGCTGCTCCCAAGGTACTCAACTTTGAGTCATTTCTTTCAAGTAGCGTGACCTTCGTATTTCTTTATCTTTTGTTGTATGCTGGATTGCCGATCCTTTGATACGCAATATTACTTGGCTTCTTCGAAAGAATTTATTTATAGGGATCTTAATATGATTTAGGATGTTGTAGTTTGCATTTTAGAGAAATCTGTTTTTACTTTGTGCTGCTGTTTTGGTGCATCTAGTTTCCATCACTCTCTGAGACATTCTTGGTGATTATGGAATATACTCAATACACCTTTGGCCAGTTAGGGTTCACTCTACCTTGTTAAATTATTTATTTATTGGTGTTTAAGCAAACTTGCATTATTTTATATATTGATACTAGGTGAATTAAGATATTTTTTTGAACTCTCTCTCTCTCTCTCATAGGACTACATTTATGTCCTTCAGTATATAAACAAATTGAGATATCATATGCAGGATCCTACTATCTATGTGCCCCCTGTCTATTAAAAACCTAATTCCCTCGACCTTTCTGATCTTTTACTTTAATAGCTCGCTCTAATAACAAATTTTCTCCCAGCTCCTTGACTAGTTCGAGAAATTCATCTATAAGTCTTGGTATTCTATCATTTGCAGTTGGTTCGTGATCTTAGTTTTGGAAATTTCAGGTTCAGCAAAATTTCATTTTCTTCTCCTTTTCGGTATGACAGAATTATAACTGTAATATGTATTATTCTCCTTTTATTTTGATGAACTTTTGGTGGTATATGATTTATTAAGCGGAAACTCTTGATTGTAATTCAATGTTTAATAGTATGTCATAAGCACTGGCTTTCAGGAAGTCCTTGTTCTGACATTTTCACTTCCATAGCCTCTACCACCTAGGTAGTTGATTCTTTGCTCTGGGCTCTGAAAGTCTTACTTTTACCTGAGAAGAACAGTTATTCTTGTGGATGCCTTTGCATGTGATTAGTTGCTCAGAACCATCTCTGGTTTGTGATAATGGTCTAATTTGTGCTTGCTGTCCTAATTGGACTCTGTATGGATGATGTGATGGCATTTGAGATTTTATTTTTTTCTGTTTGTTACTTAAATTGTCTGGTTTTCCAAGATTGGGACTTCTTTGTCTTGTTTATGGTGATTGGATTTCGTTTTTTGTTTCTCTTGCACTAGTAGTTCATTAGTGTAGTATATTCACAGAATTGCTAAGTTACAGTAGCTGGTATTTCAGCATCAATGTATTGTTCTCCTCCATTCTCGGAAATTTTCCTTCATCCTTAATGTTGTCCTCTTTGGTATATTTTGTATTTTTATCCACCTTAACAAATTTGATGTAACAGGTTCGATTTCTTACAAAGATATATCATCCTAACATTGATAAGGTTGGCTGTACCTGTTCCTTCTTTTGTTCTTATTTTATGATGTGAAATAGGTATTTTCTTGGCTCTCTTAAGGGTTGAGCTTTCTTTTAGCTTGGAAGAATATGCCTTGATATACTCAAAGACAAATGGAGTCCAGCTCTTCAGATCCGAACTGTACTTTTGAGGTATTATACGTTACATATATGGTCTATATCATGGGTTGCTGAAAAAAATTTAGCATACTGCATATTGTCAGAATTTTTTCTGGAGAATTAGGTTATAAGTAAAGATGGCAGTTATTTTTTTTTCTATCGCTGCCTATTTATGTTGATTTTGTTTTGCTGGAAGTAGTTTGATGCAATTACAAATGAAAAATATATATTAATACTGTAGAAAGAGTTTCATTCATATCCAGGTTGAATTATAGCTGCTTCTTGGGCTTTAGGTAATACACTAATACTATTATCTTTATTTCAGCATTCAAGCACTTTTGAGTGCTCCAAATCCTGATGATCCACTCTCTGAGAATATTGCTAAGCATTGGAAAACACATGAGGCTGAAGCTGTCGAGACAGGTAAAATTTTTGGTTGCAATGTGAGATCATTTGAGATTGGTTGTTACTTGTTAACACTAGCTACAATCGAGGATTGTAGCTGCTATTCTTATAATTGACTTTTCTTGATTCCTTGATTTTTGCAGCAAAGGAATGGACCCGTTTATATGCAAGCGGTGCATGATATGACTGGTGGAAACGATTACAGCTTCAAAGTATGTAAGCTATTCAATGTCAATTTCATATGGAAATTTGGAAGAATTGATGTTTGAACGAGTTCGATGTTCGCAAAGCTTCCAGTTGTTACCTGTTAATCGTTTTCCAATCGAAGCAATCTCTGAACTTGTATGATAAGTTACTTTGTTCTCTTTAACTCTCAAATGCTTAAGGGATTGTTCTCAAATATAGCTATTTCAAGACTCGAATCAAATTCAGGTTTGATGCATTATTTATGTACATCATGTTCATCAATTGCAACTAGATAGAAGAATACACTAGAAATGGTAGGGGAAAGAATCTTTAACGAGAAACAGGTAATGAAAGAATGAAGATGAATTAAATTTAGGGTTCAGAGTTTAGTACTGTTCGTGGATTGTGGACGCTTTAGAAAATTTTAAGTTCTTTGAATTTTTTGTGTATAATATCTTGAACAAGTGTTATAACAGTCTGACTGTTATTCAATAGTTATATAATTATATTAAAGACTCGGACCAATTTTAACCGAAGATCTCCATTCAATCTTGCCCTAATGACATCTTGACAGGTACCCTACCTACTTACCCTTGTTACATTGGCCACCAACCCCTACCAGATGAAATAAATTTAAAATACTTTAGTAATATAAAAAAGTGAAAAATATATTTTCACTACATTTTTGGTCGACGCGATAAATAATGCGAGATTTTTTTTTATCATATTAATCATTTAAAATTACCAAGAGAGAGGAGAAATAAACACACCAATTGATAAAATTCATTAAACCAATCGAAACATATATAAAGAATAGTTGGCGTTACTTTTTTCACTGTTGTGGTTCATTTACAACGATGACGAATGGTTGACGTATTCGTCTTAATTTTTATGTCACGTACCGCTAAAGATTCTGCAAGAAAAAGAATGATTAGAGGGACGCAGGGGTTGTTCTTGCGTTGACACTCCAATACTTAAATTAACCAGAAAATTTGGTAGAGTTTCAATAGGAAAATTCAAAATTAGGTTAGTGAATCATACATAACCCCTATTTATAGAGATTTGCTCTGTCACTAATTACATTTTTACCCTTTTTATTTTACTCAATATTTGTATCATTTCTCATATGTTTTTTTTTGTGCACCACGTGATGCATTCTAAGTGCGCCACGTGACGTGCTTTTATTATTCTTTTATCATGCACAACAATTGCTCCCCACTCTTTCGCTAGGTATAAACTTACGGAAGGGTACATATGTTATCACTGTAGCCTCAGGTCAAGTTCTTACATTAGATTTTGAAATCAAATTCTCTGATCGTCTAATTCTTAAGCTCTTGTTTGAATGCGTGGCTTACTTCGCGCATTTTTCGCTTCAAGCCCTTTGTCTGGCTGCGTGGCTTACCTTGCGCATTTTTCGCTTCAAGTCCTTGCTCATTTTCTTCGTGACTTACCTCGCGCATTTTTCTCTTCAAGCATTTTATTTGAGTACTTAACTTACCTCAACATTTTTCGCTTTAAGCTTTTGCACTTTTTTCTTTATGGCTTATCTCGCGCACTTTTCGCTTCATGACCTTTTCTTGGTTGCGTGGTTTACTTGCGCATTTTTTACTTCAAGTCTTTTGTTTTGTGTGCTTAGCTTACATCGGGCACTTTTCGCTTCAAGTTCTCGCACTTTTTCTTCTTTACTTACATCGTACACTTTTCACTTCAAGCCTTTTGTTTTGAGTGCTTAACTTACATCGCCTATTTTTCGCTTCAAGCTCTCGTACTTTTTCTTCTTGGTTTACATTGCGCATTTTTCGCTTTAAGCCATTTGTTTTGGGTGGTTAGCTTACATCACGCACTTTTCGCTTCAAGCTCTTGCACATTTTCTTCATAACTTACATCGCGCACTTTTCGCTTCAAGCCCTTGGTTGTTGAGTGCGTGGCTTACCTCATGCATTTTTCGCTTCAAGCCCTTGCATATTGTCTTCGTGGTTTACCTCGCGCATTTTTCGCTTCAAGCCATTTTCTTGGGTGCTTAGTTTACATCGGACACTTTTTGCTTCAAGGTATTGCCATTTTTCTTCATGTTCGTGACTTACCTCGCGCATTTTTCGCTTCAAACCCTTGTCTTAGGTACTTAGCTTACATCGCACACTTTTTGCTTCAAGCCCTTGGTTGTTGAGTACGTGGCTTACCTTGCACATTTTTCGCTTCAAGCCCTTGCACATGTGTAACTGGTGCGATCAGTCATCTATCAATTATGTGAGAATCTCAACAGTCAATAAAATATCAATATGGCATAAATCATAGTTTAACAAATTAAATTTCAATCCATAGTTGAATAACAAAAAATAATATCAAATGAAATAAAGTCTCACTGCCAGTGTAGTTACAAGCGGTTGGTATTCCGCGTTTTTGCTATTCTCCTGTCTTGTGAACTTTTCATCTTTCAAGGCATTGGTGATGACTTAGGTAGTCCGGCGATGGTAAAAGTTTCTTTTCTTTGAACTTCCTTATATGTAGTTCAGCATCGGTATCTTTTTCATCACTTCTTCTTGAGTGATATATTTATCTGCTCTAGAGAACAAGTTTGAGATCGTCGTCGATTGATCTAAAGATAGCGACTCTTGTAACTTTTCAGACATTGTCCCTTGTAACATAGCTGTCACAGCTACTCCAGCTTGTAGATCATGTACTTCAAGAGTAGTATTGTACTTCAAGAGTAGTATTAGGGAACCGATCCACATAGCTCTCGAGTAATTCTTTGCTCCCCTGCCTCAAGGTAAGCAGATAGGTGACCTCCTTTATTTTTTGGCTTTTTATCACAAAGGCCTTCAAGAATTCACTTCTTAATTGATTGAAAGACAAAATAAACCCCTTCGATAAACTGTTAAACCACTTTAGTGAGTGATCAGTTAAAGTTAAGGAGAATGCTCTACACATAATCTCATCCTCCCATCCATGTAATAACATCAATGACTCATAGTTTTGAATGTGGTCATAAAGGTCAGTATTTCTCGTATATGTTATCTGCGGCGTCTTGAATTTTGGGGGCGACGATTTTTCCATGATCGTTGTACTGAATAAGTTTCTTCTCCTCTGATTTTCTTCGGCTAGAACCGATCTTTTCTCTTCTAAGATTTGTTCCACCATTCTTTTTATGTCTGTGGCAACTTGTGCCTTGGACGCAGGTTTGTTTTGCACTTTCTTAGCATCATATGAATAAGCTTGGTCGCAGTCCATAGCTTCTCTCACGTTACCCTGAGTTTGGTTTTGACGAGTCTGAGATTGAGAGTTTGCCATTCCAATTTCAAGGTTCCGTGTTGGATCTATTTTTTAATCTCTCCCAACATGAGACCTCGTCATTCTCACACCTTTAATTCCATTGTTTGGCGGGCCATTTGTGTTCTAGGGTCAAGGATCTTCCGCGCACAAATATTCAGAATCTACCCGAGTCGGACCCTCAAAGTTTCTAGTACTTTGGTGTCTCCGAGCACCAACAATCTCCCGTGTTGAATTCCTTGTATCATGACGCTGCAGTTTTTTGACACCTTGATGTCTCCAGTTTATTGGAATCTCGCGTATGGGGTCTTTTGTAGCTTGGCGCTGCAGGCTTTCCGAGGCCTCACGCACAGGGTCTCCTATACCCTGACGCCTCTTGTCTTCTTCAGTCTCACACATAGGGTTTCGTGTGACCATGCCGCGAGGATCTCGCACACCCCTGTCGTGTCTCGCGCACAGGGGTCTCGTGTGAGCTGACATCCCCGGGCTATGAGTGCGCCACGTGGCGCACAAAGCAAACAGGGGGTCTTGTGCGGCCATACCATGAGAATTTCGTGCACCCCTGCCGTGAGAGTCCGTTGCGGGCATGCCGTGAGAGTCCGTTGCGGGCATGCCGTGAGGGTTCAATGCGGGTATGCCGTGAGGGTCCAATATAGTCATGCCTCGAGAATCGGGTGCAGGCATGCCGTGAGGGTCCAATGCAGTCATGCCGCGAGAGTTAGGTGCGGGCATGCCTCGAGGGTCTAATGCAGGCATGCCGCGAGGGTCCAATGCAGGCATGCTGTGAGGGTCGACTGTCGGCATGCCGTGAAGGTTCAATGCGGGTATGCCGTGAGGGTTCAATGCAATCATGCTGCGAGAGTTAGGTGCGGACATGCCGCAAGAATCAACTGTCGGCATGCCGTGAGGGTTCAATGCGGGCACGCCGTGAGGGTCCAATGCAGGCATGCTGTGAGAGTTAACTGCCAGCATGCCGTGAGGATTCAATGCGGGCGCGCCGTGAGGGTCCCATGTAGTCATGCAGCGAGAGTCAGATGCGGGCATGCCGCGAGGGTCCAATGCAGGCATGCCGTGAGGGTCCAATGCAGGCATGCCGTAAGGGTCCAATGCAGTCATGCCGTGAGAGTCAGATGCGAGCATGCCGCGAGACTCCTGCGCAACACTTCTCCTACCAAATTTCGTATAGTAGCCGACAGATTCACTTGCGAGAAGGTACCTTGGAACAGTTTCACCATAGCGCACAAGGCTTGGACGATTTCCTCTCCTTGTTTCTTCATAGCCTCAAACTCGGCTACAGGAATGGTCATCATGCCTGACCTTCTTTCCCCTCGGCATCCATCACCCATGTTATCAATTCAAGAACTTACTGAATCTTCATTCTCCTCACTTCTTGTTGCTGTTGATCGTGTTCTCACAATTACTGTAGAGCTAATAACTTTTCTTCTGTTTCCTACAGACGGCGCCAATTATTGTTACTCACTTATAACGGCGACGAATTGCTGACGTCTTTGCCTTCATTTTTATGCCGCGTGTCGCTAAAGATTTTGCAAAAAAAAGAATGATCAGAGGGATGTAGAGGTTGTTCCCTGCGTTGACACTCTGATACTTAAGTCAACCAAAGAATTGAGCAGAATTTCAATAGAAAAATTCAGAATTAGGTTAATGAATCGTATCTGACCCTTATTTATAAGAATTTATTCTGTCACTAATTACATTTTTACCTTTTTTTATTTTACTCAGTGTTTGTATCATTTCTCATATGTTTTCTTCGTGCACCATGTGATACATTTTAAGTGCGTCACGTGACACGTTTTTATTATTATTTTATCACGCACAACATTCACAATAGCGAGTAACGTGTGATTCTCGTGACAAAAAAAGTTGAAAAATCTACTAAATCCTGAATTATTTTGATAATACCACAAGTATTTCTAGTTCTATAGGTTGTCTTGGTACTATGAAGATCCTTCGCTGCGGACGTACCATACCTTTGTCCTTACCATTGTTGTATGAAGATCAAGCTTATCTTCTGTTGCAATGCCTTTTTTCTTACAAATTAAGAGGTTTAACATATGCCTTCAACCACATGATCTGTTGTTTTGATTGCTTTAGATGCAACACCAAGGAAAATTTCCGAATCCACTTCCATGATTCGTTACCACAATCAGTTTGATGAACCTTCTTTATGAAATGTAGGTTCATCAAATATTATTACTGGTCAAAATAGACTCCCAAACATACAATATAATGGAGAAAACACGAGGAAGATGAACCTAAGTAGTTTATTACCTTCCTAAGTTAAACATTCTTGAAATACTCTTCAAGAATCGATAATCAGGCCTGTGTAAAATGTTAAAGCGTAGCAATAGTGAAAGCATGCCACAAACTTCAGTGTGACTTGCATAAAAAACTACAAATAAAACTATAAAAAAGAAATGCTAAGATAAATATTTGCAATGAGAACTAAAAAAGCAACACAATTACTTGTTAAGATTATCTTGACCATAACTTTTAAAACGCAAATGATATAAATATGATAATATTAAAATAAAGAAACAAAAGAAAGTCTAACCAAAATTACACAAAACAGAGTGATACGATGATATTAAAGCTATAGGTAAATGTCCTAGTAAAAGCATGCCTTTAAAATAATACTTTCAAGCTTTATGCTTTGACAAACCTCTTTTTATTGGACAAGATTTAAATGATATTTAAGTTATAGGTAAATGTCCTATATCCCATGTAAATTAGCACACTAAACCCTTATCTTTGTTTGAAAGCAGTTACAGATTGAAAAAAGAAAGTTGAAATCAACTAAAAGGCTACCTGCCCTGCAACTTCTCCTCCGAATGTTGGAGCCCGTTCAAGACAAATATGAGCATGAGCTACATTTTCAATGTACGTGAAATCTTATACATTGTTAAGGCCACACCAATTATGAACTGATCAATTGAAATGTAAATGAATAAGAGGACAAATTATCAAACAGACATACAATAAATGAAAAATTAATGAATATAACCTCTTTAGATTCCTTGCTTTTGTTGCAGAAACCAAAAATGGAACCAACAACCTACAACCGGGGCCAAAAATACTACTGGGACGTATGTATCTCAACTTAAGTATGAGATGCTTTTGGTGTAACATAAACTTTTGGTTTTTCTAGCTTACGAAAAAATACATAAGTGCAAGTATCCGATGCGAAAAGAACCAAAAGTCATATTTTTCAAGCCATCTAATACAATGACATCCAATCTCCTATCTCTTAAATATTGTCTTGAATCCATCAACCTTTTCAAGATATGCTATGCTCTATCGTTGAATCTCGCTGTAGGTAGTTAAAAACACAACTATGTCATTGCGGTGTTTATCTCTAGCTGAAAGGTTTCTTCCTGGAACCTAATTTGGCTTCATTATAAAGAGCCCAAACAGAACCCTTCTTGAGATAAATCCTATAAAATTAGTTTGCTCACATTCTACCATAGAGTTAATGGAACTCTTCTTTGGCATCCTTAAATCTTCCACAAGATACATGAAATCCCAACTAATCAACCTGTCGTCCCCCATGATTCTGAAAGTCCAACCAACTCATCTTCACTTCAAAAGGAATTACTGAAAATACTTCCTCAATCAAAGTCAAACCATAACGCCTAGGCCATTCCATCATCATCATATAGCCCACACTTGCCCTTTCTTAAAATTCCTCTTAGATCTATCTTTATCAAATCATAGAAATCTGAATCATCCATAGCCATAGATTCCATGTCCCTATTCTTTGAACCACAACATTTCTCAATGTTCGAATTCACTATTTCCAAATGTCCCTTGCTTTGTTAGCTCCGAGTTTTGATTCTTCAATAATCCAATTACCCTATAAAGAAAAAAGAGTTAAATCTTCTGAAAAATCAATCACTCCATTATTTTCTACAAAACTTTAAAAAGAAAAATAATAAATAAATAGATAAATAAAAGGGTATAAATAAAATGAAATGAAACTTCCACACCATGGCTTGGAACCTTACTGGTATTGTTATTATTGCATGTCGACTGGGTGCCTCCTTAAACCGCATTCCCTTACGTAAGTTTACACTGCTTTGTTCTTATGTGTAAAAACTCTAGGCTTTTTCCCGTCCCCAATGGTATTAAAAAAAAACAGAAAACAAAATTATCGAGAAATTAATTTCGAAAATCAACAAATCTATTAGTATCAAATTCAAACTGATGGTGGCCCTATCATCAAAGTCCACGTGTACAAGGATCGACCAACCAGAGATCGTCACGTGTCAAACATAATATAAGCCACGTGGCTGTTATAGCGACAGAGTCTCTAGGCGATAGAGTCTCCACGTGACGCAGCTGCATTGGCAGGCGATAGAGTCTCTAGGCGATGAAGACTCTGCCGTAGAGACTATGTGCGACACAGTAGGTCGCGGTAGACCTCTACCGCACAGGCGCGACAGAGCTCTACCGCATATACTGCGACAGAGCTCTCCCGCATATGCCGCAGCCGAGGTCCATGGGTACTCTGCCGCATGCCAAACTCACCCGCAAGTCATCCAGCTTCAAGTCGCGACAGAGTATCTAATGACTCTGTCGCAGCCCAGACACGCGCCTGGGTCTCAGACCCAAAACGCCCTCGAACCCGGATAGAATGTGAAGCCCGATCCGACCCGGAAGAAACCTATAAATACACCAGGTAAGCACTCAGAAGAAGAGGACGAAAAAAACTTGAATCTCCTTGATTCTGCTTAAACCAATTTCATTTCTCCTATATACAGAAACACAGCTTTCTAACTTAATCATCGGAGTGCGCGTGCAGGGACAGATCCCTGCCTCTCTCTGATTTTCGTTGTTTTTGCAGAAAATTGGAGGCATACGTGGAAGAAATTGCATCAACGTCATCTCTTTGTTGTTTAGTGAAACGTCAATACGTGGAAGGAATCACCCCGTGTCGTTAAGGGCAACATCAATTGGTGCCGTCTGTGGGAAATCGAAACAAAAAGCCAGATTCCCTATTAAAATGGTGAGGACACGTTCTACAGCAGCAGAGGAGACAGGGGAGCAGAATTCTGTAAGTCCCCCTGTCAGGTCAGAGCAAGGACGGAGAGAGAAGGAAAAAGACCATAGGCAGGCCTCAGTTTCCCTGGAGGAATTTGAGACTCTGAAACGTCAGAATGAGGAGACGACGACAGCGTTGAAGGCTATAGTGAACTTTTTCAGAGACGCTCTCCCCCAGTTTAGTCTACCCCCTGAAGTGCAGCAGATGGTGGAGGAAAACATCCCAAGGCGAACCTACGAGAGAGGTGAACCCTCCACCATGATAAATGCTGGACAAGGGGAAGGAGAGCAAAATACTGCCACTAGATTGATTTCAAACTCTACCGCATATCAAAGGAATCACCCTGTGACAGAGTTGCGGGAAGTGAATACTACCGCAGGCCCCAGGCGGCAGAGTTCCCCCGCATCGGGTAGGCGGCAGAGTTCCCCCGCAGCAGATAGGCGGCAGGGTTCACCCGCGGATCGCAGACGGCAGAGCTCTCCTGCAGCAGATAGGCGACATAGTTCCCCCGCATCAGGTAGGCGGCAGAGTTCTCCCGCAGCAGTTATGCGGCAAAACTTACCCGCAGATCGCAGACGTCAGAGTTCTCCAGCAGCAGATAGGCGACAGGGTTCACCCGCGGATCGCAGACGTCAAAGCTCTCCCGCAGCTGATAGGCGGCAGAGTTCTCTCGCAGCAGCTATGCGGCAGAACTCACCCGTGGATCACAGACGTCAGAGCTCTCCCGCAGCAGATAGGCGGCAGAGTTCACCCGCGGATCGCAGACGTCAGAGTTCTCCCGCTGCAGTTATGCGGC